>ML058477.1:0-723078 GCA_003013855.2 Liriodendron chinense
GTATCCACTCTTAAAGCCCAAGCCCTAGCCCAAATCCCAATTCAAAAGCACAAACCCAGGTTCAAATCCAATCTCATCACCTAAATCTTTTATCCACATCCAAACCAATACACTAAACTCAAATCCTAATCCAAATCCGCATCCAACTCATAAAGTCCAAGCCCTAGCCCAATCCCAATCCAAAGCACAAACTACAAACTCAGATCAAATCAATCACCAACAACTAAGCCTTATCGCAACCAAATCCAACCCACTAAACTCAAATCCTAAACCAAGTCCGCATCCAACTCTTAAAGCCCAAGCCCTAGCTCAAATCCAATCACATCACATAAATCCTTATCCACATCAAATCATATCTACTAAACATAAATCCTAATCCAAATCGACATCCAACTCTTAAAGCCCTAGGCCTAGCCCAATCCCAATACAAAAGCACAAACCCAAATTCAAATCCATCTCATCACCTAAATCCTTATCCACATCCAATCAAATCCACTAAACTCAAATCCTAATCCAAATCCGCATCCAATTTTTCTAAAGCTAGCCCACTAGCCCAAATCCCGATACAAAAGCAAAATCCAGATTCAAATGCAATCTCAACACCTAAATCCTTATCCCACATCCAAATCCAATCCCTACCCAAATCCCAATGGAAAAAGCACAAACCCCGATTCAAATGAAATTTCATCACCTAAATCCTTATCCACATCCAAATCCAATCCACTAAGCTCAAATCCTAAACCAAATATCCGCATCAACTCTTCAAGCCCAAGCCCTAGCCCAAATCCCGATCCAAAAGCACAAACCCAGATTTAAATTCAATCTCATCACGTAAATCCTTCTCCACATCCAAACTCAATCCACTAAACTCGAATCCTAATCCAATATCCGCATCCACTCTTAAAGCCCAGAGTCCTAGCCCAAATCCCAATCCAAAAGCACAAACCCAGATTCAAATCAAATCTCATCACCTAAATCCTCATCCACATCCAAATCCAATCCACTAAACTCAAATGCCTAATCCAAATCCACATTCAACTCTTAAATCCCAGCCCTAGCCCAAATACCAATCCAAAAGCACAAACCCAGATTCAATCAATCTCATCACTAATCCTATCCACATCCAAATCAATCCACTAAACTCAAATCCTAATCCAAATCCGTATCCAATTCTTAAAGCCCAAGTCTAGCCCAAATCCCAATCCAAAAGTACAAACCCAGAATTCAAATGAAATCTCATCACCTAAATCCTTACCACATATCCAAATCCAATCCCCCTAAACTCAAATCCTAATCCAAATCCGCATCAACTCTTAAATCCAGCCTAGCCCAAATCCCAATCCAAAAACACAAACCCAGATTCGAATCCAATCTCATCACCTAAATCCTTAACCACATCCAAATCAAATCCACTAAACTCAAATCCTAATCCAAATCCTATCCAATTTTAAAGCCCAAGCCCTAGCCCCAATCCCAAACAAAGCACAAACCCAGATTAAAATGGAATCTCAACTCCTAAATCCTTATCCACATCCAAATCCAATCCACTAACTCAAATCAAATCCAAATCCTCACTCATCTCTAAAAGCCCAACGGGATCGGGTTTCGGGTTAGGTTTTAGTGTTTGGGTCTAAGTTACTTTAAAGTAGTGGATTTAGGAATAGGTGTAGGTTTAGGTGAGGTGATTTGAGTTTACGATTTGGTTTAGGCGTAAGTTGAGAAGTTCGGGTTCGGGATCGGGTTTAGGGCTAGGTTTTCGTGTTTGGGTCTAAATTTAAGTTAGAGTAGTGCATTTAGGAAGAGGTGTTAGGTTTAGTCTAGGTGATTTGAGCTTAGGATTAGGTATAGGCGTAGGTTGAGAATTTCGGTCTCAGGATCGGGTTTAGGGTTAGGTTTTCGTGTTTGGGTCTAAGTTTAGTTTAGAGTAGTGGATTTAGGGAGTATGTGTAGGTTTAGGTTAGGTGATTTGAGTTTAGGATTAGGTTTAGGTGTAGGTTGAGAATTTAGGGGTCGGATCGAGTTTATGGTTAGGTTTTCGTGTTTGGGTCCTAAGTTATGGTTAGAGTAGTGGATTTAGGAATTGGTGTAGGTTTAGTTTAGGTGTGATTTGAGTTTAGGATTAGGTTTTAGGCATAGGTTAAGAATTTCGGGTTCGAGATCGGGTTTAGGGTTAGGTAGTTCATGTTTGGGTTTAAGTTTACTTTAGAGTAGTGGATTTAGGAATAGGTATAGGTTTAGGTAGGGATTTGAGTTAGATTAGGTTTAGCGTAGGTTGAGAATTTCGAGTTCGGAATCGGGTTTAGGGTTAGGTTTTTGTGTTTGGGTCTAAGCTTAGGTTAGAGTAGTGGATTTAGGAATTGTGTAGGTTTAGTTTAGGTGATTTGAGTTTAGGATTAGGTTTAGGCATAGGTTAAAATTTCGGGTTCGGGATCGGGTTTAGGGTTTTGTTTCGTGTTTGGGTCTAATTTTACCTTAGAGTGAGGATTAGGAATAGGTGTGTAGGTTTAGGTTAGGTGATTTAAGTTTAGTATTAGGTTTAGGAGTGAGTAGAGATTTTCGGGTTGGGGATCGGGTTTTCGGGTTAGGTTTGTAGTGTTTGGGTCTAAGTTACTTTAAGTAGTGGATTTAGGAATAGGTGTAGGTTTAGGTGAGGTGATTTGAGTTTACGATTTGGTTTAGGCGTAAGTTGAGAACTTCGGGTTCGGGATCTTTTTGAGGGCTAGGTTTTCGTGTTTGGGTCTAAATTTAAGTTAGAGTAGTGGATTTAGGAATAGGTGAGGTTTAGGTTAGGTGATTTGAGTTTAGGATTAGGTTTAGGCATAGGTAAGAATTTCGAGTTCAGGATCGGGTTTAGGGTTATGGTTTCGTGTTTAGGTCTAAGTTTAGGTTAGAGTGTGGATTTAGGAAAGGTGTAGGTTTAGGTCTAGGTGTTTTGAGTTTAGGATTAGGTTTAGGCGTTAGGTAGATATTTTCGGGTCGGGAACGGTTTAGGGTTAGGTTTTCGTGTTTGGGTCTAAGTTTAGTTTAGGTAGTGGATTTAGGAGTAGGTTGTAGGTTTAGGTTAGGTGATTTGAGTTTTAGGATTAGGTTAGGTGTAGGTTGAGAATTAGGGGTCGAGATCGGACTTTATGGTTAGGTTTTCGTGTTTGGGTCTAAGTTATGGTTTAGAGTAGTGGATTTTGGAATTGGTGTAGGTTTAGTTTAGGTGATTTGAGTTTAGGCTTAGGTTTAGGCATAGGTTAGAATTTCGGGTGTTCGGGATCGGGTTTAGGGTTTATGTTTTCGTGTTTGGGTCTTAATTTTACGTTAGAGTTGTGGATTTAGGAATAGGTGTTGGTTTAGGTTAGGTGATTTGAGTTAGTATTAGGTTTAGGCGTGGGTAGAGATTTTCGGGTTGGGGATCGGGTTTAGGGTTAGGTTTTAGTGTTTGGGTCTAAGTTTACTTTAAAGTAGTGGATTTAGGAATAGGTGTAGGTTAGGTGAGGTGATTTGAGTTTACGATTTGGTTTAGGCGTAAGTTGAGAACTTCGGGTTCGGGATCGTTTTGAGGCTAGGTTTTCGTGTTTGGGTCTAAATTTAAGTTAGAGTAGTGGATTTAGGAATAGGTGTAGGTTTAGGTTAGGTGATTTGAGTTTAGGATTAGGTTTAGGCATAGGTTAAGAATTTCGGGTTCGGGATCGGGTTTAGGGTTATGTTTTCGTGTTTGGGTCTAATTTTACGTTAGAGTTGTGGATTTAGGAATAGGTGTAGGTTTAGGTTAGGAGATTTGAGTTTAGTATTAGGTTTAGGCGTGGTAGAGATTTTCGGGTTGGGGATCGGGTTTAGGGTTAGGTTTTAGTGTTTGGGTCTAAGTTTACTTTAAAGTAGTGGATTTAGGAATAGGTGTAGGTTTAGGTGAGGTGATTTGAGTTTACGATTTGGTTTAGGCGTAAGTTGAGAACTTCGGGTTCGTGATCGTTTTGAGGGCTAGGTTTTCGTGTTTGGGTCTAAATTTAAGTTAGAGTGGTGGATTTAGGAATAGGTGTAGGTTTAGGTTAGGTGATTTGAGTTTAGGATTAGGTTTAGGCATAGGTTAAGAATTTCGGGTTCGGGATCGGGTTTAGGGTTATGTTTTCGTGTTTGGGTCTAATTTTACGTTAGAGTTGTGGATTTAGGAATAGGTGTAGGTTTAGGTTAGGTGATTTGAGTTTAGTATTAGGTTTAGGCGTGGGTAGAGATTTTCGGGTTGGGGATCGGGTTTAGGGTTAGGGTTTTAGTGTTGGGTCTAAGTTTACTTTAAAGTAGTGGATTTAGGAATAGGTGTAGGTTTAGGTGAGGTGATTTGAGTTTACGATTTGGTTTAGGCGTAAGTTGAGAACTTCAGGTTCGGGATCGTTTTGAGGGCTAGGTTTCGTGTTTGGGTCTAAATTTAAGTTAGAGTAGTGGATTTAGGAATAGGTGTAGGTTTAGGTTAGGTTGATTTGAGTTTAGGATTAGGTTTAGGCATAGGTTAAGAATTTCGGGTTCGGGATCGAGTTAGGGTTATGGTTTCCTGTTTAGGTCTAAGTTTAGGTTAGAGTTGTGGATTTAGGAATAGGTGTAGGTTTAGGTTAGGTGATTTGAGTTTAGGATTAGGTTAGGCGTAGGTAGATATTTTCGGGTTCGGGAACGGGTTTAGGGTTAGGTTTTCGTGTTTGGGTCTAAGTTTAGGTTAGAGTAGGTGGGTTTAGGAATAGGTGTAGGTTTGGTTTAGGTGATTTGACTTAGGATTAGGTTACACGTTGGTTGAGAATTTCGGGTTCGGGATCGGGTTTAGTTTTAGGTTTTCGTGTTTGGGTCTAAGTTTAGGTTAGGGTAGTGGATTTAGGAATAGGTGTAGGTTTAGGTTAGGTGATTTGAGTCTAGGATTAGGTTTAGGCATAGGTTGAGAACTTCGAGTTCGGGAACGGGTTTAGGGCTAGGTTTTCGTGTGTTTGGGTCTAAATTTAAGTTAGAGTAGTGGATTTAGGAATAGGTGTTGGTTTAGCTTAGGTGATTTGAGTTAAGATTATGTTTAGGCATAGGATGAGAATTTCGGGTTCGGGATCGGGGTCTAGCGTTGGTTTTCCGTGTTTGGGTCTACGTTTAGTTTAGAGTAGTGGATTTAGGAATAGGTGGTAGGTTAGGTTTGGTGATTTGAGTTTTCGATTAGGTTTAGTCGTAGGTTGAGAATTTATGGGACGGGATCAAGTTTAGGGTTAGGTTTTCGTGTTTGGGTCTAAGTTTTTGTTAGAGTAGTGGATTTAGGAATAGGAGTTGGTTTAGTTTAGGTGATTGAGTTTAGGACTAGGTTTAGGCATATGTTGAGAATTTCGGGTTCGGGATCGGGTTTAGGGTTATGTTTTCGTGTTTGGGTCTAAGTTTAGGTTAGAGTTGTGGATTTAGGAATAGGTGTAGGTTTAGGTTAGGGTGATTTGAGTTTAGGATTAGGTTAGTCGTAGGTAGATATTTTCGGGTTCGGATCGGGTTTAGGGTTTAGGTTTTCGTGTTGTGGCTAAGTTTAGTTTAGAGTAGTGGATTTAGGAATAGGTGTAGGTTTAGGGTAGGTTATTTGGTTTAGGATTAGGTTAGGCGTAGGTTGTCCCACTTCGAGCTCGGGAACGGGTTTAGGTCTTGGATTTCGTTTGTTTGGGTCTAAATTTTAGTTAGAGCAGTGTGATTTAGGAATAGGTGTAGGTTTAGCTTAGGTGATTTGAGTTTAAGATTATGTTTGAGCATAGGTTGAGAATTTTCGAGGTTCGGGATCGGGTTTAGGGTTTTGTTTTCGTGGTTGTGGGTCCCTAAGTTTAGTTAGAGTAGTGGATTTAGGAATAGGGTGTTGGTTGAGGATAGTTGATTTGAGTTTAGGATTTCGTTTAGGCATAGGTTGAGAATTTCGGGTTCGGTATCGGGTTTAGGGTAAGGTTTTCGTGTTTGGGTCTAAGTTTAGGTTAGACTAGTGGATTTAGGAATAGGTGTAGGTTTAGCTTTGGTGATTTGAATTTAGGATTAGGTTTAGGCATAGGTTGAGAATTTCAGGTTCAGGATCGGGTTTAGGGTTATGTTTTCGTGTTTGGGTCTATGTTTAGGTTAGATCCGTGGATTTAGGAAATGGTCTAGGATTTGTTTAGGTGATTTGAGTTTAGGATTTGGTTTTAGGCGTAGGTTGAGTATTTCAGGTTCGGGATCGGGTTTAGGGTTAGGTTTTCGTGTTTGGGTCTAAGTTAGTTTAGAGTAGTGGATTTAGGAATAGGTGTTGGTTTAGGGTAGGTGATTTGAGTTTAGGATTTGGTTTAGGCGTAGGTTGAGAATTTCGGGTTCGGGATCGGGTTTAGGGTAAGGTTTTCGTGTTTGGGTCTAAGGTTAGGTTAGAGTTGTGGATTTTGGAATAGGTGTAGGTTTTCGTTAGGTGATTTGAGTTTAGGATTAGGATGAGGCGTAGGTTAAGCATTTCGGGTTCGGGATTGGGTTTATGGTTATGTTTTCGTGCTTGGGTCATTGTTTAGGTTAGAGTAGTGTATTTAGGAATAGGTGTAGGTTTAGTTTAGGTGATTTGTATTTAGGATTAGGTTTAGCTTTTGGTTGAGAATTTCGGGATCAGGATCGGGTTTAGGGTTATGTTTTCGTGTTTGGGTCTAAGTTTAGGTAAGAGTAGTGGATTTAGGAATAGGTGTAGGTTTAGTTTAGGTGATTTGAGTTTAGGATTAGGTTTAGGCATAGGTTATGAATTTCGGGTTCGGGATCGGGTATAGGGTTTATGTTTTCATGTTTGGGTCTAAGTTTAGGTTAGAGTAGTGGATTTAGGAATAGGTGTAGGTTTGGTTTAGGTGATTTGAGTTTAGGATTAGGTTTAGGCTTAGGTTCAGAATTTCGGGTTCGGGATCTGGTTTAGAGGTATGTTTTCGTGGTTGGGTCTAAGTTTAGGTCAAAGTTGTGGATTTAGGAATAGGTGTAGGTTTAGGTTAGGTGATTTGAGTTTAGTATTAGTTTAGGCGTAGGCAGAGATTTTCGGGTTGGGGGATCGGGTTTAGGGTTAGGTTTTAGTGTTTGGGTCTAAGTTTACTTTAAAGTAGTGGATTTAGGAATAGGTGTAGGTTTAGGTGAGGTTGATTTGAGTTTACGATTTGGTTTAGGCGTAAGTTGAGAACTTCGGGTTCGGGATCGTTTTGATGGCTAGGTTTTCGTTGTTTGGGTCTAAATTTAAGTTAGAGTAGTGGATTTAGGAATAGGTGTAGGTTTAGGTTAGGTGATTTGAGTTTAGGATTAGGTTTAGGCATAGGTTAAGAATTTCGGGTTCGGGATCGGGTTTAGGGTTATGTTTTCATGTTTGGGTCTAATTTTACGTTAGAGTTGTGGATTTAGGAATAGGTGTAGGTTTAGGTTAGGTGATTTGACTTTAGTATTAGGTTTAGGCGTGGGTAGAGATTTTCGGGTTGGGGATCGGGTTTAGGGTTAGGTTTTAGTGTTTGGGTCTAAGTTTACTTTAAAGTAGTGGATTTAGGAATAGGTGTAGGTTTAGGTGAGGTGATTTGAGTTTACGATTTGGTTTAGGCGTAGGTTGCGAACTTCGGGTTCGGGATCGAGTTTAGGGCTAGGTTTTCGTGTTTGGGTCTAAATTTAAGTTAGAGTAGTGGATTTAGGAATAGGTGTAGGTTGAGCTTAGGTGATATGAGTTTAGGATTATGTTTAGGCGTAGGTTCAGAATTTCAGGTTCGGGATCGGGTTTAGGGTTAGGCTTTCGTGTTTGTGTCTAAGTTTAGTTTAGAGTAGTGGATTTAGGAATAGGTGTAGGTTTACGTTAGGTGATTTGAGTTTTGGATTAGGTTTAGGCGTAGGTTGAGAATTTCGGGGTCGGGAACGAGTTTAGGGTTTAGGTTTTCGTGTTTGGGTCTAAGTTTAGGTTAGAGTAGTGGATTTAGGAATAGGTGTAGGTTTAGTTTAGGTGATTTGAGTTTAGGATTTGGTTTAGGCGTAGGTTGAGTATTTCAGGTTCAGGATCGGGTTTTGGGTTTGGTTTTCGTGTTTGGGTCTAAGTTTAGTTTGGAGTAGTGAATTTAGGAATAGGTGTAGGTTTAGGTTAGGTGATTTGCGTTTAGGACTAGGTTTAGGCGTAGGTTGAGACTTTCGGGTTCGGGATCGGGTTTAGGGTTATGTTTTCGTGTTTGGGTCTAAGTTTAAGTTAGAGTTGTGGATTTAGGAGTAGGTGTAGGTTTAGGTTAGGTGATTTGAGTTTAGGATTAGGTTGAGGCATAAGTTGAGAATTTCGGGTTCGGGATCGGGTTTAGGGTTATGTTTTCGTGTTTTGTCTATGTTTTGGTTAGAGTAGTGTATTTAGGAATAGGAGTAGGTTTAGTTTAGGTCATTTGAGTTTAGGATTAGGTTTAGGCTTAGGATGAGAATTTCGGGTTCGGGATCGGGTTTAGGGTTATGTTTTCGTGTTTGGGTCTAAGTTTAGGTTTGAGTCGTGGATTTAGCAAAAGGTGTAGGTTTAGGTTAGGTGATTTGAGTTTAAGATTAGGCTTAGGCGTAGGTAGAGATTTTCGGGTTTCGGGTTAGGTTTTCGTGTTTGGGTCTAAGTTTAGGTTTGAGTAGTGGGTTTAGGAATAGGTGTAGGTTTAGTTTAGGTGATTTGACTTTAGATTAGGTTTAGGCGTAGGTTGGTAATTTCGGGGTCGGGATCGGGTTTCGTGTTAGGTTTTCGTTTTTGGGTCTAAGTTTATTTTAGTGTAGTGGATTTAGGAATAGGTGTTGGTTTAGGTTAGGTGATTTGAGTTTAGGATTGCATTTAGGCGTATGTTGAGAATTTCGGGTTCGGGATCGGGTTTAGGGTTAGGTTTTCGTGTTTGGGTCTAAGTTTTGGTTAGAGTAGCGGATTTAGGAATAGGTGTAGGTTTAGTTTAGGTGATTTGAGTTTAGGATTAGGTTTAGGCGTAGGTTAAGAATTACGGGTTGGGGATCCGGTTTAGGGTTATGTTTTCGTGTTTGGGTCTAAGTTTAGGTTAGAGTAGTGGATTTAGGAATAGGTGTAGGTTTAGTGTAGGTGATTTGAGTTTAGGGTTAGGTTTAGGCATAGGTTGATAATTTCAAGCTCAGGATCGGGTTTAGGGTTATGTTTTCGTGTTTGGGTCTAAGTTTAGGTTAGAGTTGTTGATTAGGAATAGGTGTAGGTTTAGGTTAGGTGATTTGAGTTTAGGGTTAGGTATAGGAGTAGGTAGAGAATTTCGATTTCGGGATCAGGTTTAGGGAAGGGTTTTCGTGTTTCGGTCCAAGTTTAGGTTAGAGTTGTGGATTTTGGAATAGGTGTAGGTTTAGGTTAGGTGATTTGAGTTTAGGATTAGGATGAGGCATAGGTTGAGAATTTCAGGTTCAGGATCGGGTTTATGGTTATGTTTTCGTGCTTGGGTCATTGTTTCGGTTAGAGTAGTGTATTTAGGAATAGGTGTAGGTTTAGTTTAGGTGATTTGTATTTAGGATTAGGTTTAGCTGTTGGTTGAGAATTTCGGGATCAGGATCGGGTTTAGGGTTATGTTTTCGTGTTTGGGTCTAAGTTTAGGTAAGAGTAGTGGATTTAGGAATAGGTGTAGGTTTAGTTTAGGTGATTTGAATTTAGGATTAGGTTTAGGCATAGGTTATGAATTTTGGGTTCGGGATCGGGCATAGGGTTATGTTTTCATGTTTGGGTCTAAGTTTAGGTTAGAGTAGTGGATTTAGGAATAGGTGTAGGTTTGGTTTAGGTGATTTGAGTTTAGGATTAGGTTTAGACTTAGGTTGAGAATTTCGGGTTCGGGGTCTGGTTTAGAGGTATGTTTTTTCGTGGTTGGGTCTAAGTTTAGGTCAGAGTTGTGGATTTAGGAATAGGTGTAGGTTTAGGTTAGGTGATTTGAGTTTAGTATTAGGTTTAGGCGTAGGTAGAGATTTTCGGGTTGGGGATCGGGTTTAGGGTTAGGTTTTCGTGCATGGGTCTAAGTTTAGGTTAGAGTAGTGGGTTTAGGAATTGGTGTAGGTTTAGTTTAGATGATTTGACTTTAGGATTAGGTTTAGGCGTAGGTTGAGAATTTCGGGTTCGGGATCGGGTTTAGTATTAGGTTTTCGTGTTTGGGTCTAAGTTTAGGTTAGAGTAGTGTATTTAGGAATAGGTGTAGGTTTCGGTTAGGTGATTTGTGTTAGTACATCTTTTATTGTCAATTGGCGTGTTGGTTGATCGCGTCTTGTCGTGTGAGCCCCGGTCGAAGAATTGAAGATGAAGACTTGAAGATTACGCTTCGTCCATTGCTCAAGCTCATGCTGAAACAAGATCTCAGGTAAGTTGCATATAGATCGACCATAGGAAACCCAAAACATCAAAGAATGGCGTAATGACTCACATATCTTATCCCATTCCCTCTCGACCCTTGCCCAAGTTGATCAGACTTGTGGTCCATGGCTGGTGCTAAACGTAAATGATCATATGTCCAAAGACTGGAGTTCATGCACCAAATGTCTTCATAACTTGAAGTGATCCGCTACTGTGTTGAAGAACTTGGTCCAGCAAGCTCGCTGTGACAAAACCACGAAATACGAGATGTGTCCAGCAGTTGCGCTGAAATGAAAGCATCTAGACAAGCCGACCGGTCTTGACTGGTCGGCCAGGCTCTTCAACACCAACAGCAGCTTGCTGTGGTATTTCTGCTGGGGCAGCCGACCGGTCTTGACCGGTCGACCAGGCACTTCAAAGTTAAACAGATACCTTGCTGGAAGGTTTTCAAATGGACAGCCGACCGGTCTTGACCGGTCGGCCAGAAGATATACATTGATTCCAGCAAGCACAGCCGACCGGTCTTGACCGGTCGGCCAGAAGATATACATTGATTCCAGCAAGCACAGCCGACCGGTCTTGACCGGTCGGCCAGAAGATATACATTGATTCCAGCAAGCACAGCCGACCTGTCTTGACCGGTCGGCCTATTTTCACTATCTGTTCCAGCAAGCATAGCCGACCGGTCTTGACCGGTCGGCCTGGATTAATCAGACTGTCCAACAAGCTCAGCTGACCGGTCAAGACCGGTCAGCCTTTTTTCTCCAGATGATCCAGCAAGGTGAGCCAACCGGTCTTAACCGGTCGGCCTGTATTTTGAACTTCTACAGCAAGGGGATCCGACCAGTCTTGACCAGTCGGGCAGTCTCAAATATGGCCTTCTGATTTGAATTCCTACCGGTCCGTCCGACCGGTTGAGACCCTTCTCTGACAGGTCGGTCATGACCGTTTTAGATCCGTTGGGGCCATCATTTGGGGCTCTATATAACCATGACTTGTGGTCTTTCATGGTATGCATTCAACACCCTTCAAGAGCTAAGAGAGAGAGCTTTTACTCACATCCTCCTACCCTCTTTGCTCTTGTTTCCCTTGAGTTCATCATTCAAACCTAGCCATTAATGGCTTATCAATGAGTATTCAAAGCTCGGTTTGAAGTATGAACTTAAGACCTTCATTCATGGCTGACCTACCTTCGGAATATATTTATAAGGTCGTTTATAGCCATTGAATGTTTGTAGTTTGGTAGTTCCCTCATTACCATTGCATTGAATAGGCAAGAGGAACTAGACCAACTCTCTCCCAACTACCCGGCATCAACATATCCTCATCATTTGCATCGGTAGCTGATCTTGGGAGCACAAAGAGAAGCTGAAGCACGTGGAGCTGAAGCTACTCATCAAAGGCATTGAATCGGGGCTCAATCGTCTAGGTATGTCTAGTATTTGAGAGTCCATTTATTGAATCTCTATTCCCTGGATTGGGAAACTCCGGCGGGAGTGTACGTGACCATCCTTGGATTAAGATTGGTGAGAGTTTGAGATTCAAACTCGTCAAGTCTCTGGATTGGGCCATCGGCGGATGATAAACGCGGTCCTAGATCAAAGGATGTCAAGGTTGATGGTTAACCTGATTTAAAACCAAGACTATAGTGAAATCCAGTGGTCTCATAGGTTGAGATCGTGAACCGGGAGTGGAGTAGGGAAACCGAACCACTGTAAATCGCTGTGCATTGTGAGATTGAATGATTGCTATGTGTTGAATGGTTTAGTTAATCATGAATGCTAACTGTTTGATGAAATGCCTATGATAGTCCTTGCTTGCAAATTGCTCATATAAATGCCTTGAATGTTATTGTGATAATCTTAGAGGATAAGATTGACATGATTAGTTTTTAAATTGTAATTGAAATATAAAAAGTCCTATTCACCCCCCTCTAGGACATTAGGCATATCTCCAAGTATCTCTATAAGCGGTAAAACCGCAATTACAATTTGAGTTTAGGATTAAGTTTAGGCGTAGGTTGAGAACTTCAGGTTTGGGATCGTGTTTAGGGCTAGGTTTTCGTGTTTGGGTCTAAATTTAAGTTAGAGTAGTGGATTTAGAAACTGGTGTAGGTTTAGCTTAAGTGATTTTAGTTTAGGATTATGTTTAGGCGTAGGTTGAGAATTTTGGGTTCAGGATCGCGTTTAGGGTTAGGTTTTCGTGTTTGGGACTAAGTTTAGTTTAAAGTAGTGGATTTAGGAATAGGTGTAGGTTTAGGTTAGGTGATTTGAGTTTTGGATTAGGTTTAGGTATAGGTTGAGAATTCGGGGTCGGGATCGAGCTTAGGGTTAGGTTTTCATGTTTCGGTCTAAGTTTAGGTTAGAGTAGTGGATTTAGGAATAGGTGTAGGTTTAGGTTAGGTGATTTGAGTTTAGGATTACATTTAGGCGTATGTTGAAAATTTCGAGTTCGGGATTGGGTTTAGGGTTAGGTTTTCGTGTTTGGGTCTAAGTTTAGGTTAGAGTAGTGGATTTAGGAATAAGTGTAGGTTTAGTTTAAGTGATTTGAGTTTGGGATTACGTTTAGGCATAGGATAAGAATTTCGGGTTGGGGATCGGGTTTAGGGTTACGTTTTCGTGTTTGGGTCTAAGTTTAGGTTAGAGCAGTGGATTTAGGAATAGGTGTAGGTTTAGTTTAGGTGATTTGAGTTTAGGATTAGGTTTAGGCATAGGTTGATAATTTGAGGTTCGGGATCGGGTTTAGGGTTATGTTTTCGTGTTTGGGTCCAAGTTTAGGTTAGAGTTGTGGATTTTGGAATAGGTGTAGGTTTAGGTTAGGTGATTTGAGTTTAAGATTAGGTTGAGGGATAGGTTGAGAATTTCGGGTTAGGGATCGTGTTTAGGGTTATGTTTTCGTGTTTGGGCCAATGTTTAGGTTAGAGTAGCGTATTTAGGAATAGGTGTAGGTTTAGTTTAGGTGATTTATAATTAGGATTAGGTTTAGCTCTACGATGAGAATTTCGGGATCGGGATCGGGTTTAGGGTTATGTTTTCGTGTATGGGTCTAAGTTTAGGTTAGAGTAGTGGATTTAGTAATAGGTGTAGGTTTGGTTTAGGTGATTTGAGTTTAGGATTAGGTTTAGGCATAGGTTAAGAATTTCGGGTTGGGGATCGGGTTTAGGGTTATGTTTTCGTGTTTGGGTCTAAGTTTAGGTTAGAGTAGTGGATTTAGGAATAGGTGTAGGTTTAGTTTAGGTTACTTGAGTTTTGGATTAGGTTTAGGCATAGGTTGATAATTTCAGGTTTGGGATCGGGTTTAGGTATGTTTTCGTGTTTGGGTCTATGTTTAGGTTAGAGTGATGGATTTAGGAATAGGTGTAGGTTCAGTTTAGGTGATTTGACTTTAGGATTAGGTTTTGGCGTAGGTTGCGAACTTCGGGTTCGGGTTCGAGTTTAGGGCTAGATTTTCGTGTTTGGGTCTAAATTAAAGTTAGAGTAGTGGATTTAGGAATAGGTGATGGTTGAGCTTAGGTGATTTGAGTTTAGGATTATGTTTAGGCGTAGGTTCATAATTTCGGGTTCGGGATCGGGTTTAGAGTTATGTTTTCATGTTTGGGTGTAAGTTTAAGTTAGAGTAGTGGATTTAGGAATAGGTGTAGGTTTAGGTTTGCGGATTTGTGTTTAGGATTAGCTTTTGGCATTGGAAGAGATTTTCGGGTTCGTGGTCGGGTTTAGGGTTAGGTTTTCGTGGTTGGGTCTATGTTTAGGTTAGAGTAGTGGGTTTAGGAATAGGTGCAGGTTTAGGTTAGGTGATTTGAGTTTAGGATTATGTTTAGGCGTAGGTTGGGAATTTCGGGTTCGGGATCGGGTTTAGTGTTAGGTTTTCGTGTTTGGCTCTAAGTTTATGTTAGAGTAGTGTTTTTAGGGATAGGTGCAGGTTTAGGTTAGGTGATTTGAGTTTAGGATTATGTTTAGGCGTAGGTTGGGAATTTCGGGTTCGGGATCGGGTTTAGGGTTAGGTTTTCGTGTCTGGGTCTAAGTTTACTTTAGAGTAGTGGATTTAGAATAGGTGTAGGTTTAAGTTAGGTGATTTGAGTTTAGGATTAGGTTGAGGCATAGGTTGAGAATTTCGGGTTCGGGATCGGGTTTAGGGTTATGTTTTCGTGTTTGGGTCTATGTTAAGGTTAGAGTAGTGTATTTAGGAATAAGTGTAGGTTTAGTTTAGGTGATTTGTATTTAGGATTAGGTTTAGCTGTAGCTTGAGAATTTCGGGTTCGGGATCGGGTTTAGCGTTATGTTTTCATGTTTGGGTCTATGTTTAGGTTAGAGTAGTGGATTTAGTAATAGGTGTAGGTTTAGTTATGGTGATTTGAGTTTAGGATTAGTGTTAGGCATAGGTTAAGAATTTTGGGTTCGGGATCGGGTTTAGGGTTATGTTTTCGTGTTTGGGTCTAAGTTTCGTTTAGCGTAGTGGATTTAGGAATAGGTGTAGGTTTAGTTTAGGTGATTTGAGTTTATGATTAGGGTTAGGCATTGGTTGAGAATTTCGGGTTCGGGATCGAGTTTAGGGTTATGTTTTCGTGTTTGGGTCTAAGTTTAGGTTAGAGATGTGGATTTAGGAATAGGTGTAGGTTTAGGTTAGGTGATTTGGGTTTACGATTAGGTTTAAGGGTAGGTAGAGATTTTCGGGGTCGGGATCGGGTTTAGGGTTAGGTTTTTGTGTACGGGTCTAAGTTTAGGTTAGAGTAGTGGATTTAGGAATAGCTGTAGGTTTAGGTTAGGTGATTTGAGTTTAGGATTAGGTTTAGGCGTAGGTTGTGAATTTCGGGGTCGGGATCGAGTTTATGGTTAGGTTTTCGTGTTTGGGTCTAAGTTTAGGTTAGAGTAGTGGATTTAGGAATAGGTGTAGGTTCAGTTTAGGTGATTTGAGTTTAGGATTAGGTTTAGGTGTAGGTTGAGAACTTCGGGTTCGGGATCGGGTTTAGGGCTAGGTTTTCGTGTTTGGGTCTAAATATAAGTCAGAGTAGTGGATTTAAGAATAGGTGTAGGTTTAGCTTAGGTGATTTGAGTTAAGGATTATGTTTAGGCGTAGTTGAGAATTTCGGGTTCGGGATCGGGTTTAGCTTTAGGTTTTCGTGTTTGGGTCTAAGTTTAGTTTAGAGTTGTGTATTTAGGAATAGGTGTAGGTTTAGGTTAGGTGATTTGAGTTTTGGATTAGGTTTTTGCATTGGTTAAGAATTTCGGGTTCGGGATCGAGTTTAGGGTTATGTTTTCGTGTTTGGTCTAAGTTTAGGGTAGAGTAGTGGATTTAGGAATAGGTGTAGATTTAGTTTAGGTGATTTGAATTTTTGATTTGGTTTAGGCGTAGGTTGGGTATTTCTGGTTCGGGATCGAGTTTTGGGTTAAGTTTTCGTGTTTGGGTCTAAGTTTAGTTTAGAGTAGTGGATTTAGGAATAGGTGTAGGTTTAAGTTAGGTGATTTGTATTTAGGATTAGGTTTAGCTGTTGGTTGAGAATTTCGGGTTCGGGATCGGGTTTAGGGTTATGTTTTCATGTTTGGGTCTATGTTTAGGTTAGAGTAGTGTATTTAGGAATAAGTGTAGGTTTAGTTTAGGTGATTTGTATTTAGGATTAGGTTTAGCTGTTGGTTGAGAATTTCGGGTTCGGGATCGGGTTTAGGGTTATGTTTTCATGTTTGGGTCTATGTTTAGGTTAGAGTAGTGGATTTAGTAATAGGTGTAGGTTTAGTTTTGGTGATTTGAGTTTAGGATTAGGGTTAGGCATAGGTAAGAATTTTGAGTTCGGGACGGGTTTAGGGTTTTTGTGTTTGGGTCTAGTTTAGTTTGCGGAGTGGATAAGGAATTTAGGTTAGTTTGGGTGATTTGGTTAGAATAGGTGTAGGTGGTTGAGATTAGGTTCGATGTCGAGTTTACGGTATTCGTGTGGGTCAGTTTAGGTTGAGATGTGATTAGGATAGGGTATTTGGGGTCGGGATTGGGGTTTACGATTAGGTTTTAGGGTGTAGTACGGGGTCGGGATTTAGTAGGTTTTTGGTCGGGTCTAGTTAGGAGTAGTGGATTTAGGAATAGGTGTAGGTTTTAGGGTTTTATGTTAGGTGATTTGAGTTTAGGATTAGGTTTTTAGGCGTAGGTTGTGAATTTCGGGTCGGATGATTGAGTTTATGGTTAGGTTTTCGTGTTTGGGTCTAAGTTTAGGTTAGAGTAGTGGATATAGGAAATAGGTGTAGGTTCAGTTAGGTGATTTAGTTTAGGATTAGGTTTAGGCATAGGTTTGAGAATTTCGGGTTCGGGATTGGGTTTAGGGTTAGGTTTTCGTGTTTGGGTCTAAGTTTAGCTTAGAGTAGTGGATTTAGGAATAGGTGTAGGTTTAGGTTAGGTGATTTGATTTTAGGATTAGGTTTAGGCGTATGTTGAGAATTTCGAGTTCGGGATCGGGTTTAGGGTTGGGTTTTCGTGTTTGTGTCTAAGTTTAGGATAGAGTAGTGGACTTAGGAATAGGGGTAGGTTTAGTTAGGAGATTTGAGTTTAGGATTAGGTTTAGGCATAGGTTGAGAGTTTTGGGTTTGGGATCGGGTATAGGGTTATGTTTTCGTGTTTGGGTTCAGTTTAGGTTAGAGTAGTGGATATAGGAATAGGTGTAGGTTGGGTTTAGGTGATTTGAGTTTAGGATTTGGTTTAGGGATAGGTTAAGAATTTCGGGTTTGGGATCGGGTTTAGGGTTATGTTTTCGTGTTTGGGTCTAAGTTTAGGTTAGAGTAGGGGATTTAGGAATCCGCGTTGGTTTAGATTAGGTGATTTGAGTTTAGGATTAGGTTTAGGCATAGGTTGAGAATTTCGGATTCGGGATCAGGTTTACGGTTATGTTTTCGTGTTTGGGTCTAAGTTTAGGTGAGAGTTGTGGATTTAGGAATAGGTGTAGGTTTAGGTTTGCTGATTTGTGTTTAGGATTAGCTTTAGGCGTAGGTAGAGATTTTCGGGTTCGGGATCGGGTTTAGGGTTAGGTTTTCGTGGTTGGGTCTATGTTTAGGTTAGAGTAGTGGGTTTAGGAATAGGTGTAGGTTCAGTTCAGGTGATTTGACTTTAGGATTAGTTTAGGCGTAGGTTGAGAATTTCAGGTTCGGGATCGGGTTTAGTGTTAGGTTTTTGTGTTTGGGTCTAAGTTGAGGTTAGAGTAGTGTTTTTAGGAATAGGTGTAGGTTTAGGTTAGGTGATTTGAGTTTAGGATTAGATTTAGGCGTAGGTTGAGAACTTCGGGTTCGGGATCGGGTTTAGGGCTAGGTTTTCGTGTTTGGGTCTAAATATAAGTTAGAGTAGTGGATTTAAGAATAGGTGTAGGTTTAGCTTAGGTGATTTGAGTTTAGGATTATGTTTAGGCGTAGGTTGAGAATTTCAGGTTCGGGATCGGGTTTAGCGTTAGGTTTTCGTGTTTGGGTCTAAGTTTAGTTTAGAGTTGTGTATTTCGGAATAGGTGTAGGTTTAGGTTAGGTGATTTGAGTTTTGGATTAGGTTTTTGCATTGGTTAAGAATTTCGGGTTCG
Organism: Liriodendron chinense; assembly: GCA_003013855.2. Classification (NCBI taxonomy): domain Eukaryota; kingdom Viridiplantae; phylum Streptophyta; class Magnoliopsida; order Magnoliales; family Magnoliaceae; genus Liriodendron; species Liriodendron chinense. The sequence goes on from ML058477.1 coordinate 17,829, forward strand.
GGATCGAGTTTAGGGTTATGTTTTCGTGTTTGGTCTAAGTTTAGGGTAGAGTAGTGGATTTAGGAATAGGTGTAGATTTAGTTTAGGTGATTTGAGTTTTTGATTTGGTTTAGGCGTAGGTTGAGTATTTCTGGTTTGGGATCGAGTTTTGGGTTAGGTTTTCGTGTTTGGGTCTAAGTTTAGTTTAGAGTAGTGGATTTAGAATAGGTGTAGGTTTAAGTTAGGTGATTTGAGTTTAGGATTAGGTTGAGGCATAGGTTGAGAATTTCAGGTTCGGGATCGGGTTTAGGGTTATGTTTTCGTGTTTGGGTCTATGTTTAGGTTCGAGTAGTGTATTTAGGAATAAGTGTAGGTTTAGTTTAGGTGATTTGTATTTAGGATTAGGTTTAGCTGTTGGTTGAGAATTTCGGGCTCGGGATCGGGTTTAGGGTTATGTTTTCATGTTTGGGTCTATGTTTAGGTTAGAGTAGTAGATTTAGTAATAGGTGTAGGTTTAGTTTTGGTGATTTGAGTTCAGGATTAGGGTTAGGCATAGGTTAAGAATTTTGAGTTCGGGATCGGGTTTAGGGTCATGTTTTCGTGTTTGGGTCTAAGTTTAGGTTAGCGTAGTGGATTTAGGAATAGGTGTAGGTTTAGTTTAGGTGATTTGAGTTTATGATTAGGGTTAGGCATTGGTTGAGAATTTCGGGTTCGAGATCGAGTTTAGGGTTATGTTTTCGTGTTTGGGTCTAAGTTTAGGTTAGAGATGTGGATTTAGGAATAGGTGTAGGTTTAGGTTAGGTGATTTGGGTTTACGATTAGGTTTAGGGGTAGGTAGAGATTTTCGGGGTCGGGATCGGGTTTAGGGTTAGGTTTTTGTGTACGGGTCTAAGTTTAGGTTAGAGTAGTGGATTTAGGAATAGCTGTAGGTTTAGGTTAGGTGATTTGAGTTTAGGATTAGGTTTAGGCGTAGGTTGTGAATTTTGGGGTCGGGATCGAGTTTATGGTTAGGTTTTCGTGTTTGGGTCTAAGTTTAGGTTAGAGTAGTGGATTTAGGAATAGGTGTAGGTTCAGTTTAGGTGATTTGAGTTTAGGATTAGGTTTAGGCATAGGTTGAGAATTTCGGGTTCGGGATTGGGTTTAGGGTTAGGTTTTCGTGTTTGGGTCTAAGTTTAGCTTAGAGTAGTGGATTTAGGAATAGGTGTAGGTTTAGGTTAGGTGATTTGATTTTAGGATTAGGTTTAGGCGTATGTTGAGAATTTCGAGTTCGGGATCGGGTTTAGGGTTGGGTTTTCGTGTTTGTGTCTAAGTTTAGGATAGAGTAGTGGACTTAGGAATAGGGGTAGGTTTAGCTAGGTGATTTGAGTTTAGGATTAGGTTTAGGCATAGGTTGAGAGTTTCGGGTTTGGGATCGGGTATAGGGTTATGTTTTCGTGTTTGGGTTCAGTTTAGGTTAGAGTAGTGGATATAGGAATAGGTGTAGGTTTAGTTTAGGTGATTTGAGTTTAGGATTTGGTTTAGGCATAGGTTAAGAATTTCAGGTTCGGGATCGGGTTTAGGGTTATGTTTTCGTGTTTGGGTCTAAGTTTAGGTTAGAGTAGGGGATTTAGGAATCCGCGTTGGTTTAGATTAGGTGATTTGAGTTTAGGATTAGGTTTAGGCATAGGTTGAGAATTTCGGATTCGGGATCGGGTTTAGGGTTATGTTTTCGTGTTTGGGTCTAAGTTTAGGTTAAAGTTGTGGATTTAGGAATAGGTGTAGGTTTAGGTTAGGTGATTTGAGTTTAGGATTAGGTTTAGGCGTAGGTAGATATTTTCGAGTTCGGGATCGGGTTTAGGGTTAGGTTTTCGTGGTTGGGTCTATGTTTAGGTTAGAGTAGTGGGTTTAGGAATAGGTGTAGGTTCAGTTCAGGTGATTTGGCTTTAGGATTAGTTAAGGCGTAGGTTGAGAATTTCAGGTTCGGGATCGGGTTTAGTGTTAGGTTTTTGTGTTTGGGTCTAAGTTTAGGTTAGAGTAGTGTTTTTAGGAATAGGTGTAGGTTTAGGTTAGGTGATTTGAGTTTAGGATTAGATTTAGGCGTAGGTTGAGAACTTCGGGTTCGGGATCGGGTTTAGGGCTAGGTTTTCGTGTTTGGGTCTAAATATAAGTTAGAGTAGTGGATTTAAGAATAGGTGTAGGTTTATCTTAGGTGATTTGAGTTTAGGATTATGTTTAGGCGTAGGTTGAGAATTTCGGGTTCGGGATCGGGTTTAGCGTTAGGTTTTCGTGTTTGGGTCTAAGTTTAGTTTAGAGTTGTGTATTTAGGAATAGGTGTAGGTTTAGGCTAGGTGATTTGAGTTTTGGATTAGGATTTTGCATTGGTTAAGAATTTCGGGTTCGGGACCGAGTTTAGGGTTATGTTTTCGTGTTTGGTCTAAGTTTAGGGTAGAGTAGTGGATTTAGGAATAGGTGTAGATTTAGTTTAGGTGATTTGAGTTTTTCTTCTGGTTTAGGCCTAGGTTGAGTATTTTAGGTTCGGGATCGAGTTTTGGGTTAGGTTTTCGTGTTTGGGTCTAAGTTTAGTTTAGAGTAGTGGATTTAGGAATAGGTGTAGGTTTAGGTTAGGTGATTTGAATTTAGGATTAGGTTGAGGCATAGGTTGAGAATTTCGGGTTCGGGATCGGGTTTAGGGTTATGTTTTCGTGTTTGGGTCTATGTTTAGGTTAGAGTAGTGTATTTAGGAATAAGTGTAGGTTTAGTTTAGGTGATTTGTATTTAGGATTAGGTTTAGCTGTAGGTTGAGAATTTCGAGTTCGGGATCGGGTTTAGGGTTATGTTTTCATGTTTGGGTCTATGTTTAGGTTAGAGTAGTGGATGTAGGAAAGGTGTAAGTTTAGTTTTGGTGATTTGAGTTTAGGATTAGGGTTAGGCATAGGTTAAGAATTTCGGGTTTGGGATAGGGTTTAGGATTATGTTTTCGTGTTTGGGTCTAAGCTTAGGTTAGAGTAGTGGATTTAGGAATAGGTGTAGGTTTAGATTAGGTGATTTGAGTTTATGATTAGGGTTTGGCATTGGTTGAGAATATCGGGTTCGGGATCGAGTTTAGGGTTCTGTTTTCGTGTTTGGGTCTAAGTTTAGGTTAGAGATGTGGATTTAGGAATAGGTGTAGGTTTAGGTTAGGTGATTTGGGTTTACGATTAGGTTTAGGGGTAGGTAGAGATTTTAGGGTTCGGGATCGGGTTTTGGGTAAGGTTTTTGTGTTCCGGTCTAAGTTTAGGTTAGGGTAGTGGATTTAGGAATAGGTGTAGGTTTAGGTTAGGTGATTTGAGTTTAGGATTAGGTTTAGGAGTAGGTTGTGAATTTCGGGGTCGGGATCGAGTTTATGGTTAGGTTTTCGTGTTTGGGTCTAAGTTTAGGTTAGAGTAGTGGATTTAGGAATAGGTGTAGGTTCAGTTTAGGTGATTTGAGTTTAGGATTAGGTTTAGGCATAGGTTGAGAATTTCGGGTTCGGGATTGGGTTTAGGGTTAGGTTTTCGTGTTTGGGTCTAAGTTTAGCTTTGAGTAGTGGATTTAGGAATAGGTGTAGGTTTAGGTTAGGTGATTTGATTTTAGGATTAGGTTTAGGCGTATGTTGAGAATTTCGAGTTCGGGATCAGGTTTAGGGTTGGGTTTTCGTGTTTGTGTCTAGGTTTAGGATAGAGTAGTGGACTTAGGAATAGGGGTAGGTTTAGTTAGGTGATTTGAGTTTAGGATTAGGTTTAGGCATCGGTTGAGAGTTTCGGGTTTGGGATCGGGTATAGGGTTATGTTTTCGTGTTTGGGTTCAGTTTAGGTTAGAGTAGTGGATATAGGAATAGGTGTAGGTTTAGTTTAGGTGATTTGAGTTTGGGATTTGGTTTAGGCATAGGTTAAGAATTTCAGGTTCGGGATCGGGTTTAGGGTTATGTTTTCGTGTTTGGGTCTAAGTTTAGGTTAGAGTAGGGGATTTAGGAATCCGCGTTGGTTTAGATTAGGTGATTTGAGTTTAGGATTAGGTTTAGGCATAGGTTGAGAATTTCGGATTCGGGATCGGGTTTAGGGTTATGTTTTCGTGTTTGGGTCTAAGTTTAGGTTAGAGTTGAGGATTTAGGAATAGGTGTAGGTTTAGGTTAGGTGATTTGAGTTTAGGATTAGGTTTAGGCGTAGGTAGAGATTTTCGAGTTCGGGATCGGGTTTAGGGTTAGGTTTTCGTGGTTGGGTCTATGTTTAGGTTAGAGTAGTGGGTTTAGGAATAGGTGTAGGTTCAGTTCAGGTGATTTGACTTTAGGATTAGTTAAGGCATAGGTTGAGAATTTCAGGTTCGGGATCGGGTTTAGTGTTAGGTTTTTGTGTTTGGGTCTAAGTTTAGGTTAGAGTAGTGCTTTTAGGAATAGGTGTAGGTTTAGGTTAGGTGATTTGAGTTTAGGATCAGATTTAGGCGTAGGTTGAGAACTTCGGGTTCGGGATCGGGTTTAGGGCTAGGTTTTCGTGTTTGGGTCTAAATATAAGTTAGAGTAGTGGATTTAAGAATAGGTGTAGGTTTAGCTTGGGTGATTTGAGTTTAGGATTATGTTTAGGCGTAGGTTGAGAATTTCGGGTTCGGGATCGGGTTTAGCGTTAGGTTTTCGTGTTTGGGTCTAAGTTTAGTTTAGAGTTGTGTATTTAGGAATAGGTGTAGGTTTAGGTTAGGTGATTTGAGTTTTGGATTAGGTTTTTGCATTGGTTAAGAATTTCGGGTTCGGGATCGAGTTTAGGGTTATGTTTTCGTGTTTGGTCTAAGTTTAGGGTAGAGTAGTGGATTTAGGAATTGGTGAAGATTTAGTTTAGGGTGATTTGAGTTTTTCTTCTGGTTTAGGCGTAGGTTGAGTATTTTAGGTTCGGGATAGGGTTTTGGGTTAGGTTTTCGTGTTTGGGTCTAAGTTTAGTTTAGAGTAGTGGATTTAGGAATAGGTGTAGGTTTAGGTTAGGTGATTTGAATTTATGATTAGGTTGAGGCATAGGTTGAGAATTTCGGGTTCGGGATCGGGTTTAGGGTTATGTTTTCGTGTTTGGGTCTATGTTTAGGTTAGAGTAGTGTATTTAGGAATAAGTGTAGGTTTAGTTTAGGTGATTTGTATTTAGGATTAGGTTTAGCTGTAGGTTGAGAATTTCGGGTTCGGGATCGGGTTTAGGGTTATGTTTTCATGTTTGGGTCTATGTTTAGGTTAGAGTAGTAGATGTTGGAAAGGTGTAAGTTTAGTTTTGGTGATTTGAGTTTAGGATTAGGGTTTGGCATAGGTTAAGAATTTCGGGTTTGGGATAGGGTTTAGGGTTATGTTTTCATGTTTGGGTCTAAGCTTAGGTTAGAGTAGTGGATTTAGGAATAGGTGTAGGTTTAGATTAGGTGATTTGAGTTTATGATTAGGGTTTGGCATTGGTTGAGAATTTCGGGTTCGGGATCGAGTTTAGGGTTCTGTTTTCGTGTTTGGGTCTAAGTTTAGGTTAGAGATGTGGATTTAGGAATAGGTGTAGGTTTAGGTTAGGTGATTTGGGTTTACGATTAGGTTTAGGGGTAGGTAAGATTTTAGGGTTCGGGATCGGGTTTTGGGTAAGGTTTTTGTGTTCGGGTCTAAGTTTAGGTTAGGGTAGTGGATTTAGGAATAGGTGTAGGTTTAGGTTAGGTGATTTGAGTTTAGGATTAGGTTTAGGAGTAGGTTGTGAATTTCGGGGTCGGGATCGAGTTTATGGTTAGGTTTTCGTGTTTGGGTCTAAGCTTAGGTTAGAGTAGTGGATTTAGGAATAGGTGTAGGTTCAGTTTAGGTGATTTGAGTTTAGGATTAGGTTTAGGCATAGGTTGAGAATTTCGGGTTCGGGATTGGGTTTAGGGTTAGGTTTTCGTGTTCGGGTCTAAGTTTAGCTTAGAGTAGTGGATTTAGGAATAGGTGTATGTTTAGGTTAGGTGATTTTATTTTAGGATTATGTTTAGGCGTATGTTGAGAATTTCGAGTTCGGGATCGGGTTTAGGGTTGGGTTTTCGTGTTTGGGTCTAACTTTAGGATAGAGTTGTGGATTTTGGAATAGGGGTAGGTTTAGTTAGGTGATTTGAGTTTAGGATTAGGTTTAGGCATAGGTTGAGAGTTTCGGGTTCGGGATCGGGTATAGGGTTATGTTTTCGTGTTTGGGTTCAGTTTAGGTTAGAGTAGTGGATATGGGAATAGCTGTAGGTTTAGTTTAGGTGATTTGAGTTTAGGATTTGGTTTAGGCATAGGTTAAGAATTTCGGGTTCGGGATCGGGTTTAGGGTTATGTTTTCATGTTTGGGTCTAAGTTTAGGTTAGAGTAGGGGATTTAGGAATCCGCATTGGTTTAGATTAGGTGATTTGAGTTTAGGATTAGGTTTCTGCATAGGTTGAGAATTTCAGGTTCGGGATCGGGTTTAGGGTTATGTTTTCGTGTTTGGGTCTAAGTTTAGGTTAGAGTTGTGGATTTAGGAATTGGTGTAGGTTTAGGTTAGGTGATTTAAGTTGAGGATTAAGTTTAGGCGTAGGTAGAGATTTACGAGTTCGGGATCCAGTTTAGGGTTAGGTTTTCGTGGTTGGGTCTATGTTTAGGTTAGAGTAGTGGGTTTAGGAATAGGTGTAGGTTCAGTTCAGGTGATTTGACTTTAGGATTACTTTAGGCGTAGGTTGAGAATTTCAGGTTCGGGATCGGGTTTAGTGTTAGGTTTTCGTGTTTGGATCTAAGTTTAGGTTAGAGTAGTGTTTTTAGGAATAGGTGTAGGTTTAGGTTAGGTGATTTGAGTTTAGGATTAGGTTTAGGCGTAGGTTGAGAACTTCGGGTTCGGGATCTGGTTTAGGGCTAGGTTTTCGTGTTTGGGTCTAAATATAAGTTAGAGTAGTGGATTTAAGAATAGGTGTAGGTTTAGCTTAGGTGATTTGAGTTTAGGATTTTGTTTAGGTGTAGGTTGAGAATTTCGGGTTCGGGATCGGGTTTAGCGTTAGGTTTTCGTGTTTGGGTCTAAGTTTAGTTTAGAGTAGTGTATTTAGGAATAGGTGTAGGTTTAGGTTAGGTGATTTGAGTTTTGGATTAGGTTTTTGCATTGGTTAAGAATTTCGGGTTCGGGATCGAGTTTAGGGTTATGTTTTCGTGTTTGGTCTAAGTTTAGGGTAGAGTAGTGGATTTAGGAATAGGTGTAGATTTAGTTTGGGTGATTTGAGTTTTTCTTTTGGTTTAGGCGTAGGTTGAGTATTTCAGGTTCGGGATCGGGTTTTGGGTTAGGTTTTCGTGTTTGGGTCTAAGTTTAGTTTAGAGTAGTAGATTTAGGAATAGGTGTGGGTTTTGTTAGGTGATTTGAATTTAGGATTAGGTTGAGGCATAGGTTGAGAATTTCGGGTTCGGGATCGGGTTTAGGGTTATGTTTTCGTGTTTGGGTCTATGTTTAGGTTAGAGTAGTGTATTTAGGAATAAGTGTAGGTTTAGTGTAGGTGATTTGTATTTAGGATTAGGTTTAGCTGTAGGTTGAGAATTTCGGGTTCGGGATCGGGTTTAGGGTTATGTTTTCATGTTTGGGTCTAAGTTTAGGTTAGAGTAGTGGATTTAGGAATTGGTGTAGGTTTAGTTTTGGTGATTTGAGTTTAGGATTTGGGTTAGGCATAGGCTAAGAATTTCGGGTTCGAGATCGGGTTTAGGGTTATGTTTTCGTGTTTGGGTCTAAGTTTAGGTTAGAGTAGTGGATTTAGGAATAGGTGTAGGTTTAGTTTAGGTGATTTGAGTTTATGATTAGGGTTAGGCATTGGTTGAGAATTTCAGGTTCGGGATCGGGTTTAGGGTTCTGTTTTCGTGTTTGGGTCTAAGTTTAGGTTAGAGATGTGGATTTAGGAATAGGTGTAGGTTTAGGTTAGGTGATTTCAGTTTAGGATTAGGTTTAGGGGTAGGTAGAGATTTTCGGGTTCGGGATCGGGTTTAGGGTTAGGTTTTCGTGTTTGGGTCTAAGTTTAGGTTTGAGTAGTGGGTTTAGGAATAAGTGTAGGTGTAAGTTTAGTTAATTTGACTTTTGGATTAGGTTTAGGAGTAGGTTGATAATTTTGGGTTCGGGATCAGGTTTAGTGTTAGGTTTTCGTGTTTGGGTCTAAGTTTAGGTTAGGGTTGTGGATTTAGGAATAGGTGTAGGTTTAGTTTAGGTGATTTGACTTTAGGATTAGGTTTAGGCGTAGGTTGATAATTTCGGGTTCGGGATCTGGTTTAGTGTTAGGTTTTCGTGTTTGGGTCTAAATTTTAGTTAGAGTTGTGGATTTAGGAATAGGTGTAGGGTTTGTTAGTACATCTTTTGTTGTCAATTGGCGTGTTGGTTGGTCGCGTCTTGTCGTGTGAGCCTCGGTCGAAGAATTAAAGAATCAAGACCTGAAGATTACGCTTCGTCCACTGCTCAAGCTCATGTTGAAACAAGATCCCAGGTAAGTTGTATATAGATCGACCATAGGAATCCCAAAATATCAAAGAATGGCGTAAAGACTCACACATTTTATCCCATTCCCTCTTGACCCTTACACAAGTTGATCAGACTTGTTGTCCATGGCTGGTGCGAAACGTGTTGAAGATATGTCCATACATTGGACCCTATGCACCTCATCACTTCATAACTTGAAGTGATCCGCTGCTGTGTTGAGGAACTTGGTCCAGCAAGCTCGCTGTGACAAGTTCATCTAGAAAGCGGCCAGGCTTCTCAACACATCAGCTACCTGCTGTGTAGAAAATAGATGGACAGCCGACCGGTCTTGACCGGTCGGCCAGGATTTTCAGTTTGCAACAAGTGACTTGCTGTGAGATAAGAATATGGACAGCCGACCGGTCTTGACCGGTCGGCCATCAGATTACAAGATGTCTAGCAGGCATAGCCGACCGGTCTTAACCGGTCGGCCTGTGTTCTCTAAAAGGTCCAGCAAGCACAGCCGACCGGTCAAGACCGGTCGACCTGTTTTTTTTCAAATGGTCCACCAAGGTGTGCCGACCGGTTCTGTACTTCTACAGCAAGGGGGTCCGACCGGTCTTGACCGGTCGGCCAGTCCCAGATGTGGCTTGGATTTCAAATGACGACCGGTCCGTCCGACCGGTTGAGACCCTTCTTTGACAGGTCGGTCGTGACCGTTTTTTATCCGTTGGGGCCATCATTTGGGGCTCTATATAGCCATGTCTTGAAGTCTTTCATGGGATGCATTCAACACCCTTCAAGAGCTAAGAGAGAGAGAGCTTTTACTCACATCCTCCTACCCTCTTTGCTCTTATTCTCTTGAGTTCATCATTCAAACCTAGCCATTAATGGCTTATCACTGAGTATTCAAAGCTCGGTTTGAAGTATGAACTCAAGACCTTCATTCATGGTTGACCTACCTTCGGAATATACTTATGAGGTCATTTATAGCCATTGAATGCTTGAAGTTTGGTAGTTCCCTCATTACCATTGCATTGAATAGGCAAGAGGAACTAGACCAACTCTCTCCCAACTACCCGGCATCAACATATCCTCATCATTTGCATCGGTAGCTGATCTTGGGAGCACAAAGAGAAGCTGAAGCACGTGGAGCTGAAGCTACTCATCAAAGCCATCGAATCGGGGCTCAATCGTCTAGGTATGTCTAGTTTTTGAGAGTCCATTTATTCAATCACTATTTCCGGGATTGGGAAATTCCGGCGGGAGGGTACGTGACCATCCTTGGATTAGGATTGGTGAGAGTTTGAGATCCAAACTCGTCAAGTCCCTGGATTGGGCCATCAGCGGATGGTAAACGCGGTCCTAGATCAAAGGATGTCAAGGTTAATGGTTAACCTAAAATAAAACCAAGACTATAGTGAAATCCGGTGGTCTCATAGGTTGAGATCGTGAACCGGGAGTGGAGTAGGGAAACCGAACCACTATAAATCGTTGTGCATTGTGAGATTGAATGATTGCTATGTGTTCAATGGTTTAGTCTATCATGAATGCTAACTGTTTGATGAAATGCCTATGATAGTCCTTGCTTACAAATTGCTCATATAAATGCCTTGAATGTTATTGTGATTATCTTAGTTGATAAGATTGACTTAATCAGTTTTAAATTGAAATTGGAATTTAAAAAGTCCTATTCACCCCCCCTTTAGGACATTAGGCATATCTCCAAGTATCTCGATAAGCGGTAAAACCGCAATTTCAATTGGTATCAGAGCGGGTTCCTCCGCTCAGGTTTAAAAACCCGGAGTGAGATCCTAAGAGAGCTTGAAAATATATCTAGAGAGTACTCTTCATCCGTTACTAAGCCTCCCTTCTTTGATGGGTCAAACTATACATATTGGAAAGCCCGAATGCGCATCTTTTTGGAATCTATTGATTCGGACGTTAGGGATATGATTGATATTGGATATAAACCCCCAATGGACACTATATGTAAAGAAGGTGAACCGGATGTCCTCAAGCCAAGAGATAAGGCGATGTGGACCGATTATGATAAAGCTCAACGGGTTCATAATGCCAAAGGGCTGAATGCCATCTTTTGTTCAGTGTCTAAAGATGAATGTGGCCGGATTCAAAATTGCACAACCAGTAAGCAGGCATGGGACATTCTTGAAGTTACTCATGAAGGAACGAGCATTGTTAAAAACTCAAAACTTCAGCGCTTCTCCACACAATTTGAAAACATTACTATGGAGGAGCATGAAACTTTTACTGATTTCTACACCAAGCTGAACAAGATTATAAATGAAATGTGGGGCTTGGGGGATCCTGTTCTCTTCCAAAGTTACTACCATAGAAGAATGTAGGGACCTAAATACCATGAAAGTTGAAGAACTTCTAGAGTCCCTTCAAACCTATGAGCTAGGTTTCAAAACTCCCTCCAAATCCAAAAGTACAGCCCTGAAATCTTCTCACAAGAAACAAGAATCTGAATGTGGAAGTGAGGAAGATCCAGACTTAGAAGAAATGGCACTTATGGCACAGAAATTTCAAAAATTCTTCAAAACTAAGGGAAATACTTCTAGAAGGAAACCCTACCAGAAGGGTAAACCTTTTGATTCTAAGAACAACAAAGGAAAATTTGTTAAGTCAAAAGATCCTTAATGCTACAAGTGTAGAGGATTTGATCACATTGCATCCGAGTGCACCAATAATAAAACCAAGAAAAAGGCAATGGTGGCTACATGGGATGAGACTGAAGAATCTGAATCAGAATCAGTCATATACCAAAGTGAGGAGGAGCAAGGTTCAATCAGAATTTTAATGGCCTCCATTACTGATATTGTGCCTCAAATTGAGCCCATTGCAAAGATCACCGGAGACATTGATGATCATGAATCCTCTAACACTGAAAATGATTCCTTGAGTGATGATGAGAATGGGGAGGAAGGCATTCAGGGGGTATATAACCAACTATATATTGAAAATATAAATACCATCAACAAGTTGGGCCAAATGAAGGCTGAAAATGACAAACTGATGAAAAATCTTGACGGATTGAAAATAGAGAATCAAAAGTTGGGTTAAGATCTAGAAGAGCTGAAAAGGAAGAATGATAAGCTTGAACAAGAAAAGAAAAATCTCATAAGTGGTGAATCTCTAGACAAGCATGCTAGACTTGAGAAAGAACTCAAAGAGGCGAACACTGAAATTGATCGTCTTAAGTGTCAAGTCGTTGACTCTAGAAGACGGTTCACCCAAGGAGAAGAAAACCTTGAAAAACTCCTAGGTGTTGTAAGATCACCAAGGGAAAAAAGAGGTCTGGGCTACGACAGTCACACTTCAAAAACTACCTCAGTCCATCCGATTGTAAGAAAAGATCATGGTGCATCAGGGAGTAAAACTAGAGCATCTCCTGTCTGCCATGCTTGTGGAGACATTGGCCACTTAAAATTTGAGTGCTTGGTATTCAAAAATCCGGTCAGAAACTTGAAAGGTAAATTTGTACCGACCGGGAAAAATGTCCAAGCTAATTGGAATCCTCCCATGCATTCTTCACCAAAGAGGGGAAACATTCGAAAGAATTATCCTGCTCTTCCTAGGAAGGACAAGAGGATGGATGAACTGTTGGAGCAAATTAAAATGCAGAATTTGAAAACTGCTCTTCTCTTGCGTGAAAAAGAAAAATCTGATTCTCCCAAGAAAACTAGAGAATCTCACCATAAGAACACCTCTCATAAAAGGACAATAACTAAATGGGTTGTTAAGAACAAGTGCTTAGTCATTCATACTGCCTTAAAAGCTGGAAATACCCCTAGATGGTACTTGGATAGTGGTTGCTCTAGACACATGACAGGTGATAGATCTCAATTTTGTGCATATGACGAATTTGATGGTGGGTCTGTCACATTTGGTGATGGGAGCATAGCTAAAATCATTGGTAAAGGAACCATCACAGGGTTAGGTTTGCCCGAAATTGAAAATGTGCTGTATGTTGATGGCCTTAAACACAACTTACTGAGTATCTCACAGATTTGTGATGAAGAGTACTCAGTAAGCTTCTCCAAAGATATGTGCAAGATCCTGAACTCCACAGAAAAATTAGTCATGAAAGGTCTACGCACAGGAGACAACTGCTATGTCATTGAAAATCTCAACAATTCAAGCTCCTCCACCATGTGTCACGTGGCCGTTCAGGATGAAACAGAACTATGGCACCATCGACTCGGTCATGTACATTATAGAGATCTGTTTAAACTGAGTCAGAAAAATTTGGTGAGAGGTCTACCCAAGATGGGTAAAAGACCAAATACTATGTGCGCCGCATGCCAAAAAGGTAAACAAATCAAGGTTGCACACAAGAGAACCTCTATCCTGGTCACATCAAAACCATTTGAATGGCTACACATGGACCTAGTTGGTCCTACCAGGGTACTTAGCCAAGGTGGAAAACGATACTTCTTTGTAGTCGTTGATGATTACTCTAGATTCACATGGGTTGCCTTCCTAAGAGAAAAATCTGACACTTTTGGTGAATTTCAAAAACTAGTGAAGCGACTTCACAATGAGAAAGGATACATGGTAGCAAGAATTAGGAGTGATCACGACGGTGAATTTGAAGATCATCGTTTGAAGGCATTATGTGATGAATTGGGTATTTGTCATGAGTTCTCAGCACCCAAAACACCTCAACAAAATGGGGTTGCTGAAAGGAAAAATAGAGTGTTGTTGGATATGGCCACAGCTATGCTTAATAATAAAAATCTTGCTCAAAATCTGTGGGCCGAAGCTGTTAACGCTGCTTGCTATATTATTAATCGAGTTTATTTAAGGGCAGGTCTAAACAAAACAGCTTATAAACTGTGGTGTGGAAAGACACTGAATGTTAAATACTTTAAGGTCTTTGGTAGTACATGCTATATTCTGAGAGAGCGAGAAAATTTGGGAAAGTTTGACTCCAAAAGTGATGAGGGTATCTTCTTGGGATACTCATTAAATAGTAGAGCTTTTTGTGTCTACAACCTTCGAACCTCATCAGTTCAAGAGTCAATCAATGTGACTGTGGATGATAGCTTGGATAAAACTGTGTCTCCAGGTGATGAAGAAGAAGATGAGGGCATATGCGAGATAGGTAAATCTGATAAACAACCCTCATCTCCAAATGCCCCCACTGCTCCTGGTGATGTACAAATTGTCAAGGATCACCCCCTCAATCAAATCATTGGGGATCCTAGCATTGGTGTCAAAACTAGGAGACAGTTGGAGGCAGTCAACAGTCACCTGTGTTTCACATCAAAAATAGAACAAAAAAATGCTGATGAAGCTCTAAATGATGAATTCTGGATCCTTGCAATGCAGGAAGAGTTTCAACAATTCATTAGAAATGAAGTGTGGTATCTGGTCGACAGGCCGGAAAGGAAAAATGTTATTGGAACCAAATGGATTTTCAAGAATAAATTCGATGAATCTGGGAATGTAATACGAAATAAGGCTCGGTTAGTGGCTCAGGGATATTCACAAATTGAAGGCATTGATTTTGATGAAACATTTGCCCCTGTAGCCAGACTCGAGTCTATTAGAATTCTTATGGCTGTTGCTTGTGAAATTGCGTCGGGTAGTCTAACACGACACCCTATGCATACATGTGCGGAAGCTTAAAGAGCAACTAGAATTATGGCTAAACCTATAGGAGGGGGTGATTAGGACCTTTTCAAATTCTTTTCGCCTACTTACCAGATTTAACAAATTAAGCTACGTAAGCGATAAACACTTCAGCTTCCAAGCCTAAGTGGGTCCAATTAATAAACTAGCAAAAGATAAAGCAATTAACAACCTAGTCTAATCAACTCATGTGGACTAGAGAGGATGGATCAAGAAATGCTCAAGTCAACATGAGGCAGTGAAAGTACATCTTGTGAGTGTGGATGTGCTTATCAAGTGCCTAGCATACATTCCTAACTAAGCATTCATAAGTAATCAATTAAACATAATGCATAAAGAGAAGTGTGCTCAAGAACAATCACAAACACAACGATGTATAGTGGTTCGACTACTTGTGTCTACTCCACTCCCGGTTCAAGTACTCAACCCCTTTGAGCACACCGGCATTCACTGGGGAGTTTAAATCTGGTTCCTCCCAACCAAGGTGTTTTAAATCGGATCCACCCAACCAAGGAGTTTACAGGTTCCTCCCAACCTACACGTTTGCACCCGTGTTGGTGGCTCCCCCTTGGAGACTTTGTTTAGGCCGACTAACAGCCAAGGAACGGCTGACGTCCCTAGATTTTAGGCCCAACTAATAGGCCAAGGATCGGCTAACGACCCTAGGTCGAGTTTGTCAAACAAACTCTACACTCAACCCCCACAGGGAATTGAGTGGATGAACTCCTAACAAGACAACCTTACTTGTCAGATTGAGCCCCTTTATAGCGCCGCTTTGGGTTGCTTCTTCTCGCTCTCCCGTGCTTGAATCAGCTCCCCTTGTGCTCCCCCGATCTTTTGAAGCCGCTGCTTTGCCAAGGCTTCAGCTCCAAGATCAGCTACCTTGCATGTGATGCTCCATTGGAGATGCCCAGGGTGCTAGGGAAGGTAGGTTTGAGATCTCTACAACTTATGGGAAAGGGTTACCTAGAGAGTCTCACCTACAACGATCTCATCATAGAGTATTGGATAAGAATATGACTATCAAGATCAATCCAATCTCTAGAGATCAAAAGAGGGACAAGTGCATCTTCTTCTTGAGCTTTGAATGCTCCATACTTGTGATGAATCACAAGGAAGATCACTTGTTTGGGTTAGGAATAGGGCTCTTAATGATCTTCAACAATGGTGGCTCCTATCTCCTCAAAATCCCCTCTGTTGGCTCAAAAACGAATCCCCCATCTTAAATAGATTTTCTTCCAACGGTAAAAAAACGGGCAGATTCGCGCATCTCCAATTGATCGGAAGAAGGTCCGATTGATCGGAGACCTGTCCGATTGATCGGAGACAAGTCCGATTGATCGAAAATCTATCCAGTGAAGTCTCTGGAAGATATTTCGATTGATCGAAACACTGTTCGATTGATCGGACGGACCCCTTCCGATGGATCGGAAGACTGTTCGATTGATCGGAAATATGTCCAGTGGATTTTCAAGGTTGCTGGAAAAATTTTCGATTGATCGGAGCTTCTGTCCGATTGATCGGAGTCCTATCGGAGCCAACGTCCGATTGATCGGAGATCAATCGGAAACTGCTGTTTTGAGCTGTTTTGTTTACAGCAGCTTCCACCTCTTAAATTAGTCTAACTTATCATGTTTTTCATGGAGTTCTAAGACTAATGATGATGACTAAGGGTATACCTAGTTGGTCCAAGTCATCTAAGAGGTTATGGGTTAGGTTTTGGTCAAGGTTAAGGCACACCAAGGCATCACTTTTACCTGTATCTTCTTCCTTGATGTAGCAGGGCCACTTGAGTCTTTGGTCTTCATCTTCATTAAGCTCAACCGAGACTAGACTCACTGACCTAAGTAATTGACAAACAAGGTGCACTAGTATGCCACAAAAAAGTGCACTAACAGCTTGTGCGTTAAAATTCAAATTATTTCAAATGGATGTAAAGAGTGCCTTCTTGAATGGTATTCTTGATGAGGAAGTGTATGTTGAACAACCAAAAGGATTCATTAATCCTAAGTATCCTCACAAAGTGTACCGGTTGAAAAAGGCGCTTTACGGACTCAAGCAAGCACCTCGTGCATGGTATGAACGCTTAACTCATTTTCTTGTAGACCATGATTTTGCTAGGGGGAGCGTTGACAAAACTCTATTTATTAGAGAAGCCGAGAATTCTGTGTTGATTGCCCAGATTTATGTGGATGACATTGTTTTTGGATCCACATGTGAGAAAATGTCCATCTCCTTTGCTAAATTAATGACATCTGAATTTGAGATGAGTATGGTAGGAGAACTAAACATGTTTCTAGGGCTTAAAGTAAAACAACTTGCATCAGATATATTCATTACTCAAGCCAAATATGCTAAAGACCTTGTTAAGAGATTTGGCTTAGACTCTGGTCGTTCCTACACTACACCTATGAGCACCACTGTTAAATTATCAAAAGACCTTGTAGGAAAAAGTGTAGATCAACATCTTTATAGAAGCATGATTGGTAGTCTTCTTTATCTCACTGCTAGTAGACCAGATATTGCTTTTAGTGTAGGTGCTTGTGCTCGGTTTCAGGCTAATCCCAAGGAATCTCACCTTACCGCTGTTAAGCGGATCATCCGGTTTGTTAGATGCACCACCGAATACGGTCTTTGGTACCCCTTTGATTCATCTACAGATATTGCAGGGTATTCAGATGCCGACTGGGCTGGTAACATGGATGATCGTAAATCAACCAGCGGTGGGTGTTTTTATGTTGGAAATTGCCTTGTGACATGGCATAGTAAGAAACAAAACTCCATCTCTTTATCCACAGCCGAAGCAGAATACATTGCTGCTGGTAGTTGTTGTGCCCAATTATTATGGATGAAACAAACCTTGACCGATTATGGGATCAACCAAGGCACAATGACTCTATTTTGCAACAATACTAATGCCATAAATATATCGAAAAATCCAGTTCAGCACTCACGCACTAAGCACATAGACATTAGGCACCATTTTATTCGAGAATTGGTTGAAGATCAAATAATATCTCTCGAACATGTGCCTACCGAGAATCAGCTAGCTGACATCCTAACGAAACCTTTGGACTCGGTTCGCTTTGTGAACCTCCAGAAGTCCATCGGTGTTGGATGTATCTAGTTTAGCTAACAAGTGTAGGTTTTGCAGGAAAAATCTGAGGATTTAGCCTCTCTTTCTGATCTTTATAGGTATATCTGAGGATCTTTACCTCTTTTCATTGCTTTCTACGAAAATCCGGGATCATAGTCCCAAATTCTTGTCCTTTATCGATAAATCTAGACCTTAAGGGTCCCTCATTTTGTGTTAAGGTGTACCTAGGTACACCATGACCATGAGTGTTGTATCCTTGGTAAGGGTACCTGTTTTTAAAAGAAAATGGTCTGTCCAAAGGACAGACTTTCTTCTCCAGCAGATCTAGTGCAAAAATTCTCTACTATGCTAAAATCTTGCCAGCCGACCGGTCAGGACCGGTCGGCCTTCAGTAAAAAGCTGTCTGGACTCATCAGCTATGCCATCCGACTAGTCAAGACCGGTCGGGCTCTGAAGAAACAGCTGCTGGAGTCACCTTTTTTCATCCCACGACCGGTCACGACCGGTCGTGCGTGTCTAGTCAGCGTGCCGGCGCGTGAGCCGACCGAATGGGGGGGTATTTAAAACATGTTGGAGCTCATTTTAGGTCAGACACTTCCCATTTTTCACCTCCACTTGCTACTCCAACTCCCCCTCTTGCTCTCCAAGGTGATTTCGAGGTGAGTCATTGCTAGATTCGAGGTTCTAACCTCCTCTACTTCACTCCTCTTCACTCTCATTCAGTTGATAAGGGATTCCTTCTCTTCACTCTCTATCTTCTTAGGTTCATCCCTTTCCTTCATCTCTTGGAGTGATTTAGAGATCTTCTTGCCTCTTCCATGTCATCCCAAGAGAGCAAGGATGAGCTCCCCTTGAGGAGGAGTGATCGTCCCAAGGCAAAACCTAAGCCTCCTCCTCCTCGCCCTTTAAAGTCCAAGAAAACAGCTTCCAAAGGGAAAGGGGCTGCCTCCTCTTTTGTTCCCCCTGTTAAATCTAAATCTTTGGGGAAAACTGTCTCATCCCATTCCACCCATTGGGATGATTTCAAGGACAAGGAGGTAGTCTGTGAAAAATCAGTCCACTTGGGTGACTTGTCTGACTATAACGTTCGTTCCATGTTGGATGCCATAAATTGGGGCCCCGTACTCCACATGGGGGGCCCGGTCCAATTTGACGTTGTTAGGAAATTTTATGCATCCTGTGTCCATGTCTTCCTCTCCCCCCTCTTTCAACGTCGAGGTTGGTGATCGGGATTGCCTGTTTACTTTGAAATCCATATCAGAATTTGTTGGCGCTCCTATTGTTGAGGAGCCTACTTTCGATTTTTCCTCCTTGGGTCCCAAACCCAACCTTGTTATTGCTCAATTCCTATGTGGTGATGGGACACCCAAATGGGTGGGTGGTGCACTTCGAGCATCCTCAATGACATGGGATTTCTGCATTTTGCACAACCTCTTCTTTCGCAATGTATACCCGCGGATGAGTAACAAAGCGGATGTCACCGAAACTATGTTTCGGTTGCTGTATCGTGTTGGAAAGGGTCATCTTCTCTGCCTTTCCACTCGGATCATGAATATCATTCACCAGGTCATCCTACGCGACGATGGAAACTCCACTAGTCTACCTTTTGGGCATCTCATATGCACATTAGCTGGGCATATTGGCATTGTTGGTACTGATAAATTTCACAAGCCGGTCATTATCAACCGTACCATCATTGCTCGTATGGAGCTTACTAAAGAAGTTATCCAGAGTCGTCATCTGCAGGAGCAGCAGCGGGATCAGGCCGAGCCGACCCAGCCTGAGGCTCCACTTGCCTCCACTGGCCCTTCCCACACTTCACCATCAGGTCCTTCCTCTGATCCATCCCTCGATCCGCGAGCAGCTCCAGGTTGATTCAGCACGCCGCCTAAAGCCTTTTCTCGACGACGATCCCCTTCCATGGATCCACCTTCATACATTGCGGAGCTTCGCCAGCTTAGGGCAGATATATTTCAGCGGCTTGACAGGCTCGAGCAGACAGGGGACCAGATTTTGCAGGGTCAGGCCACCATACTTGTCCAGCAGGAGGCCCTTGTCACTCGCCAGGCACAGATAGAGCGGCGGATAAGAGATGGGAGCGCGCGGCGCGTGGGGACGTTCCACCCCCTGATCTGGGATATGGAACAGATTATTAGTCTCATGTCTTGGTCACAGTTACTTTATGTATGACTAACGACATTGTTTGGATTTCATGCACTATCTTTTATGGGTTGTCTGTATATTTTACACGGATTGATACATATTTGCATTTGGGTTGCTTGCCCATTTTGGTATATATATGGATGCTATAGTTCTATCTTTTTATATGAGCTTTTGTTTTGTTATTGAATATCTATGGGAGGTTGGATGGTTTGGGCACATTTGCCCTTTGTAGCTCATGCTTAGTGTTCTGTCTAGATATACCTCTGGAGGGGTGGTTGGTTGATTGGGCTATAAGCCCTCTATGCTTTCATGATTACTTGTATATCTGGCATGCTTTGTTCTTTGAATCTCCTCAGGGCTTACATTTCTGTATCTCTTCCCTGTCTTATGTGATTGACATATTTTCGGCGCTAGCCTTGCAGCTTTATTAGGCATATCTTTTTGCTGGCTAACCCTTGTCAATTACTAACAAAAAGGGGGAGAATCATCCCACCTAGAAGGTCCGATTATATCTTTTTGCAGGACTTTGTAGGTGCAAGCATTGAGGGGGAGATTTTGAAGAAAATCGAGTCGGTACATGTCCTTTTGTAAAGATTATGTCGTATATCTGTATAGACATGTAAATGGGTGTATATTTCTTTCTGTTTAAGGGTCAATCATGATAAGGAGTCATGATTTGTCTAGGTTAGATGTTTTGTCCCGCAATTGACAAAGGGGGAGATTGTTAGTACATCTTTTGTTGTCAATTGGCGTGTTGGTTGGTCGCGTCTTGTCGTGTGAGCCCCGGTCGAAGAATTGAAGAATCAAGACCTGAAGATTACGCTTCGTCCATTGCTCAAGCTCATGCTGAAACAAGATCCCAGGTAAGTTGCATATAGATCGACCATAGGAATCCCAAAACATCAAAGAATGGCGTAAAGACTCACACATTTTATCCCATTCCCTCTTGATCCTTACACAAGTTGATCAGACTTGTGGTCCATGGCTGGTGCGAAACGTATTGAAGATATGTCCATACATTGGACCCTATGCACCTCATCACTTCATAACTTGAAGTGATCTGCTGCTGTGTTGAGGAACTTGGTCCAGCAAGCTCGCTGTGAAAAGTTCATCTAGAAAGCGGCCAGGCTTCTCAACACATCAGCTACCTGCTGTGTAGAAAACAGATGGACAGCCGACCGGTCTTGACCGGTCGGCCAGGATTTTCAGTTTACAACAAGTGACTTGCTAGGAGATAAGAATATGGACAGCCGACTGGTCTTGACCGGTCGGCCATCAGATTACAAGATGTCCAGCAGGCATAGCCGACTGGTCTTGACCGGTCGGCCTGTGTTCTCTAAAAGGTCCAGCAAGCACAACCGACCGGTCAAGACCGATCGACCTATTTTTTCCAAATGGTCCAGCAAGGTGTGCCGACCGGTCTTGACTGGTCGGCCTGTATTCTGTACTTCTACAGCAAGGGGGTCCGACCGGTCTTGACCGGTCGGCCAGTCCCAGATGTGGCTTAGATTTCAAATGACGACCGGTCCGTCAGACCGGTTGAGACCCTTCTCTGACAGGTCGGTCGTGACCGTTTTTTATCCGTTGGGGCCATCATTTGGGGCTCTATATAGCCATGTCTTGAGGTCTTTCATGGGATGCATTCAACACCCTTCAATAGTTAAGAGAGAGAACTTTTACTCACATCCTCCTACCCTCTTTGCTCCTGTTCCTCTTGAGTTCATCATTCAAACCTAGCCATTAATGGCTTATCACTGAGTATTCAAAGCTCGGTTTGAAGTATGAACTCAAGACCTTCATTCATAACTGACCTACCTTCGGAATATATTTATGAGGTCATTTATAGCCATTGAATGCTTGAAGTTTGGTAGTTCCCTCGTTACCATTGCATTGAATAGGCAAGAGGAACTAGACCAACTCTCTCCCAACTACCCAGCATCAACATATCCTCATCATTTGCATCGGTAGCTGATCTTGGGAGCACAAAGAGAAGTTGAAACACGTGGAGTTGAAGCTACTCATCAAAGGCATCGAATCGGGGCTCTATCGTCTAGGTATGTCTAGTTTTTTAGAGTCCATTTATTCAATCACTATTCCCTGGATTGGGAAACTCCAGCGGGAGGGTACGTGACCATCCTTGGATTAGGATTGGTGAGAGTTTGAGATCCAAACTTGTCAAGTCCTTAGATTGGGCCATCGGTGGATGGTAAACGCGGTCCTAGATCAAAGGATGTCAAGGTTGATAGTTAACCTGATTTAAAACCAAGACTATAGTGAAATTCGGTGTCTCATAGGTTGAGATCGTGAACCGGGAGTGAGTAGGGAAACCGAACTACAATAAATCGCTATGCATTGTGAGATTGAATGATTGCTATGTGTTGAATGGCGTAGTCTATCATGAATGCTAACTGTTTGATGAAATGCCTATGATAGTCCTTGCTTACAAATTGCTCATATAAATGCCTTGAACGTTATTGTGATTATCTTAGTTGATAAGATTGACTTGATCAGTTTTAAATTGAAATTGGAATTTAAAAATTCCAATTCACCCCCCCTCTAGGACATTAGGCATATCTCCAAGTATCTCGATAAGCGGTAAAACTGCAATTTCAGGATTAGCTTAGGTGATTTGAGTTTAGAATTATGTTTAGGCGTAGGTTGAGAATTTCAGGTTCGGGAACGGGTTTAGGGTTAGGTTTTCGTGTTTGTGTCTAAGTTTAGTTTAGTGTTGTGGATTTAGGAATAGGTGTAGGTTTAGGTTAGGTGATTTGAGTCTTGGATTAGGTTTAGGCGTAGGTTGAGAATTTTGGTGACGGGATCGAGTTTAGGGTTAGGTTTTCGTGTTTGGGTCTAAGTTTACGTTAGAGTCCTAGATTTAGGAATAGGTGTTGGTTTAGTTTAGGTGATTTGAGTTTAGGATTAGGTTTAGGCATAGGTTGAGAATTTCGGGTTCGGGTTCGGGATCGGGTTTAGGGTTAGGTTTTCATGTTTGGGTCTAAGTTTAGCTGAGAGTAGTGGATTTAGGAATAGGTGTAGGTTTAGGGTAGGTGATTTGAGTTTAGGATTAGGTTTAGGCGTATGTTGAGAATTTCGAGTACGGGATCGGGTTTAGGGTTAGGTTTTCGTGTTTGGGTCTAAGTTTAGGTTAGAGTAGTGGATTTAGGAATAGGGGTAGGTTTAGTTTAAGTGATTTGAGTTTAGGATTAGGTTTAGGCATAGGTAGAGAGTTTCTGGTTCGGGATCGGGTTTAGGGTTGTGTTTTCGTGTTTGTGTCTAAGTTTAGGTTAGAGTGGTGGATTTAGGAATAGGTGGAGGTTTAGTTTAGGTGATTTGAGTTTAGGATTTGGTTTAGGCATAGGTTAAGAAATTCGGGTTCCAGATCGGGTTTAGGGTTATGTTTTCGTGTTTGGGTCTAAGTTTAGGTTAGAGTAGTGGATTTAGGAATAGGTGTAGGTTTAGTTTAGGCGATTTGAGTTTAGGATTAGGTTTAGGCATAGGTTTAGAATTTCGGGTTCGGGATCGGGTTTAGAGTTATGTTTTCGTGTTTGGGTCTAAGGTTAGGTTAGAGTAGTGGATTTAGGAATAGGTGTAGGTTTAGTTTAGGTGATTTGAGTTTAGGATTTGGTTTAGGCGTAGGTTGAGTATTTTCGGTTCGGGATCGGGTTTAGGGTTAGGTTTTCGTGTTTGGGTCTAAGTTTTGTTTAGAGTAGTGGATTTTGGAATAGGTGTTGGTTTAGGTTAGGTGATTTGAGTTTAGGATTTGGTTTTGGCGTAGGTTAAGAATTTAGAGTTTGGGATCGGGTTTAGGGTAAGGTTTTCGTTTTTAGGTCTAAGTTTAGATTAGAGTTGTGGATTTTAGAATAGGTGTAGGTTTACGTTAGGTGATTTGACTTTAGGATTAGGTTGAGGCATAGGTTGAGAATTTCGGGTTCGGGATCGGGTATAGGGTTATGTTTTCGGGCTTGGGTCAATGTTTAGATTAGAGTAGTGTATTTAGGAATTGGGGTAGGTTTAGTTTATGTGATTTGTATTTAGGATTAGGTTTAGTTGTAGGTTGAGAATTTCGGGATAGGGATCGGGTTTAGGGTTATGTTTTGTGTTTGGGTCTAAGTTTAGGTTAGAGTAGTGGATTTATGAATAGGTGTAGGTTTAGTTTAGGTGATTTGAGTTGAGGATTAGGTTTAGGCATAGGTTGAGAATTTCGGGTTCATCATCGAGTTTAGGGGTATGTTTTCGCGTGTGGATCTAAGTTTAGGTTAGAGTTGTGGATTTAGGAATAGGTGCAGGTTTAGGTTAGGTGATTTGATTTTAGGATTAGGTTTAGTCGTAGGTAGAGATTTTCAAGTTGGGGATCGGGTTTAGGGTTATGTTTTCGTGTTTGTGTGTAAGTTTAGTTTAGTGTTGTGGATTTAGGAATAGGTGTAGGTTTAGGTTAGGTGATTTGAGTTTAGGATTAGGTTTAGGCACAGGTTGAGAATTTCGGGTTCGGGATGGGGTTTAGGGTTAGGTTTTCGTGTTTGGGTCTAAGTTTAGGTTGGAGTTGTGGATTTTGGAATAGGTGTAGGTTTAGGTTTGGTGATTTTTGTTTAGGATTTGGTTTAGGCATAGGTTGAGAATTTCGGGTTCGGGATCAGGTTTAGGGTTATGTTTTCGTGTTTGGGTCAATGTTTAGGTTAGAGTAGTGTATTTAGGAATAGGTGTAGGTTTAGTTTAGGTGATTTATATTTAGGATTAGGTTTAGCTGTAGGTTGAGAATTTCGGGATCGGGAGCGGGTTTAGGGTTATGTTTTCGTGTTTCGGTCTAAGTTTAGGTTAGAGTAGTGGATTTAGGAATAGGTGTAGGTGTAGTTTAGGTGATTTGAGTTTATGATTAGGTTTAGGCATAGGTTAAGAATTTCGGGTTCAGGATCGGGTTTAGGGTTATGTTTTCATGTTTGGGTCAAAGTTTAGGTCAGAGTAGTGGATTTAGGAATAGGTGTAGGTTTGTTTTAGGTGATTTGAGTTTAGGATTATGTTTAGGCATAGGTTGAGAATTTAGGGTTCGGGATCGGGTTTAGGGTTATGTTTTCGTGTTTGGGTTTAAGTTTTGGTTAGAGTTGTGGATTTAGGAATAGGTGTAGGTTTAGGTTAGGTGATTTTAGTTGAGGATTAGGTTTAGGCGTAGGTAGAGATTTTCGTGTTCAGGATCGGGTTTAGGGTTAGGTTTTCGTGCTTGGGTCTAAGGTTAGGTTAGAGTAGTGGGTTTAGGAATTGGTGTAGGTTTAGTTTAGGTGATTCGACTTTAGGATTAGGTTTAGGCGTAAGTTGAGAATTTCGGGTTCGGGATCATGTTTAGTGTTAGGTTTTCATGTTTGGGTCTAAGTTTAGGTTAGAGTAGTGTATTTAGGAATAGGTGTAGGTTTAGTTTAGGTGATTTGTATTTATGATTAGGTTTAGGCTTAGGTTGAGAAGTTCGGGGTCGGGAACGAGTTTAGGGCTAGGTTTTCGTGTTTGGGTCTAAGTTTAGGTTAGAGTAGTGTATTTAGTAATAGGTGTAGGTTTAGTTTAGGTGATTTGAATTTAGGATTAGGTTTAGGCATAGGTTGGGAATTTCGGGTTCGGGATCGGGTTTCGGGGTTAGGTTGAAGTGCTTGGGTCTAAGTTTAGTTTAGAGTAGTGGATTTAGGAATAGGTGTAGGTTTAGGTTAGTCGATTTGAGTTTAGGATTAGGTTTAGGCGTATGTTGAGAATTTCGAGTTCGAGATCGAGTTTAGAGTTAGGTTTTCATGTTTGGGTCTAAGTTTTGGTTAGAGTAGTGGATTTAGGAATAGGTGTAGGTTTAGTTTAGGTGATTTGAGTTTAGGTTTAGGTTTAGGCATAGGTTGAGAATTTCGGGTTCGGGATCGTGTTTAGGGTTATGTTATCGTGTTTGGGTCTAGGTTTAGGTTAGAGTAGTGGATTTAGGAATAGGTGTAGGTTTAGCTTAGGTGAGTTTAGTTTAGGATTAGGTTTAGGCGTAGGTTGAGAATTGTTGAACCTCCAATTTATACATTGCATTGCCCATTACACAACAAGGTTTCCATGATTTTCATGGTTTAAAGGCCCACCTAACACATGTTTTTGTGATTATAGGGATGAGAGCGGACTTCATTCAAATACGAGACAAAAGAATGCATTTGAAGCTATTGCATGAAGTCCTAAGATGACCAAAGAAAGAAGAAGAAAGAGAACGAAAGAAAGAAGAAAGAAGAGAAGAAAAAGAAAGAAAGAAGAACAATTTGAAGAGGGCTGACCGGTCACGACCGATCAGCCACGGTTGCTGATCACATAGAAGAAAGGGCCTACCGGTCAAGACCGGTCGGCCATGCATACTGGAAACTGGACAGAGGAGCCCGACCGGTCTTGACCGGTCGGCTGTATATGCTGGATGGATGGACAACTTGGTCCGACCGGTCATGACCGGTCGGCCACAGTTGCTGGAACAATGGACAGCCAGTCCGACCGGTCATGACCGGTCGGCTGTGCTCCCTGGAGTGCTTAAAAAAATCAGTCCGACCGGTCACGACCGGTCGGCTCTGCGTATCATGATTCCTTTCTAAATCAGGACTCCGGAAATTGCTGCGCAATGCATAATCTTTCGCAGAATCCGACGCAAGGGAGGTTGTTTGCTATAAAAGGACACCTACAGGGTTCTTCCTAGGGTATCAGAGAAGCTAAGGAACGTGAGTTTGGAGAGTGAAGGCGATCGTGGAGCGGCTGCAACTCTCCTATTCGGGTTTTCCTGTTTTTATGCTTTATTTCAGAGTTTTTAGTTGTAGCATGACTATGCTCGGCTAAAACCTCTCAGCTAAGGCTGAGAGGTGAAGCTTGTAGCTAATTCTATGTTGGTTTCAGTTTAATTCAAGTAATTTACATTCAAGTTTGGATTTTTACATGATTTAGTTCCAAAAAGTGGTAGTTTGAGACGTCTTATCTGAGTTTATGTGCTCCGGACATGAATTCCTTTTAATTCTATGAGATTATCATGTTTGTTTATCTAAATTCGGATTATAGTAATCCTTGAGCAGGCCATAGTCCAGAGGCATGGCTATTACTCCGCAGGCTATAGTTTTGAGTTTTGTATTGATTGAATGGAACTAGAACTTGGAAGTTCAACTTGAATGTGATGGGATGTGTGTGAATGCTTTATTTTCCAACTAGATGAGAGATAGGACTTCGATTCTAGTTGTGTTTTCTACTTGGATTGACTGAATTGGCATAGGATTGCTACAAGTGGATCCTTGAAAGCCTTAGTACTTATTATCTCTGATTTTCCATTAAGTTCCTGTTTTAAGTAAACATTCAATTAAATCTGATTTCTTTTAAAAACTGAGTTGCTGGAGTGATTTGGTAGCTTTTACTATTTCCCTGTGGATCGACCTCGGTCTTACCGAGTTTTATTACTACATCGCAGCCTTACACTTGAGGCAAGCGAACAAGTTTTTGGCGCCGTTGCCGGTGAAATTAGATAACGGTTTCTAAATAATTTCAGTGGCTGTAGAAAGTAGAAATAGATAGGCTTTTTTATTTTTTTTAGAACTAACAAGTTTTTCTGTTTTGTAGGAATTTTTTCTCTAGTTCAAGCGCATCAGGTGATACCCTTCTAACTTAGCTTCTGCAGAATTTTCTTTCAGTTTAAGATTTTAGTTTTCTAGAATAGGATTGGTTTCAGTTTCTGGTTGAGTGGTTTATTTCCCGTTGGGAACGTAATCACTCAAATCGTCTCCAATCTGAAGGTGGTTTAGTTGGACCATTGTCAGTCCATAGACGAGTCCGGAATTATCAAGAGCATTGTGAAAGTTTGGGGAGTATGGATCAAACACCTTTAAGAAATCCTCCCCCCCCCCCCCCCCCCCCCTACTCCAACTACAAACGCAAATCAGGAAGGAGTAGGAGAGAATGAGGTACATAATGTTCCTCCAATGAGATCACTACGGGATTACCTACAACCTGCCCGTGCAATCACACCTTCTTGCATAGTTCTACCAGCAAACGGTGGGACCCTTGACATAAAACCTGGTGTAATTCAACTTTTACCTAAATTCCATGGGCTAGACTCAGACCGCCCATACTTACACTTGCAAGAATTCGAAGAAGTGTTGGCCACCTTGCATTATCCCAATGTTTCTGAGGATACAATCAGACTTAAATTTTTTCCCTTCACTTTGAAAGAAAGAGCCAAAGATTGGCTTCACTCTCTTAGACCACATTCGATTGGGTCATGGGTTGAGATGAACCGGGAATTCCTGAAAAAGTTCTTCCCGGCTCATAAAACAAACACTCTTCGAAGGGCCATGATGAATTTCTCAGCTAAAGAGGGTGAATCATTCTTTCAATGTTGGGAAAGATTTAAGGAACTCCTGCTTGCTTGCCCACATCATGGCTATGAGAGTTGGCAAGTTATAAATTTTTTCAATGATGGATTAAGTTCCAATATGCGCCAATTTGTGGAAATGATGTGCAATGGCGAGTTTATGAGTAAAAATCCAGATGATGCTTGGAGTTACTTGGACATGTTGGCTGAAAACGCCCAATCTTGGGATACCTCGGATAAACCCAAGAACCCCAAGCCCACTCAAGAGAAAGGAGGGATATATGTCCTTAAAGAGGAAGATGATGTGAATGCAAGGATAGCCAACCTCACAAGGAAGGTTGAGGCCATGGAACTTAGCAAAAGTGGAGTTCCCAAGTCCAAGGAAGCTGTTGAAACCACATGTGGGATTTGCCTCACCGACTTACACGCTGCGCAAGATTGTCCCACAATTCCTGCATTTAAGGAAGTGCTACAAGAGACAGCCAATGCCACATATGGTTATCAACGGCCCTTCAATGGACCGGTAGGTAATACGTACAATGAGAGTTGGAAGAACCACCCAAATTTCAGTTGGAAGAATACTCCTACGGGCAATCCTACCAACTCCCAAAGAGGGCCGCCCATGCAAAATATGGCCCCACCTCAATTCTCATTGGAGGATACCTTGAAAATGTTTATGCAAGGGCAAGCGCAAATAAATGAATCGAATCAGCAAATGTTCCAAGAGCTGAAAGTCTCGGTTGATGAGATTAAGGGACGTTTGAATGCTAGGGAAGGGACCTTTCCGGCCCAACCTCAGCCCAATCCAAAGCAAGTACATGAAGTGAGCATCCCTAATCCTTCCAACCAAAACATGGAGCAAGCTAAATCCATTACCACCCTTAGAAGTGGTAAACAAATTGACAAGACTATTCCGGTGAAGGCTAATGAGCCTAATGATCCGGTAAATTCTGAGGATGAAAATGGATCTAACTTAGCTCCACAACAACCGGAACGCATTTACAAGCCCGTAGCACCATTCCCTTCGAGATTGGTTGCCCCAAAATCTCTCCCAAACTCTCAAGATATTTTAGAGATTTTCAGACAAGTCAAGATCAATATCCCTTTGCTTGACGCCATCAAACAAATCCCCTCTTATGCCAAGTTTCTAAAAGACCTATGCACAACAAAACGCAAATATAATGTGCAGTAAAAGGCCTTCTTAACTGAGCAAGTTAGTGCCATCCTCACTCAAAAGACCCCACCAAAATTCAAAGATCCCGGTAGTCTCACCGTCTCATGTATCATTGGAGACTACCGGATTGAACGTGCCTTGTTAGACTTGGGGGCAAGTGTGAACTTGATCCCATACTCGGTATATGAGCAATTGGGTCTTGGTGAATTAAAACCCACCAAAACCACGTTGCAACTCGCTGATAGATCTATTCGTGTACCGAGGGGGATAGTTGAGGATGTTCTAGTCCAAGTTGACAAATTCTACTACCCGGTAGATTTTATAGTCTTGGACACACAACCGGTTTTGGATGCTAGCACCCAAATACCGGTAATCCTAGGCCGCCCATTCCTTGCCACATCAAACGCAATCATCAATTGCCGGAATGGGGTGATGCAACTATATTTTGGAAACATGACACTAGAGGTGAATGTGTTTCACTTGGGCAAAAGACATAGGGATGTCGATGATGATGAGTTCTTCGATGTGAACATGCTCGAAACTTTTGAAGAAGAAGAACTCCTCCAACTTGAACCACTAGAAAGCTTGGAGACATGCTTAGCACATTTCATGGATTCTAAAGACCCCATCATTAGTGAGATTGTGCATGCATTAAATATAGAAAGACCGGTAGTTGATACTAGCCGGTGGAGGCCCCATTTTGAAAAATTGCCACCAACCACATCAAGGCCTCTACCGTCTAACATCAAACCACCAAAGCTTGACCTAAAACCATTGCCATCCGAGCTTAAATACGTATATTTGGGTCAAGAAGAAACTTTCCCAGTTGTCATTGCCTCCCACCTTGAGAAGGACCAAGAGCTCAAGTTGATTGAGTTACTCAAAGAACATAGGGAAGCCATAGGTTGGACAATAGTGGATCTCAAAGGGATAGATCCTTCGGTTTGCACGCACCGAATACACCTTGAAGAAAATGCAAAAACGACTAGACAACCTCAAAGACGGCTAAATCCAAACATGATGGAGGTTGTCAAAGCCGAGGTGTTAAAGCTATTGGATGTGGGTATCATCTACCCCCTCTCAGATAGCCAATGGGTGAGTCCTACCCAAGTTGTTCCCAAGAAATCCGGTATTACCATCATTGAAAACGCCAACAACAAGCTTATACCGACTAGGGTGACCACCGGTTGGCGTATGTGCATTGATTATAGGAAGCTCAACACGGTCACTAGAAAAGATCACTTCCCTCTCCCATTTATGGATCAAATTTTGGAGAGGTTGGCAGGCCATCCCTATTATTGCTTCCTAGATGACTATTCCGGATACAACCAAATTGAGATAGCTCCGGAAGACCAAGAGAAAACCACATTTACATGCCCGTTTGGTACCTTCGCTTATCGAAGGATGCCATTCGGGTTATACAATGCACTCGCCACATTCCAACGATGCATGTTGAGTATTTTCTCAGACATGGTGGGTGAGTTTCTTGAGGTGTTCATGGATGACTTTTCTGTTTTTGGTTGTACATTTGATGAGTGTCTCGAGCACTTGAAGTTGGTCTTGATGAGGTGTGAGGAAAAGCAACTTGTATTAAACTGGGAAAAGTGCCATTTCATGGTACAAAGAGGAATAGTCCTTGGACATATCATCTCGTCCAATGGAATAGAGGTAGACCGGGCGAAAATTGACATAATTTCTAATCTACCACCACCCAAAAGCATACGCGATGTGAGGTCCTTCCTTGGACACGCCGGTTTCTATCGAAGGTTTATAAAGGATTTTAGTCACATCTCAAGGCCTTTATGTAACCTTCTACAAAAGGAGAACCAATTTGAGTGGAGTACCGAATGTCAATTAGCTTTTTCAAAGCTAAAAGACATGTTGACTACCGCTCCTATCATGCAACCACCAGATTGGTCCATGCCTTTTGAGTTGATGTGCGATGCGAGCGATTTTGCTATTGGGGCGGTGTTAGGCCAAAAGAAAGATAAAAAGCCCCATGTCATCTACTACGCCAGTAGAACCTTGAATCCTGCCCAAGTTAATTATTCGACTACGGAGAAAGAGCTCCTAGCTGTCATTTTTGCCTTGGACAAATTCAGGCCATACTTAATAGGATCCAAAGTTATTGTGTACACGGATCATGCGGCACTGAAATACCTTCTTTCTAAGAAGGATGCTAAGCCCCGCTTGCTTAGATGGATCCTACTCCTTCAAGAATTCGACTTGGAGATCAAAGATAAGAAGGGGGTAGAAAATGTGGTGGCGGATCATCTATCCCGCCTAGTCCTACCAAATTCCATTGACGAGTCACCTATTGAGGACTCATTCCCTGATGAGCAACTCTTTGTTGCTATGCATCCACCATGGTACGCTGATATAGCTAATTATCTTTCCACAGGTGCGATGCCGACTCATTGGACTGCGCAAGACAAACGTAAATTTCTAAGGGAAGTGCGCAGATTTTTCTGGGATGAACCTCTATTGTTTAAATATTGCCCAGACCAAATTATAAGGAGATGTGTCCCCGATGATGAACACAATTCAGTCATCTCCTTTTGTCATGATCAAGCATGTGGGGGTCATTTTTCAGCTAAGAAAACAACTGCAAAAATTTTGCAATGTGGTTTTTATTGGCCCACATTATTTAAGGATACCCACGACTTTTGCAAAGCGTGCGAGCACTGCCAGAAGCTAGGAGGATTATCTCGTCGAAATATGATGCCTCTCACCCCAATTCAACATCTTGAAGTCTTTGACTGCTGGGGTATCGATTTCATGGGACCATTCCCCTCATCTTTTGGGCATGTTTATATTCTTCTTGCCGTAGACTATGTGTCTAAATGGATAGAGGCTATCCCATGTAGAACCAACGATCATCGTACGGTTCTCAAGTTCCTCAAAGAAAACATACTTTCTAGATTTGGGACGCCTCGAGCCATTATTAGTGATGGTGGTTCTCACTTTTGCAATAGACCTTTTGAAACTTTGATGAAGAAATATGGTATTAGGCACAAAGTGAGTACCCCATACCACCCACAAACAAGTGGGCAAGCTGAAATCTCCAATAGGGAAATCAAGCAGATTTTGGAAAAGACGGTGAGACCGGATCGCAAGGATTGGTCCCTAAGATTAGATGATGCACTTTGGGCTCACCGTACTGCCTACAAGACACCCATTGGAATATCCCCTTATAGACTTGTCTATGGGAAAGCTTGCCACTTGCCTGTGGAGATAGAAAACAAAGCCTATTGGGCAATTCGGGCTTTAAATTTTGACATTGACAAGGCTAGCTCGCTTCGCAAACTTCAATTAAATGAGCTTGATGAGATCCGGAACGATGCATATGAGAATTTGAGAATTTACAAGAGCAAGATGAAGGCCTTTCATGACAAGCGTATCTTAAGGAAATCTTTCCATGAAGGACAGAAAGTGCTCTTGTATAATGCCCGACTTCATCTTTTTTCGGAAAAATTACGATCTCGATGGACCGGCCCATATATTGTCAAAGAAGTTTTTCCTCATGGAGCTGTTGAAATTGAGAATGCAGCAAATGGTGACTGTTTCAAAGTTAATGGACAACGCCTTAAACCATTCATTGAGAAATTTGATTCAGAGGACATGTCCATCTCCCTGAATGATCCTGTCTATCAGGATGATTGATCTCCTAGTCTGATGGAGGTATAGCATAGGTAGGTTTAGTTTTGTTCTTCTGTTTTATTAGGTTTTAGTTGTTGAGTTGGAGAATTCCATGATCGCTCTCTCAGGTACTATTGTTCTCACTCTCTCATTGTTTACCATTGCTCTCATGTTCATGCTAATTGACTATCTTTTTACATTGAGGACAATGCAAGATTTGGTTGGGGGGTGAGATGAGATCCCTCATCTAGAATATTGCAACATTTCGAGCTTCATATGCATAAAATTTTTTCAAATTTTCTAACATCTCAAAAATCTTTTAGAAAATCTTGTTTCTATACATTTGAGATGCTATGAGTATAAGAGGAGGAGATATGAAGTGTGCGATGTTGTCGTCTTGAATTTCTTCCAACATATTGGTTTTATATGTTAATTCCCCTATTGTTATGATTGATAGAAAATTTGAACACCTTTACACCAAGTTCACATTACACGATTTTCATGAGTGACAGGTTTATGTAATTTGTGGATTAGCTAGACTTTGATTAAAGGTGTTGAGCAGCCAAGCCGGGGTATTTTGTCCATCCTTGTCCATGGGAAAATAACAGGAGATATGGATTTCTAAAAATCCTATCTAATTTAAAAGAAAAAGGAAAGAAAGGATGAAATCGGGACGGAAAGAAAAATGGTGGAAAATTCTGAAAAGGGCTACCTATTACCAACCGGGGGATGGTCGAACCGTAACCAAAGCCGAAAATGGAACGTAGTGTGAAAGCCATCGGAAGGACGGTAAGGCAAATTCCTGTCATAGGCTTGCTGTTGCTCTGTGCACCTTAAAATCATTGGTTTACCTAATCTATGAAGAAGATGATCTAGGAACTCATGAGATGAATTTTCACTATACACACTAGGTTGAATTTGTTCGAGTTCTTCTATTTATCAATCAATCAGCGGAAATTTCATGTAGACACTTCTTATGTTTTGAGAACCCAAGGTTTCAGCTTCTAATCACCAAATTTTTCCAAATTCTATACTCATATGTCTTGGAATGGATAGAAACATGGTTTCTGGAAGAGAGTTGGATTTGGAGTTTGAACTTATTCACGCATGTTTTGCTCGGGACTAGCAAAAAGCTGGTTGGGGGGTGTGTTGAACCTCCAATTTATACATTGCATTGCCCATTACACAACATGGTTTGCATGATTTTCATGGTTTAAAGGCCCACCTAACACATGTTTTTGTGATTATAGGGATGAGAGCGGACTTCATTCAAATACGAGACAAAAGAATGCATTTGAAGCTATTGCATGAAGTCCTAAGATGACCAAAGAAAGAAGAAGAAAGAGAACCAAAGAAAGAAGAAAGAAGAGAAGAAAAAGAAAGAAAGAAGAACAATTTGAAGAGGGCTGACCGGTCACGACCGGTCAGCCACGGTTGCTGATCGCATAGAAGAAAGGGCCGACCGGTCAAGACCGGTCGGCCATGCATACTGGAAACTGGACAGAGGAGCCCGACCGGTCGGCTGTATATGCTGGATGGATGGACAACTTGGTCTGACCGGTCATGACCGGTCGGCCACAGTTGCTGGAACAATGGACAGCCAGTCCGACCGGTCATGACCGGTCGGCTGTGCTCCCTGGAGTGCTTAAAAAAATTAGTTTTACCGGTCACGACCGGTCAGCTCTGCGTATCATGATTCCTTTATAAATCAGGACTCCGGAAATTGCTGCGCAATGCGTAATCTTTCGCAGAATCCGACGCAAGGGAGGTTGTTTGCTATAAAAGGACACCTAGGGGTTCTTCCTAGGGTATCAGAGAAGCTAAGGAATGTGAGTTTGGAGAGTGAAGGCGATCGTGGAGCGGCTGCAACTCTCCTATTCGGGTTTTCCTGTTTTTATGCTTTATTTCAGAGTTTTTAGTTGTAGCATGACTATGCTCGGCTAAAACCTCTCAGCTAAGGCTGAGAGGTGAAGCTTGTAGCTAATTCTATGTTGGTTTCAGTTTAATTCAAGTAATTTACATTCAAGTTTGGATTTTTACATGATTTAGTTCCAAAAAGTGGTAGTTTGAGACGTCTTATCTGAGTTTATGTGCTCCGGACATGAATTCCTTTTAATTCTCTGAGATTATCATGTTTGTTTATCTAAATTCGGATTATAGTAATCCTTAAGCAGGCCATAGTCCAGAAGCATGGCTGTTACTCCCGCAGGCTATAGTTTTGAGTTTTGTATTGATTGAATGGAACTAGAACTTGGAAGTTCAACTTGAATGTGATGGGATGTGTGTGAATGCTTTATTTTCCAACTAGATGAGAGATAGGACTTCGATTCTAGTTGTGTTTTCTACTTGGATTGACTGAATTGGCATAGGATTGCTACAAGTAGATCCTTGAAAGCCTTAGTACTTATTATCTCTGATTTTCCATTAAGTTCCTGTTTTAAGTAAACATTCAATTAAATCTGATTTCTTTTAAAAACTGAGTTGCTGGAGTGATTTGGTAGCTTTTACTATTTCCCTGTGGATCGACCTCGGTCTTACCGAGTTTTATTACTACATCGCAGCCTTACACTTGAGGCGAGCGAACAAGAATTTCGGGTTCGGGATCGGGTTTAGGGTTAGGTTTTCGTGTTTGGGTTTAAGTTTATGTTCGAGTTGTGGATTTAGAAATAGGTATAGGTTTAGGCTAGGTGATTTGAGTTTATGATTTTGTTTAGGTAGAGGTTGAGAATTTCGAGTTAGGGATCGGGTTTATGGTTATGTTTTTGTGTTTGTGTCTATGTTTAGTTTAAAGTAGTGGATTTAGGAATAGGTGTAGGTTTAGGTTAGGTGATTTGTGTTTAAGATTAGGTTTAAGCGTAGGTTGAGAATTTCGGGTTCGGGATCAGGTTTAGGGTAAGGTTTTCGGGTTTGGGTCTAAGTTTAGGTTAGAGTAGTGGATTTAGGAATAGGTGTAGCTTTAGTTTAGGTGATTTGAGTTTAGGATTTGGTTTACGCGTAGGTTGCGTATTTCAGGTTCGGGATCGGCTTTAGGGTTAGGTTTTCCTGTTTGGGTCTTAGTTTAGTTATAAGTAGTGGATTTAGGAATAGGTGTAGGTTTAGGTTAGGTGATTTGCGTTTAGGATTAGGTCTAGGCGTAGGTTGAGAATTTTGGGTTCGGGATCGGGTTTAGGGTTAGGTTTTCTTATTTAGTTCTAAGTTTAGGTTATAGTTGTGAATTTAGGAATAGGTGTAAGTTTAAGTTAGGTGATTTCAGTTTAGGATTAGGTTGAGGCATAGGTTGACAATTTCGGGTTCGGGATCGGGTTTAGGGTTCTGTTCTCGTGTTTGGGTCTATGTTTATGTTAGAGTAGTGTATTTAGGAATAGGTGTAGGTTTAGTTTAGGTGATTTGAGTTTAGGATTAGGTTTAGGCATAGGTTGAGAATTTTGGGTTCATCATCGAGTTTAGGGACATGTTTTCGCGTTTGGATCCAAGTTTAGGTTAGAGTTGTGGATTTAGGAATAGGTGCAGGTTTAGGTTAGGTGATTTGAGTTTAGGATTAGGTTTAGTCGTAGGTAGAGATTTTCAGGTTGCGGATCGGGTTTAGGGTTAGGTTTTCGTGCATGGGTCTAAGTTTAGGTTAGAGTAGTGGGTTTAGGAATAGGTGTAGGTTTAGTTTAGGTGATTTGAGTTTAGGAATAGGTTTAGGCATAGGCTGAGAATTTCGAGTTCGGGATCGGGTTTAGGGAAATGTTTTCGTGTTTGGGTCCAAGTTTCGTTTAGAGTAGTGGATTTAGCAATAGGTGTAGGTTTAGGTTAGGTGATTTGAGTTTAGGATTACAATAAGGTGTCTGTTGAGAATTTCGAGTTCGGGATCGGGTTTAGGGTTCGGTTTTCGTGTTTGGGTCTAAGTTTAGGTTAGAGTAGTGGATTTAGGAATAGGTGTAGGTTTATGTTAGGTGATTTGAGTTTAGGATTAGGTTGAGGCATAGGTTTAGAATTTCGGGTTCGGGATCGGGTTTAGGGTTATGTTTTCGTGTTTGTGTGTAAGTTTAGTTTAGTGTTGTGGATTTAGGAATAGGTGTAGGTTTAGGTTAGGTGAATTGAGTTTTGGATTAGGTTAGGCGTACGTTGAGAATTTCGGGGCCGGTATCGAGTTTAGGGTTTATTTTTCGTGTTTGGGTCTAAGTTTAGGTTAGAGTAGTGGATTTAGGACTAGGAGATGGTTTAGTTTAGGTGATTTGAATTTAGGATTAGGTTTAGGCATAGGTTGAGAATTTCGAGTTCGGGATCGGGTTTAGGGTTAGGTTTTCGTGTTCAGGTCTAAGTTTAGCTTAGAGTAGTGGATTTCGGAATAGGTGTTGGTTTAGGTTAGGTGATTTGAGTTTAGTATTAGGTTTAGGCGTATGTTGAGAATTTCGAGTTCGTGATCGGGTTTAGGGTTAGGTTTTCATGTTTCAGTCTAAGTTTAGGTTAGAGTAGTGGATTTAGGAATAGGGGTAGGTTTAGTTTAGGTGATTTGAGTTTAGGATTAGGTTTAGGCATAGGTTGAGAGTTTTGGGTTCGGGATCGGGTTTAGGGCTATGTTTTCGTGTTTGGGTCTTAGTTTAGGTTGGAGTAGTGGATTTAGGAATAGGTGTAGGTTTAGTTTAAGTGATTTGAGTTTAGGATTAGGTTTACGCGTAGGTTGAGAATTTCAGGTTCGGGATCACGTTTACGGTTAGGTTTTCATGTTTGGGTCTAAGTTTACTTTAGAGCAGTGGATTTAGGAATAGGTGTAGGTTTAGGTTAGGTGATTTGAGTTTAGGATTAGGTTTAGGCTGAGGTTACGAATTTCGGGTTCGGGATTGGGTTTGGGGTTATGTTTTGTGTTTGGGTCTATGTTTAGTTTAGAGTAGCGGATTTAGGAACAGGTGTAGGTTTATGTTAGGTGATTTGTGTTTAGGATTAAGTTTAGGCGTAAGTTGAGAATTTTGGGTACGGGATCGGGTTTAAAGTTAGGTTTTCGTGTTTGGGTCTAAGTTTAGGTTAGAGGTGTGGATTTAGGAATAAGTGTAGGTTTAGGTTAGGTGATTTGAGTTTAGGATTAGGTAGAGGCATAGGTTTAGAATTTCGGGTTCGGGATTGGGTTTAGGGTTATGTTTTCGTGTTGGGGTCTATGTTTTGGTTAGCGTAATGTATTTGGGAATAGGTGTAGGTCTAGTTTAGGTGATTTGTATTTAGGATTAGGTTTAGCTGTATGTTGAGAATTTCGGGTTCGGGATCGGGCTTAGGGTTATGTTTTCGTGTTTGGGTCTAAGTTTATGTTGGAGTAGTGGATTTAGGAATAGGTGTAGGTTTAGTTTAGGTGATTTGAGTTTAGGATTAGGTTCAGGCATAGGTTAAGAATTTAGGGTTTGGGATTGGGTTTAGGGTTATGTTTTCGTGTTTGGGTCTAAGTTTAGGTTAGAGTAGTGGATTTAGGAATATGTGTCGGTTTAGTTTAGGAGATTTGAGTTTAGGATTAGGTTTAGTCGTATGTTAAGAATTTCAGGTTCAGGATCGGGTTTAGGGTTATGTTTTCGTGTTTGGGTCTAAGTTTAGTTTAGTGTAGTGGATTTAGGAATAGGTGTAGGTTTAGTTTAGGTGATTTCAGATTAGGATTAGGTTTTGGCGTAGGTTGAGGGTTTCAGGTTCGGGATCGGGTTTAGGGATAGGTTTTCGTGTTTGGGTCTAAGTTTAGTCTAGAGTAGTGGATTTAGGAATAGGTGTAGGTTTAGGTTAGGTGATTTGAGTTTAGGATTAGGTTTTGGTGTAAGTTGAGAATTTCGGGTTCGGGATTGGGTTCAGGGCTAGGTTTTCGTGTTTGGGTCTAGGTTTAGGTTAGAGTTGTGGATTTAGGAATTGGTGTAGGTTTAGTTTAGGTGATTTGAATTTAGGATTAGGTTTAGGCATAGGTTGAGAGTTTCTGTTTCGGGATCGGGTTTAGGGTTGTGTTTTCGTGTTCGGGTCTAAGTTTAGGTTAGAGTAGTGGATTGAGGAATAGGTGTAGGTTTAGTTTAGGTGATTTGAGTTTAGGTTTTGGTTTAGGCATAGGTTAAGAATTTCGGGTTCGGGATCGGGTTTAGGGTTATGTTTTCGTGTTTGGGTCTAAGTTTAGGTTAGAGTAGTGGATTTAGGAATAGGTGTAGGTTTACTTTAGCCGATTTGAGTTTAGGATTAGGTTTAGGCATAGGTTTAGAATTTCGAGTTCGGGATCGGGTTTAGTGTTATGTTTTCGTGTTTGGGTCTAAGGTTAGGTTAGAGTAGTGAATTTTGGAATAGGTGTTGGTTTAGATTAGGTGATTTGAGTTTAGGATTTGGTTTTGGCATAGGTTAAGAATTTCGTGTTCGGGATCGGCTTTAGGGTAAGGTTTTCGTTTTTAGGTCTAAGTTTATATTAGAGCTGTGGATTTTAGAATAGGTGTAGGTTTACGTTAGGTGATTTGACTTTAGGATTAGGTTGAGGCATAGGTTGAGAATTTCGGGTTCGGGATCTGGTATAGGGTTATGTTTTCGTGCTTGGGTCAATGTTTAGGTTAGAGTAGTGGATTTAGGAATTGGGGTAGGTTTAGTTTAGGTGATTTGTATTTAGGATTAGGTTTAGCTGTAGGTTGAGAATTTCAGGATCGGGATCGGGTTTAGGGTTATGTTTCGTGTTTGGGTCTAAGTTTAGGTTAGAGTAGTGGATTTATGAATAGGGGTAGGTTTAGTTTAGGTGACTTGAGTTTAGGATTAGGTTTAGGCATAGGTTTAGAATTTCGGGTTCGGGATCGGGTTTAGAGTTATGTTTTCGTGTTTGGGTCTAAGGTTAGGTTAGAGTAGTTGATTTAGGAATAGGTGTAGGTTTAGTTTAGGTGATTTGAGTTTAGGATTTGGTTTAGGCGTAGGTTGAGTATTTTCGGTTCGGGATCGGGTTTAGGGTTAGGTTTTCGTGTTTGGGTCTAAGTTTTGTTTAGAGTAGTGGATTTTGGAATAGGTGTTGGTTTAGGTTAGGTGATTTGAGTTTAGGATTTGGTTTTGGCGTAGGTTAAGAATTTAGAGTTTGGGATCGGGTTTAGGGTAAGGTTTTCGTTTTTAGGTCTAAGTTTAGATTAGAGTTGTGGATTTTAGAATAGGTGTAGGTTTACGTTAGGTGATTTGACTTTAGGATTAGGTTGAGGCATAGGTTGAGAATTTCGGGTTCGGGATCGGGTATAGGGTTATGTTTTCGTGCTTGGGTCAATGTTTAGATTAGAGTAGTGTATTTAGGAATTGGGGTAGGTTTAGTTTATGTGATTTGTATTTAGGATTAGGTTTAGTTGTAGGTTGAGAATTTCGGGATAGGGATCGGGTTTAGGGTTATGTTTTGTGTTTGGGTCTAAGTTTAGGTTAGAGTAGTGGATTTATGAATAGGTGTAGGTTTAGTTTAGGTGATTTGAGTTGAGGATTAGGTTTAGGCATAGGTTGAGAATTTCGGGTTCATCATCGAGTTTAGGGGTATGTTTTCGCGTGTGGATCTAAGTTTAGGTTAGAGTTGTGGATTTAGGAATAGGTGCAGGTTTAGGTTAGGTGATTTGATTTTAGGATTAGGTTTAGTCGTAGGTAGAGATTTTCAAGTTGGGGATCGGGTTTAGGGTTATGTTTTCGTGTTTGTGTGTAAGTTTAGTTTAGTGTTGTGGATTTAGGAATAGGTGTAGGTTTAGGTTAGGTGATTTGAGTTTAGGATTAGGTTTAGGCACAGGTTGAGAATTTCGGGTTCGGGATGGGGTTTAGGGTTAGGTTTTCGTGTTTGGGTCTAAGTTTAGGTTGGAGTTGTGGATTTTGGAATAGGTGTAGGTTTAGGTTTGGTGATTTTTGTTTAGGATTTGGTTTAGGCATAGGTTGAGAATTTCGGGTTCGGGATCAGGTTTAGGGTTATGTTTTCGTGTTTGGGTCAATGTTTAGGTTAGAGTAGTGTATTTAGGAATAGGTGTAGGTTTAGTTTAGGTGATTTATATTTAGGATTAGGTTTAGCTGTAGGTTGAGAATTTCGGGATCGGGAGCGGGTTTAGGGTTATGTTTTCGTGTTTCGGTCTAAGTTTAGGTTAGAGTAGTGGATTTAGGAATAGGTGTAGGTGTAGTTTAGGTGATTTGAGTTTATGATTAGGTTTAGGCATAGGTTAAGAATTTCGGGTTCAGGATCGGGTTTAGGGTTATGTTTTCATGTTTGGGTCAAAGTTTAGGTCAGAGTAGTGGATTTAGGAATAGGTGTAGGTTTGTTTTAGGTGATTTGAGTTTAGGATTATGTTTAGGCATAGGTTGAGAATTTAGGGTTCGGGATCGGGTTTAGGGTTATGTTTTCGTGTTTGGGTTTAAGTTTTGGTTAGAGTTGTGGATTTAGGAATAGGTGTAGGTTTAGGTTAGGTGATTTTAGTTGAGGATTAGGTTTAGGCGTAGGTAGAGATTTTCGTGTTCAGGATCGGGTTTAGGGTTAGGTTTTCGTGCTTGGGTCTAAGGTTAGGTTAGAGTAGTGGGTTTAGGAATTGGTGTAGGTTTAGTTTAGGTGATTCGACTTTAGGATTAGGTTTAGGCGTAAGTTGAGAATTTCGGGTTCGGGATCATGTTTAGTGTTAGGTTTTCATGTTTGGGTCTAAGTTTAGGTTAGAGTAGTGTATTTAGGAATAGGTGTAGGTTTAGTTTAGGTGATTTGTATTTATGATTAGGTTTAGGCTTAGGTTGAGAAGTTCGGGGTCGGGAACGAGTTTAGGGCTAGGTTTTCGTGTTTGGGTCTAAGTTTAGGTTAGAGTAGTGTATTTAGTAATAGGTGTAGGTTTAGTTTAGGTGATTTGAATTTAGGATTAGGTTTAGGCATAGGTTGGGAATTTCGGGTTCGGGATCGGGTTTCGGGGTTAGGTTGAAGTGCTTGGGTCTAAGTTTAGTTTAGAGTAGTGGATTTAGGAATAGGTGTAGGTTTAGGTTAGTCGATTTGAGTTTAGGATTAGGTTTAGGCGTATGTTGAGAATTTCGAGTTCGAGATCGAGTTTAGAGTTAGGTTTTCATGTTTGGGTCTAAGTTTTGGTTAGAGTAGTGGATTTAGGAATAGGTGTAGGTTTAGTTTAGGTGATTTGAGTTTAGGTTTAGGTTTAGGCATAGGTTGAGAATTTCGGGTTCGGGATCGTGTTTAGGGTTATGTTATCGTGTTTGGGTCTAGGTTTAGGTTAGAGTAGTGGATTTAGGAATAGGTGTAGGTTTAGCTTAGGTGAGTTTAGTTTAGGATTAGGTTTAGGCGTAGGTTGAGAATTGTTGAACCTCCAATTTATACATTGCATTGCCCATTACACAACAAG
Organism: Liriodendron chinense; assembly: GCA_003013855.2. Lineage (NCBI taxonomy): Eukaryota > Viridiplantae > Streptophyta > Magnoliopsida > Magnoliales > Magnoliaceae > Liriodendron > Liriodendron chinense. The sequence goes on from ML058477.1 coordinate 59,578, forward strand.
GTTTCCATGATTTTCATGGTTTAAAGGCCCACCTAACACATGTTTTTGTGATTATAGGGATGAGAGCGGACTTCATTCAAATACGAGACAAAAGAATGCATTTGAAGCTATTGCATGAAGTCCTAAGATGACCAAAGAAAGAAGAAGAAAGAGAACGAAAGAAAGAAGAAAGAAGAGAAGAAAAAGAAAGAAAGAAGAACAATTTGAAGAGGGCTGACCGGTCACGACCGATCAGCCACGGTTGCTGATCACATAGAAGAAAGGGCCTACCGGTCAAGACCGGTCGGCCATGCATACTGGAAACTGGACAGAGGAGCCCGACCGGTCTTGACCGGTCGGCTGTATATGCTGGATGGATGGACAACTTGGTCCGACCGGTCATGACCGGTCGGCCACAGTTGCTGGAACAATGGACAGCCAGTCCGACCGGTCATGACCGGTCGGCTGTGCTCCCTGGAGTGCTTAAAAAAATCAGTCCGACCGGTCACGACCGGTCGGCTCTGCGTATCATGATTCCTTTCTAAATCAGGACTCCGGAAATTGCTGCGCAATGCATAATCTTTCGCAGAATCCGACGCAAGGGAGGTTGTTTGCTATAAAAGGACACCTACGGGTTCTTCCTAGGGTATCAGAGAAGCTAAGGAACGTGAGTTTGGAGAGTGAAGGCGATCGTGGAGCGGCTGCAACTCTCCTATTCGGGTTTTCCTGTTTTTATGCTTTATTTCAGAGTTTTTAGTTGTAGCATGACTATGCTCGGCTAAAACCTCTCAGCTAAGGCTGAGAGGTGAAGCTTGTAGCTAATTCTATGTTGGTTTCAGTTTAATTCAAGTAATTTACATTCAAGTTTGGATTTTTACATGATTTAGTTCCAAAAAGTGGTAGTTTGAGACGTCTTATCTGAGTTTATGTGCTCCGGACATGAATTCCTTTTAATTCTATGAGATTATCATGTTTGTTTATCTAAATTCGGATTATAGTAATCCTTGAGCAGGCCATAGTCCAGAGGCATGGCTATTACTCCGCAGGCTATAGTTTTGAGTTTTGTATTGATTGAATGGAACTAGAACTTGGAAGTTCAACTTGAATGTGATGGGATGTGTGTGAATGCTTTATTTTCCAACTAGATGAGAGATAGGACTTCGATTCTAGTTGTGTTTTCTACTTGGATTGACTGAATTGGCATAGGATTGCTACAAGTGGATCCTTGAAAGCCTTAGTACTTATTATCTCTGATTTTCCATTAAGTTCCTGTTTTAAGTAAACATTCAATTAAATCTGATTTCTTTTAAAAACTGAGTTGCTGGAGTGATTTGGTAGCTTTTACTATTTCCCTGTGGATCGACCTCGGTCTTACCGAGTTTTATTACTACATCGCAGCCTTACACTTGAGGCGAGCGAACAAGAATTTCGGGTTCGGGATCGGGTTTAGGGTTAGGTTTTCGTGTTTGGGTTTAAGTTTATGTTCGAGTTGTGGATTTAGAAATAGGTATAGGTTTAGGCTAGGTGATTTGAGTTTATGATTTTGTTTAGGTAGAGGTTGAGAATTTCGAGTTAGGGATCGGGTTTATGGTTATGTTTTTGTGTTTGTGTCTATGTTTAGTTTAAAGTAGTGGATTTAGGAATAGGTGTAGGTTTAGGTTAGGTGATTTGTGTTTAAGATTAGGTTTAAGCGTAGGTTGAGAATTTCGGGTTCGGGATCAGGTTTAGGGTAAGGTTTTCGGGTTTGGGTCTAAGTTTAGGTTAGAGTAGTGGATTTAGGAATAGGTGTAGCTTTAGTTTAGGTGATTTGAGTTTAGGATTTGGTTTACGCGTAGGTTGCGTATTTCAGGTTCGGGATCGGCTTTAGGGTTAGGTTTTCCTGTTTGGGTCTTAGTTTAGTTATAAGTAGTGGATTTAGGAATAGGTGTAGGTTTAGGTTAGGTGATTTGCGTTTAGGATTAGGTCTAGGCGTAGGTTGAGAATTTTGGGTTCGGGATCGGGTTTAGGGTTAGGTTTTCTTATTTAGTTCTAAGTTTAGGTTATAGTTGTGAATTTAGGAATAGGTGTAAGTTTAAGTTAGGTGATTTCAGTTTAGGATTAGGTTGAGGCATAGGTTGACAATTTCGGGTTCGGGATCGGGTTTAGGGTTCTGTTCTCGTGTTTGGGTCTATGTTTATGTTAGAGTAGTGTATTTAGGAATAGGTGTAGGTTTAGTTTAGGTGATTTGAGTTTAGGATTAGGTTTAGGCATAGGTTGAGAATTTCGGGTTCATCATCGAGTTTAGGGACATGTTTTCGCGTTTGGATCCAAGTTTAGGTTAGAGTTGTGGATTTAGGAATAGGTGCAGGTTTAGGTTAGGTGATTTGAGTTTAGGATTAGGTTTAGTCGTAGGTAGAGATTTTCAGGTTGCGGATCGGGTTTAGGGTTAGGTTTTCGTGCATGGGTCTAAGTTTAGGTTAGAGTAGTGGGTTTAGGAATAGGTGTAGGTTTAGTTTAGGTGATTTGAGTTTAGGAATAGGTTTAGGCATAGGCTGAGAATTTCGAGTTCGGGATCGGGTTTAGGGAAATGTTTTCGTGTTTGGGTCCAAGTTTCGTTTAGAGTAGTGGATTTAGCAATAGGTGTAGGTTTAGGTTAGGTGATTTGAGTTTAGGATTACAATAAGGTGTCTGTTGAGAATTTCGAGTTCGGGATCGGGTTTAGGGTTCGGTTTTCGTGTTTGGGTCTAAGTTTAGGTTAGAGTAGTGGATTTAGGAATAGGTGTAGGTTTATGTTAGGTGATTTGAGTTTAGGATTAGGTTGAGGCATAGGTTTAGAATTTCGGGTTCGGGATCGGGTTTAGGGTTATGTTTTCGTGTTTGTGTGTAAGTTTAGTTTAGTGTTGTGGATTTAGGAATAGGTGTAGGTTTAGGTTAGGTGAATTGAGTTTTGGATTAGGTTAGGCGTACGTTGAGAATTTCGGGGCCGGTATCGAGTTTAGGGTTTATTTTTCGTGTTTGGGTCTAAGTTTAGGTTAGAGTAGTGGATTTAGGACTAGGAGATGGTTTAGTTTAGGTGATTTGAATTTAGGATTAGGTTTAGGCATAGGTTGAGAATTTCGAGTTCGGGATCGGGTTTAGGGTTAGGTTTTCGTGTTCAGGTCTAAGTTTAGCTTAGAGTAGTGGATTTCGGAATAGGTGTTGGTTTAGGTTAGGTGATTTGAGTTTAGTATTAGGTTTAGGCGTATGTTGAGAATTTCGAGTTCGTGATCGGGTTTAGGGTTAGGTTTTCATGTTTCAGTCTAAGTTTAGGTTAGAGTAGTGGATTTAGGAATAGGGGTAGGTTTAGTTTAGGTGATTTGAGTTTAGGATTAGGTTTAGGCATAGGTTGAGAGTTTTGGGTTCGGGATCGGGTTTAGGGCTATGTTTTCGTGTTTGGGTCTTAGTTTAGGTTGGAGTAGTGGATTTAGGAATAGGTGTAGGTTTAGTTTAAGTGATTTGAGTTTAGGATTAGGTTTACGCGTAGGTTGAGAATTTCAGGTTCGGGATCACGTTTACGGTTAGGTTTTCATGTTTGGGTCTAAGTTTACTTTAGAGCAGTGGATTTAGGAATAGGTGTAGGTTTAGGTTAGGTGATTTGAGTTTAGGATTAGGTTTAGGCTGAGGTTACGAATTTCGGGTTCGGGATTGGGTTTGGGGTTATGTTTTGTGTTTGGGTCTATGTTTAGTTTAGAGTAGCGGATTTAGGAACAGGTGTAGGTTTATGTTAGGTGATTTGTGTTTAGGATTAAGTTTAGGCGTAAGTTGAGAATTTTGGGTACGGGATCGGGTTTAAAGTTAGGTTTTCGTGTTTGGGTCTAAGTTTAGGTTAGAGGTGTGGATTTAGGAATAAGTGTAGGTTTAGGTTAGGTGATTTGAGTTTAGGATTAGGTAGAGGCATAGGTTTAGAATTTCGGGTTCGGGATTGGGTTTAGGGTTATGTTTTCGTGTTGGGGTCTATGTTTTGGTTAGCGTAATGTATTTGGGAATAGGTGTAGGTCTAGTTTAGGTGATTTGTATTTAGGATTAGGTTTAGCTGTATGTTGAGAATTTCGGGTTCGGGATCGGGCTTAGGGTTATGTTTTCGTGTTTGGGTCTAAGTTTATGTTGGAGTAGTGGATTTAGGAATAGGTGTAGGTTTAGTTTAGGTGATTTGAGTTTAGGATTAGGTTCAGGCATAGGTTAAGAATTTAGGGTTTGGGATTGGGTTTAGGGTTATGTTTTCGTGTTTGGGTCTAAGTTTAGGTTAGAGTAGTGGATTTAGGAATATGTGTCGGTTTAGTTTAGGAGATTTGAGTTTAGGATTAGGTTTAGTCGTATGTTAAGAATTTCAGGTTCAGGATCGGGTTTAGGGTTATGTTTTCGTGTTTGGGTCTAAGTTTAGTTTAGTGTAGTGGATTTAGGAATAGGTGTAGGTTTAGTTTAGGTGATTTCAGATTAGGATTAGGTTTTGGCGTAGGTTGAGGGTTTCAGGTTCGGGATCGGGTTTAGGGATAGGTTTTCGTGTTTGGGTCTAAGTTTAGTCTAGAGTAGTGGATTTAGGAATAGGTGTAGGTTTAGGTTAGGTGATTTGAGTTTAGGATTAGGTTTTGGTGTAAGTTGAGAATTTCGGGTTCGGGATTGGGTTCAGGGCTAGGTTTTCGTGTTTGGGTCTAGGTTTAGGTTAGAGTTGTGGATTTAGGAATTGGTGTAGGTTTAGTTTAGGTGATTTGAATTTAGGATTAGGTTTAGGCATAGGTTGAGAGTTTCTGTTTCGGGATCGGGTTTAGGGTTGTGTTTTCGTGTTCGGGTCTAAGTTTAGGTTAGAGTAGTGGATTGAGGAATAGGTGTAGGTTTAGTTTAGGTGATTTGAGTTTAGGTTTTGGTTTAGGCATAGGTTAAGAATTTCGGGTTCGGGATCGGGTTTAGGGTTATGTTTTCGTGTTTGGGTCTAAGTTTAGGTTAGAGTAGTGGATTTAGGAATAGGTGTAGGTTTACTTTAGCCGATTTGAGTTTAGGATTAGGTTTAGGCATAGGTTTAGAATTTCGAGTTCGGGATCGGGTTTAGTGTTATGTTTTCGTGTTTGGGTCTAAGGTTAGGTTAGAGTAGTGAATTTTGGAATAGGTGTTGGTTTAGATTAGGTGATTTGAGTTTAGGATTTGGTTTTGGCATAGGTTAAGAATTTCGTGTTCGGGATCGGCTTTAGGGTAAGGTTTTCGTTTTTAGGTCTAAGTTTATATTAGAGCTGTGGATTTTAGAATAGGTGTAGGTTTACGTTAGGTGATTTGACTTTAGGATTAGGTTGAGGCATAGGTTGAGAATTTCGGGTTCGGGATCTGGTATAGGGTTATGTTTTCGTGCTTGGGTCAATGTTTAGGTTAGAGTAGTGGATTTAGGAATTGGGGTAGGTTTAGTTTAGGTGATTTGTATTTAGGATTAGGTTTAGCTGTAGGTTGAGAATTTCAGGATCGGGATCGGGTTTAGGGTTATGTTTCGTGTTTGGGTCTAAGTTTAGGTTAGAGTAGTGGATTTATGAATAGGGGTAGGTTTAGTTTAGGTGACTTGAGTTTTGGATTAGGTTTAGGCATAGGTTAAGAATTTCAGGTTCGGGATCGGGTTTAGGGTTATGTTTTCGTGTTTGGGTCTTAGTTTAGGTTAGAGTAGTGGATTTAGGAATAGGTGTAGGTTTAGTTTAGGTGATTTGAGTTTAGGGTTAGGTTTCGGCATAGGTTGAGAATTTCGGGTTCATCATCGAGTTTAGGGGTATGTTTTCGCGTTTGGATCTAAGTTTAGGTTAGAGTTGTGGATTTAGGAATAGGTGCAGGTTTAGGTTAGGTGATTTGAGTTTAGGATTACGTGTAGTCATAGGTAGAGATTTTCAGGTTGGGGATTGGGTTTAGGGTTATGTTTTCGTGTTTGTGTGTGAGTTTAGTTTAGTGTTGTGGATTTAGGAATAGGTGTAGGTTTAGGTTAGGTGATTTGAGTTTTGGATTAGGTTAGGCGTACGTTTAGAATTTCAGGGATGGGATCGAGTTTAGGGTTTGTTTTTCGTGTTTGGGTCTAAGTTTAGGTTAGAGTAGTGGATTTAGGAATAGGAGAAGGTTTAGATTAGGTGATTTGTGTTTAGGATTAGGTTTAGGCATAGGTTGAGAATTTCAGGTTCGGGGTCGTGTTTAGGGTTAGGTTTTCTTGTTCGGGTCTAAGTTTAGCTTAGAGTAGTGGATTTACGAATAGGTGTTGGTTTAGGTTAGGTGATTTGAGTTTAGGATTAGGTTTAGGCGTATGTTTAGAAATTCGGGTTCGGGATCGGGTTTAGGGTTAGGTTTTCGTGTTTGGGTCTAAGTTTAGGTTAGAGTAGTGGATTTAGGAATAGAGGTTGGTTTAGTTTTGGTGATTTGAGTTTAGGATTAGGTTTAGGCATAGGTTGAGAGTTTTAGGTTCGGGATCGGGTTTAGGGTTATGTTTTCGTGTTTGGGTCTAAGTTTAGGTTGGAGTAGTGGATTTAGGAATAGGTGTAGGTTTAGTTTAAGTGAGTTGAGTTTAGGATTAGGTTTAGGCATAGATTAAGAATTTCAGGTTTGGGATCGGGTTTAGGATTATGTTTTCGTGTTTGGGTCTAAGTTTAGGTTAGAGTAGTGGATTTAGGAATAGGAGTAGGTTTAGTTTAGGTGATTTGAGTTTAGGGTTAGGTTTAGGCATAGGTTGAGAATTTCGGGTTCATCATCGAGTTTAGGGGTATCTTTTCGCGTTTGGATCTAAGTTTAGGTTGGAGTTGTGGATTTAGGAATAGGTGCAGGTTTAGGTTAGGTGATTTGATTTTAGGATTAGGTTTAGTCGTTGGTAGAGATTTTTAGGTTGGGGATCGGGTTTAGGGTTATGTTTTCATGTTTGTGTGTAAGTTTAGTTTAGTGTTGTGGATTTAGGAATAGGTGTAGGTTTAGGTTAGGTGATTTGAGTTTTGGATTAGGTTAGGCGTACGTTTAGAATTTCGGGACGGGGATCGAGTTTAGTGTTTGTTTTTCGTGTTTGGGTCTAAGTTTAGGTTAGAGTAGTGGATTTAGGAATAGGAGAAGGTTTAGTTTAGGTGATTTGTGTTTAGGATTAGGTTTAGGCATAGGTTAAGAATTTAGGGTTTGGGATTGGGTTTAGGGTTATGTTTTCGTGTTTGGGTCTAAGTTTAGGTTAGGGTAGTGGATTTAAGAATATGTGTAGGTTTAGTTTAGGAGATTTGAGTTTAGGATTAGGTTTAGTCGTATGTTAAGAATTTCAGGTTCAGGATCGGATTTAGGGTTATGTTTTCGTGTTTGGGTCTAAGTTTAGGTTAGTGTAGTGGATTTAGGAATAGGTGTAGGTTTAGTTTAAGCGATTTGAGTTTAGGATTAGGTTTAGGCATAGGTTTAGAATTTCGAGTTCGGGATCGGGTTTAGTGTTATGTTTTCGTGTTTGGGTCTAAGGTTAGGTTAGAGTAGTGGATTTATGAATAGGTGTAGGTTTAGTTTAGGTGATTTGAGTTTTGGATTTGGTTTAGGCGTAGGTTGAGTATTTTTTATTCGGGATCGGGTTTATGGTTTGGTTTTCGTGTTTGGGTCTAAGTTTAGTTTAGAGTAGTGGATTTTGGAATAGGTGTTGGTTTAGATTAGGTGATTTGAGTTTAGGATTTGGTTTTGGCATAGGTTAAGAATTTCGTGTTCGGGATCGGGTTTAGGGTAAGGTTTTCGTTTTTAGGTCTAAGTTTATATTAGAGTTGTGGATTTTAGAATAGGTGTAGGTTTACGTTAGGTGATTTGACTTTAGGATTAGGTTGAGGCATAGGTTGAGAATTTCGGGTTCGGGATCGGGTATAGGGTTATGTTTTCGTGCTTGGGTCAATGTTTAAGTTTGAGTAGTGGATTTAGGAATTGGGGTAGGTTTAGTTTAGGTGATTTGTATTTAGGATTAGGTTTAGCTGTAGGTTGAGAATTTCGGGATCGGGATCGGGTTTAGGGTTATGTTTCGTGTTTAGGTCTAAGTTTAGGTTAGAGTAGTGGATTTATGAATAGGTGTAGGTTTAGTTTAGGTGATTTGAGTTTTGGATTAGGTTTAGGCATAGGTTAAGAATTTCAGGTTCGAGATCGGGTTTAGGGTTATGTTTTCGTGTTTGGGTCTAAGTTTAGGTTAGAGTAGTGGATTTAGGAATAGGTGTAGGTTTAGTTTAGGTGATTTGAGTTTAGGATTAGGTTTAGGCATAGGTTGAGAATTTCGGGTTCATCATCGAGTTTAGGGGTATGTTTTCGCGTTTGGATCTAAGTTTAGGTTAGAGTTGTGGATTTAGGAATAGGTGCAGGTTTAGGTTAGGTGATTTGAGTTTAGGATTAGGTTTAGTCATAGGTAGAGATTTTCAGGTTGGGGATTGGGTTTAGGGTTATGTTTTCGTGTTTGTGTGTAAGTTTAGTTTAGTGTTGTGGATTTAGGAATAGGTGTAGGTTTAGGTTAGGTGATATGAGTTTTGGATTAGGTTAGGCGTACGTTTAGAATTTCAGTTTAGGTGTAGGTTTAGTTTAGGTGTAGGTTAGTTTAGGTGATTTGTATTTAGGATTGGGTTTAGCTGTAGGTTGAGTATTTCAGGGACGGGATCGAGTTTAGGGTTTGTTTTTCGTGTTTGGGTCTAAGTTTAGGTTAGAGTAGTGGATTTAGGAATAGGAGAAGGTTTAGTTTAGGTGATTTGTATTTAGGATTAGGTTTAGGCATAGGTTGAGAGTTTCGGGTTCGGGATCGGGTTTAGGGTTATGTTTTCGTGTTTGGGTCTAAGTTTAGGTTAGAGTAGTGGATTTAGGAATAGGTGTAGGTTTAGGTTAGGTGATTTGATTTTAGGATTAGGTTGAGGTATAGGTTGAGAATTTCGGGTTCGGGATCAGGTTTAGGGTTATGTTTTCGTGTTTGTGTTTAAGTTTAGTTTAGTGTTGTGGATTTAGGAATAGGTGTAGGTTTAGGTTAGGTGATTTGAGTTTTGGATTAGGTTAGGCATACGTTGAGAATTTCGAGGCCGGGATCGAGTTTAGGGTTTGTTTTTCGTGTTTGGGTCTAAGTTTAGGTTAGAGTAGTGGATTTAGGAATAGGAGAAGGTTTAGTCTAGGTGATTTGAGTTTAGGATTAGGTTGAGGCATAGGTTTAGAATTTCGGGTTCGGGATCGGGTTTAGGGTTATGTTTTCGTGTTTGTGTGTAAGTTTAGTTTAGTGTTGTGGATTTAGGAATAGGTGTAGGTTTAGGTTAGGTGAATTGAGTTTTGGATTAGGTTAGGCGTACGTTGAGAATTTCGGGGCCGGTATCGAGTTTAGGGTTTATTTTTCGTGTTTGGGTCTAAGTTTAGGTTAGAGTAGTGGATTTAGGACTAGGAGATGGTTTAGTTTAGGTGATTTGAATTTAGGATTAGGTTTAGGCATAGGTTGAGAATTTCGGGTTCGGGATCAGGTTTAGGGTTAGGTTTTCGTGTTCAGGTCTAAGTTTAGTCTAGGTGATTCGACTTTAGGACTAGGTTTAGGCGAAACTTGAGAATTTTGGGTTCGGGGTCAGGTTTAGTGTTAGGTTTTCGTGTTTGGGTCTATGTTTAGGTTAGAGTAGTGTATTTAGGAATAGGTGTAGGTTTAGTTCAGGTGATTTGTATTTAGGATTAGGTTTAGGCGTAGGTTGAGAATTTCGGGGTCGGGAACGAGTTTAGGGCTAGGTTTTCGTGTTTGGGTCTAAGTTTAGGTTAGAGTAGTGTATTTAGGAACAGGTGTAGGTTTAGTTTAGGTGATTTGAGTTTAGGATTAGGTTTAGGCATAGGTTGAGAATTTCGGGTTCGGGATCGGGTTTAGGGGTTTGGTTTTCGTGCTTGGGTCTAAGTTTAGTTTAGAGTAGTGGATTTAGGAATAGGTGTAGGTTTAGTTCAGGTGATTTGAGTTTAGGTTTAGGCATAGGTTGAGAATTTTGGGTTCGGGATCGGGTTTAGGGTTATGTTTTCGTGTTTGGGTATAAGTTTTGGTTAGAGTTGTGGATTTAGGAATAGGTGTTGGTTTAGGTTAGGTGATTTTAGTTGAGGATTAGGTTTAGGCGTAGGTAGAGATTTTCGACTTCAGGATCGGGTTTAGAGTTAGGTTTTCGTGCTTGGGTCTAAGTTTAGGTAAGAGTAGTGGGTTTAGGAATAGGTGTAGGTTTAGTTTAGGTGATTCGACTTTAGGATTAGGTTTAGGCGAAAGTTGAGAATTTTGGGTTCGGGATCAGGTTTAGTGTTAGTTTTCGTGTTTGGGTCTAAGTTTAGGTTAGAGTAGTGTATTTAGGAATAGGTGTCGGTTTAGTTCAGGTGATTTGTATTTAGGATTAGGTTTAGGCGTAAGTTGAGAATTTCGGGTTCGGGATCGTGTTTAGGGTTATGTTTTCGTGTTTGGTTATAGGTTTGGGTTAGATTAGTGGATTTAGGAGTAGGCGTAGGTTTATGTTAGGTGATTTTAGTTTAGGATTAGGTTTAGGCGTAGGTTGAGAATTTCGGGTTCGGGATCGTGTTTAGGGTTAGGTTTCCGTGTTTGGATTTAGAAATAGGTATAGGTTTAGGCTAGGTGATTTGAGTTTATGATTAGGTTTAGGCAGAGGTTGAGAATTTTGAGTTAGGGATCGGGTTTATGGTTATGTTTTTGTGTTTGTGTCTATGTTTAGTTTAGAGTAGTGGATTTAGGAATAGGTGTAGGTTTAGGTTAGGTGATTTGTGTTTAGGATTAGGTTTAGGCGTAGGTTGAGAATTTCGGGTTCGGGATCGGATTTAGGGTAAGGTTTTCGGGTTTGGGTCTAAGTTTAGGTTAGAGTAGTGGATTTAGGAATAGGTGTAGGTTTAGTTGATGTGATTTGAGTTTAGGATTAGGTTTAGGCATCAGTTGAGAATTTCGGGTTCGGGATCGTGTTTAGGGTTATGTTTTCGTGTTTGGGTCTTAGTTTAGTTTAGAGTAGTGGATTTAGGAATAGGTGTAGGTTTAGGTTAGGTGATCTGCGTTTAGGATTAGGTCTAGGCGTAGGTTGAGAATTTTGGGTTCGGGATCGGGTTTAGGGTAAGGTTTTCTTATTTGGGTCTAAGTTTAGGTTATAGTTGTGAATTTAGGAATTGGTGTAAGTTTAGGTTAGGTGATTTTAGTATAGGATTAGGTTGAGGCATAGGTTGAGAATTTCAGGTTCGGGATCGGGTTTAGGGTTCTGTTCTCGTGTTTGGGTCAATGTTTATGTTAGAGTAGTGTATTTAGGAATAGGTGTAGGTTTAGTCTAGGTGATTTGAGTTTAGGATTAGGTTTAGGCATAGGTTGAGAATTTCGGGTTCATCATCAAGTTTAGGGGTATGTTTTCACGTTTGGATCTAAGTTTTGGTCAGAGTTGTGGATTTAGGAATAGGTGCAGGTTTAGGTTAGGTGATTTGCGTTTAGGATTAGGTTTAGTCGTAGGTAGAGATTTTCAGGTTGGGGATCGGGTTTAGGGTTAGGTTTTCATGCGTGGGTCTAAGTTTAGGTTAGAGTAGTGGGTTTAGGAATAGGGGTAGGTTTAGTTTAGGTGATTTGAGTTTAGGATTAGCTTTAGGCATAGGTTGAGAATTTCGAGTTCGGGATCGGGTTTAGGGAAATGTTTTCGTGTTTGAGTCTAAGTTTAGTTTAGAGTAGTGGATTTAGTAATAGGTGTAGGTTTAGGTTAGGTGATTTGAGTTTAGGATTAGGTTGAGGCATAGGTTGAGAATTTCGGGTTCGGGATCGGGTTTAGGGTTATGTTTTCGTGTTTGTGTGTCAGTTTAGTTTAGTGTTGTGGATTTAGGAATAGGTGTTGGTTTAGGTTAGGTGATTTGAGTTTTGGATTAGGTTAGGCGTACGTTGAGAATTTCGGGGCCGGGATCGAGTTTAGGGATTGTTTTTCGTGTTTGGGTCTAAGTTTAGGTTAGAGTAGTGGATTTAGGAATAGGAGAAGGTTTAGTTTAGTTGATTTGAGTTTAGGATTAGGTTTAGGCACAGGTTGAGAATTTCGGGTTCGGGATCGGGTTTAGGGTTAGGTTTTCGTGTTTGGGTCTAAGTTTAGGTTATAGTAGTGTATTTAGGAGTAGGTGTAAGTTTAGTTTAGGTGATTTGTATTTAGGATTAGGTTTAGGCGTAGGTTGAGAATTTCGGGGTCGGGAACGAGTTTGGGGCTAGGTTTTCGTGTTTGGGTCCAAGTTTAGGTTAGAGTTGTGTATTTAGGAATAGGTGTAGGTTTAGTTTAGGTGATTTGAGTTTAGGATTCGATTTAGGCGTTGGTTGAGAATTTCGGGGTCGGGAACGAGTTTTGGGCTAGGTTTTCGTGTTTGGGTCTAAGTTTAGGTTAGAGTAGTGGATTTTGGACTAGGTGTAGGTTTAGTTTAGGTGATTTGAGTATAGGTTTAGGTTTAGGTTAGGTGATCTGCGTTTAGGATTAGGTCTAGGCGTAGGTTGAGAATTTTGGGTTCGGGATCGGGTTGAGGGTAAGGTTTTCTTATTTGGGTCTAAGTTTAGGTTATAGTTGTGAATTTAGGAATTGGTGTAAGTTTAGGTTAGGTGATTTTAGTTTAGGATTAGGTTGAGGCATAGGTTGAGAATTTCGGGTTCGGGACCGGGTTTAGGGTTCTGTTCTCGTGTTTGGGTCTATGTTTATGTTAGAGTAGTGTATTTAGGAATAGGTGTAGGTTTAGTTTAGGTGATTTGAGTTTAGGATTAGGGTTAGGCATAGGTTGAGAATTTCGGGTTCATCATCGAGTTTAGGGGTATGTTTTCACGTTTGGATCTAAGTTTTGGTCAGAGTTGTGGATTTAGGAATAGGTGCAGGTTTAGGTTAGGTGATTTGTGTTTAGGATTAGGTTTAGTCGTAGGTAGAGATTTTCAGGTTGGGGATCGGGTTTAGGGTTAGGTTTTCATGCATGGGTCTAAGTTTTGGTTAGAGTAGTGGGTTTAGGAATAGGGGTAGGTTTAGTTTAAGTGATTTGAGTTTAGGATTAGGTTTAGGCATAGGTTGAGAATTTCGAGTTCGGGATCGGGTTTAGGGAAATGTTTTCGTGTTTGAGTCTAAGTTTAGTTTAGAGTAGTGGATTTAGTAATAGGTGTAGGTTTAGGTTAGGTGATTTGAGTTTAGGATTAGGTTGAGGCATAGGTTGAGAATTTCGGGTTCGGGATCGGGTTTAGGGTTATGTTTTCGTGTTTGTGTGTCAGTTTAGTTTAGTGCTGTGGATTTAGGAATAGGTGTAGGTTTAGGTTAGGTGATTTGAGTTTTGGATTAGGTTAGGCGTACGTTGAGAATTTCGGGGCCGGGATCGAGTTTAGGGATTGTTTTTCGTGTTTAGGTCTAAGTTTAGGTTAGAGTAGTGGATTTAGGAATAGGAGAAGGTTTAGTTTAGGTGATTTGAGTTTAGGATTAGGTTTAGGCGTATGTTGAGAATTTCGAGTTCGGGATCGGGTTTAGGGTTAGGTTTTCATGTCTGGGTCTAACTTTAGGTTAAAGTAGTGGATTTAGGAATAGGAGTAGGTTTAGTATAGGTGATTTGAGTTTAGGATTAGGTTTAGGCATAGGTTGAGAGTTTTGGGTTCGGGATCGGGTTTAGGGTTATGTTTTCGTGTTTGGGTCTAAGTTTAGGTTAGAGTAGTGGATTTAGGAATAGGTGTAAGTTTAGTTTAGGTGATCTGAGTTTAGGATTTGGTTTAGGCATAGGTTAAGAATTTCAGGTTCGGGATCGGGTTTAGGGGTATGTTTTCGTGTTTGGGTCTAAGTTTAGGTTGGAGTAGTGGATTTAGAAATAGGTGTAGGTTCAGTTTAGGTGATTTGAGTTTAGAATTAGGTTTAGGCACAGGTTGAGAATTCCGGGTTCGGGATCAGGTTTAGGGTTAGGTTTTCGTGTTTGGGTCTAAGTTTAGGTTCTAGTAGTGTATTTAGGAGTAGGTGTAAGTTTAGTTTAGGTGATTTGTATTTAGGATTTGGTTTAGGCGTAGGTTGAGAATTTCGGGGTCGGGAACGAGTTTGGGGCTAGGTTTTCGTGTTTGGGTCCAAGTTTAGGTTAGAGTAGTGTATTTAGGAATAGGTGTAGGTTTAGTTTAGGTGATTTGAGTTTAGGATTAGATTTAGGCGTTGGTTGAGAATTTCGGGGTCGGGAACGAGTTTGGGGCTAGGTTTTCGTGTTTGGGTCTAAGTTTAGGTTAGAGTAGTGGATTTTGGACTAGGTGTAGGTTTAGTTTAGGTGATTTGAGTATAGGTTTAGGTTTAGGTTAGGTGATCTGCGTTTAGGATTAGGTCTAGGCATAGGTTGAGAATTTTGGGTTCGGGATCGGGTTTAGGGTAAGGTTTTCTTATTTGGGTCTAAGTTTAGGTTATAGTTGTGAATTTAGGAATTGGTGTAAGTTTAGGTTAGGTGATTTTAGTTTAGGATTAGGTTGAGGCATAGGTTGAGAATTTCGGGTTCGGGATCGGGTTTAGGGTTCTGTTCTCGTGTTTGGGTCTATGTTTATGTTAGAGTAGTGTATTTAGGAATAGGTGTAGGTTTAGTCTAGGTGATTTGAGTTTAGGATTAGGTTTAGGCATAGGTTGAGAATTTCGGGTTCATCATCGAGTTTTGGGGTATGTTTTCACGTTTGGATCTAAGTTTTGGTCAGAGTTGTGGATTTAGGAATAGGTGCAGGTTTAGGTTAGGTGATTTGTGTTTAGGATTAGGTTTAGTCGTAGGTAGAGATTTTCAGGTTGGGGATCGGGTTTAGGGTTAGGTTTTCATGCATGGGTCTAAGTTTAGGTTAGAGTAGTGGGTTTAGGAATAGGGCTAGGTTTAGTTTAGGTGATTTGAGTTTAGGATTAGCTTTAGGCATAGGTTGAGAATTTCGAGTTCGGGATCGGGTTTAGGGAAATGTTTTCATGTTTGAGTCTAAGTTTAGTTTAGAGTAGTGGATTTAGTAATAGGTGTAGGTTTAGGTTAGGTGATTTGAGTTTAGGATTAGGTTGAGGCATAGGTTGAGAATTTCGGGTTCGGGATCGGGTTTAGGGTTATGTTTTCGTGTTTGTGTGTCAGTTTAGTTTAGTGTTGTGGATTTAGGAATAGGTGTAGGTTCAGGTTAGGTGATTTGAGTTTTGGATTAGGTTAGGCGTACGTTGAGAATTTCGGGGCCGGGATCGAGTTTAGGGATTGTTTTTCGTGTTTGGGTCTAAGTTTAGGTTATAGTAGTGTATTTAGGAGTAGGTGTAAGTTTAGTTTAGGTGATTTGTATTTAGGATTAGGTTTAGGCGTAGGTTGAGAATTTCGGGGTCGGGAACGAGTTTGGGGCTAGGTTTTCATGTTTGGGTCCAAGTTTAGGTTAGAGTAGTGTATTTAGGAATAGGTGTAGGTTTAGTTTAGGTGATTTGAGTTTAGGATTAGATTTAGGCGTTGGTTGAGAATTTCGGGGTCGGGAACGAGTTTGGGGCTAGGTTTTCGTGTTTGGGTCTAAGTTTAGGTTAGAGTAGTGGATTTTGGACTAGGTGTAGGTTTTGTTTAGGTGATTTAAGTATAGGTTTAGGTTTAGGTTAGGTGATCTGCGTTTAGGATTAGGTCTAGGCGTAGGTTGAGAATTTTGGGTTCGGGATCGGGTTTAGGGTAAGGTTTTCTTATTTGGGTCTAAGTTTAGGTTATAGTTGTGAATTTAGGAATTGGTGTAAGTTTAGGTTAGGTGATTTTAGTTTAGGATTAGGTTGAGGCATAGGTTGAGAATTTCGGGTTCGGGATTGGGTTTAGGGTTCTGTTCTCGTGTTTGGGTCTATGTTTATGTTAGAGTAGTGTATTTAGGAATAGGTGTAGGTTTAGTTTAGGTGATTTGAGTTTAGGATTAGGTTTAGGCATAGGTTGAGAATTTCGGGTTCATCATCGAGTTTAGGGGTATGTTTTCACGTTTGGATCAAAGTTTTGGTCAGAGTTGTGGATTTAGGAATAGGTGCAGGTTTAGGTTAGGTGATTTGTGTTTAGGATTAGGTTTAGTCGTAGGTAGAGATTTTCAGGTTGGGGATCGGGTTTAGGGTTAGGTTTTCATGCATGGGTCTAAGTTTTGGTTAGAGTAGTGGGTTTAGGAATAGGGGTAAGTTTAGTTTAGGTGATTTGAGTTTTGGATTAGGTTTAGGCATAGGTTGAGAATTTCGAGTTCGGGATCGGGTTTAGGGAAATGTTTTCGTGTTTGAGTATAAGTTTAGTTTAGAGTAGTGGATTTAGTAATAGGTGTAGGTTTAGGTTAGGTGATTTGAGTTTAGGATTAGGTTGAGGCATAGGTTGAGAATTTCGGGTTCGGGATCGGGTTTAGGGTTATGTTTCGTGTTTGTGTGTCAGTTTAGTTTAGTGTTGTGGATTTAGGAATAGGTGTAGGTTTAGGTTAGGTGATTTGAGTTTTGGATTAGGTTAGGCGTACGTTGAGAATTTCGGGGCCGGGATCGAGTTTAGGGATTGTTTTTCGTGTTTGGGTCTAAGTTTAGGTTAGAATAGTGGATTTAGGAATAGGAGAAGGTTTAGTTTAGGTGATTTGAGTTTAGGATTAGGTTTAGGCATAGGTTGAGAATTTCGGGTTCGGGATCGGGTTTAGGGTTAGGTTTTCGTGTTTGGGGCTAAGTTTAGGTTATAGTAGTGTATTTAGGTGTAGGTGTAAGTTTAGTTTAGGTGATTTGAGTTTAGGATTAGATTTAGGCGTTGGTTGAGAATTTCGGGGTCGGGAACGAGTTTGGGGCTAGGTTTTCGTGTTTGGGTCTAAGTTTAGGTTAGAGTAGTGGATTTTGGACTAGGTGTAGGTTTAGTTTAGGTGATTTGACTATAGGTTTAGGTTTAGGTTAGGTGATCTGCGTTTAGGATTAGGTCTAGGCATAGGTTGAGAATTTTGGGTTCGGGATCGGGTTTAGGGTAAGGTTTTCTTATTTGGGTATAAGTTTAGGTTATAGTTGTGAATTTAGGAATTGGTGTAAGTTTAGGTTAGGTGATTTTAGTTTAGGATTAGGTTGAGGCATAGGTTGAGAATTTCGGGTTCGGGATCGGGTTTAGGGTTCTGTTCTCGTGTTTGGGTCTATGTTTTTGTTAGAGTAGTGTATTTAGGAATAGGTGTAGGTTTAGTCTAGGTGATTTGAGTTTAGGATTAGGTTTAGGCATAGGTTGAGAATTTCGGGTTCATCATCGAGTTTTGGGGTATGTTTTCACGTTTGGATCTAAGTTTTGGTCAGAGTTGTGGATTTAGGAATAGGTGCAGGTTTAGGTTAGGTGATTTGTGTTTAGGATTAGGTTTAGTCGTAGGTAGAGATTTTCAGGTTGGGGATCGGGTTTAGGGTTAAGTTTTCATGCATGGGTCTAAGTTTAGGTTAGAGTAGTGGGTTTAGGAATTGGGGTAGGTTTATTTTAGGTGATTTGAGTTTAGGATTAGCTTTAGGCATAGGTTGAGAATTTCGAGTTCGGGATCGGGTTTAGGGAAATGTTTTCGTGTTTGAGTCTAAGTTTAGTTTAGAGTAGTGGATTTAGTAATAGGTGTAGGTTTAGGTTAGGTGATTTGAGTTTAGGATTAGGTTGAGGCATAGGTTGAGAATTTCGGGTTCGGGATCGGGTTTAGGGTTATGTTTTCGTGTTTGTGTGTCAGTTTAGTTTAGTGTTGTGGATTTAGGAATAGGTGTAGGTTCAGGTTAGGTGATTTGAGTTTTGGATTAGGTTAGGCGTACGTTGAGAATTTCGGGGCCGGGATCGAGTTTAGGGATTGTTTTTCGTGTTTGGGTCTAAGTTTAGGTTATAGTAGTGTATTTAGGAGTAGGTGTAAGTTTAGTTTAGGTGATTTGTATTTAGGATTAGGTTTAGGCGTAGGTTGAGAATTTCGGGGTCGGGAACGAGTTTGGGGCTAGGTTTTCGTGTTTGGGTCCAAGTTTAGGTTAGAGTAGTGTATTTGGGAATAGGTGTAGGTTTAGTTTAGGTGATTTGAGTTTAGGATTAGATTTAGGCGTTGGTTGAGAATTTCGGGGTCGGGAACGAGTTTGGGGCTAGGTTTACGTGTTTGGGTCTAAGTTTAGGTTAGAGTAGTGGATTTTGGACTACGTGTAGGTTTTGTTTAGGTGATTTGAGTATAGGTTTAGGTTTAGGTTAGGTGATCTGCGTTTAGGATTAGGTCTAGGCGTAGGTTGAGAATTTTGGGTTCGGGATCGGGTTTAGGGTAAGGTTTTCTTATTTGGGTCTAAGTTTAGGTTATAGTTGTGAATTTAGGAATTGGTGTAAGTTTAGGTTAGGTGATTTTAGTTTAGGATTAGGTTGAGGCATCGGTTGAGAATTTCGGGTTCGGGATTGGGTTTAGGGTTCTGTTCTCGTGTTTGGGTCTATGTTTATGTTAGAGTAGTGTATTTAGGAATAGGTGTAGGTTTAGTTTAGGTGATTTGAGTTTAGGATTAGGTTTAGGCATAGGTTGAGAATTTCGGGTTCATCATCGAGTTTAGGGGTATGTTTTCACGTTTGGATCTAAGTTTTGGTCAGAGTTGTGGATTTAGGAATAGGTGCAGGTTTAGGTTAGGTAATTTGTGTTTAGGATTAGGTTTAGTCGTAGGTAGAGATTTTCAGGTTGGGGATCGGGTTTAGGGTTAGGTTTTCATGCATGGGTCTAAGTTTTGGTTAGAGTAGTGGGTTTAGGAATAGGGGTAGGTTTAGTTTAGGTGATTTGAGTTTTGGATTAGGTTTAGGCATAGGTTGAGAATTTCGAGTTCGGGATCGGGTTTAGGGAAATGTTTTCGTGTTTGAGTCTAAGTTTAGTTTAGAGTAGTGGATTTAGTAATAGGTGTAGGTTTAGGTTAGGTGATTTGAGTTTAGGATTAGGTTGAGGCATAGGTTGAGAATTTCGGGTTCGGGATCGGGTTTAGGGTTATGTTTTCGTGTTTGTGTGTCAGTTTAGTTTAGTGTTGTGGATTTAGGAATAGGTGTAGGTTTAGGTTAGGTGATTTGAGTTTTGGATTAGGTTAGGCGTACGTTGAGAATTTCGGGGCCGGGATCGAGTTTTGGGATTGTTTTTCGTGTTTGGGTCTAAGTTTAGGTTAGAGTAGTGGATTTAGGAATAGGAGAAGGTTTAGTTTAGTTGATTTGAGTTTAGGATTAGGTTTAGGCATAGGTTGAGAATTTCGGGTTCGGGATTGGGTTTAGGGTTAGGTTTTCGTGTTCAAGTCTAAGTTTAGCTTAGAGTAGTGGATTGAGGAATAGGTGTAAGTTTAGCTTAGTTGATCTGAGTTTAGGATTTGGTTTAGGCGTATGTTGAGAATTTCGAGTTCGGGATCGGGTTTAGGGTTAGGTTTTCATGTCTGGGTCTAAGTTTAGGTTAAAGTAGTGGATTTAGGAATAGGAGTAGGTTTAGTATAGGTGATTTAAGTTTAGGATTAGGTTTAGGCATAGGTTGAGAGTTTTGGGTTCGGGATCGGGTTTAGGGTTATGTTTTCGTGTTTGGGTCTAAGTTTAGGTTAGAGTAGTGGATTTAGGAATAGGTGTAAGTTTAGCTTAGGTGATCTGAGTTTAGGATTTGGTTTAGGCATAGGTTAAGAATTTCAGGTTCGGGATCGGGTTTAGGGGTATGTTTTCGTGTTTGGGTCTAAGTTTAGGTTGGAGTAGTGGATTTAGAAATAGGTGTAGGTTCAGTTTAGGTGATTTGAGTTTAGGATTAGGTTTAGGCACAGGTTGAGAATTCCGGGTTCGGGATCAGGTTTAGGGTTAGGTTTTCGTGTTTGGGTCTAAGTTTAGGTTATAGTAGTGTATTTAGGAGTAGGTGTAAGTTTAGTTTAGGTGATTTGTATTTAGGATTAGGTTTAGGCGTAGGTTGAGAATTTTGGGGTCGGGAACGACTTTGGGGCTAGGTTTTCGTGTTTGGGTCCAAGTTTAGGTTAGAGTAGTGTATTTAGGAATAGGTGTAGATTTAGTTTAGGTGATTTGAGTTTAGGATTAGATTTAGGCGTTGGTTGAGAATTTCGGGGTCGGGAACGAGTTTGGGGCTAGGTTTTCGTGTTTGGGTCTAAGTTTAGGTTAGAGTAGTGGATTTTGGACTAGGTGTAGGTTTAGTTTAGGTGATTTGACTATAGGTTTAGGTTTAGGTTAGGTGATCTGCGTTTAGGATTAGGTCTAGGCATAGGTTGAGAATTTTGGGTTCGGGATCGGGTTTAGGGTAAGGTTTTCTTATTTGGGTCTAAGTTTAGGTTATAGTTGTGAATTTAGGAATTGGTGTAAGTTTAGGTTAGGTGATTTTAGTTTAGGATTAGGTTGAGGCATAGGTTGAGAATTTCGGGTTCGGGATCGGGTTTAGGGTTCTGTTCTCGTGTTTGGGTCTATGTTTATGTTAGAGTAGTGTATTTAGGAATAGGTGTAGGTTTAGTCTAGGTGATTTGAGTTTAGGATTAGGTTTAGGCATAGGTTGAGAATTTCGGGTTCATCATCGAGTTTTGGGGTATGTTTTCACGTTTGGATCTAAGTTTTGGTCAGAGTTGTGGATTTAGGAATAGGTGCAGGTTTAGGTTAGGTGATTTGTGTTTAGGATTAGGTTTAGTCGTAGGTAGAGATTTTCAGGTTGGGGATCGGGTTTAGGGTTAAGTTTTCATGCATGGGTCTAAGTTTAGGTTAGAGTAGTGGGTTTAGGAATTGGGGTAGGTTTATTTTAGGTGATTTGAGTTTAGGATTAGCTTTAGGCATAGGTTGAGAATTTCGAGTTCGGGATCGGGTTTAGGGAAATGTTTTCGTGTTTGAGTCTAAGTTTAGTTTAGAGTAGTGGATTTAGTAATAGGTGTAGGTTTAGGTTAGGTGATTTGAGTTTAGGATTAGGTTGAGGCATAGGTTGAGAATTTCGGGTTCGGGATCGGGTTTAGGGTTATGTTTTCGTGTTTGTGTGTCAGTTTAGTTTAGTGTTGTGGATTTAGGAATAGGTGTAGGTTCAGGTTAGGTGATTTGAGTTTTGGATTAGGTTAGGCGTACGTTGAGAATTTCGGGGCCGGGATCGAGTTTAGGGATTGTTTTTCGTGTTTGGGTCTAAGTTTAGGTTATAGTAGTGTATTTAGGAGTTGGTGTAAGTTTAGTTTAGGTGATTTGTATTTAGGATTAGGTTTAGGCGTAGGTTGAGAATTTCGGGGTCGGGAATGAGTTTGGGGCTAGGTTTTCATGTTTGGGTCCAAGTTTAGGTTAGAGTAGTGTATTTAGGAATAGGTGTAGGTTTAGTTTAGGTGAATTGAGTTTAGGATTCGATTTAGGCGTTGGTTGAGAATTTCGGGGTCGGGAACGAGTTTGGGGCTAGGTTTTCGTGTTTGGGTCTAAGTTTAGGTTAGAGTAGTGGATTTTGGACTAGGTGTTGGTTTAGTTTAGGTGATTTGAGTATAGGTTTAGGTTTAGGTTAGGTGATCTGCGTTTAGGATTAGGTCTAGGCATAGGTTGAGAATTTTGGGTTCGGGATCGGGTTTAGGGTAAGGTTTTCTTATTTGGGTCTAAGTTTAGGTTATAGTTGTGAATTTAGGAATTGGTGTAAGTTTAGGTTAGGTGATTTTAGTTTAGGATTAGGTTGAGGTATAGGTTGAGAATTTCGGGTTCGGGATTGGGTTTAGGGTTCTGTTCTCGTGTTTGGGTCTATGTTTATGTTAGAGTAGTGTATTTAGGAATAGGTGTAGGTTTAGTTTAGGTGATTTGAGTTTAGGATTAGGTTTTGGCATAGGTTGAGAATTTCGGGTTCATCATCAAGTTTAGGGGTATGTTTTCACGTTTGGATCTAAGTTTTGGTCAGAGTTGTGGATTTAGGAATAGGTGCAGGTTTAGGTTAGGTAATTTGTGTTTAGGATTAGGTTTAGTCGTAGGTAGAGATTTTCAGGTTGGGGATCGGGTTTAGGGTTAGGTTTTCATGCATGGGTCTAAGTTTTGGTTAGAGTAGTGGGTTTAGGAATAGGGGTAGGTTTAGTTTAGGTGATTTGAGTTTTGGATTAGGTTTAGGCATAGGTTGAGAATTTCGAGTTAGGGATCGGGTTTAGGGAAATGTTTTCGTGTTTGAGTCTAAGTTTAGTTTAGAGTAGTGGATTTAGTAATAGGTGTAGGTTTAGGTTAGGTGATTTGAGTTTAGGATTAGGTTGAGGCATAGGTTGAGAATTTCGGGTTCGGGATCGGGTTTAGGGTTATGTTTTCGTGTTTGTGTGTCAGTTTAGTTTTGTGTTGTGGATTTAGGAATAGGTGTAGGTTTAGGTTAGGTGATTTGAGTTTTGGATTAGGTTAGGCGTACGTTGAGAATTTCGGGGCCGGGATCGAGTTTAGGGATTGTTTTTCGTGTTTGGGTCTAAGTTTAGGTTAGAGTAGTGGATTTAGGAATAGGAGAAGGTTTAGTTTAGTTGATTTGAGTTTAGGATTAGGTTTAGGCATAGGTTGAGAATTTCGGGTTCGGGATCGGGTTTAGGGTTAGGTTTTCGTGTTCAGGTCTAAGTTTAGCTTAGAGTAGTGGATTGAGGAATAGGTGTAAGTTTAGCTTAGTTGATCTGAGTTTAGGATTTGGTTTAGGCGTATGTTGAGAATTTCGAGTTCGGGATCGGGTTTAGGGTTAGGTTTTCATGTCTGGGTCTAAGTTTAGGTTAAAGTAGTGGATTTAGGAATAGGAGTAGGTTTAGTATAGGTGATTTAAGTTTAGGATTAGGTTTAGGCATAGGTTGAGAGTTTTGGGTTCGGGATCGGGTTTAGGGTTATGTTTTCGTGTTTGGGTCTAAGTTTAGGTTAGAGTAGTGGATTTAGGAATAGGTGTAAGTTTAGCTTAGGTGATCTGAGTTTAGGATTTGGTTTAGGCATAGGTTAAGAATTTCAGGTTCGGGATCGGGTTTAGGGGTATGTTTTCGTGTTTGGGTCTAAGTTTAGGTTGGAGTAGTGGATTTAGAAATAGGTGTAGGTTCAGTTTAGGTGATTTGAGTTTAGGATTAGGTTTAGGCACAGGTTGAGAATTCCGGGTTCGGGATCAGGTTTAGGGTTAGGTTTTCGTGTTTGGGTCTAAGTTTAGGTTATAGTAGTGTATTTAGGAGTAGGTGTAAGTTTAGTTTAGGTGATTTGTATTTAGGATTAGGTTTAGGCGTAGGTTGAGAATTTTGGGGTCGGGAACGACTTTGGGGCTAGGTTTTCGTGTTTGGGTCCAAGTTTAGGTTAGAGTAGTGTATTTAG
The DNA here is from genome assembly GCA_003013855.2 of Liriodendron chinense. Taxonomy (NCBI): domain Eukaryota; kingdom Viridiplantae; phylum Streptophyta; class Magnoliopsida; order Magnoliales; family Magnoliaceae; genus Liriodendron; species Liriodendron chinense. The sequence goes on from ML058477.1 coordinate 82,687, forward strand.
GAATAGGTGTAGGTTTAGTTTAGGTGATTTGAGTTTAGGATTAGATTTACGCGTTGGTTGAGAATTTCGGGGTCGGGAACGAGTTTGGGGCTAGGTTTTCGTGTTTGGGTCTAAGTTTAGGTTAGAGCAGTGGATTTTGGACTAGGTGTAGGTTTAGTTTAGGTGATTTGAGTATAGGTTTAGGTTTAGGTTAGGTGATCTGCGTTTAGGATTAGGTCTAGGCGTAGGTTGAGAATTTTGGGTTCGGGATCGGGTTTAGGGTAAGGTTTTCTTATTTGGGTCTAAGTTTAGGTTATAGTTGTGAATTTAGGAATTGGTGTAAGTTTAGGTTAGGTGATTTTAGTTTAGGATTAGGTTGAGGCATAGGTTGAGAATTTCGGGTTCGGGATCGGGTTTAGGGTTCTATTCTCGTGTTTGGGTCTATGTTTATGTTAGAGTAGTGTATTTAGGAATAGGTGTAGGTTTAGTCTAGGTGATTTGAGTTTAGGATTAGGTTTAGGCATAGGTTGAGAATTTCGGGTTCATCATCGAGTTTAGGGGTATGTTTTCACGTTTGGATCTAAGTTTTGGTCAGAGTTGTGAATTTAGGAATAGGTGCAGGTTTAGGTTAGGTGATTTGTGTTTAGGATTAGGTTTAGTCGTAGGTAGAGATTTTCAGGTTGGGGATCGGGTTTAGGGTTAGGTTTTCATGCATGGGACTAAGTTTAGGTTAGAGTAGAGGATTTAGGAATAGGGGTAGGTTTAGTTTAGGTGATTTGAGTTTAGGATTAGCTTTAGGCATAGGTTGAGAATTTCGAGTTCGGGATCGGGTTTAGGGAAATGTTTTCGTGTTTGAGTCTAAGTTTAGTTTAGAGTAGTGGATTTAGTAATAGCTGTAGGTTTAGGTTAGCTGATTTGAGTTTAGGATTTGGTTGAGGCATAGGTTGAGAATTTCGGGTTCGGGATAGGGTTTAGGGTTATGTTTTCGTGTTTGTGTGTCAGTTTAGTTTAGTGTTGTGGATTTAGGAATAGGTGTAGGTTTAGGTTAGGTGATTTGAGTTTTGGATTAGGTTAGGCGTACGTTGAGAATTTCGAGGCCGGGATCGAGTTTAGGGATTGTTTTTCGTGTTTGGGTCTAAGTTTAGGTTAGAGTAGTGGATTTAGGAATATGAGAAGGTTTAGTTTAGGTGATTTGAGTTTAGGATTAGGTTTAGGCATAGGTTGAGAAATTCGGGTTCGGGATCGGGTTTAGGGTTAGGTTTTCGTGATCAGGTCTAAGTTTAGCTTAGAGTAGTGGATTTAGGAATAGGTGTTGGTTTAGGTTAAGTGATTTGAGTTTAGGATTAGGTTTAGGCGTATGTTGAGAATTTCGAGTTCGGGATCGGGTTTAGGGTTAGGTTTTCATATCTGGGTCTAAGTTTAGGTTAAAGTAGTGGATTTAGGAATAGGAGTAGGTTTAGTATAGGTGATTTGAGTTTAGGATTAGGTTTAGGCTTAGTTTAAGAGTTTTGGGTTCGGGATCGGGTTTAGGGTTATGTTTTCGTGTTTGGATCTAAGTTTAGGTTAGAGTAGTGGATTTAGGAATAGGTGAAAGTTTAGTTTAGGTGATCTGAGTTTAGGATTTGGTTTAGGCATAGGTTAAGAATTTCAGGTTCGGGATCGGGTTTAGGGGTATGTTTTCATGTTTGGGTCGAAGTTTAGGTTGGAGTAGTGGATTTAGAAATAGGTGTAGGTTCAGTTTAGGTGATTTGAGTTTAGGATTAGGTTTAGGCACAGGTTGAGAATTCCGGGTTCGGGATCCGGTTTAGGGTTAGGTTTTCGTGTTTGGGTCTAAGTTTAGGTTATAGTAGTGTATTTAGTAGTAGGTGTAAGTTTAGTTTAGGCGATTTATATTTAGGATTAGGTTTAGGCGTAGGTTGAGAATTTCGGGGTCGGGAACGAGTTTGGGGCTAGGTTTTCGTGTTTGGGTCCAAGTTTAGGTTAGAGTAGTGTATTTAGGAATAGGTGTAGGTTTAGTTTAGGTGATTTGAGTTTAGGATTAGATTTAGGCATTGGTTGAGAATTTCGGGGTCGGGAACGAGTTTGGCGCTAGGTTTTCGTGTTTGGGTCTAAGTTTAGGTTAGAGTAGTGGATTTTGGACTAGGTGTAGGTTTAGTTTAGGTGATTTGAGTATAGGTTTACGTTTAGGCATAGGTTGAGAATTTCGTGTTCGGGATCGTGTTTAGGGTTATGTTTTCGTGTTTGGTTCTATGTTTAGGTTAGAGTAGTGGATTTAGGAATAGGTGTAGGTTTAGGTTAGGTGATTTCAGTTTAGGATTAGGTTTACGCGTAGGTTGAGAATTTCGGGTTCGGGATTGGCTTTAGGGTTAGGTTTTCGTGTTTGGGTCTAAGTTTAAGTTCGAGTTGTGGATTTAGAAATAGGTATAGGACTAGGCTAGGTGATTTGAGTTTATGATTAGGTTTAGGTAGAGGTTGAGAATTTCGGGTTTAGGATCGGGTTTATGGTTATGTTTTTTTGTTTGTGTCTATGTTTAGTTTAGAGTAGTGGATTTAGAAATAGGTGTAGGTTTAGGTTAGGTGATTTGTGTTTAGGATTAGGTTTAGGCGTAGGTTGAGAATTTCGGGTTCGGGATCGGGTTTAGGGTAAGGTTTTCAGGTTTGGGTCTAAGTTTAGGTTAGAGTAGTGGATTTAGGAATAGGTGTAGGTTTAGTTTAGGTGATTTGAGTTTAGGATTAGGTTTAAGCATAGGTTGAGAATTTCGGTTCAGGATTGGGTTTAGGGTTAGGTTTTCCTGTTTGGGTCTAAGTTTAGTTTAGAGTAGTGGATTTAGGAATAGGTGTAGGTTTAGGTTAGGTGATTTGTGTTTAGGATTAGGTTTAGGCGTAGGTTGAGAATTTTGGGTTCGGGATCGGGTTTAGGGTAAGGTTTTCTTATTTGGGTCTAAGTTTAGGTTATAGTTGTGAATTTACGAATAGGTGTAAGTTTAGGTTAGGTGATTTTAGTTAGGAATTAGGTTTAGGTGTAGGTAGAGATTTTCGGGTTCAGGATCGGGTTTAGGGTTAGGTTTTCGTGTTTGGGTCTAAGTTTAGGTTAGAGGAGTGTATTTAGGAATAGGTGCAGGTTTAGGTTAGGTGATTTGAGTTTAGGATTAGGTTTAGGCGTAGGTTGAGAACTTCGGGTTCGGGATCGGGTTTAGGCTTAGGTTTTCGTGTTTGGGTCTAAGTATAGTTTGGAGCAGTGGACGTAGGAATAGGTGTAGGTTTAGGTTAGGTGATTTGAATTTAGGATTATGTTTAGGCGTAGGTTGAGAATTTCAGGTTCGGGATCAGGTTTAGGGTTAGGTTTTCGGGTTTGTGTCTAAGTTTATGTTAGAGTTGTGGATTTAGGATTAGGTGTAGGTTTAGGTTAGGTGATTTGAATTTAGGATTAGGTTGAGGCATAGGTTGAGAATTTCGGGTTCGGGATCGGCTTTAGGGTAATGTTTTCGTGTTTGGGTCAATGTTTAGGTTAGAGTAGTGTATTTAGCAATAGGTGTAGGTTTAGTTTAGGTGATTTGTATTTAGGATTGGGTTTAGCTGTAGGTTGAGTATTTCAGGTTCGGGATCGGGTTTAGGGTTATGTTTTCGTGTTTGGGTCTAAGTTTAATTAAAGTAGTGTATTTAGGAATAAGTGTAGGTTTAGTTTAGGAGATTTGTGTTTAGGATTAGGTTTAGGCATAAGTTAGGAATTTCGGGTTCGGGATCGGGTTTAGGGTTATGTTTTCGTGTTTGGGTCTAAGTTTAGGTTAGAGTAGTGGATTTAGGAATAGTTGTAGGTTTAGTTTAGGTAATTTGAGTTTAGGATTAGGTTTAGTCGTATGTTGACAATTTCGTGCTCGGGATCGGGTTTAAGTTTATGTTTTCGTATTTGGGTCTAAATTTAGGTTAGAGTAGTGGATTTAGGAATAGGTGTACGTTTAGTTTAGGTGATTTCAGTTTAGGATTAGGTTTAGGCGTAGGTTGAGAAGTTTGGGGTCGGGATCGAGTTTAGGGTTAGGTTTTCGTGTTTGGGTCTAAGTTTAGGTTAGAGTAGTGGATTTAGGAATAGGTGTAGGTTTAGTTTAGGTGATTTGAGTTTAGGATTAGGTTGAGGCATAGGTTGAGAATTTCAGGTTCGGGATCTGGTTTAGAGTTTGGTTTTCGTGTTTGGGTCTAAATTTAGCTTAGAGTAGTGGATTTTGGAATAGGTGTAGGTTTAGGTTAGGTGATTTGAGTTTACGATTAGGTTTAGGCGTAGGATGAGAACTTCGGGTTCGGGATCAGGTTTAGGGTAAGGTTTTCGTGTTTGGGTCTAAGTTTAGGTTAGAGTTGTGGATTTAGGATTAGGTGTAGGTTTAGGTTAGGTGATTTGAGTTTAGGATTAGGTTTAAGCATAGGTTGAGAATTTCGGGTTCGGGATAGTGTTTAGGGTTATGTTTTCGTGTTTGGGTCTAAGTTTAGGTTAGAGTAGTGGATTTAGGAATAGGGGTAGGTTTAGTTTTGGTGATTTGAGTTTAGGATTTGGTTTACGCGTAGGTTGAGTATTTCCGGTTCAGGATTGGGTTTAGGGTTAGGTTTTCCTGTTCGGGTCTAAGTTTAGTTTAGAGTAGTGGATTTAGGAATAGGTGTAGGTTTAGGTTAGGTGATTTGTGTTTAGGATTAGGTTTAGGCGTAGGTTGAGAATTTTGGGTTCGGGATCGGGTTTAGGGTAAGGTTTTCTTATTTGGGTCTAAGTTTAGGTTATAGTTGTGAATTTACGAATAGGTGTAAGTTTAGGTTAGGTGATTTTAGTTAGGAATTAGGTTTAGGTGTAGGTAGAGATTTTCGGGTTCAGGATCGGGTTTAGGGTTAGGTTTTCGTGTTTGGGTCTAAGTTTAGGTTAGAGGAGTGTATTTAGGAATAGGTGCAGGTTTAGGTTAGGTGATTTGAGTTTAGGATTAGGTTTAGGCGTAGGTTGAGAACTTCGGGTTCGGGATCGGGTTTAGGCTTAGGTTTTCGTGTTTGGGTCTAAGTATAGTTTGGAGCAGTGGACGTAGGAATAGGTGTAGGTTTAGGTTAGGTGATTTGAATTTAGGATTATGTTTAGGCGTAGGTTGAGAATTTCAGGTTCGGGATCAGGTTTAGGGTTAGGTTTTCGGGTTTGTGTCTAAGTTTATGTTAGAGTTGTGGATTTAGGATTAGGTGTAGGTTTAGGTTAGGTGATTTGAATTTAGGATTAGGTTGAGGCATAGGTTGAGAATTTCGGGTTCGGGATCGGCTTTAGGGTAATGTTTTCGTGTTTGGGTCAATGTTTAGGTTAGAGTAGTGTATTTAGGAATAGGTGTAGGTGTAGTTTAGGTGATTTGTATTTAGGATTGGGTTTAGCTGTAGGTTGAGTATTTCAGGTTCGGGATCGGGTTTAGGGTTATGTTTTCGTGTTTGGGTCTAAGTTTAATTAAAGTAGTGTATTTAGGAATAAGTGTAGGTTTAGTTTAGGAGATTTGTGTTTAGGATTAGGTTTAGGCACAAGTTAGGAATTTCGGGTTCGGGATCGGGTTTAGGGTTATGTTTTCGTGTTTGGGTCTAAGTTTAGGTTAGAGTAGTGGATTTAGGAATAGTTGTAGGTTTAGTTTAGGTAATTTGAGTTTAGGATTAGGTTTAGTCGTATGTTGACAATTTCGTGCTCGGGATCGGGTTTAAGTTTATGTTTTCGTATTTGGGTCTAAATTTAGGTTAGAGTAGTGGATTTAGGAATAGGTGTACGTTTAGTTTAGGTGATTTCAGTTTAGGATTAGGTTTAGGCGTAGGTTGAGAAGTTTGGGGTCGGGATCGAGTTTAGGGTTAGGTTTTCGTGTTTGGGTCTAAGTTTAGGTTAGAGTAGTGGATTTAGGAATAGGTGTAGGTTTAGTTTAGGTGATTTGAGTTTAGGATTAGGTTGAGGCATAGGTTGAGAATTTCAGGTTCGGGATCTGGTTTAGAGTTTGGTTTTCGTGTTTGGGTCTAAATTTAGCTTAGAGTAGTGGATTTTGGAATAGGTGTAGGTTTAGGTTAGGTGATTTGAGTTTACGATTAGGTTTAGGCGTAGGATGAGAACTTCGGGTTCGGGATCAGGTTTAGGGTAAGGTTTTCGTGTTTGGGTCTAAGTTTAGGTTAGAGTTGTGGATTTAGGATTAGGTGTAGGTTTAGGTTAGGTGATTTGAATTTAGGATTAGGTTGAGGCATAGGTTGAGAATTTCGGGTTCGGGATCGGGTTTTGGGTAATGTTTTCGTGTTTGGGTCTATGTTTAGGTTAGAGTAGTGTATTTAGGAATAGGTGTAGGTTTAGTTTAGGTGATTTGTATTTAAGATTAGGTTTAGCTGTAGGTTGAGAATTTCAGGTTCGGGATCGGGTTTAGGGTTATGTTTTCGTGTTTGGGTCTAACTTTAGTTAAAGTTGTGTATTTAGGAAGAAGTGTAGGTTTAGTTTAGGTGATTTGAGTTTAGGATTTGGTTTAGGCATAGGTTAGGAATTTCGGGTTCGGGATCGAGTTTAGGTTTATGTTTTCGTGTTTGGGTCTAAGTTTCGGTTAGAGTAGTGGATTTTGGAATAGTTGTAGGTTTAGTTTAGGTGATTTGAATTTAGGATTAGGTTTAGTCGTATGTTGAGAATTTTGTGCTCGGGATCGGGTTTAAGCTTATGTTTTCGTATTTGGGTCTAAGTTTAGGTTAGAGTAGTGGATTTAGGAATAGGTGTAGGTTTAGTTTAGGTGATTTCAGTTTAGGATTAGGTTTCGGCGTAGGTTGAGAATTTTAGGTTCGGGATCAGGTTTACGGTTAGGTTTTCGTGTTTGGGTCTAAGTTTACTTTAGAGTAGTGGATTTAGGAATAGGTGTAGGTTTAGGTTAGGTGATTTCAGTTTAGGATTAGGTTTAGGCAGAGGTTGAGAATTTCGGGTTCGGGATTGGGTTTAGGGTTATGTTTTGTGTTTGGGTCTATCTATAGTTTAGAGTAGTGGATTTAGGAACAGGTGTTGGTTTAAGTTAGGTGATTTTTTTTTAGGATTAGGTTTAGGCGTAGGTTGAGAATTTCGGGTTCGGGATCCGGTTTAGGGTAAGGTTTTCGTGTTTGGATCTAAGTTTAGGTTAGAGTTGTGGATTTAGGAATAGGTGTAGGTTTAGGTTAGGTGATTTGAGTTTAGGATTAGGTTGAGGCATAGGTTGAGAATGAAAGGTTCGGGATTGGGTTTAGGGTTATGTTTTCGTGTGGGGGTCTAAGTTTTCGTTAAAGTAGTGCATTTGGGAATAGGTGTAGGTTTAGTTTAGGTGATTTGTATTAAAGATTAGGTTTAGCTGTAGGTTGAGAATTTCGGGTTCGGGATCGGGCTTAGGGTTATGTTTTCGTGTTTGGGTCTAAGTTTAGGTTGGTGTAGTGGATTTAGGAATAGGTGTAGGTTTAGTTTAGGTGATTTGGGCTTAGGATTATGTTTAGGCATAGGTTAAGAATTTAGGTGTTGGGATTGGGTTTAGGGTTATGTTTTCGTGTTGGGGTCTAAGTTTAAGTTAGAGCAGTGGATTTAGGAATATGTGCAGGTTTAGTTTAGGTGATTTGAGTTTAGGATTAGGTTTAGTCGTATGTTGAGAGTTTCGATTTCGGGATCGGGTTTAGGGTTAGGTTTTCGTGTTTGGGTCTAAGTTTAGGTTAGAGTAGTGGATTTAGGAATAGGTGTAGGTTTAGTTTAGGTGATTTGCGTTTAGGATTAGGTTGAGGCATAGGTTGAGAATTTCAGGTTCGGGATCGGGTTTAGGGTTTGGTTCTCGTGTTTGGGTCTAAATTTAGCTTAGAGTAGTGGATTTTGGAATAGGTGTAGGTTTAGGTTAGGTGATTTGAGTTTAGGATTAGGTTTAGGCGTAGGATGAGAACTTCGGGTTCGGGATCAGGTTTAGGGTAAGGTTTTCGTGTTTGGGTCTAAGTTTAGGTTAGAGTTGTGGATTTAGGATTAGGTGTAGGTTTAGGTTAGGTGATTTGAATTTAGGATTAGGTTGAGGCATAGGTTGCGAATTTCGGGTTCGGGATCGGGTTTAGGGTAATGTTTTCGTGTTTGGGTCTAACTTTAGTTAAAGTTATGTATTTAGGAATAAGTGTAGGTTTAGTTTAGGTGATTTGAGTTTAGGATTTGGTTTAGGCATAGGTTAGGGATTTCGGGTTCGGGATCGAGTTTAGGGTTATGTTTTCGTGTTTGGGTCTAAGTTTCGGTTAGAGTACTGGATTTAGGAATAGGTGTAGGTTTAGTTTAGGTGATTTCAGTTTAGGATTTGGTTTCGGCGTAGGTTGAGAATTTTAGGTTCGGGATCAGGTTTACGGTTAGGATTTCGTGTTTGGGTCTAAGTTTACTTTAGAGTAGTGGATTTAGGAATATGTGTAGGTTTAGGTTAGGTGATTTCAGTTTAGGATTAGGTTTAGGCAGAGGTTGAGAATTTTGGGTTCGGGATTGGGTTTAGGGTTATGTTTTTTGTTTGGGTCTATCTTTAGTTTAGAGTAGTGGATTTAGGAACAGGTGTTGGTTTAAGTTAGGTGATTTTTGTTTAGGATTAGGTTTAGGCGTAGGTTGAGAATTTCGGGTTCGGGATCCGGTTTAGGGTAAGGTTTTCGTGTTTGGGTCTAAGTTTAGGTTAGAGTTGTGGATTTAGGCATAGGTGTAGGTTTAGGTTAGGTGATTTGAGTTTAGGATTAGGTTGAGGCATAGGTTGAGAATTAAAGGTTCGGGATTGGGTTTAGGGTTATGTTTTCGTGTGGGGGTCTATGTTTTGGTTAAAGTAGTGCATTTGGGAATAGGTGTAGGTTTAGTTTAGGTGATTTGTATTTAGGATTAGGTTTAGCTGTAGGTTGAGAATTTCGGGTTCGGGATCGGGCTTAGGGTTATGTTTTCGTGTTTGGGTCTAAGTTTAGGTTGGTGTAGTGGATTTAGGAATAGGTGTAGGTTTAGTTTAGGTGATTTGGGCTTAGGATTATGTTTAGGCATAGGTTAAGAATTTAGGGTTTGGGATTGGGTTTAGGGTTATGTTTCGTGTTGGGATCTAAGTTTAAGTTAGAGTAGTGGATTTAGGAATATGTGCAGGTTTAGTTTAGGTGATTTGAGTTTAGGATTAGGTTTAGTCGTATGTTGAGAATTTCGATTTCGGGATCGGGTTTAGGGTTATGTTTTCGTGTTTGGGTGTAAGTTTAGGTTAGTGTAGTGGATTGAGGAATTGGTGTAGGTCTAGTTTAGGTGATTTCAGTTTAGGATTAGGTTTTGGCGTAAGTTGAGGATTTCAGGTTCGGGATCGGGTTTAGGGTTAGGTTTTCGTGTTTGGGTCTAAGTTTAGTTTAAAGTAGTGGATTTAAGAATAGGTTAGGTTCAGGTTAGGTGATTTGAGTGTAGGATTAGGTTTAGGTGTAGGTTGAGAATTTCGGGTTGGGGATCGGGTTTAGGGCGGGGTTTTCGTGTTTGGGTCTAAGTTTAGGTTAGAGTTGTGGATTTAGGAATAGGTGTAGGTTTAGGTTAGGTGATTTGAGTTTAGGATTAGGTTTAGGCAGAGGTTGAGAATTTCGGGTTCGGGATCGGGTTTAGTGTAAGGTTTTCGTGTTTGGGTCTAAGTTTAGGTTAGAGTAGTGGATTTAGGAACAGGTGTATGTTTAGTTTCGGTGATTTGAGTTTAGGATTAGGTTCAGGCGTAGGTTAAGAATTTCGGGTTCGGGATCGGGTTTAGGGTTATGTTTTCGTGTTTTGGTCTAAGTTTAGGTTAGAGTAGTGGATTTAGGAATAGGTGTAGGTTTAGTTTAGGTGATTTCAGTTTAGGATTAGGTTTAGGCGTAGGTTGAGAATTTCAGGTTCGGGATCAGGTTTACGGTTAGGTTTTCATGTTTGGGTCTAAGTTTACTTTAGAGTAGTGGATTTAGGAATAGGTGTAGGTTTAGGTTAGGTGATTTCAGTTTAGGATTAGGTTTAGATTGAGGTTGAGAATTTCGGGTTCGGGATTGGGTTTAGGGTTATGTTATGTGTTTGGGTCTATGTTTAGTTTAGAGTAGTGGATTTAGGAACAGGTGTAGGTTTAAGTTAGGTGATTTGTGTTTAGGATTAAGTTTAGGCGTAAGTTGAGAATTTCGGGTACGGGATCGGGTTTAGGGTGAAGTTTTCGTGTTTGGGTCTAAGTTTAGGTTAGAGTTGTGGATTTAGGAATAGGTGTAGGTTTAGGTTAGGTGATTTGAGTTTAGGATTAAGTTGAGGCATAGGTTGAGAATTTCGGGTTCGGGATTGGGTTTAGGGTTATGTTTTCGTGTTGGGGTTTATGTTTTGGTTAGAGTAGTGTATTTGGGAATAGGTGTAGGTTTAGATTAGGTGATTTGTAATTAGGATTAGGTTTAGCCGTAGGTTGAGAATTTCGGGTTCGGGATCGGGCTTAGGGTTATGTTTTCGTGTTTGGGTCTAAGTTTAGGTTGGAGTAGTGGATTTAGGAATAGGTGTAGGTTTAGTTTAGGTCATTTAAGTTTAGGATTAGGATTAGGCGTAGGTTAAGAATTTAGGGTTTGGGATTGGGTTTAGGGTTATGTTTTCGTGTTTGGGTCTAAGTTTAGGTTCGAGAAGTGGATTTAGGAATATGTGTAGGTTTAGTTTAGGTGATTTGAATTTAGGATTAGGTTTAGTCGTATGTTGAAAATTTCGGGTTCAGGATCAGGTTTAGGGTTATGTTTTCGTATTTGGGTCTAAGTTTAGGTTATTGTAGTTGATTTAGGAATAGGTGTAGGTTTAGTTTAGGTGATTTCTGTTTAGGATTAGGTTTTGGCGTAGGTTGAGGGTTTCAGGTTTGGGATCGGGTTTAGGGTTAGGTTTTCGTGTTTGGGTCTAAGTTTAGTTTAGAGTAGTGGATTTAGGAATAGGTGTAGGTTAAGGTTAGGTGATTTGAGTTTAGGATTAGGTTTAGGTGTAGGTTGAGAATTTCGGGTTCGGGATCGGGTTTAGGGCTAGGTTTTTGTGTTTGGGTCTAAGTTTAGGTTAGAGTTGTGGATTTTGGAATAGGTGTAGGTTTAGGTTAGGTGATTTGAGTTTAAGATTAGGTTTAGGCAGAGGTTGAGAATTTCAGGTTCGGGATCGGGTTTAGGGTTTGGTTTTCGTGTTTGGGTCTAAATTTAGCTTAGAGTAGTGGATTTTGGAATAGGTGTAGGTTTAGGTTAGGTGATTTGAGTTTAGGATTAGGTTTAGGCGTAGTATGAGAACTTCGGGTTCCGGATCAGGTTTAGGGTAAGGTTTTCGTGTTTGGGTCTAAGTTTAGGTTAGAGTTGTGGATTTAGGATTAGGTGTAGGTTTAGGTTAGGTGATTTGAATTTAGGATTAGGTTGAGGCATAGGTTGAGAATTTCGGGTTCGGGATCGGGTTTTGGGTAATGTTTTCGTGTTTGGGTCTATGTTTAGGTTAGAGTAGTGTATTTAGGAATAGGTGTAGGTTTAGTTTAGGTGATTTGTATTTAAGATTAGGTTTAGCTGTAGGTTGAGAATTTCAGGTTCGGGATCGGGTTTAGGGTTATGTTTTCGTGTTTGGGTCTAACTTTAGTTAAAGTTGTGTATTTAGGAAGAAGTGTAGGTTTAGTTTAGGTGATTTGAGTTTAGGATTTGGTTTAGGCATAGGTTAGGAATTTCGGGTTCGGGATCGAGTTTAGGTTTATGTTTTCGTGTTTGGGTCTAAGTTTCGGTTAGAGTAGTGGATTTTGGAATAGTTGTAGGTTTAGTTTAGGTGATTTGAATTTAGGATTAGGTTTAGTCGTATGTTGAGAATTTTGTGCTCGGGATCGGGTTTAAGCTTATGTTTTCGTATTTGGGTCTAAGTTTAGGTTAGAGTAGTGGATTTAGGAATAGGTGTAGGTTTAGTTTAGGTGATTTCAGTTTAGGATTAGGTTTCGGCGTAGGTTGAGAATTTTAGGTTCGGGATCAGGTTTACGGTTAGGTTTTCGTGTTTGGGTCTAAGTTTACTTTAGAGTAGTGGATTTAGGAATAGGTGTAGGTTTAGGTTAGGTGATTTCAGTTTAGGATTAGGTTTAGGCAGAGGTTGAGAATTTCGGGTTCGGGATTGGGTTTAGGGTTATGTTTTGTGTTTGGGTCTATCTATAGTTTAGAGTAGTGGATTTAGGAACAGGTGTTGGTTTAAGTTAGGTGATTTTTTTTTAGGATTAGGTTTAGGCGTAGGTTGAGAATTTCGGGTTCGGGATCCGGTTTAGGGTAAGGTTTTCGTGTTTGGATCTAAGTTTAGGTTAGAGTTGTGGATTTAGGAATAGGTGTAGGTTTAGGTTAGGTGATTTGAGTTTAGGATTAGGTTGAGGCATAGGTTGAGAATGAAAGGTTCGGGATTGGGTTTAGGGTTATGTTTTCGTGTGGGGGTCTAAGTTTTCGTTAAAGTAGTGCATTTGGGAATAGGTGTAGGTTTAGTTTAGGTGATTTGTATTAAAGATTAGGTTTAGCTGTCGGTTGAGAATTTCGGGTTCGGGATCGGGCTTAGGGTTATGTTTTCGTGTTTGGGTCTAAGTTTAGGTTGGTGTAGTGGATTTAGGAATAGGTGTAGGTTTAGTTTAGGTGATTTGGGCTTAGGATTATGTTTAGGCATAGGTTAAGAATTTAGGTGTTGGGATTGGGTTTAGGGTTATGTTTTCGTGTTGGGGTCTAAGTTTAAGTTAGAGCAGTGGATTTAGGAATATGTGCAGGTTTAGTTTAGGTGATTTGAGTTTAGGATTAGGTTTAGTCGTATGTTGAGAGTTTCGATTTCGGGATCGGGTTTAGGGTTAGGTTTTCGTGTTTGGGTCTAAGTTTAGGTTAGAGTAGTGGATTTAGGAATAGGTGTAGGTTTAGTTTAGGTGATTTGCGTTTAGGATTAGGTTGAGGCATAGGTTGAGAATTTCAGGTTCGGGATCGGGTTTAGGGTTTGGTTCTCGTGTTTGGGTCTAAATTTAGCTTAGAGTAGTGGATTTTGGAATAGGTGTAGGTTTAGGTTAGGTGATTTGAGTTTAGGATTAGGTTTAGGCGTAGGATGAGAACTTCGGGTTCGGGATCAGGTTTAGGGTAAGGTTTTCGTGTTTGGGTCTAAGTTTAGGTTAGAGTTGTGGATTTAGGATTAGGTGTAGGTTTAGGTTAGGTGATTTGAATTTAGGATTAGGTTGAGGCATAGGTTGCGAATTTCGGGTTCGGGATCGGGTTTAGGGTAATGTTTTCGTGTTTGGGTCTAACTTTAGTTAAAGTTATGTATTTAGGAATAAGTGTAGGTTTAGTTTAGGTGATTTGAGTTTAGGATTTGGTTTAGGCATAGGTTAGGGATTTCGGGTTCGGGATCGAGTTTAGGGTTATGTTTTCGTGTTTGGGTCTAAGTTTCGGTTAGAGTACTGGATTTAGGAATAGGTGTAGGTTTAGTTTAGGTGATTTCAGTTTAGGATTTGGTTTCGGCGTAGGTTGAGAATTTTAGGTTCGGGATCAGGTTTACGGTTAGGATTTCGTGTTTGGGTCTAAGTTTACTTTAGAGTAGTGGATTTAGGAATATGTGTAGGTTTAGGTTAGGTGATTTCAGTTTAGGATTAGGTTTAGGCAGAGGTTGAGAATTTTGGGTTCGGGATTGGGTTTAGGGTTATGTTTTTTGTTTGGGTCTATCTTTAGTTTAGAGTAGTGGATTTAGGAACAGGTGTTGGTTTAAGTTAGGTGATTTTTGTTTAGGATTAGGTTTAGGCGTAGGTTGAGAATTTCGGGTTCGGGATCCGGTTTAGGGTAAGGTTTTCGTGTTTGGGTCTAAGTTTAGGTTAGAGTTGTGGATTTAGGCATAGGTGTAGGTTTAGGTTAGGTGATTTGAGTTTAGGATTAGGTTGAGGCATAGGTTGAGAATTAAAGGTTCGGGATTGGGTTTAGGGTTATGTTTTCGTGTGGGGGTCTATGTTTTGGTTAAAGTAGTGCATTTGGGAATAGGTGTAGGTTTAGTTTAGGTGATTTGTATTTAGGATTAGGTTTAGCTGTAGGTTGAGAATTTCGGGTTCGGGATCGGGCTTAGGGTTATGTTTTCGTGTTTGGGTCTAAGTTTAGGTTGGTGTAGTGGATTTAGGAATAGGTGTAGGTTTAGTTTAGGTGATTTGGGCTTAGGATTATGTTTAGGCATAGGTTAAGAATTTAGGGTTTGGGATTGGGTTTAGGGTTATGTTTCGTGTTGGGATCTAAGTTTAAGTTAGAGTAGTGGATTTAGGAATATGTGCAGGTTTAGTTTAGGTGATTTGAGTTTAGGATTAGGTTTAGTCGTATGTTGAGAATTTCGATTTCGGGATCGGGTTTAGGGTTATGTTTTCGTGTTTGGGTGTAAGTTTAGGTTAGTGTAGTGGATTGAGGAATTGGTGTAGGTCTAGTTTAGGTGATTTCAGTTTAGGATTAGGTTTTGGCGTAAGTTGAGGATTTCAGGTTCGGGATCGGGTTTAGGGTTAGGTTTTCGTGTTTGGGTCTAAGTTTAGTTTAAAGTAGTGGATTTAAGAATAGGTTAGGTTCAGGTTAGGTGATTTGAGTGTAGGATTAGGTTTAGGTGTAGGTTGAGAATTTCGGGTTGGGGATCGGGTTTAGGGCGGGGTTTTCGTGTTTGGGTCTAAGTTTAGGTTAGAGTTGTGGATTTAGGAATAGGTGTAGGTTTAGGTTAGGTGATTTGAGTTTAGGATTAGGTTTAGGCAGAGGTTGAGAATTTCGGGTTCGGGATCGGGTTTAGTGTAAGGTTTTCGTGTTTGGGTCTAAGTTTAGGTTAGAGTAGTGGATTTAGGAACAGGTGTATGTTTAGTTTCGGTGATTTGAGTTTAGGATTAGGTTCAGGCGTAGGTTAAGAATTTCGGGTTCGGGATCGGGTTTAGGGTTATGTTTTCGTGTTTTGGTCTAAGTTTAGGTTAGAGTAGTGGATTTAGGAATAGGTGTAGGTTTAGTTTAGGTGATTTCAGTTTAGGATTAGGTTTAGGCGTAGGTTGAGAATTTCAGGTTCGGGATCAGGTTTACGGTTAGGTTTTCATGTTTGGGTCTAAGTTTACTTTAGAGTAGTGGATTTAGGAATAGGTGTAGGTTTAGGTTAGGTGATTTCAGTTTAGGATTAGGTTTAGATTGAGGTTGAGAATTTCGGGTTCGGGATTGGGTTTAGGGTTATGTTATGTGTTTGGGTCTATGTTTAGTTTAGAGTAGTGGATTTAGGAACAGGTGTAGGTTTAAGTTAGGTGATTTGTGTTTAGGATTAAGTTTAGGCGTAAGTTGAGAATTTCGGGTACGGGATCGGGTTTAGGGTGAAGTTTTCGTGTTTGGGTCTAAGTTTAGGTTAGAGTTGTGGATTTAGGAATAGGTGTAGGTTTAGGTTAGGTGATTTGAGTTTAGGATTAAGTTGAGGCATAGGTTGAGAATTTCGGGTTCGGGATTGGGTTTAGGGTTATGTTTTCGTGTTGGGGTTTATGTTTTGGTTAGAGTAGTGTATTTGGGAATAGGTGTAGGTTTAGATTAGGTGATTTGTAATTAGGATTAGGTTTAGCCGTAGGTTGAGAATTTCGGGTTCGGGATCGGGCTTAGGGTTATGTTTTCGTGTTTGGGTCTAAGTTTAGGTTGGAGTAGTGGATTTAGGAATAGGTGTAGGTTTAGTTTAGGTCATTTAAGTTTAGGATTAGGATTAGGCGTAGGTTAAGAATTTAGGGTTTGGGATTGGGTTTAGGGTTATGTTTTCGTGTTTGGGTCTAAGTTTAGGTTCGAGAAGTGGATTTAGGAATATGTGTAGGTTTAGTTTAGGTGATTTGAATTTAGGATTAGGTTTAGTCGTATGTTGAAAATTTCGGGTTCAGGATCAGGTTTAGGGTTATGTTTTCGTATTTGGGTCTAAGTTTAGGTTATTGTAGTTGATTTAGGAATAGGTGTAGGTTTAGTTTAGGTGATTTCTGTTTAGGATTAGGTTTTGGCGTAGGTTGAGGGTTTCAGGTTTGGGATCGGGTTTAGGGTTAGGTTTTCGTGTTTGGGTCTAAGTTTAGTTTAGAGTAGTGGATTTAGGAATAGGTGTAGGTTAAGGTTAGGTGATTTGAGTTTAGGATTAGGTTTAGGTGTAGGTTGAGAATTTCGGGTTCGGGATCGGGTTTAGGGCTAGGTTTTTGTGTTTGGGTCTAAGTTTAGGTTAGAGTTGTGGATTTTGGAATAGGTGTAGGTTTAGGTTAGGTGATTTGAGTTTAAGATTAGGTTTAGGCAGAGGTTGAGAATTTCAGGTTCGGGATCGGGTTTAGGGTTTGGTTTTCGTGTTTGGGTCTAAATTTAGCTTAGAGTAGTGGATTTTGGAATAGGTGTAGGTTTAGGTTAGGTGATTTGAGTTTAGGATTAGGTTTAGGGCGTAGTATGAGAACTTCGGGTTCCGGATCAGGTTTAGGGTAAGGTTTTCGTGTTTGGGTCTAAGTTTAGGTTAGAGTTGTGGATTTAGGATTAGGTGTAGGTTTAGGTTAGGTGATTTGAATTTAGGATTAGGTTGATGCATTGGTTGCGAATTTCGGGTTCGGGATCGGGTTTAGGGTAATGTTTTCGTGTTTGGGTCTATGTTTAGGTTAGAGTAGTGTATTTAGGAATAGGTGTAGGTTTAGTTTAGGTGATTTGTATTTAAGATTAGGTTTAGCTGTAGGTTGAGAATTTCAGGTTCGGGATCGGGTTTAGGGTTATGTTTTCGTGTTTGGGTCTAACTTTAGTTAAAGTTGTGTATTTAGGAATAAGTGTAGGTTTAGTTTAGGTGATTTGAGTTTAGGATTTGGTTTAGGCATAGGTTAGGGATTTCGGGTTCGGGATCGAGTTTAGGTTTATGTTTTCGTGTTTGGGTCTAAGTTTCGGTTAGAGTAGTGGATTTTGGAATAGTTGTAGGTTTAGTTTAGGTGATTTGAATTTAGGATTAGGTTTAGTCGTATGTTGAGAATTTTGTGCTCGGGATCGGGTTTAAGCTTATGTTTTCGTATTTGGGTCTAAGTTTAGGTTAGAGTAGTGGATTTAGGAATAGGTGTAGGTTTAGTTTAGGTGATTTCAGTTTAGGATTTGGTTTCGGCGTAGGTTGAGAATTTTAGGTTCGGGATCAGGTTTACGGTTAGGTTTTCGTGTTTGGGTCTAAGTTTACTTTAGAGTAGTGGATTTAGGAATAGGTGTAGGTTTAGGTTAGGTGATTTCAGTTTAGGATTAGGTTTTGGCAGAGGTTGAGAATTTTGGGTTCGGGATTGGGTTTAGGGTTATGTTTTTTGTTTGGGTCTATCTTTAGTTTAGAGTAGTGGATTTAGGAACAGGTGTTGGTTTAAGTTAGGTGATTTTTGTTTAGGATTAGGTTTAGGCGTAGGTTGAGAATTTCGGGTTCGGGATCCGGTTTAGGGTAAGGTTTAGGTTTGGTGATTTGAGTTTAGGATTAGGTTGAGGCATAGGTTGAGAATTAAAGGTTCGGGATTGGGTTTAGGGTTATGTTTTCGTGTGGGGGTCTATGTTTTGGTTAAAGTAGTGCATTTGGGAATAGGTGTAGGTTTAGTTTAGGTGATTTGTATTTAGGATTAGGTTTAGCTGTAGGTTGAGAATTTCGGGTTCGGGATCGGGCTTAGCGTTATGTTTTCGTGTTTGGGTCTAAGTTTAGGTTGGTGTAGTGAATTTAGGAATAGGTGTAGGTTTAGTTTAGGTGATTTGGGCTTAGGATTATGTTTAGGCATAGGTTAAGAATTTAGGGTTTGGGATTGGGTTTAGGGTTATGTTTTCATGTTGGGGTCTAAGTTTTAGTTAGAGTAGTGGATTTAGGAATATGTGCAGGTTTAGTTTAGGTGATTTGAGTTTAGGATTAGGTTTAGTCGTATGTTGAGAATTTCGATTTCGGGATCGGGTTTAGGGTTATGTTTTCGTGTTTGGGTCTAAGTTTAGGTTAGTGTAGTGGATTGAGGAATTGGTGTAGGTCTAGTTTAGGTGATTTCAGTTTAGGATTAGGTTTTGGCGTAAGTTGAGGATTTCAGGTTCGGATCGGGTTTAGGGTTAGGTTTTCGTGTTTGGGTCTAAGTTTAGATTAAAGTAGTGGATTTAGGAATAGGTTAGGTTCAGGTTAGGTGATTTGAGTTTAGGATTAGGTTTAGGTGTAGGTTGAGAATTTCGGGTTGGGGATCGGGTTTAGGGCTAGGTTTTCTTGTTTGGGTCTAAGTTTAGGTTAGAGTTGTGGATTTAGGAATAGGTGTAGGTTTAGGTTAGGTGATTTGAGTTTAGGATTAGGTTTAGGCAGAGGTTGAGAATTTCGGGTTCGGGATCGGGTTTAGTGAAGGTTTTCGTGTTTGGGTCTAAGTTTAGGTTAGAGTAGTGGATTTAGGAATAGGTGTATGTTTAGTTTCGGTGATTTGAGTTTAGGATTAGGTTCAGGCGTAGGTTAAGAATTTCGGGTTCGGGATCGGGTTTAGGGTTATGTTTTCGTGTTTTGGTCTAAGTTTAGGTTAGAGTAGTGGATTTAGGAATAGCTATTGGTTTAGTTTAGGTGATTTGAGATTAGGATTATGTTTAGGCATAGGTTGGGAATTTCGGGTTCGGGATCGGGCTTAGGGTTATGTTTTCGTGTTTGGGTCTAAGTTTAGGTTGGAGTAGTGGATTTAGGAATAGGTGTAGGTTTAGTTTAGGTGATTTGAGTTTAGGATTAGGTTTAGGCATAGATTAAGAATTTAGGGTTTGGGATTGGGATTAGGGTTATGTTTTCGTGTTTGGGTCTAAGTTTAGGTTAGAGTAGTGGATTTAGGAATAGGTGTATGTTTAGTTTAGGTGATTTCAGTTTAGGATTAGGTTTAGGCGTAGGTTGAGAATTTCAGGTTCGGGATCAGGTTTACGGTTAGGTTTTCATGTTTGGGTCTAAGTTTACTTTAGAGTAGTGGATTTAGGAATAGGTGTAGGTTTAGGTTAGGTGATTTCAGTTTAGGATTTGGTTTAGATTGAGGTTGAGAATTTCGGGTTCGAGATTGGGTTTAGGGTTATGTTCTGTGTTTGGGTCTATGTTTAGTTTAGAGTAGTGGATTTAGGAACAGGTGTAGGTTTAAGTTAGGTGATTTGTGTTTAGGATTAAGTTTAGGCGTAAGTTGAGAATTTCGGGTACGGGATCGGGTTTAGGGTGAGGTTTTCGTGTTTGGGTCTAAGTTTAGGTTAGAGTTGTGGATTTAGGAATAGGTGTAGGTTTAGGTTAGGTGATTTGAGTTTAGGATTAGGTTGAGGCATAGGTTGAGAATTTCGGGTTCGGGATTGGGTTTAGGGTTATGTTTTCGTGTTGGGGTCTATGTTTTGGTTAGAGTAGTGTATTTGGGAATAGGTGTAGGTTTAGTTTAGGTGATTTGTATTTAGGATTAGGTTTAGCCGTAGGTTGAGAATTTTGGGTTCGGGATCGGGCTTAGGGTTATGTTTTCGTGTTTGGGTCTAAGTTTAGGTTGGAGTAGTAGATTTAGGAATAGGTGTAGGTTTAGTTTAGGTCATTTAAGTTTAGGATTAGGATTAGGCGTAGGTTAAGAATTTAGGGTTTGGGATTGGGTTTAGGGTTATGTTTTCGTGTTTGGGTCTAAGTTTAGGTTAGAGTAGTGGATTTAGGAATATGTGTAGGTTTAGTTTAGGTGATTTGAATTTAGGATTAGGTTTAGTCGTATGTTGAGAATTTCGGGTTCAGGATCAGGTTTAGGGTTATGTTTTCGTATTTGGGCCTAGGTTTAGGTTAGTGTAGTGGATTTAGGAATAGGTGTAGGTTTAGTTTAGGTGATTTGAGTTTAGGATTAGGTTTAGTCGTATGTTGAGAATTTCGATTTCGGGATCGGGTTTAGGGTTATGTTTTCGTGTTTGGGTCTAAGTTTAGGTTAGTGTAGTGGATTGAGGAATTGGTGTAGGTCTAGTTTAGGTGATTTCAGTTTAGGATTAGGTTTTGGCGTAAGTTGAGGATTTCAGGTTCGGGATCGGGTTTAGGGTTAGGTTTTCGTGTTTGGGTCTAAGTTTAGATTAAAGTAGTGGATTTAGGAATAGGTTAGGTTCAGGTTAGGTGATTTGAGTTTAGGATTAGGTTTAGGTGTAGGTTGAGAATTTCGGGTTGGGGATCGAGTTTAGGGCTAGGTTTTTGTGTTTGGGTCTAAGTTTAGGTTAGAGTTGTGGATTTAGGAATAGGTGTAGGTTTAGGTTAGGTGATTTGAGTTTAGGATTAGGTTTAGGCAGAGGTTGAGAATTTCGGGTTCGGGATCGGGTTTAGTGTAAGGTTTTCGTGTTTGGGTCTAAGTTTAGGTTAGAGTAGTGGATTTAGGAATAGGTGTATGTTTAGTTTCGGTGATTTGAGTTTAGGATTAGGTTCAGGCGTAGGTTAAGAATTTCGGGTTCGGGATCGGGTTTAGGGTTATGTTTTCGTGTTTTGGTCTAAGTTTAGGTTAGAGTAGTGGATTTAGGAATAGCTATTGGTTTAGTTTAGGTGATTTGAGATTTGGATTATGTTTAGGCATAGGTTGGGAATTTCGGGTTCGGGATCGGGCTTAGGGTTATGTTTTCGTGTTTGGGTCTAAGTTTAGGTTGGAGTAGTGGATTTAGGAATAGGTGTAGGTTTAGTTTAGGTGATTTGAGTTTAGGATTAGGTTTAGGCATAGATTAAGAATTTAGGGTTTGGGATTGGGATTAGGGTTATGTTTTCGTGTTTGGGTCTAAGTTTAGGTTAGAGTAGTGGATTTAGGAATAGGTGTATGTTTAGTTTAGGTGATTTCAGTTTAGGATTAGGTTTAGGCGTAGGTTGAGAATTTCAGGTTCGGGATCAGGTTTACGGTTAGGTTTTCATGTTTGGGTCTAAGTTTACTTTAGAGTAGTGGATTTAGGAATAGGTGTTGGTTTAGGTTAGGTGATTTCAGTTTAGGATTTGGTTTAGATTGAGGTTGAGAATTTCGGGTTCGAGATTGGGTTTAGGGTTATGTTCTGTGTTTGGGTCTATGTTTAGTTTAGAGTAGTGGATTTAGGAACAGGTGTAGGTTTAAGTTAGGTGATTTGTGTTTAGGATTAAGTTTAGGCGTAAGTTGAGAATTTCGGGTACGGGATCGGGTTTAGGGTAATGTTTTCATGTTTGGGTCTATGTTTAGGTTAGAGTAGTGTATTTAGGAATAGGTGTAGGTTTAGTTTAGGTGATTTGTATTTAAGATTAGGTTTAGCTGTAGGTTGAGAATTTCAGGTTCGGGATCGGGTTTAGGGTTATGTTTTCGTGTTTGGGTCTAACTTTAGTTAAAGTTGTGTATTTAGGAATAAGTGTAGGTTTAGTTTAGGTGATTTGAGATTAGGATTTGGTTTAGGCATAGGTTAGGGATTTCGGGTTCGGGATCGAGTTTAGGTTTATGTTTTCGTGTTTGGGTCTAAGTTTCGGTTAGAGTAGTGGATTTTGGAATAGTTGTAGGTTTAGTTTAGGTGATTTGAATTTAGGATTAGGTTTAGTCGTATGTTGAGAATTTTGTGCTCGGGATCGGGTTTAAGCTTATGTTTTCGTATTTGGGTCTAAGTTTAGGTTAGAGTAGTGGATTTAGGAATAGGTGTAGGTTTAGTTTAGGTGATTTCAGTTTAGGATTTGGTTTCGGCGTAGGTTGAGAATTTTAGGTTCGGGATCAGGTTTACGGTTAGGTTTTCGTGTTTGGGTCTAAGTTTACTTTAGAGTAGTGGATTTAGGAATAGGTGTAGGTTTAGGTTAGGTGATTTCAGTTTAGGATTAGGTTTTGGCAGAGGTTGAGAATTTTGGGTTCGGGATTGGGTTTAGGGTTATGTTTTTTGTTTGGGTCTATCTTTAGTTTAGAGTACTGGATTAGGAACAGGTGTTGGTTTAAGTTAGGTGATTTTTGTTTAGGATTAGGTTTAGGCGTAGGTTGAGAATTTCGGGTTCGGGATCCGGTTTAGGGTAAGGTTTTCGTGTTTGGGTCTAAGTTTAGGTTAGAGTTGTGGATTTAGGAATAGGTGTAGGTTTAGGTTAGGTGATTTGAGTTTAGGATTAGGTTGAGGCATAGGTTGAGAATTAAAGGTTCGGGATTGGGTTTAGGGTTATGTTTTCGTGTGGGGGTCTATGTTTTGGTTAAAGTAGTGCATTTGGGAATAGGTGTAGGTTTAGTTTAGGTGATTTGTATTTAGGATTAGGTTTAGCTGTAGGTTGAGAATTTCGGGTTCGGGATCGGGCTTAGGGTTATGTCTTCGTGTTTGGGTCTAAGTTTAGGTTGGTGTAGTGGATTTAGGAATAGGTGTAGGTTTAGTTTAGGTGATTTGGGCTTAGGATTATGTTTAGGCATAGGTTAAGAATTTAGGGTTTGGGATTGGGTTTAGGGTTATGTTTTCGTGTTGGGGTCTAAGTTTAAGTTAGAGTAGTGGATTTAGGAATATGTGCAGGTTTAGTTTAGGTGATTTGAGTTTAGGATTAGGTTTAGTCGTATGTTGAGAATTTCGATTTCGGGATCGGGTTTAGGGTTATGTTTTCGTGTTTGGGTCTAAGTTTAGGTTAGTGTAGTGGATTGAGGAATTGGTGTAGGTCTAGTTTAGGTGATTTCAGTTTAGGATTAGGTTTTGGCGTAAGTTGAGGATTTCAGGTTCGGGATCGGGTTTAGGGTTAGGTTTTCGTGTTTGGGTCTAAGTTTAGTTTAAAGTAGTGGATTT
This sequence comes from Liriodendron chinense, assembly GCA_003013855.2. Lineage (NCBI taxonomy): Eukaryota > Viridiplantae > Streptophyta > Magnoliopsida > Magnoliales > Magnoliaceae > Liriodendron > Liriodendron chinense. Next base: position 105,289 of record ML058477.1, read on the forward strand.
AGGAATAGGTTAGGTTCAGGTTAGGTGATTTGAGTTTAGGATTAGGTTTAGGTGTAGGTTGAGAATTTCGGGTTGGGGATCGGGTTTAGGGCTAGGTTTTCGTGTTTGGGTCTAAGTTTAGGTTAGAGTTGTGGATTTAGGAATAGGTGTAGGTTTAGGTTAGGTGATTTGAGTTTAGGATTAGGTTTAGGCAGAGGTTGAGAATTTCGGGTTCGGGATCGGGTTTAGTGTAAGGTTTTCGTGTTTGGGTCTAAGTTTAGATTAGAGTAGTGGATTTAGGAATAGGTGTTGGTTTAGGTTAGGTGATTTCAGTTTAGGATTTGGTTTAGATTGAGGTTGAGAATTTCGGGTTCGAGATTGGGTTTAGGGTTATGTTCTGTGTTTGGGTCTATGTTTAGTTTAGAGTAGTGGATTTAGGAACAGGTGTAGGTTTAAGTTAGGTGATTTGTGTTTAGGATTAAGTTTAGGCGTAAGTTGAGAATTTCGGGTACGGGATCGGGTTTAGGGTGAGGTTTTCGTGTTTGGGTCTAAGTTTAGGTTAGAGTTGTGGATTTAGGAATAGGTGTAGGTTTAGGTTAGGTGATTTGAGTTTAGGATTAGGTTGAGGCATAGGTTGAGAATTTCGGGTTCGGGATTGGGTTTAGGGTTATGTTTTCGTGTTGGGGTCTATGTTTTGGTTAGAGTAGTGTATTTGGGAATAGGTGTAGGTTTAGTTTAGGTGATTTGTATTTAGGATTAGGTTTAGCCGTAGGTTGAGAATTTCGGGTTCGGGATCGGGCTTAGGGTTATGTTTTCGTGTTTGGGTCTAAGTTTAGGTTGGAGTAGTGGATTTAGGAATAGGTGTAGGTTTAGTTTAGGTCATTTAAGTTTAGGATTAGGATTAGGCGTAGGTTAAGAATTTAGGGTTTGGGATTAGGTTTAGGGTTATGTTTTCGTGTTTGGGTCTAAGTTTAGGTTAGAGTAGTGGATTTAGGAATATGTGTAGGTTTAGTTTAGGTGATTTGAATTTAGGATTAGGTTTAGTCGTATGTTGAGAATTTCGGGTTCTGGATCAGGTTTAGGGTTATGTTTTCGTATTTGGGTCTAAGTTTAGGTTAGTGTAGTGGATTTAGGAATAGGTGTAGGTTTAGTTTAGGTGATTTCAGTTTAGGATTAGGTTTTGGCGTAGGTTGAGGGTTTCAGGTTTGGGATCGGGTTTAGGGTTTGGTTTTCGTGTTTGGGTCTAAGTTTAGTTTAGAGTAGTGGATTTAGGAATAGGTGTAGGTTTAGGTTAGGTGATTTGAGTTTAGGATTAGGTTTAGGTGTAGGTTGAGAATTTCGGGTTCGGGATCGGGTTTAGGGCTAGGTTTTCGTGTTTGGGTCTAAGTTTAGGTTAGAGTTGTGGATTTTGGAATAGGTGTAGGTTTAGGTTAGGTGATTTGAGTTTAAGATTAGGTTTAGGTAGAGGTTGAGAATTTCAGGTTCGGGATCGGGTTTAGGGTTTGGTTTTCGTGTTTGGGTCTAAATTTAGCTTAGAGTAGTGGATTTTGGAATAGGTGTAGGTTTAGGTTAGGTGATTTGAGTTTAGGATTAGGTTTAGGCGTAGGATGAGAACTTCGGGTTCGGGATCAGGTTTAGGGTAAGGTTTTCGTGTTTGGGTCTAAGTTTAGGTTAGAGTTGTGGATTTAGGATTAGGCGTAGGTTTAGGTTAGGTGATTTGAATTTAGGATTAGGTTGAGGCATAGGTTGCGAATTTCGGGTTCGGGATCGGGTTTAGGGTAATGTTTTCATGTTTGGGTCTATGTTTAGGTTAGAGTAGTGTATTTAGGAATAGGTGTAGGTTTAGTTTAGGTGATTTGTATTTAAGATTAGGTTTAGCTGTAGGTTGAGAATTTCAGGTTCGGGATCGGGTTTAGGGTTATGTTTTCGTGTTTGGGTCTAACTTTAGTTAAAGTTGTGTATTTAGGAATAAGTGTAGGTTTAGTTTAGGTGATTTGAGATTAGGATTTGGTTTAGGCATAGGTTAGGGATTTCGGGTTCGGGATCGAGTTTAGGTTTATGTTTTCGTGTTTGGGTCTAAGTTTCGGTTAGAGTAGTGGATTTTGGAATAGTTGTAGGTTTAGTTTAGGTGATTTGAATTTAGGATTAGGTTTAGTCGTATGTTGAGAATTTTGTGCTCGGGATCGGGTTTAAGCTTATGTTTTCGTATTTGGGTCTAAGTTTAGGTTAGAGTAGTGGATTTAGGAATAGGTGTAGGTTTAGTTTAGGTGATTTCAGTTTAGGATTTGGTTTCGGCGTAGGTTGAGAATTTTAGGTTCGGGATCAGGTTTACGGTTAGGTTTTCGTGTTTGGGTCTAAGTTTACTTTAGAGTAGTGGATTTAGGAATAGGTGTAGGTTTAGGTTAGGTGATTTCAGTTTAGGATTAGGTTTTGGCAGAGGTTGAGAATTTTGGGTTCGGGATTGGGTTTAGGGTTATGTTTTTTGTTTGGGTCTATCTTTAGTTTAGAGTACTGGATTAGGAACAGGTGTTGGTTTAAGTTAGGTGATTTTTGTTTAGGATTAGGTTTAGGCGTAGGTTGAGAATTTCGGGTTCGGGATCCGGTTTAGGGTAAGGTTTTCGTGTTTGGGTCTAAGTTTAGGTTAGAGTTGTGGATTTAGGAATAGGTGTAGGTTTAGGTTAGGTGATTTGAGTTTAGGATTAGGTTGAGGCATAGGTTGAGAATTAAAGGTTCGGGATTGGGTTTAGGGTTATGTTTTCGTGTGGGGGTCTATGTTTTGGTTAAAGTAGTGCATTTGGGAATAGGTGTAGGTTTAGTTTAGGTGATTTGTATTTAGGATTAGGTTTAGCTGTAGGTTGAGAATTTCGGGTTCGGGATCGGGCTTAGGGTTATGTCTTCGTGTTTGGGTCTAAGTTTAGGTTGGTGTAGTGGATTTAGGAATAGGTGTAGGTTTAGTTTAGGTGATTTGGGCTTAGGATTATGTTTAGGCATAGGTTAAGAATTTAGGGTTTGGGATTGGGTTTAGGGTTATGTTTTCGTGTTGGGGTCTAAGTTTAAGTTAGAGTAGTGGATTTAGGAATATGTGCAGGTTTAGTTTAGGTGATTTGAGTTTAGGATTAGGTTTAGTCGTATGTTGAGAATTTCGATTTCGGGATCGGGTTTAGGGTTATGTTTTCGTGTTTGGGTCTAAGTTTAGGTTAGTGTAGTGGATTGAGGAATTGGTGTAGGTCTAGTTTAGGTGATTTCAGTTTAGGATTAGGTTTTGGCGTAAGTTGAGGATTTCAGGTTCGGGATCGGGTTTAGGGTTAGGTTTTCGTGTTTGGGTCTAAGTTTAGTTTAAAGTAGTGGATTTAGGAATAGGTTAGGTTCAGGTTAGGTGATTTGAGTTTAGGATTAGGTTTAGGTGTAGGTTGAGAATTTCGGGTTGGGGATCGGGTTTAGGGCTAGGTTTTCGTGTTTGGGTCTAAGTTTAGGTTAGAGTTGTGGATTTAGGAATAGGTGTAGGTTTAGGTTAGGTGATTTGAGTTTAGGATTAGGTTTAGGCAGAGGTTGAGAATTTCGGGTTCGGGATCGGGTTTAGTGTAAGGTTTTCGTGTTTGGGTCTAAGTTTAGATTAGAGTAGTGGATTTAGGAATAGGTGTTGGTTTAGGTTAGGTGATTTCAGTTTAGGATTTGGTTTAGATTGAGGTTGAGAATTTCGGGTTCGAGATTGGGTTTAGGGTTATGTTCTGTGTTTGGGTCTATGTTTAGTTTAGAGTAGTGGATTTAGGAACAGGTGTAGGTTTAAGTTAGGTGATTTGTGTTTAGGATTAAGTTTAGGCGTAAGTTGAGAATTTCGGGTACGGGATCGGGTTTAGGGTGAGGTTTTCGTGTTTGGGTCTAAGTTTAGGTTAGAGTTGTGGATTTAGGAATAGGTGTAGGTTTAGGTTAGGTGATTTGAGTTTAGGATTAGGTTGAGGCATAGGTTGAGAATTTCGGGTTCGGGATTGGGTTTAGGGTTATGTTTTCGTGTTGGGGTCTATGTTTTGGTTAGAGTAGTGTATTTGGGAATAGGTGTAGGTTTAGTTTAGGTGATTTGTATTTAGGATTAGGTTTAGCCGTAGGTTGAGAATTTCGGGTTCGGGATCGGGCTTAGGGTTATGTTTTCGTGTTTGGGTCTAAGTTTAGGTTGGAGTAGTGGATTTAGGAATAGGTGTAGGTTTAGTTTAGGTCATTTAAGTTTAGGATTAGGATTAGGCGTAGGTTAAGAATTTAGGGTTTGGGATTAGGTTTAGGGTTATGTTTTCGTGTTTGGGTCTAAGTTTAGGTTAGAGTAGTGGATTTAGGAATATGTGTAGGTTTAGTTTAGGTGATTTGAATTTAGGATTAGGTTTAGTCGTATGTTGAGAATTTCGGGTTCTGGATCAGGTTTAGGGTTATGTTTTCGTATTTGGGTCTAAGTTTAGGTTAGTGTAGTGGATTTAGGAATAGGTGTAGGTTTAGTTTAGGTGATTTCAGTTTAGGATTAGGTTTTGGCGTAGGTTGAGGGTTTCAGGTTTGGGATCGGGTTTAGGGTTTGGTTTTCGTGTTTGGGTCTAAGTTTAGTTTAGAGTAGTGGATTTAGGAATAGGTGTAGGTTTAGGTTAGGTGATTTGAGTTTAGGATTAGGTTTAGGTGTAGGTTGAGAATTTCGGGTTCGGGATCGGGTTTAGGGCTAGGTTTTCGTGTTTGGGTCTAAGTTTAGGTTAGAGTTGTGGATTTTGGAATAGGTGTAGGTTTAGGTTAGGTGATTTGAGTTTAAGATTAGGTTTAGGTAGAGGTTGAGAATTTCAGGTTCGGGATCGGGTTTAGGGTTTGGTTTTCGTGTTTGGGTCTAAATTTAGCTTAGAGTAGTGGATTTTGGAATAGGTGTAGGTTTAGGTTAGGTGATTTGAGTTTAGGATTAGGTTTAGGCGTAGGATGAGAACTTCGGGTTCGGGATCAGGTTTAGGGTAAGGTTTTCGTGTTTGGGTCTAAGTTTAGGTTAGAGTTGTGGATTTAGGATTAGGCGTAGGTTTAGGTTAGGTGATTTGAATTTAGGATTAGGTTGAGGCATAGGTTGCGAATTTCGGGTTCGGGATCGGGTTTAGGGTAATGTTTTCATGTTTGGGTCTATGTTTAGGTTAGAGTAGTGTATTTAGGAATAGGTGTAGGTTTAGTTTAGGTGATTTGTATTTAAGATTAGGTTTAGCTGTAGGTTGAGAATTTCAGGTTCGGGATCGGGTTTAGGGTTATGTTTTCGTGTTTGGGTCTAACTTTAGTTAAAGTTGTGTATTTAGGAATAAGTGTAGGTTTAGTTTAGGTGATTTGAGATTAGGATTTGGTTTAGGCATAGGTTAGGGATTTCGGGTTCGGGATCGAGTTTAGGTTTATGTTTTCGTGTTTGGGTCTAAGTTTCGGTTAGAGTAGTGGATTTTGGAATAGTTGTAGGTTTAGTTTAGGTGATTTGAATTTAGGATTAGGTTTAGTCGTATGTTGAGAATTTTGTGCTCGGGATCGGGTTTAAGCTTATGTTTTCGTATTTGGGTCTAAGTTTAGGTTAGAGTAGTGGATTTAGGAATAGGTGTAGGTTTAGTTTAGGTGATTTCAGTTTAGGATTTGGTTTCGGCGTAGGTTGAGAATTTTAGGTTCGGGATCAGGTTTACGGTTAGGTTTTCGTGTTTGGGTCTAAGTTTACTTTAGAGTAGTGGATTTAGGAATAGGTGTAGGTTTAGGTTAGGTGATTTCAGTTTAGGATTAGGTTTTGGCAGAGGTTGAGAATTTTGGGTTCGGGATTGGGTTTAGGGTTATGTTTTTTGTTTGGGTCTATCTTTAGTTTAGAGTACTGGATTAGGAACAGGTGTTGGTTTAAGTTAGGTGATTTTTGTTTAGGATTAGGTTTAGGCGTAGGTTGAGAATTTCGGGTTCGGGATCCGGTTTAGGGTAAGGTTTTCGTGTTTGGGTCTAAGTTTAGGTTAGAGTTGTGGATTTAGGAATAGGTGTAGGTTTAGGTTAGGTGATTTGAGTTTAGGATTAGGTTGAGGCATAGGTTGAGAATTAAAGGTTCGGGATTGGGTTTAGGGTTATGTTTTCGTGTGGGGGTCTATGTTTTGGTTAAAGTAGTGCATTTGGGAATAGGTGTAGGTTTAGTTTAGGTGATTTGTATTTAGGATTAGGTTTAGCTGTAGGTTGAGAATTTCGGGTTCGGGATCGGGCTTAGGGTTATGTCTTCGTGTTTGGGTCTAAGTTTAGGTTGGTGTAGTGGATTTAGGAATAGGTGTAGGTTTAGTTTAGGTGATTTGGGCTTAGGATTATGTTTAGGCATAGGTTAAGAATTTAGGGTTTGGGATTGGGTTTAGGGTTATGTTTTCGTGTTGGGGTCTAAGTTTAAGTTAGAGTAGTGGATTTAGGAATATGTGCAGGTTTTCAAATCCACTAAACTCAAATCCTAATCCAAATCAGCTACAACTCTAAAGCTAAAGCCTAGCCCAAATCCCAATACAAAAGCACAAACCCAGATTCAAATCCAATCACATCACCTAACTCCTTAACCACATCCAGATCAATCCACTAAAGTCAAATCCTAATCCAAAACCGCATTCAACTCCTAAAGTCCAAGCCCTAGCCCAAATCCCAATCCAAAAGCACAAACCCAGATTCAAATCAAATTTCATCACCTAAATCCTTATCCAATCCAAGTCCAATCCACTAAACTCAAATCCTAATCCAAATCCACATCCAACTCTTAAAGCCCAACCCCTAGCCCAAATCCCGATCCAAAAGCACAACCCAGATTCAATCCAATCTCAACACCTAAATCCTTATCACATCCAAATCCAATCCACTAAACTCAAATCCTAATCCAAATCCGTCTCCAACTCTTAAAGCCCAAGCCCTAGCCCAAAATCACATTCCAAAAGCACAAAGGGTCTAAGTTTAGATTAGAGTAGTGGATTTAGGAATAGGTGTTGGTTTAGGTTAGGTGATTTCAGTTTAGGATTTGGTTTAGATTGAGGTTGAGAATTTCGGGTTCGAGATTGGGTTTAGGGTTATGTTCTGTGTTTGGGTCTATGTTTAGTTTAGAGTAGTGGATTTAGGAACAGGTGTAGGTTTAAGTTAGGTGATTTGTGTTTAGGATTAAGTTTAGGCGTAAGTTGAGAATTTCGGGTACGGGATCGGGTTTAGGGTGAGGTTTTCGTGTTTGGGTCTAAGTTTAGGTTAGAGTTGTGGATTTAGGAATAGGTGTAGGTTTAGGTTAGGTGATTTGAGTTTAGGATTAGGTTGAGGCATAGGTTGAGAATTTCGGGTTCGGGATTGGGTTTAGGGTTATGTTTTCGTGTTGGGGTCTATGTTTTGGTTAGAGTAGTGTATTTGGGAATAGGTGTAGGTTTAGTTTAGGTGATTTGTATTTAGGATTAGGTTTAGCCGTAGGTTGAGAATTTCGGGTTCGGGATCGGGCTTAGGGTTATGTTTTCGTGTTTGGGTCTAAGTTTAGGTTGGAGTAGTGGATTTAGGAATAGGTGTAGGTTTAGTTTAGGTCATTTAAGTTTAGGATTAGGATTAGGCGTAGGTTAAGAATTTAGGGTTTGGGATTAGGTTTAGGGTTATGTTTTCGTGTTTGGGTCTAAGTTTAGGTTAGAGTAGTGGATTTAGGAATATGTGTAGGTTTAGTTTAGGTGATTTGAATTTAGGATTAGGTTTAGTCGTATGTTGAGAATTTCGGGTTCTGGATCAGGTTTAGGGTTATGTTTTCGTATTTGGGTCTAAGTTTAGGTTAGTGTAGTGGATTTAGGAATAGGTGTAGGTTTAGTTTAGGTGATTTCAGTTTAGGATTAGGTTTTGGCGTAGGTTGAGGGTTTCAGGTTTGGGATCGGGTTTAGGGTTTGGTTTTCGTGTTTGGGTCTAAGTTTAGTTTAGAGTAGTGGATTTAGGAATAGGTGTAGGTTTAGGTTAGGTGATTTGAGTTTAGGATTAGGTTTAGGTGTAGGTTGAGAATTTCGGGTTCGGGATCGGGTTTAGGGCTAGGTTTTCGTGTTTGGGTCTAAGTTTAGGTTAGAGTTGTGGATTTTGGAATAGGTGTAGGTTTAGGTTAGGTGATTTGAGTTTAAGATTAGGTTTAGGTAGAGGTTGAGAATTTCAGGTTCGGGATCGGGTTTAGGGTTTGGTTTTCGTGTTTGGGTCTAAATTTAGCTTAGAGTAGTGGATTTTGGAATAGGTGTAGGTTTAGGTTAGGTGATTTGAGTTTAGGATTAGGTTTAGGCGTAGGATGAGAACTTCGGGTTCGGGATCAGGTTTAGGGTAAGGTTTTCGTGTTTGGGTCTAAGTTTAGGTTAGAGTTGTGGATTTAGGATTAGGCGTAGGTTTAGGTTAGGTGATTTGAATTTAGGATTAGGTTGAGGCATAGGTTGCGAATTTCGGGTTCGGGATCGGGTTTAGGGTAATGTTTTCATGTTTGGGTCTATGTTTAGGTTAGAGTAGTGTATTTAGGAATAGGTGTAGGTTTAGTTTAGGTGATTTGTATTTAAGATTAGGTTTAGCTGTAGGTTGAGAATTTCAGGTTCGGGATCGGGTTTAGGGTTATGTTTTCGTGTTGGGTCTAACTTTAGTTAAAGTTGTGTATTTAGGAATAAGTGTAGGTTTAGTTTAGGTGATTTGAGATTAGGATTTGGTTTAGGCATAGGTTAGGGATTTCGGGTTCGGGATCGAGTTTAGGTTTATGTTTTCGTGTTTGGGTCTAAGTTTCGGTTAGAGTAGTGGATTTTGGAATAGTTGTAGGTTTAGTTTAGGTGATTTGAATTTAGGATTAGGTTTAGTCGTATGTTGAGAATTTTGTGCTCGGGATCGGGTTTAAGCTTATGTTTTCGTATTTGGGTCTAAGTTTAGGTTAGAGTAGTGGATTTAGGAATAGGTGTAGGTTAGTTTAGGTGATTTCAGTTTAGGATTTGGTTTCGGCGTAGGTTGAGAATTTTAGGTTCGGGATCAGGTTTACGGTTAGGTTTTCGTGTTTGGGTCTAAGTTTACTTTAGAGTAGTGGATTTAGGAATAGGTGTAGGTTTAGGTTAGGTGATTTCAGTTTAGGATTAGGTTTTGGCAGAGGTTGAGAATTTTGGGTTCGGGATTGGGTTTAGGGTTATGTTTTTTGTTTGGGTCTATCTTTAGTTTAGAGTACTGGATTAGGAACAGGTGTTGGTTTAAGTTAGGTGATTTTTGTTTAGGATTAGGTTTAGGCGTAGGTTGAGAATTTCGGGTTCGGGATCCGGTTTAGGGTAAGGTTTTCGTGTTTGGGTCTAAGTTTAGGTTAGAGTTGTGGATTTAGGAATAGGTGTAGGTTTAGGTTAGGTGATTTGAGTTTAGGATTAGGTTGAGGCATAGGTTGAGAATTAAAGGTTCGGGATTGGGTTTAGGGTTATGTTTTCGTGTGGGGGTCTATGTTTTGGTTAAAGTAGTGCATTTGGGAATAGGTGTAGGTTTAGTTTAGGTGATTTGTATTTAGGATTAGGTTTAGCTGTAGGTTGAGAATTTCGGGTTCGGGATCGGGCTTAGGGTTATGTCTTCGTGTTTGGGTCTAAGTTTAGGTTGGTGTAGTGGATTTAGGAATAGGTGTAGGTTTAGTTTAGGTGATTTGGGCTTAGGATTATGTTTAGGCATAGGTTAAGAATTTAGGGTTTGGGATTGGGTTTAGGGTTATGTTTTCGTGTTGGGGTCTAAGTTTAAGTTAGAGTAGTGGATTTAGGAATATGTGCAGGTTTAGTTTAGGTGATTTGAGTTTAGGATTAGGTTTAGTCGTATGTTGAGAATTTCGATTTCGGGATCGGGTTTAGGGTTATGTTTTCGTGTTTGGGTCTAAGTTTAGGTTAGTGTAGTGGATTGAGGAATTGGTGTAGGTCTAGTTTAGGTGATTTCAGTTTAGGATTAGGTTTTGGCGTAAGTTGAGGATTTCAGGTTCGGGATCGGGTTTAGGGTTAGGTTTTCGTGTTTGGGTCTAAGTTTAGTTTAAAGTAGTGGATTTAGGAATAGGTTAGGTTCAGGTTAGGTGATTTGAGTTTAGGATTAGGTTTAGGTGTAGGTTGAGAATTTCGGGTTGGGGATCGGGTTTAGGGCTAGGTTTTCGTGTTTGGGTCTAAGTTTAGGTTAGAGTTGTGGATTTAGGAATAGGTGTAGGTTTAGGTTAGGTGATTTGAGTTTAGGATTAGGTTTAGGCAGAGGTTGAGAATTTCGGGTTCGGGATCGGGTTTAGTGTAAGGTTTTCGTGTTTGGGTCTAAGTTTAGATTAGAGTAGTGGATTTAGGAATAGGTGTATGTTTAGTTTCGGTGATTTGAGTTTAGGATTAGGTTCAGGCGTAGGTTAAGAATTTCGGGTTCGGGATCGGGTTTAGGGTTATGTTTTCGTGTTTTGGTCTAAGTTTAGGTTAGAGTAGTGGATTTAGGAATAGCTATTGGTTTAGTTTAGGTGATTTGAGATTAGGATTATGTTTAGGCATAGGTTGGGAATTTCGGGTTCGGGATCGGGCTTAGGGTTATGTTTTCATGTTTGGGTCTAAGTTTAGGTTGGAGTAGTGGATTTAGGAATAGGTGTAGGTTTAGTTTAGGTGATTTGAGTTTAGGATTAGGTTTAGGCATAGATTAAGAATTTAGGGTTTGGGATTGGGATTAGGGTTATGTTTTCGTGTTTGGGTCTAAGTTTAGGTTAGAGTAGTGGATTTAGGAATAGGTGTAGGTTTAGTTTAGGTGATTTCAGTTTAGGATTAGGTTTAGGCGTAGGTTGAGAATTTCAGGTTCGGGATCAGGTTTACGGTTAGGTTTTCATGTTTGGGTCTAAGTTTACTTTAGAGTAGTGGATTTAGGAATAGGTGTAGGTTTAGGTTAGGTGATTTCAGTTTAGGATTAGGTTTAGATTGAGGTTGAGAATTTCGGGTTCGGGATTAGGTTTAGGGTTATGTTCTGTGTTTGGGTCTATGTTTAGTTTAGAGTAGTGGATTTAGGAACAGGTGTAGGTTTAAGTTAGGTGATTTGTGTTTAGGATTAAGTTTAGGCGTAAGTTGAGAATTTCGGGTACGGGATCGGGTTTAGGGTGAGGTTTTCGTGTTTGGGTCTAAGTTTAGGTTAGAGTTGTGGATTTAGGAATAGGTGTAGGTTTAGGTTAGGTGATTTGAGTTTAGGATTAGGTTGAGGCATAGGTTGAGAATTTCGGGTTCGGGATTGGGTTTAGGGTTATGTTTTCGTGTTGGGGTCTATGTTTTGGTTAGAGTAGTGTATTTGGGAATAGGTGTAGGTTTAGTTTAGGTGATTTGTATTTAGGATTAGGTTTAGCCGTAGGTTGAGAATTTCGGGTTCGGGATCGGGCTTAGGGTTATGTTTTCGTGTTTGGGTCTAAGTTTAGGTTGGAGTAGTGGATTTAGGAAAAGGTGTAGGTTTAGTTTAGGTCATTTAAGTTTAGGATTGGGATTAGGCGTAGGTTAAGAATTTAGGGTTTGGGATTGGGTTTAGGGTTATGTTTTCGTGTTTGGGTCTAAGTTTAGGTTAGAGTAGTGGATTTAGGAATATGTGTAGGTTTAGTTTAGGTGATTTGAATTTAGGATTAGGTTTAGTCGTATGTTGAGAATTTCGGGTTCAGGATCAGGTTTAGGGTTATGTTTTCGTATTTGGGTCTAAGTTTAGGTTAGTGTAGTGGATTTAGGAATAGGTGTAGGTTTAGTTTAGGTGATTTCAGTTTAGGATTAGGTTTTGGCGTAGGTTGAGGGTTTCAGGTTCGGGATCGGGTTTAGGGTTAGGTTTTCGTGTTTGGGTCTAAGTTTAGTTTAGAGTAGTGGATTTAGGAATAGGTGTAGGTTAGGTTAGGTGATTTGAGTTTAGGATTAGGTTTAGGTGTAGGTTGAGAATTTCGGGTTCGGGATCGGGTTTAGGGCTAGGTTTTTGTGTTTGGGTCTAAGTTTAGGTTAGAGTTGTGGATTTTGGAATAGGTGTAGGTTTAGGTTAGGTGATTTGAGTTTAAGATTAGGTTTAGGCAGAGGTTGAGAATTTCGGGTTCGGGATCGGGTTTAGGGTTATGTTTTCATGTTTGGGTCTAAGTTTTGGTTAGAGTAGTGGATTTAGGAATAGGTGTAGGTTTAGTTTAGGTGATTTGAATTTAGGATTAGGTTTAGGCGTAGGTAGACTATTTCGGGTTCGGGATCGGGTTTAGTGTATGGTTTTCGTGTTTGGGTCTAAGTTTAGGTTAGAGTAGTGGATTTAGGAATAGGTGTATGTTTAGTTTAGGTGATTTGAGTTTAGGATTAGGTTCAGGCATAGGTTAAGAATTTCGGGTTCGGGATCGGGTTTAGGGTTATGTTTTCGTGTTTGGGTCTAAGTTTAGGTTAGAGTAGTGGATTTAGGAATAGCTGTAGGTTTAGTTTAGGTGATTTGAGTTTAGGATTGTGTTTAGGCATAGGTTGAGAATTTTGGGTTCGGGATCGGGCTTATGGTTATGTTTTCGTGTTTGGGTCTAAGTTTAGGTTAGAGTTGTGGGTTTAGGAATAGGTGTAGGTTTAGTTTAGGTGATTTGAGTTTAGGATTAGGTTTAGGCATAGGTTGAGAATTTCGGGTTCGGGATCGGGTTTACGGTTAGGTTTTCGAGTTTGGGTCTTGGTTTAGGTTAGGTGAATGGATTTAGGAATAGGTGTAGGTTTAGGTTAGGTGATTTGAGTTTAGGATTAGGTATCGGCATAGGTTTAGAATTTCGGGTTCGGGACCGAGTTTAGGGTAAGGTTTTTGAGTTTGGGTCTAGGTTTAGGTTAGGTGAATTGAGTTAGGAATAGGTTTAGCCGTAGCTTAGAGGTTTTAGTTTTAGGTTTATGGTTTTGGGTTTAGGGTGTTGGTCTTAGAGACTGATCCAACTCACAGATAGCTCCGATGCACATCCGAGTCTGCTCCATTAATTTCGAGCTAATACATAAACACGGGCATGTCCAAATGGCCAGGCCACCCATATTGTTGTCCATAGGAAATGGACAGCTTCAACATGATCACAACAGCGGTTCCCACCTTTCAGGGACCCCGCCTCAACACCCGGATTGCTCCGACGCACATCCGGGTCTGCTCCATTAATTTCGAGCTAATACATATACACGGGCCTGTCCAAATGGCCAGGCCACCCATATTACTGTTCATAGGAAATGGACAGCTTCAACATGGTCACAACAGCGTTTCCCACCTTCCAGGGACCCCCGTTTAACACCCGGATAGCTCCGACGCACATCTGGGTCTGCTCCATTAATTTCGAGCTAATACATAAACACGGGCCTGTCCAAATAGCCAGGCTACCCATATTGTTGTCCATAGGAACAGGACAACTTCAGCATGGTCACAACAGCGGTTCCCACCTTCCAGGGACTCCCGCTCAACATCAATATCAATCAACTACTCTTAATCACAAGTATCATGTTCGTCATCTAATTTGCCACTAAATGATAATATAATACAATCAGTCGCCCATCTCCCCATATCTCTCCAGATATATTTATCTTACATTTCATTTCCACATCAAATATCCACACATTGCGTGGATTAAATTGACAATGGAAATAAACATAAGAAACATATCCAGAGAGAATAGGAGAGTTACCGCATGAAATTAGTGACAAAGCACGTAAATGACAAACAACGAGAACATTCCAATCATCCAACCTTGGACTGTCCAACAGGACAATTTGACAAATTTCTATACCTACAAAACACACTTGATCTATGCTCGGCAATATGGAAATCTCCAAATGGGTTAACTGATTCTATTATATTACCATTTGTGGACAAAAAATAACTATTAATAATAAGACAAATACATCCACAACATACATCCATACAAATCAACCACGGGTAGCTCCGACGCACATCCGGGTTTGCTCCATCAATTCCAGATACACAAGCAGATGAAAATGGCAGAATCATCAACACCATGAATCAAGTCTAATCAAATAACTAATGATTATTTTGTGAACAAATAAGTATGGGGCCCACCATGGGAATCGGATTGCGTGCGGAGTAACTCCGCACGCTCTTATCGTGTAGAGTAAACTCAGTTGGGCCCACCTAGAATGTATGTGATTTATCTATTCCGTCCTTATGTTTTTCCACCTCATTTTAGTGGTTGAGCCCAAAATTTAAGCATATCCAAATCTCAAGTGGACCATGCCATGGGAAACAGTGGGAATAATGATTTCCACCATTCCCAGGCCCTACAGTGATCTTTATTTGTCATCCAACCTGTTCATAAGATCACATGGATATGGATGAAGGGAAAACACAAATATCAGATTGATCCAAAACTTTTGTGTCCTCCGAGAATTTTTCAATGATAGACATTCAGTTCACACTTATGGTGTGGTCCACTTTAGATTTTGATATGCTTCATTTTTGGGCACCATACCTAAAATTTCCTGTTAAGATGGATGGACGGAGTGGATAAAATACGTAAATCACTGTGGGCCCCACAGAGTTTACTCCACACAAATATATGCTTGATCCAAAACATTGGACAATGACCGTGGGACCCACAGTCAGTAGACAACGACGGTGGGCCCCACAGTCAATGGACAGTGACGGTGGGCCCCACAAGTAGTGGACAGTGACAGTGGGCCCCACAAATTTGGGATTTTAATTTAGGAATTTTAATTAGGATTTTTTAATTAGGGGATTTTAATTAGGGATTTTAATTTCGAAATCCTTAATTAGGGGATTTTAATTTCGAAATCCCTAATTAGGGATTTATTAAATCAGTGGGCCCCACCAAATAGTGGACAGCTAAGGCGGACCCCACATGCAATGGACGGTAGACAGCGACGGTGGGACCCACATGCAACAGCAACGATGGGACCCACATGCATTGAATTTTGGCAGTGGGCCCCACAATCAACAACGAGGAGAGAGAGAGGAAATGGAGGAAGAAGGAAGGGAGAGAGGGTAACCGGAGGTGGCGGCGGCGTACGGAGGCCGGTGGAGGCGCTTGGCTAGCGGCAGTGCGACGCCGGTGAGATGGTCGGCTGAGATGGTGGGACGCCGGTGACCGAACGCCGGACGACGGTGGTCGGCGATGAGAGAGACGGATGGTGAGGGCCGGACGCTTAACGGCCGATCGAGAGAGAGAGAGAGAGAGAGAGAGAGAGAGAGCGAGAGAGTGAGAGAGAGAAAGAAATGAGGGCCGATCGGGCTGTTAAAAAAAGTAAAAGACTTTTACCGACGAAATGTTTCGTCGGTAAACGTTAGTTCAAAAAATTTTGCCAAAAAAAATTTTCGTCGGTAAAAGTGTTTCTCACTCTTGGCAGGAACTTGGCTTATTATTACCGACGGCCAACAACCGTCAGCAATAAGGACTTTTACCGACGAAAGTTTTCGTCGGTAAAAGTGAACTTTTTGTTTTCATTTTTAGCGACAGGTTACTTCGTCGGCAATAAACTTTTTACCGACGAAATTTTTATTTCGTCGGTAAAAGTGTATGGCGGGAAAGAATCTAGCGGTGGCGGGAAGTTGGAACGATTTTTACCGACGATGTTCCAATTTCATCGGGAAAAATGGTTTTTCCCAACGAAAAATGTTTCGTCGGTAATACTTTCATCGGTAAAAGTCTGTTTTCTTGTAGTGTAAGCGTGGACACCGCGTTATAAGGCAGCAACTTCCATCCTTCTGACATTATTTTCTTCACAAAGGGTAGATTTCTACCAAGCATGGGATCCCCAATGTTAAACAAAGGACCCCACATGGGTGGCCACTGTTCATGCTTACCAACCACAGTCGAAGCCTCGATCCAAATACAAATTTGGCTAAGGACTAAGGAATCACCATTGCCCCAGAGCTTGGGGAAGAACAGAAGTAGGCTAGAAGAAGCCATGATTATCTCTCGCAGAACCTGAGTCAGGAAGGAGTCCGGGAATACCTTTTTATAAGAGTTGTCGTGACGGTTTCAACTTCCAAGGGTGCCACGCGTCGCTGATTGATTGATCGCCTCACCTCGTCTTTTGGAAGTAATAAATGCGGGCAGGAAAACTAGAGTGTCGCCTTAACTTCCCTAAAAAAATGCATTGCCACGTCACGTGCCATCGCTTTCTGAGGATATCTGAAAATCGAGAATCAGTTCTCTTTTTTGACTTCTTGCTCTCAAATCAATTGAAATTAGACTTGAGAGCAATGGGGCTGACTATTATGGGTAAATCTGGGACGATCCCAAAAGCTGCATGGTCAAACCAGCTTACGTGTGAACATTGATGTTCTCTATTTTTGCGACCGAACACTGAAGCATTCGGCTCATTAGGCTCGAGCAATCGGTATTTACTAGCTTTCGACCGCTCATGTTAAAGCTTGAGAGATTGGCTTGCTCCCGACCGATCGTCTCAAACCCGAACGGTCGGCTTTCTCTTATTTACAACTAACCGACGATGACCAAACGCCCACCATAACATCGCATTCGACTGGGCAGTACCTCCCGAATACTATTCTCCGAACGCTCGAGACTTTATATGTATACCGCAAGTCATGAGATTTACTTTTCAGGATTACCGTGAGAGATACCCACACTACGCAGATATTCTCGCCTATTTCTTCGAGGCAATCATGTATCCAGCTATGATCGTGATCCATCCTTGTAGGATATCAAATCTTGACATAATCAGAATCCTAGTAAAATACAGTAATACTATATCTTATAAAAGCCCTCTGTGCCATGAGAAAAGGTACGATTTACAAAAATAATGCATTTTTCTCCCTTTTCATCGAACTTTTCTTTTACTTTTTGTGATGGAATGTGAGCATATGCAATGCATCCACAAACTTTGAAATATTTTACCAATGGCTTTTTCTGATGCCATGCTTCATATGGAGTCATGTTCCTTACTGCTTTTGTTGGAGATGTATTGAGGATGTAGACCGCCGTGTGTATAGCTTCTGCCCAATAATCATTTAGAAGTCTTTTGCCTTTAAGCATGCTCTGAGCCATTTCTATGATTGTTCGGTTCTTCCTTTCCACCACGCCATTTTGCTATGGAGTGTATCTGGCTGTCAACTCCCTTCTGATGTCGTTTGACTTGCAAAAATTCCAGAATTCTTTTGATGTGAATTCTCCACCATGATCCATCCTTAGAACCTTCAAGAATTTGCTGCTTTATTTTTATGCAAATGCTTCAAATTGAAGAAAAATGGTGAAAACTTCTGACTTTTGTTCAAGAAAATGTATCCATATTATCCTGCTATAGTCATTGATGAATAGTAGAAAATATCTCTTCTTGTTAAGAGATGGTGTTTGTGTAGGGCCACAAATATCAGCATGTACAAGTTCAAGAGGAGCTTTTGCTCTCCATGATGAACTTATGAAAGGAAGCCTGTGAAATTTTTCGTAAATGCAACCTTCACAAACTTATCTTCTTTATTAATAAATGGTAGACAAATCACCATATTCTTCTGCTTAAGCAATTTTAGGCCTCTAAAATTTAAATGGTCGTATCTCAAATGCCATAGCCAAGTTTCATCAACTTCTTCAGATTTTAATGTAACACTTCTTTTTAGTGGCATGTTAAGAGGAAAAACCTTATTTAATGTCATTTTCACTTTTGCCACAATTTGCTTATTCTTCTTATCCAAGATTACACATTCATCTTTATCAAAGTTGACTGAATATCCTTTTTTAATCAATTGTCCAACACTTAGCAAATTCAACCACTATCCAAATACCAAATATCATTTGATTCTTCTTGAGTATTCAAATAGGAATAAAATAGATTTTCTGATTTTTCTGTCTTTTCAGAAAAATTTGCTTCATTCTTTGTCTTGTACCAACAATATTTATCTATATGACCCAATTTTGTACATATGTTGCATTTGTTGTACCAACAATCCTTATTAACGTGATTAGATTTTTTACAAATAGAACATTGAAAATCGTTTTGCTTATTACTTCTTAGATTTCTTTGATTGTTGAAATCAGACCTTCCTCTACCTCTTCCACGGCCAGGGTTAAAGTTTGTCCTCCCCCGACCTCTTCAGATTGCCATCTTTGATTTGGATGTGCCTCTTGACTTCTCTTGTCTGCTTCCAAGTTCTTCTTTTCTGATATGTTTATTTTGGACTGAAAAGCTTGCTCTACACTTTGCTCCACGAACCTGTTCATTCTTTGTTCATGTGCTTGAAGAGAACCCATCAGCTCATATAAACTTAACTTAGATAAGTCTTTAGATTCTTCAATGGCAGCTACTACATGATCAAATTTGATGGGGAGAGTTCTTAAAATCTTCTCCATAATTTTCTTATCTTGGATTGAATTTCCATAACTTCTAATTTGATTAACGATGCCGGAAACACGAGAGAAATAAGTTTGAATTGACTCACCTTCCTTCATTTGTAAATTATCAAAATCTCTTCAAAGAGTTGAAGTTTGATAGTGATCACCGTTTCTGATCCTTGAAATTCTTTTTTCAAAATCTCCCAAGCTTCTTTTGAAGTTGTTGCGGGCAGGAGCCTAGGAAAGATGCTTTCGCTCACTCCTTGTTGGATAAAAAGTAGCGCTTTGGCATCCTTCTTTTTGTTGTTCTTGAATGCTTGTTGTCTTACATCCGTCCATATTGCTAATGTTACTGCATTTTTCGGTGCTTCATAGCCATCCTCCACTAACTCCCACAAGTCTTGTGAGATGAAGAGAGACTTCATTTGAATGCTCCAATAGTCGTAGCTTTCTCCTTCAAATATGGGCACCATATTTTGTGAATAGTTGAAGGTGATGTTAACGTCAGATTTTGTAACAGGATCCTCCAGTCGTTCACCTTCTCTCCAACAGGGATTTCCTCCGCCAGACCTGTAAGAAGACAGAAAGCAACTAAGGGTGGCTGGTGTCCAGCCGTTAGCCCTCCGATGCTCAAGTCAGGCAAAGCAAGAAGAATAGCCAAGCAAAGCGAGACCAGGGATTGAATATTGTGTGTACCTTTCTCTTAATGGAGTCATCCCTTTATATAGATCCGAAGCGATCCACTCTGTTACGTAAGATATCGAGATCCCGCTGATTTCGTGTACGATACTGAGATCCCGCTGATTTCGTGTACGATACTGAGATCCCGCTGATTTCGTGGGATAAGATCCTTATCCTTAAAGACGAGATCTAACCCAATGACTTATTTCGGCAATCACGTTCCTTGATGGCAGTCCCTTGAGATTCGGAACCACCAGAGAAGATAAGCCCAAAATCGACCTATACAGGCTGCTGGTAGGCGTAGTAGTAGCGCTGATCGCTCATGTAGAGCTGGAAAACCGTAGTTGGAGTCATAGCCGGTGAAAAGGAAGAAGACGCCGACGGGGCGGAAACCATCGAACTGGGTGTAGCCCTGCTTGGTGTCGCAGAGGGATTGGACAAGCTGCTCGACGGGAATCGGATGCTGGTACTGAAGGCTAAGGGGTGTTGCCACAGAAAAAGCTAGAAAAAGCTGTTCGCATGTTGGAATATGGTCGCGAGTCCTAGTGCTCGCTCATTCGGATGTAACCCTTTTCAATGACTTGTGAGAAGGTCTGCTCGCAGATCAAGAAGGGAACCTCTGCTTTGCTTTATCTGACTATCAGCTATGGAAGCTCAAGGCCTTGCGAATAGATGCTCCGTATTTATCCATCCTGCAACTCTCGAACAACGTATCTCGAGAGTCGAATGGGCGTCCCGTACTTATCCAATCTACGACTCCCGAGCATACGATCTCGAGAGTCGAATGGGCGTCCCGCACTTATCCAATCTACGACTCCCGAGCATACGATCTCGAGAGTCGAATGGGCACTCCGTATTTACTCGATTTGCGACTCTCGCTCAGATGATCTCGAGAGTCGGATGGGCGTCCGCGTAAAATCTTAACAGCTAAGTTGGATCTTCATCATTTTGCCTATAACAGATGCCCCCCAAGTCCTTGCCGCCAAGAATTCTTAAGGGAAGGACTTAGCTCACTATCACACGTAACCGCCCGCTGCCTTCATCGAGAACGGAACCATACTTGAGGGTTGGAATTAATGAGCGCCAGCTTTCCGCAGCCTCTCTGCAGACAGAAAATGAAGGGGCGCTTACCACGTGTCAGGGGAGTTAATGGGCGTGCCTGCTCGATTGCTGCGTCGAAGGAGGGGCTGCCAAGTATCACCAGATGCGGCGGAATGATTGCCTATAAATATATGGAGTCCGCCATTTCTCTATTTTTCTACAGAAGTTTTTTTCGAAGGAAAGAATTCTCCCGTCATCTCCCTTTTCATCTTCTTCCTTCGGTGTTCCTCCTTCCTCTCTCTTTCTGTCTACTTGGGTATATTTCCTTTTCTCTTTTTCTTCTTTTTATCTTCTCATGGCTGGGAACTCTGACGAGACCACCGTCCCTCTAGGTGATGCTACTCCGGAATCCTCTGCTTCTAGCAGTGCGAGGGTTCCGGCAGGGAGATACACAGCAGCCGGATATCCTTCTGTTTTATCGGAGGCCCAGCTGGCTGAGTTACGGGAGAGATACCTGATCCCCGATTCAGGCATTCTCCGATTGCCCGGAGATGGAGAGACACCAGACTCCCCTCCCCCAGGATGCGTAGCTTTTTATGAGTACCAGCCCATCACCCCCGCTTCGAGAAAGTCCCCCCCCCCCCCAAACCTTCAGCTCTCTTCCCAAGCCAAGCCCTGAGAACCTCTTCCTCGAAGCGGGGGTGAGGATGGTTCAGGTAAGACCCTGCCAAGGCCTGCTTTAATCTGTTGTTACGTTCCGGGAACCCCAAGTCTTTGCCTTAGGACTAAATCTCCGAGCTGGAAGGACCTAGGCCGAACTTTAGCATTTTGATAGCGAGCAATACGTTGCTGATATGCGATCGAGATGAAGTCGAAGATCTTCTTGATTACCTATGGGGTCATACTGTTCGATCCGATACGAGGGCACTTGAATTTCCACTGGTACTACCGCATCGACACCAAATGCTAAGGAAAAAGGGGTCTCACCCGTTGATGTACGAGTTGTAGTCCTATATGCCCATAATATCTCTGGTAGAAGTTCTGGCCATTCACCTTTGCATTCACCAAGCTTGGTTTTTAAATGGTGCTTAATGATTTTGTTCACTGCCTCGACCTGCCCATTCGCCTGAGGATGATATGGAGAAGTGCGGAGATTACGTATCTTCCATTTGTCACAAAATTCATCAAAGGCCACGTTGTCGAACTGCGTTCCATTGTCGGTAATTATAGTGTGAGGGAGTCCAAAACGGCATATGATATTTCTCCATATGAACTTGGTAGTTTGTTTCTCAGTAATCTTGGCTAATGGTTCTGCCTCGGCCCATTTGGTTAAGTAATCAACCGCCACAATTGCGAACTTATTTTGTCCCTTTCCCATGGGCAAGGGTCCAATGATATCGACCCCCCACTGAGCGAAAGGCCAAGGGCTATCAACTGGAGTCATCAGTTCGGATGGTACATGAGGTATAGGTGAATATCGTTGGCACTTGTCACATTTTTTAGAAAATTCAATTGCATCTGCTTTCATAGTGGGCCAATAATATCCTTGCCGCATCGCCTTATATGCTAGGGATCGCCCCCTGGGATGATTACCACATGCCCCCTGTTGTACTTCGTCTAGAACACGAAGGGCTTCTTCTGGATGAAGACACCTTAAATAAGGCAAGGAAAAGCTCTTGCGCAACAATATTCCGTCTTGCAAGGTATACCTGGCAGCCCGAAGGCGAATTTGTCTTGCAGCTTTCTTGTCCTCTGGTAAGTATCCGTCTCTGAGATACAGGATGATGGGATCCATCCAGCATGGAGATGATTGTACCGATATTACTTGTTCGAGAGTCGCTTGGTCGATACTTAGGTTCTGACGATGCTCGATGGGGACGGAATGTGATAACTCAGATTCTGGTGCAGAGGCGAGCTTTGCCAAGGTTGAAATATGAATTATTTCATGAGTCTTCAGTTTTGCGAGCAGGATGAGGACAAGAGACTTGTATAAGGTCATCCTTTCTTCTTTGGCCTCGAATTCACCAAGGACTTGGTTGACAATGAGCTGGGAGTCACTATGAATTAACAGATTCTGAATTGCAAGGACAATGGCCAGTTCGAGGCCGACGATCAGGGCTTCATATTCTGCTTCATTATTCGAGATACGAGAATCGAAACGCAGAGCATATTGGAAATGCGACCCGTCGGGAGCCACTAAAATCAGGCCCGCTCCGCTACCACTGGCCAGCGACGACCCGTCCACGAAGAGTGACCAAGGAGGCTGGTCGCTGGTCATTGTATTATCATTAGAAGAGTATGTGAATTCGGCGATGAAGTCGGCCACGGCCTGGCCCTTGACTGCGGTCCTAGGGCAGAATGAGATATCGTGCTCGCTGATCTCGACCGCCCATTTAGTTAAGCGTTCGGAAGCCTCAGGTTTTTTAAGGACTTGCCGCAGTGGATAATTTGTTGGTACTAGAATAGCGTGGGCTTGAAAGTATGGTCGCAGTTTTCGAGCTACCATGACTAAAGCTAGGGCCAGCTTTTCCATATCAGAATACCGAGTTTCTGCATCAACTATTGCTCGACTGATATAATAAACGGGCCTTTGCACCCCAGAATCTTCTCTTATTAAAGCGGCGCTAACGGCCGTAGAGGACACAGATAAATACAGAATGAGTTGCTCATGTGCTACAGGTTTAGATAAAATGGGGGGTGTGCTCATGTATAGCTTCAATTGTTGAAAGGCTTCCTCACATTGTGGCGTCCATTTCCAATCAGACTTGGCCATTGCACGAAGGAGTTTGAAGAATGGTAAGCACTTGTCAGATGCTCGCGAGATGAATCTATTCAATGATGCAATACGACCAGCCAGACGCTGGACGTCCTTCAGAGTGGTGGGGGATTTCATCTCTACCAATGCTTTTATCTTTTCAGGATTTGCCTCAATTCCGCGCTGACCAACCATGAACCCGAGAAATTTTCCTGCAGACACTCCGAATGCACATTTTTTTGGGTTCAATTTCATTTGATACCTCCTCATTAGGTCGAAGGCTTCTCGAAGATCAAAAATATGATCATCTTCTACGGTGCTTTTCACGAGCATGTCATCGACATAAACTTTCATATTCCTACCTATTTGAGCGGCGAATATTTTGTTGACGAGACGTTGATAAGTGGCCCTTGCATTTTTAAGACCGAACGGCATTACCTGGTAGCAATATAATCCCCGATCTGTGATGAAGGTGGTATGCTGGCTATCAGGTGGATGCATCATGATCTGGTTGTAACCAGAATAAGCATCCATAAAACTGAGCAGAGCGTGTCCAGCTGTTGAATCGACCAATTGGTCAATCCGCGGTGTTGGGAAGCCATCTTTGGGGCATGCTTTGTTCAGATCTGAATAGTCGACGCACATTCTCCATTTGCCATTAGCTTTCCAGACGAGAACCACGTTCACGACCCACTCTGGGTAGTCTACTTCTTTTATGAAATTGACCGTGAGTAGCTTCTCGACTTCAGCTTTGATCGCCATTTGTCTTTCTGCAGTGAAGGCACGTCGACGCTGGTGTAAGGGCTTATGTTTCGGGTCGATATTGAGACGATGTACAGTAACATTGGGGTCGATGCCTGGCATATCTTTATGAGACCAAGCGAACACGTCCTGGTATTCGGTGAGGAAACGGACCAGATCTTCATGATGGACACTGGTTAAAGAGGATCCAATGTATACGACCCTGGACGGGTCACCTTTGGTTAAGTGATCGCCACTATTTCTTCGCCAGGAGTTCCTGATTGGAGAGTATTCTCTCTCGGATCCAACGAAGTGTTGGTGGGAAAGTTGGGTGAACCCTGTGCTATCTCCTTAACGGGCATAGCTTGAGCCTTCTTTCGATCTTGTAGGGCTATCTGGTAGCAAGACCGTGCCTCCTATTGACTTCCTCGCACGACCCCGATACCATTTGGGGTAGGAAATTTGACACACAGATATGAAGGGTGCAAGGCTGCCCCAATCTTAGTAAGAGACGGCCGCCCCAAAATGGCGTTGTACGCTGATTTTCGATCCACCACGAGGAAGTTTACGAATACGGTAGTCTTCGTCGGATTTTCTCCAAAAGTAATTGGGAGATCAATGCTTCCTTCAGGTGTAACTACCTCACCTCCGAAACCGACGAGGGGGGTCAAAACTGGCTTGAGTAGGCTTCTGGCAAGTGCCATTTTGTTGAAAGCCTCCAAGTATAGAATATCGGCTGAGCTACCTGTATCCACCATAATTCGATGTGTCAGATAATTTGATACCTTCAATGTGACTACGATGGAGTCTTCGTACGGGAAGTGAATTCCCGTTGCATCTTCGAGAGTGAAGGAAATTGGAGGATGGATGGTTTTTTACGAGCTAGACGTCTGTTCCAGCCAATAGATTTGCTAGGGTTCTTTGGACGCCTTTCGAGCATATGCTTTTCTTGAAGCTTGAGAGTCGCCTCCGCAAGCTGGTCCTCCGACGATGGTGCGGATTTCTCCCGTAGGCTCAGCGTCCTCTTGGTCAGTTTGATGATGAGGTTGTTCCTTTTGGCGAGATGAGGTCTTCGCCCTTTCTGGTGATTGATTTTTACGAGCAACATAATCCGGGAGATGGCCTTTTTGAATAAGGGCTTCGATATGGTCTCGTAGAGAGATGCAGTCTTGGGTTCTATGCCCGTGATCTTTGTGGAAGTAACAGAACTTACTCTTGTCTCTCTTTTCAGGATCAGATTTGATCTTTGCAGGCCACTTTACATATGGCTTGTGTTTAATCTTCATTAGAACCTTTTCATGAGACCGATTAAGAGGAGTGTAGTTATGATATTTACCAGAATAAGGCTTCTTGGGAGAACGATCGCGTTGATCACGACGATATTTTTTATCTGTAGAAGAGGCTCCTTCTGGCTTGCGTTTCTTACCCTGTACTCCATGGCGTGTCAATGCGACTTCTTCTGCATTGATATACTTCTGAGCTTTGGCTTGGAACTCTACCATAGTTTTTGGAGGGCTCTTATCTAAAGCAAACCTGAATTTCTCGCTCGTTATTCCGGCTATGAGGGCTGTAAGACCTTTTTCTTCAGTATAACCCTCAGTTTGAACGGCTTCGTCAGTAAACCGTACTGTGAACTCCTTTATTGTCTCTCCATGCTGCTGTTTCAGATCCATCAGATGGGAGGCTGGCTTCTTAGTGCGAATGCTTCCCATGAATTGAGAAAGGAATATTTCCGATAACTGGGAAAAGGAGCTGATGGAACGAGGCTTTAATCCCCGGAACCACGTACGAGCTGCTTCCTTTAATGTTAGGGAGAAAGCCCTACACATGATTTCTGAGCCATGTCCCTCCAACTCCATGAGAGACCTGTATGTTTCTAGGTGTTCAAGAGGATCACCAATACCAGTATACGGGGTGATAACAGGCGTTCGATACTTTTTAGGTAACGGTGCCTCCATAACCTCGCTAGTAAAGGGAGACTCGGATTGATGTATCGCCGCCATGATGGTAGATGGCCGATTTACCTGGTATCGCTGTTCCATGACATCAAAACGATCATGGATTCTTTTGAGATCTCCTTCCCATGGTAGGGTATAGCCTGATGTTTCGGCAGTGGAGCCCTAAGGTTGAGGTTGTCGAGACGAACTAGAATGTATAGAATGTGGAGACGGCACAGGGAGATGGCTACCAAGTGGTGGGACCTGTGGTTCGTCCATAGAATGTCTGCATGCCACTGGTATGGGCTGCGGTGGTAACCCTTCGGAGGCTTGTCTCTGCGGTTCGGGGAAATGCTGATCAAGCCGATTCGACAGGGCCTGAACTCCGGCATTTAGAGTTAGGAGAGTGTTTCCGAGGAAACGCAGGACATCGTCTTGATTTCCAGAAGCCTCCAACAACGGGTTTGCTGATGGCATATTTAGGCTCCTTGAGGGATATTCGTCGAAGTGGGTGGAAGAGCAGGTATGGAATCCGTCTCATCGGGCGGAGGTGGTGCCTGCCTTGAAGTCGAAGGATGAACAGCCTTTTTAGGAGGCATCGCAGAATGATTTTAATCGGTGGTAAGAACAATTGATTTTGACGATCAAGTCGTTCCCATAGACAGCGCCAAACTGTTAAGGTCAGATTTTGTAACAGGATCCTCCAGTCGTTCACCTTCTCTCCAACAGGGATTTCCTCCACCAGACCTGTAAGAAGACAGAAAGCAACTAAGGGTGGCTGGTGTCCAGCCGTTAGCCCTCCGATGCTCAAGTCAGGCAAAACAAGAAGAATAGCCAAGCAAAGCGAGACCAGGGATTGAATATTGTGTGTACCTTTCTCTTAATGGAGTCATCCCTTTATATAGATCTAAAGCGATCCAATCTGTTACGTAAGATATCGAGATCCCGCTGATTTCGTGTACGATACTGAGATCCCGCTGATTTCGTGGGATAAGATCCTTATCCTTAAAGACGAGATCTAACCCAATGACTTATTTCGGCAATCACGTTCCTTGATGGCAGTCCCTTAAGATTCGGAACCACCAGAGAAGATAAGCCCAAAATCAACCTATACAGGCTGCTGGTAGGCGTAGTAGTAGCGCTGATCGCTCATGTAGAGCTGAAAACCGTAGTTGGAGTCATAGCCGTCGAAAAGGAAGAAGACGCCGACGGGGCGGAAACCACCGAACTGGGTGTAGCCCTGCTTGGTGTCGCAGAGGGATTGGACAAGCTGCTCGACGGGAATCGGATGCTGGTACTGAAGGCTAAGGGGTGTCACCACAGAAAAAGCTAGAAAAAGCTGTTCGCATGTTGGAATATGCTCGCGAGTCCTAGTGCTCGCTCATTCGGATGTAACCCTTTTCAATGACTTGTGAGAAGGTCTGCTCGCAGATCAAGAAGGGAACCTCTGCTTTGCTTTATCTGACTATTGGCTATGGAAGCTCAAGGCCTTGCGAATAGATGCTCCGTATTTATCCATCCTGTGACTCTCGAACAGCTTATCTCGAGAGTCGAATGGGCGTCCCGCACTTATCCAATCTACGACTCCCGAGCATACGATCTCGAGAGTAGAATGGGCGTCCCGCACTTATCCAATCTACGACTCCCGAGCATACGATCTCGAGAGTCGAATGGGCACTCCGTATTTACTCGATTTGTGACTCTCGCTCAGATGATCTCGAGAGTCGGATGGGCGTCCGCGTAAAATCTTAACAGCTAAGTTGGATCTTCATCATTTTGCCTATAACAGGTGATGTTGCTGGAATTTGCTCCCATAGATGTATCTTGAACTTGGCTCTGATACCAAATTTTTTGGGGAAGAGGAAGAAAAAGGTACAAAGAGTGAGGAGAAAATTGTTGGTAGAATGTATTTCTTAACTTGAATTGGTAGTACAAGGCTTTGTTAGCTTTGAGCTTTTGAGCTTGATTACTATCAATGAACCCTTAGCTTATTTATAAACCCATGGAAAAGTTTCTACATACAAATTACATAAATGATTTAGAAGCTCTAGAAGTCTCTACACCTTCCTAAGCATTTAATATCTTAGGAAGACTAAAGGACATCTTCTAGACTAGACTAGGAGACTCTTTCTAGATGTTTCTTTAGGCATTTTCAAAATATTTATTATATTTTCAAATTACATTTCAATATCATCTGACGGAGATGTAGACCTCCGTCAATAATAGCATCAGGTCTGCCTCTTATGCAGGTGATGTTGGGACAGTACGAAACCAACAAGGAAGGTTATCTGGCACGAGATCAGGGCGATTAGAGGTGGTGACCACCATAAACAACGATGGGATTGCATCATTGCCTCGGCCAGAGGAAGAACACTGTAGATGGCATTTTTTTATAGGGTTTACAAATAGGGCCACAACCAGATGTCTACAGGATATGGAGCTTCATGCAAATAAGATTCAGGCCTACCACATCACAAACAATTCTGGGGCTTTGCATCCAATTCCAGACACCATCTTGACACAGCAATCGTCGGATTCTGGTGACAACTTGAGATTGCAATCCAAATTTCTTGCTTGCCACTGAATCTAACAACCGTCGATCGGGTGGAAAATAGTCTTTTACAATTCAAAATAACACCCAAGATCGATGCATAGTATCGCTCTGATACCATATGTTGGGATAATAAACACAGTGGATTTTCCAGATCTATAGTAGCATCAATCTAAGGCATTGATCAATCTAGAAGCATACCTTGTTCGGCCATTGTCCTCGCTGTAGAAACTCTGATGAAGGTGGTTGTACGCCGGACGTCCGCCTCTACCACACCCACGACCCTTTGTACACTTCAATGGGAAGAAACATACACATGATGACGTGTAGAATTAGGGACTGGTCGCACTATAAATAGATATGAGTTGTGAGAAGAATCCAACCCATCATAGGATTCTTCCACTCTCATGCTTCAATACAACTACCTCACCTCATGCGCAATTTTTATGTCCACCCATTAATGTGGGTCCCACCCAGATGGTCATGCGACCGATCCAACTTGATCATTGCATTACCAAGTGGATTTAGGTCATCTATGGCCCACAATTCCAACATCTCCATCTATTGTAACCCTCTCCATCTACACCAACCCTCTCTATCTCCCTAGTCAGAGGCCTGCACTCCCTTTGAAGTACTATGTTGCAAACTCTTTATATAACAAATAGGTCCTCCTATATGCATGTCTAATGCATGATATATATGTAAGCAGTTTGTGAACTTAGTTGAGGTTGGCATGTAACAAAGGCTAAAGATACATTAACATCTATATTTAACAATATAGTGAAGCAGACGCCTGAAATTGCACCTATCGGTCTCACAGTTAAGATGTTTTTCACGTGAAAGCTTGGCAGAGCTACTAGGAACTAGGACTAAGTCCTAGAGAGAGAGAGGGGGGGGGGGGGGTGAATAGGACCACTTCAAAATTCATGCCTAATTAAAACTAATTTACCAATTAAACTTAATTAAGCAACTAACACTTAGGCTTCCAAGCCAAGTGGGTCTAATAACATAAACTACAAAAGATTTAACTATTAAGCAACTAGTCTATAAGTTAGGTGAAAATACAACTTGTGTATTTTATCATTTAAGTGCCTAGCATACAATTCAAATCAAGCATTCATATGATTCATTAATCAAATACATAAGCATGAATAGAATATGTACGCAAATCACAATCTAAACATAAGCATGTTTAGTGGCTCGGTTTCCCTATTCCACTCTCATCTTCCACACTCTTCCCTCTTGGACATCGAATTTCAGTATAAGAGTTTCAATAGGTACTTCCCAACCTAGGAGTTTTAACTACTTTCCTCCCAACCTTTACAATCCTACACAAGGACCTACACGTATGCACCTGTGTTGGTGGATCACGTACTCACCTGTGTCGATGGCTCCTGTGGAGATTAAGTTTGTTTTCTATCCGCTAACCAATAATCACTAGCGGTCCTAGTTCAAGGCCCTATGTTTACTCCCGCCGAAGACTCCCATTTGAGACCAACACATATACATCCATGTTCGGTGGCTCCCCTTAGAGACTTTAATTTAAACCCTACACAAGGGTCAAGGTCCTACACAAAAACCTATCGAGCTTGGGTTACAAACTCTTACATGCAATCCTACAAAAGGAAAGAATGTATGACTCTAAATTAACAACCTTACTTATCGGATTGAGCATCGTTGATGCGCCTTGTTGAGTTTTCTTCATGCTTTGTTGTGCTTGAATCGGCTACTTAATTGCTCCCCTGAACTTTGATGTCGATCTTCTTCGTCTTCAAACGATCGGCTGCCTTGCTTGTGATGCTCCGATGAGGTGACCAAAGAAAATGGGAGGATGGTGGTTGAATCCTTACAACTAATGGTTAGTTTGTTAACTAGATAGGCATCTCTAGAATAGGTTTAGACACAAGGTTTACCTATTAATTTAAGTATAACTAGGAATGCTCATTAGTGTGAATAATCACAAGGTAGAGAGCACGAATCCTTTTAGGTGAGATCTTAGAAGGTTTTGGAAGTATTTAAATACACTAGGGTCTTCTTATCACTCAAACCATCATATTTGTAAAGATCCGGATGTTAGATTTTATAGAAAAAAAGGCTACAACAGATCTAAAATGGCTAGTCTTCGGTCGAACCAAAATTGTCCTCAGTCGGACTGAATTAGCAGTGCAGGGTTAGTTCGAACAAAAATTGGCAGGGCAGATCGACCTTAGATGGGACCAAATTTTTAATTGCGTCACACTGAAGCTAGCTGAAGGTTCATTCAACTCCAGCCGAATTAGCACAGTTTCAGGACTGTCTTGTTGTCCCATTTTGACCCATTTCAATGGGATCGAATTTTACCCGAAAATGCCTCTAAAACCCTTTTAAAAATTCAAATTAAATCCTAAGGCTTTGGATGATTAAACAAGGTTTTTCTATTAAGAATGGATTATCTAGAGGTTAGTTGTTTTGAACCTAATCGGGTCTAAAGTTAGGATTCATCAAGGTAACTCATGTTTACCTGTTTCTTCACTCCTTGATGCTTCTTGTCCTCTTGTCTCTTTGGTCTTCATCTTTCAAGGGTTCAACTGACTCTTAGACACATAGACTCACGTGATTGACAAAAGTGGTACACTAACAACACCTCCCCATGTAATTGATAGACGTTCTTAAGCCAGTAGCCCATCCATGTATTATGGTCAAAATCCAAGATGTTCTTGTGCGGATAACAGAATAATTCCTAAAGAAGTTGCTACATTCTTACCTTTTATGTGAAATTTATATTTGAATTTTTCACGTACACCCTACTCGATGCATCTTTGGTGGTAATCGACTGAGTAATTCACATTGTGCCATTGAATATCCAAACGATGAAAACATGTATGGATACTTGAAATAGCAGGGCACCGTAACTTCCTTTTTTTGTCGATTTCCTATGACCTTTTCTACATATCCAATCATCGAAATACCGACCCCAGGATTCATTCAACATTTTCTATAATTTCCAAACACATATATTTGATGATAAGATTAAAACGTTTTCAGGGGACAAGCCTTATAATTTGTAGTCGTCAAGTTTTTAAACTACATTAATGAGGTAATCCTCAATCCAAACAGGCCATAAAAGATAATCTCTTAATGGAATAGTCATAACAAGTAAACTTAAGTAGTCTTTTTATATAACAAATGATGTAATGTTAGAAATAGTACTAGAACCGAAATGAGCTTTGACAAGAGAGTGACAACTAGCATCCTAAAAGCACTTTTTAAAAAATATAAAATAGAAGAATTTATTAATAGTGATTTAAACATCATTTGTCACTTTATAGATGAGGCTTTATTCTAGTTCCCTAGTTATCATAACATTTCTCTAACTTTTACATGTAATTAAAAAAGGGGTTCACCCTAATTGTATCTGTTGGGAGAAATATCCATTCTTAACCACACACACAACAATATCAAAATCAAAAGAAAGTAGAAAAAAGATGCAAACTATAACATATAGACTTACGTGGTTCCCTTTTGGTACATCCATTGATTCAGGAAGTGAAAACACAAATATTAGACTGATTGAAAACTTCTATGGCCCCACAAAAATTTCAACTGTGGACGTTCAATTCTCACATTTTTTCGACCCACTTGAGTCTTGGATCTGTCTAATTTTTTGTCTCTTGTCCTAAAATGGGCTCACGAAATAGATGGATGGGGTAGATTTCTCACAAACATCATGGTGGGCCCCACCTAGGTTACCAGCGCAGGAACTTCCTATTAAAGGCTTTCGCAAGAAATCTGTGTCTGATGTTTTAACCAACCTTAATTAGTAACACATTCGAAGCATTTTCAAGGTTCAGGAAAAATAAAACTTGGCTGGTTCTAAAGAGAGCAGGAAAATTACTAAATTAGAGAAGCAATCGGCTTTACGGAGTAAGTATATATGGATATAGACTTAACCATTCTAAATATTCTCCTTAATTATAAATATAAAATTTTATAATTATTAAATTCCCCATTGGGTTGGGTCAAGTCTCCAAGTTGACCCCAGCCCAAATTAACATCAAATTTCATTGAGTTTTAAACTATGATAAATACAAATTTCATGAAATGTGGTGCAACCACCCGCCCTAACTTATTTATTTTTTGCGCTCAATAATTTTTAATTTTACATTTCGAAGTTGCTATTGCACGAGTGGCTATGGAATTCCTCCAGATTGCCAAGGCTGCATGGACTCAATATGACTACTCTAGAGGCCTAGAAGAGAGTCGTAAGGTTCTGAAAACCAAAATGTAGGAGTTGAGTTGCCAGGAGACGGATATAATTATTGCACTGAACACGACAGAGAAAGAGCATGGAAAGAAGCCAAAGGCAGAGGTGAGTTTATGGCTGGAAAATGTGGAAAAGACTAGAAACCAGATGACTGATAGAAGAGGATTATGTAGAAGCAGGGACACATTTTTCACTCCCACGTGTTTTTTGGGGAAAGCATGTCATAAAGACGATAGAAGAGGTGGTGAAGCTTAAGGAGAAAGGTCGATTTCCAGAAGGGTTACTTGCTGATCTATTGCCTAAAAGTGGAAGCATGCCCGTGAAGAAACTGGTGGGTAGAACCACAGCTGAAAGAAACTTGGAACAGATTTAGGAGTCGTTGATGGATCATGAGGTCAGAACTATTGGTATCTATGGTATGGGGGGAGTGGGCAAAACGACCATCATGACCCACATCTATAATAAAATACAAGGCTCCAGAATATTTAGCACTGTCGTTTGGGTGACGGTGTCCAATGATTCTAGTATTGAGAGACTTCAAAATGGTGTTGCACAAGCAATAGGATTGGATCTTTCCAATGAACATGATGAAATGAGAAGGTCAGCGAAATTGTTTCAGGCTCTGAAGCGTAGGGAGAAGTTTGTTATCATCTTTGATGATGTGTGGAATCCATTTCCATTGGAAAATGTAGGGATTTCCGAGGACAGTGCATGGAAAATAGTATTAACTACTCGATCAAAGAATGTGTGCCGAGGAATGAAGTGCCAAAAAAGTTTTGAAGCGGAGGTTCTTTCAAGAGAAGAAGCATGGGAACTGTTCAAGGAAAGGCTTGGGACCGATGTGGTGCTTTCTTCGCAAGTAGAGCCAATTGCGAAGCTTGTCACCGATGAATGTGGTGGTTTGCCCCTTGGAATCATCACAGTAGCAAGAGCAATGAGAGAAAAGGATGACATTAGTGAAAGGAGAAATGCATTGGATGAGTTAAAATGCTCAACAATGGAGATCGAAGGCATGCATGATCAAGTTTTTCGAATTTTGAAATTTAGCTATGATCGATTGAAATCTGAGAGGGTTCGTTGTTGTTTCTTGTATTGTGCTTTGTTTCACGAGGACTATCGGTTCTATCCTGAATATCTGGTAAAGTATTGGATAGCAGAAGGATTGATAGATGATGTCGGAGACTGGGAAAAGAAAACTGACAAAGGCCGCACAATATTCAATGGACTGATAGATGTATGTATGTTGATGAGGAGGTTTGATGGTCATGTAGTAATGCACGATTTAATCAGAGATTTGGCCATTGGCCTTACAAGGAAGAGCCCTTGATTTGTAGTCAAGGCTGGGATGGGGATAAGGGGATCAATTGGTGTTGAAGAATTTAATGAAGACGCTGACAAAATCTCATTAATGAGAAATGAAATTGAAATGCTTTCCTGTGAACCCAACTGCCCAAAACTCTCCACATTGTTGTTGGGAAAGAACACTTTCTTACGCCACATTTCTGATGGGTTCTTCAATCGCATGAACAGCCTAAGAGTTCTCGACCTCTCTTTCACTGGTATTGAGTATCTACCGAAATCTGTTTCCAACTTGGAGAACCTGCGTGTACTCTTACTAAATAGTTGCACCGAGTTAAGGGAGGTACCGTCCTTAGCAAAGCTAAAGCGTCTGAGGATTTTGGATATGCATAATACTGGCATCAAAGAAGTGCCACATGGGATGGAATGTTTGGTTAACCTCGAAAATCTGGTTGTTAAACCTAAAGAGTTGGTTTGTTTTAATTTCTCAGTGCTTCCTCATAGTATTGTCAGTTTGCGTGTGGGAGGATGCGATCTTTCAAACTTTTCCTCCTGCCTCTCTCGCTTGCAATGCTTACAGGAACTGTTTCTAAGAGAGCTTCCAAGTTTTAGGGGTCTGTGTGAGGGACTCTTGCCACCTGCCTTATTTGCATGCCTCAAACTCCTGATTGTTGATGGATGTCATGTATTGGAGAATCTCATGTCACTTGAATTGTTTCAGCACCTCCAATGCCTCCAAAAAATATATATTGAAGGATCCAATGAGATGGAGGAGGTGATAAAAGGAGGAGAAGAGGGTATGGTTGAAGAAGGTGATAACAACAACATTAACAATGCCATCCTACTCCCTAATTTGAAGAGGTTGGATTTGAGAAATTTAGGGAAATTGAAAAGTGTTTGTAAGTGGGTAATCGTTTGCCCTAATTTCCCTGAATGAGATTTCTATATATGGCTGTCCTCGGCTGAAGAAGATCCCTCTTTCATTTGGCAACTCTACACCTGATGTGGAAGGATATATCAGAGGAAGCAAAGAGTGGTGGGACGCATTAGAGTGGGATGATCCCAACACCAAAGCACTCCTACTACCTTTTTTCCGAGAAGAATATGAAGGAAGAATATGAAGGAGAAGAAGACGAAGAAGAAGAAGGACGTGGAATCAAAAGAAAAGCAGAACAAGAACTACATCAGGTCGCTTCGACATCACGGCAGCGTCCATCTCCTCATAAGCATCGACTTTGGCTTTGTATGCTTCTTCTTTTTTTCATCTATATGTTCAGAGGAGCGGCACGTTTCTTTTTTGTACAAATGGGCCATGTTACTCTCGTGCTCATTTTTAATGTGCTTTATTTTCTTCTATTGATTGAGTGGGTGATTAGCATATGGATGTTATTATTTGAGTTTACCCAGGACAGCATCTTTGTGGTGTCGGCCTCATCAATGAATCATAGCCCAAAAATGGAGGTGGTCAAATCCACTCTGTTCATCAAATGCGTCATCCCATGCAAAGCCCCAAGGCCCAAAAATCAGCCATATCTGTGTAATTTAGGTGGACCACAATAGTGAAAGCAGTGTGTACATGGGAAACTCACCCTCCAAACTGTTTCTCTTGATTTGGCCTACATAAATCACAGATAGGCCTAATCACGGTGGGCCCAGGCGAAATACTTGTGAACAATTTGTGGACCCTCGCCGTTCCGCGCTCCCGACGACGTTCTCCCTTTCCTTTCGGAAAAGGAAGAAGAGGTGCGTGCGTGCGAATCGCTGTTTGTGCCACTAGCTTGCCTCGTTCTCGAGGGCTTTGTTTGATTGTCGTGTTAAGCTGGATGTGTTTAGATGAGTTTATATAAGACCAGAGTCGCCACTAGCCAGTTACTTCGAATCTACAGTCGGCTAGACCCCGTAGAAACGTTAGAGAAGGGGATCCGAAGATTCCTTCCTCTAAAATGACTCCTTTTGATCTGCGGCCAGAGATTCGAGGTAACGGATCACGGTTACAGGGTGGGAAGAAGTTAAGCACCCCACACACTGCCCGTACCGAAGTACGGTCTCTACTTCACAGAATCGAACTAACACTTGAAAGTCTATTTTAATCCTTGTACATTCTCATAGATGACATGATGTATGAATGCAGGTCTGAACAGTAAGAGTTTCTGATGGGCAGGTTTCCATTAACAGGCAAGCCCAGAGCATACGCTCGAACTGACAGGTGCTTTATGCGAGATGCATGCTGTGTGTTTGAATAATCAAAGTGCTTGTAGTGACTAATGTATGAATGCAGGTCTGAACAGTAAGAGTTTCTGATGGGCAGGTTTCCATTAACAGGCAAGCCCAGAGCATACGCTCGAACTGACAGGTGCCTTATGCGGGATGCATGTTGTGTGTTTGAATAATCAAAGTGCTTGTAGTGAAGCAGGGGGGTTGGAAGAAAAGTAAATGTTGCACTTATGCTAGATGTAAATGAGATGATGCTGGAAAAAGAGTAGCTAGATGGACGGAGGTGTTGCAAGGATTGGCTTCGAGTGACTGGATCAAGACTTGGATGGCTTGGGAGACTTGGACCAGTGGTCAGGCTGGGCTGGACCAGGGCTAGGCTCTCCTCACTCGGGCTCTCCTTGGTGGAGGAATGGGCTAAAGGGTGGAGAGACGGATTGCACTCGGGCTGGCTTTGGAGGGATTGGATTGGGTTGGATCGTTGAAATGAGAAGGGGAGGGGGGTATTTATAGCAGCGGGCAGTAGGCAGAACCCATAAATAATTTTGGGCGGCCCCCTGGGGGCCGCCCGTACGGACGCTCCTCGGGTTCCAGCGGGTGATACGGTCATGTCTCGAGGCTGCTGCTTTGGACTCAGTGAGTTGACTCGGTGGGTCGACTCAGTGGGTTGACTCGGTGATTTGACTCAATGGGTTGACTCGGCGATTTGACTTGGTGTTTTGACTCGACGGGTTGACTCAGGGGGTTGACTCGGTGATTTGACTCAGTGGGTTGACTCAGTGAGTTTGACTTTTTAGGATTTTTTGACTGGTTTTTTGTTGAGCTCTTAATTGTGCATATTCTAACCCCAATTCATCACTCATTATGCACGGTTTACATGTTTAAAGGACTATTCTAATGCATGATTTGTGATTGTAGGAACAAGATGGAGGTTTCACCATTTGAAAGCTAAATAGAGCTCTTTATGAGTATTAAAGACCATTGGATCAAGCATGAAGGAAGACCAAAGAGAAGAAAGCAAGGAAAGAAAAGAAAAAGAAGAAAGAAAGAAAGAAATGAAGAAGAAAAAGTAGGCTAGACCGGTCAAGACCGGTCGGCCAAGGCAGCCAGACCGGTCGGCCACCCATCTGCTTAGGCCACTGCCCAAACCGACCGGTCAAGACCGGTCGGCTATAGCTGCTGGACTAAGGCAGAACAGAGCCCGACCGGTCAAGACCGGTCGGCCAGGCCAGTCCGACGGGTCCAGACCGGTCGGCCATGCGTAGCAAGCTATTTGTAATTCGGGATTCCGAAATTCTCTGCGCAAGTACGTAAGTTTACGCGAGATCTGGAACTTTCTTGCGTAAAGGACACCTCCAAGCTGTAAAAGGATATCTTCCCTTCATACCAAAGCATGCTAGGACGTGGGGATTGCTTAGGAGACGGATTCTACTTCGGACTTCTAGTTTTCTTCCTGTTTTAGTTATTTCCTATGTTTTTAGAGGCTTCTAGTTCAAGGATGTTAGAGATGAACTAAAACCTCTTAGCTAGGGCTAAGAGGTGAAGCTTTTGATTCGTTTTTGATGGATTGATGCAACCTAGGTTTCCTTTTATGTTTTAATTGATGAATTTTAGTTCAATGTGAGTTTGAATCAAGTACTATTTTGGTTTCTACTTTGATCTCTTGATGACTCCGGGCTCATGTGATTCTTAGTGATCCTAACTTAGTATCTTAGCTTTTGAGCATTGTTATGCTTGTGTAGTTCATTGATCTACCATCGACTCCGGGCATGGTAGACGCTTTGATTGCCTTGTATGCAATGGCCTGATTTTCATGTGGGAACTCATTCAACTAAAGTTCTTATCTTTTGTCGTATAATCTGGAATAGTTGTTTATTGATTGATTTTGATTTAATTAGAGTTCTAATCATGAGTTGTAATCAGGTCTAGTGACAGGATTTGGTGAAAGCTATGATTATGAGTCTCAACTAGATTGGAAAGAGGCTTGGCCTACACAATTGAGTGTGCCCAAGGCCTGAGCATGGTAGTGGGAATCAAATCAATGAATAAGCACTTGTTTTGGACAATTGTTGATTTAACCGCTCTATATTCCGATCGGATAGAGATATGAATTCGATTCCGATTGAGTTATGAGAGACCTAGTTGTGTTGATACATTGAAACTTGTCAAAAGTGGATCCTTGGCGCTCTAGTGCCTTTTTAGATTGAAATTACCTTAACCATTCACTGTTTAAACCCAAATCGCTATTTTTCAGTTTTAGTTCTTAATAAGATCTTAATTACTAGTTGTTTTAGACAAATTCTGAGGATACCCATACATAAATTTCTGTGGGAACGATACTCGGTCTTTCCGAATTATTACTACTTCGCAACCCTACACTTGGGGAGTGAACAAGTTTTTGGCACCGTTGCCGGGGATTTCTATGCAATATTTTTAGAATTTTCTGAATTAACTTCTAGTTGAGATTGTGTTAAGATAGCTTTAGGATTTGTTTTGCTTTCTAGAATAGGTTTTCTTCTAAATACGAACTTACTTTATTTTGATTTTTGCAGGATTCTAACATAGGTTTAATCAAGGGATTTTTAGAAAGATGAAGAAGAAGAAGGCATCTTAAGTCACAAATCAGGTTTTATCGTTCTAACCTTACTCTTCTTCTTCTCCTACTCATTCCTATCATATTCATCTCTTGTAGAGTGGGTGGAGACTCCTTCTAGATCTCTGAAAGGTAGGCCTTGTGCCACCTGGATTCCTATTGGTTGGCTCTGCCGTCTTGGATCACCTTGTGCTCAGAGATTTCTCTTCTCAACCTATTCCTTTTTCTTCTTTTTCTGTACTTTTTCTCAAAAGACTCAAAGAGTGGGTGGGGAGTTCTTTGAACCCCTATTGACCAGGAGAAATCGGTCTCTATCCTTGCTTCTGGCTTAGCCATTGCAAGACACCTTGTGCTTAAGTCTTAGAGAGGAGTAAAGAAAGGAAGGAAGAATTCTTTTTCCTTTTTGTTCATTCTTCTAGGTTTTGCATGCCAAATTGGGCTCGGGGATCTAATAACCGACTCAATCGTGACGGAGTAATTGTTGAAGGGATTGATAGAGAGCCTCGTGCTAGGAAACATCAAAATTTTCCTGAAATTACTAGAGAGATGTCTGAAAATCAACCAAATCAAGGGGTTAATCAACATCAAAATCCAGCCCCAAACTTTACTGAATTGGATGAGAATGAAGTGGGGGATGTACCTCAACCTAGAACTTTACGTGACTATTTACAACCAGCTAGGACGAGTACTCCCTCTTGCATAATTTTCCCTCACAATGTGGGAAATATTGATTTTAAACCGGGGTTGATCCAACTTCTTCCTAGATTCCATGGACTCGACTATGAGAGAGCGTATCTACATATTAAGGAATTTGAAGAGGTCATTGCCACAATAAACTATGACAATGTAACCAAGGATACAATAAAACTTAAATTGTTCCCTTTTTCCTTGAAAGAAAAGGCCAAATCATGGCTACATTCCTTAAGGCCAAGGTCTATTGGGACATGAGCTGAGATGACTAGGGAGTTTCTTAAAAAATTCTTCCCTACTCATCGAACCAATGCACTAAGAAGGGCCATAATGAACTTCGCCCAAAAAGAAGAAGAAACCTTTTTCCAATGTTGGGAAAGGTATAATGAGCTATTAAATGCATGCCCACATCAGGGCTATGAAAGGTGGAGGTTGATTAGTTTCTTCTATGATGGATTGAACTCAACCATGGGCCAATTTGTGGAGATGATGTGC
The DNA here is from genome assembly GCA_003013855.2 of Liriodendron chinense. Lineage (NCBI taxonomy): Eukaryota > Viridiplantae > Streptophyta > Magnoliopsida > Magnoliales > Magnoliaceae > Liriodendron > Liriodendron chinense. Next base: position 144,740 of record ML058477.1, read on the forward strand.
AATGGGGAGTTCATGAACAAGGAAACGGAGGAAGCTTGGGATTATTTTGACATGTTGGCTGAAAATACACAAGCATGGGATACATCTAAGCCAATAAGTTCAAAACAACCCCAAACCAAGGAAAAGGGAGAAATTTATGTTTTAAATGGGCAAGATGATCTAGGTTCTAAAGTGGCTAAACTCACACGAAAGGTTGAGGAGATGGAACTAAAGAAAGTGGACACAACCCAACAAAGGGGGGCTGTTGAAACTATTTGTGGTATTTGTGCTTCCAATGTGCATCAAACGCCGGATTGTCCAACAATCTATGCGTTTCGAGAACTTTTATTTGAACAATCGAATGCCTTGAATAGTTATCAACGACCTTTTAGTACTCCAAATTCAAACACGAACAATTCTAGTTGGAGAAACAACCCTAACTTCAATTGGGTGAATGGAAACACGGCTAATCAAAATAATCCTCAAAGGGGGCCCCCAATGCAAATGGCTCCACCTCAAATGCCTATAGAGGATACTTTGAAAGCGTTCATGGAAGGACAAGCTCAAATAAATCAATCCAACCATACGATAATGCTTGAGCTTAAAAATTCGGTGGAGGAAATCAAGGCTCGCTTAAACGCAAGGGAAGGGATGCTTCCAGCCCAACCCATACCAAATCCAAAACCACAATGCGAAATAAGCATGCCTAGTTCTTCTAACCAACATATTGAACATGCTAAGGCCATCACCACTCTTAGAAGTGGTAAAATCATTGAAAAACCTGATTCGGTGAAGGTTTCAACACCTAATGATCCGGTATCTTCCAAAGAGGATGATGAACCTAGCATCACCATGAATGAAAAAGAGCCATTGGAAGAATATAGGCCCGTTGCTCCATTCCCCCAATGCTTGATTCCAGCCAAACTCAAGATAAATATCAGGAATTTTGAAGGTTTTCAAGCAAGTCAAAATCAACATCCCATTGTTGGATGCCATTAAACAAATACCGTCATATGCAAAAATTTTAAAAGACCTTTGCAGGGTTAAAAGAAAAATACATGTGCAAAAGAAGGCATTTTTAACAGAGAATGTGAGTGCCATCATCAACCACGGGATGCCCAAGAAATACAAAGATCCCGGTTGTCCGACAATATCATGTGTTATTGGAGATTACCGGGTGAAACATGCTCTACTTGATCTAGGGGCAAGTGTAAACTTAATTCCCTTTTCGGTCTATAAACAATTGGGTTTAGGTGAATTAAAACCCACCAAAACCACATTACAACTTGCTGACCGATCGATTCGTATTCCGAGAGGGGTGATTGAGGACGTTCTTGTCCAAGTTGACAAAGTTTACTACCCGGTAGACTTTATTGTCTTGGACACGAGACCCATGGTTAATATTAGTCCCCAAATTCCTGTCATACTTGGTGTTAACGTCAGATTTTGTAACAGGATCCTCCGGTCGTTCACCTTCTCTCCAACAGGGATTTCCTCCTCCGGACTTGTAAGAAGACAGAAAGCAACTAGGGGTGGCTGGTGTCCAGCCGTTAGCCCTCCGATGCTTAAGTCAGGCAAGGCACGAAGAAGAATAACCAGGGAAAACGAGGCTAGAGATTGAATATTGTGTACCTGTATCTTAATGGAGTCTTCTCCTTATATAGATCTGAAATGATCCAATCTGTTACGTAAGATATCAAGATCCCGCTGATTGCGTGGGATAAGATTCTTATCCTCAGATAGAAAGGGAAATCTAATTCAATGATGCGTCCGATAGTTTCGTTCCTTGATAGCGATCCCTTGAGACTCGAATCACTGAAGAAGATAAACCCAAAATCGGCCTATACGGACTGCTGGTACTTAGGGCTAAGGGATATCATCACAGAAAAAGCTGATCGCATGTTTGGAAGATGGTCGCGAGTCCAAATGCTCGTTCATTCAGATGTGACACCTTTCAATGACTTGTGTGAAGGTCTGCTCGCAGGAAAAACACAACTTCTCGAAGCTTTCGTAGTCGAGCATCGTTTTCCTAATATACGAGTCTCGAACAGACGTTCTCGATAGTCGGATAAAGGTGCTCGCGAGATCGGAGTATCTTCAGAATATGCGAGTCGCGAACAGACGTTCTCGATAGTCGGATAAAGGTGCTCACGAGATCGGAGTATCTTCAGAATATGCGAGTCGCGAACAGACGTTCTTGATAGTTGGGTAGACGTGCTCGCCGGGTCTATCTCCAGCAGATGATCTTCGCTATTTTTTACTATAACAGATGCCCCCAAGTCCTTTCCGTCAAGAATTCTAAGGGAAGGACTTCTATTCACTATCACACGTAACCGCCTGCTGCCTTTATCGAGAACAAAACCGTACATGATTAGGCTAGAATTAATGAGCGCCAGCTTTCCGCAGCCTTTCCGCAGTCAGGAAGTGAAGAGACGCTCGCCACGTGTCCGGAGAGTTAATGGGCGTGCCTGCTCGACTGCCGCGCCAAAGGGGGGGGCTGCCACGTGTCACCAGATGCGGCGGAATGATTGCCTATAAATATACGGAGTCCGCCATTTCTCTGGTTTTCTACAGAAGTTTTTTCGAAGGAAAGGAATTTTCAGTCATCCTTTTTTCATACTCCTTCCTCTGGTGCTCCCTTTCCTCCTTTCTTTCTTTCCTGAGTACAGTCCTTTTTCTTTTCTTTTTCTTATCTCTTCATGTAATAAATGCCTTCTTGTTTCAATGAATTATGCTCAACCCGGGGGGTCGTAGTGACCATACCTTCGTGGAGATAGACTGATCTATCGATTGAGAAATAAATTGTGCTCAATCCGGGGGGTCGTGATGACCATACCCTCGTGGAGATAAACTGATCTATCGATTGAGGAATGAATTGTGCTCAATCCGGGGGGTCGTGATGACCATACCCTCATGGAGATAGACTGATCTATCGATTGAGGAATGAATTTACCAAGGGTAGAAGGATGGTCGAGAATACAAACAGGCTCTTCTGCAGTGTTGAGAGATTGTATGCATCCTCTTCAGGGCTATTCAGGTCCAAGTGAATGAAATAGCGACCAAAAGATATCTTTGGCTTTTTATTCATAAAATGTTGCTATGAACTACATTGAATCTAGGGGTAGTATTGTAGCAAATGCTCCACGTGCCAAGGGCGACGTACGGGTTTTCACTGCATATCTTCGAGGTAATAAGTACCGGGTCGCACAATCTTAATAACCTGATACGGGCCTTCCCAATTTGGATCCAGCGAACGAGCGGGAACTCCGAGTTTTTGCTTCAGAACCAAATCTCTGAGCTTGAAGGATCTAGGCCGAACCTTAGTATTCCGATAGTGAGCAATACGTTGTTGATATGCGGCTACTCGTACTTGGGAGGTATTTCTGTTGAGCTCTTAATTGTGCATATTCTAACCCCAATTCATCACTCATTGTGCAAGCATTGTATGGTTTGTAGGCTAATCCAATTCATGTTTTGTGACTACAGGACTGAGAGTGAACTCCACTCAATTGAAGACAAAAAGGGTTCACTTGGGACTATTTTGATAATGAACATTGGAGGACTAAAGAAGAAAAGGAAGAAGGAAGCAAAGGAAGAAGAAAGCAGAAGAAAGAAAGCAAGAAAAAGAAGAGAAAAGACTGACCGACCGGTCATGACTGGTCGGCCAAGGAAGCCAGACCGGTCAGCGACCGGTCAGCCATGCATATTGGGAGGTGTAGGATCACGTCCGACTGGTCATGACCGGTCGAACAAGGCTGCTGGGACTTCAATGAATAGGACCGACCGGTCGGTCATTGCTGCTGGAATGGGAAGAAAAGTGCTGCTGGACTGATGTTTTACAAGGCCGACTGTTCGCTCGCCTCAAGTGTAAGGCTGCGATGTAGTAATAAATCTCGGTAAGACCGAGGTCGATCCACAGGGAAATAGTAACAGCTCCACAAATCACTCCAGCAACTCAGTGTTTAAAAGAAATCATATTTAATTGAGTGTTTACTTAAAACAGGAACTTAATGACAAATCAGAGATATAAAGTACTAAGGCTTTCAAGGATCCACTTGTAGCAATCCTATGTCAATTCAGTCAATCCAAGTAGAAAACACAACTAGATTTGAAGTCCTATCTCTCATCTAGTTGGAGAATAAAGCATTCACACACATTCCATCACATTCAAGTTGAACTTCCAAGTTCTAGTCCAATAAAATCAATACTAAACTCAAAACCATAGCCTGCGGAGTAACAGCCATGCCTCTGGACTATGGCCTGCTCAAGGATTACTATAATCCGAATTTAGATAAACAAACATGATAATCTCAGAGAATTAAAAGGAATTCATGTCCGGAGCACATAAACTCAGATAAGACGTCTCAAACTACCACTTTTTGGAACTAAATCATGTAAAAATCCAAACTTGAATGTAAATTACTTGAATTAAACTGAAACCAACATAGAATTAGCTACAAGCTTCACCTCTCAGCCTTAGCTGAGAGGTTTTAGCCGAGCATAGTCATGCTACAACTAAAAACTCTGAAATAAAGCATAAAAATAAAAAAACCCGAATAGGAGAGTTGCAGTCGCTCCACAATCGCCTTCACTCTCCAAACTCACGTTCCTTAGCCTCTCTGATACCCTAGGGAGAGCCCCTAGGTGTCCTTTTATAGCAATCCACCTCCCTTGCGTCGGATTCTGCGATAGATTACGCATTGCGCAGTGTTTTTCAGAGTCCTGATTTAGAAAGGACTTATCTTACGCAAGGCCGACCGGTCGTGACCGGTCGGACCAACTTTTAAACAGTCCAGGGAGTGCTGCCGACCGGTCATGACCGGTCAGACAGACCTCCCATTCATCCAGCATGTGTGGCCGACCGGTCATGACCGGTCGGACCAGATTGTCCATCATCCAGTGAGTATGGCCTGTTCTTCTCTTTGATCAGTCTTCATGGCCGACCGGTCATGACCGGTCGGCCTTCTTCCATTTGCTTCTTTTTCTCTTCTTTTTCTCCTTTTTCTTCTTCTCTCTCTTTTCTTTGCTTTCTTCTTTCTTTGGTCTTCTTTCATCCTTCATCCAAAAGTTCCAAATGTATTCTTTTGGCTTGTAATTGAATGAAGTCCGCTCTCATCCCTATAATTACAAAACACGTGTTAGGTGGGACTTTAAACCATGAAAATCATGCAAACCTTGTCGTGTAATGGGCAATGCAATGTATAAATTGGAGGTTCAACACACCCCCCAACCAGCTTTTTGCTAGTCCCGAGCAAAACATGCGTAAAACAATTTCAAACCTCCAAACCCAACTCTCTTCTAGAATCCATGTTTCTATCCATTCCAAGATGCAGAAGTATAAAATTTGGAGAATTAGGTGATAGAAGCTGAACCTTGGACTCTCAAAACATAAGAAGTGTTTACATGAAGTTCCCGCTGACTGATTGATAAATAGAGGAATTCGAACAAATTCAACCTAGTGTGCATAGTGAAAGTTCATCTCATGAGTTCCTGGGATCATCTTCTTCATAGATTAAATAAACCAAGGATTTTAAGGTGCACAGAGCAACAGCAAGCCTATGACAGGAATTTGCCTTACCGTCCTTCCGACGGCTTTCACACTACGTCCCATTTCCGGCTTTGGTTACGGTTCGACCATCCCCCGGTTGGTAATAGGTAGCCCTTTTCGGAATTTTCCACCATTTTTCTTTCCTTCCCGATTTCATCCTTTCTTTCCTTTTTCTTTTAAATTAGATAGGATTTTTAGAAATCCATATCTTCTGTTATTTTCCCATGGACAAGGATGGACAAAATACCCCGGCTTGGCTGCTCAACACCTTTAAATCAAAGTCTAGCTAATCCACAAATCACATAAGCCTGTCACTCATGAAAATCGTGTAATGTGAACTAGGTGTAAAAAGTGTTCAAATTTTTCTATCAATCACAACAATAGGGGAACTATCATATAACACCATTATGTTGGGAGATATTCAAGACTACAACATCACACACTTCGTTTCTCCTCCTCTTCTACTCATAGCCTCTCGAATGTATAGAAACAAGATTTTCTAAAAGATTTTTAAGATATTAGAAAATTCGAAAAAAATTTGCCGCATGTGAAGCTCGAAATGTTGCAATATGCTAGATGAGGGATCTCATCTCACCCCCCAACCAAATCTTGCATTGTACTCAATGTAAAAAGATAGTCAATTAGCATGAACATGAGAGCAATGGTAAACAATGAGAGAGTGAGAACAATAGTACCTGAGAGAGCGATCATGGAATTCTCCAACTCAACAACTAAAACCTATTAAAACAGAAGAACAAAACTAAACCTACCTATGCTATACCTCCATCAGACTAGGAGATCAATCATCCTGATAGACAGGATCATTCAGGGAGATGGACATGTCCTCTAAATCAAATTTCTCAACAAATAGTTTAAGGCGTTGTCCATTAACTTTGAAACAGTTACCATTTGCTGCATTCTCAATCTCAACAGCCCCATGAGGAAAAACTTCTTTGACAATATATAGGCCGATCCATCGAGATCGTAATTTTCCCGGAAAAAGATGAAGTCGGGCATTATACAAGAGCACTTTCTGTCCTTCATGGAAAGATTTCCTTAAGATGTGCTTGTCATGAAAGGCCTTCATCTTGCTCTTGTAAATTCTCGAATTATCATATGCATCATTCCGGATCTCATCAAGCTCATTTAATTGAAGTTTACGAAGCGAGCTAGCCTTATCAATGTCAAAATTTAGAGCCCGAATTGCCCAATAGGCTTTGTGTTCTATCTCCACAGGCAAGTGGCAAGCTTTCCCATAGACAAGTCTATAAGGGGACATTCCAATGGGTGTCTTGTAGGCAGTACGGTGAGCCCAAAGTGCATCATCTAATCTTAGGGACCAATCCTTGCGATCCGGTCTCACCGTCTTTTCCAAAATCTGCTTGATTTCCCTATTGGAGATTTTAGCTTGCTCACTTGTTTGTGGGTGGTATGGGGTACTCACTTTGTGCCTAATACCATATTTCTTCATCAAAGTTTCAAAGGGTCTATTGCAAAAGTGAGAACCACCATCACTAATAATGGCTCGAGGCGTCCCAAATCTAGAAAGTATGTTTTCTTTGAGGAACTTGAGAACCGTACGATGATCGTTAGTTCTACATGGGATAGCCTCTATCCATTTAGACACATAGTCTACGGCAAGCAGAATATAGACATGTCCAAAAGATGAGGGGAATGGTCCCATGAAATCGATGCCCCAACAGTCAAAGACTTCAAGATGTTGAATTGGGGTGAGAGGCATCATATTTCGACGGGATAATCCTCCTAACTTCTGGAAGTGCTCGCACGCTTTGCAAAACTCATGGGCGTCCTTAAATAACGTGGGCCAATAAAAACCACACTGCAGAATTTTCACAGTTGTTTTCTTGGCTGAAAAATGACCCCCACATGCTTGATCATGACAAAAGGAGATGACTGAATTGTGTTCATCATCGGGGACGCATCTCCTTATAATTTGGTCTGAGCAATATTTAAACAATAGAGGTTCATCCCAGAAAAATCTGCGCACTTCCCTTAGAAATTTACGTTTGTCTTGCGCAGTCCAATGAGTCGGCATCGCACCTGTGGAAAGATAATTAGCTATATCAGCGTACCATGGTGGATGCATAGCAACAAAGAGTTGCTCATCAGGGAATGAGTCCTCAATAGGTGACTCGTCAATAGAATTCGGTAGGACTAGGCGGGATAGATGATCCGCCACCACATTTTCTACCCCCTTCTTATCTTTGATCTCCAAGTCGAATTCTTGAAGGAGTAGGATCCATCTAAGCAAGCGGGGCTTAGCATCCTTCTTAGAAAGAAGGTATTTTAGCGCCACATGATCCGTGTACACAATAACTTTGGATCCTATTAAGTATGGCCTGAATTTGTCCAAGGCAAAAATAACAGCTAGGAGCTCTTTCTCCGTAGTCGAATAATTAACTTGGGCAGGATTCAAGGTCCTACTGGCGTAGTAGATGACATGGGGCTTTTTATCTTTCTTTTGGCCTAACACCGCCCCAATAGCAAAGTCGCTCGCATCGCACATCAACTCAAAAGGCATGGACCAATCTGGTGGTTGCATGATAGGAGCGGTTGTTAACATGTCTTTTAGCTTTGAAAAAGCTAATTGACATTCGGCACTCCACTCAAATTGGTTCTCCTTTTGTAGAAGGTTGCATAAAGGCCTTGAGATGTGACTAAAGTCCTTTATAAACCTTCGATAGAAACCGGCGTGTCCAAGGAAGGACCGCACATCGCGTATGCTTTTGGGTGGTGGTAGATTGGAAATTATGTCAATTTTCGCCCGGTCTACCTCTATTTCATTGGACGAGATGATATGTCCAAGGACTATTCCTCTTTGTACCATGAAATGGCACTTTTTCCAGTTTAGTACAAGTTGCTTCTCCTCACACCTCATCAAGACCAACTTCAAGTGCTTGAGACACTCATCAAATGTACAACCAAAAATAGAAAAGTCATCCATGAATACCTCAAGAAACTCACCCACCATATCCGAGAAAATACTCAACATGCATCGTTGGAATGTGGCGGGTGCATTGCATAACCCTAATGGCATCCTTCGGTAAGCGAAGGTACCAAACGGGCATGTAAATGTGGTTTTCTCTTGGTCTTCCGGAGCTATCTCAATTTGGTTGTATCCGGAATAACCATCTAGGAAGCAATAATAGGAATGACCTGCCAATCTCTCCAAAATTTGATCCATAAATGGGAGAGGGAAGTGATCTTTCCTAGTGACCGTGTTGAGCTTCCTATAATCAATGCACATACGCCAACCGGTGGTCACCCTAGTCGGTATAAGCTCGTTGTTGGCGTTTTCAATGATGGTAATACCGGATTTCTTGGGGACAACTTGGGTAGGACTCACCCATTGACTATCTGAGATGGGGTAGATGATACCCACATCCAATAGCTTAACACCTCGGCTTTGACAACCTCCATCATGTTTGGATTTAGCCGTATTTGAGGTTGTCTAGTCATTTTTGCATTTTCTTCAAGGTGTATTCGGTGAGTGCAAACCGAAGGATCTATCCCTTTGAGATCCGCTATTGTCCATCCTATGGCTTCCCTATGTTCTTTGAGTAACTCAATCAACTTAAGCTCTTGGTCTTTCTCTAGGTGGGAGGCAATGACAACTGGGAACGTTTCCTCTTGACCTAAATATACGTATTTAAGCTCGGATGGTAATGGTTTAAGGTCAAGCTTTGGTGGTTTGATGTTAGACGGTAGAGGCCTTGATGTGGTTGGTGGCAATTTTTCAAAATGGGGCCTCCACCGGCTAGTATCAACTACCGGTCTTTCTATATTTAATGCATGCACAATCTCACTAATGATGGGGTCTTTAGAATCCATGAAATGTGCTAAGCATGTCTCCAAGCTTTCTAGTGGTTTAAGTTGGAGGAGTTCTTCTTCTTCAAAAGTTTCAAGCATGTTTATCTCGAAGAACTCATCATCATCAACATCCCTATGTCTTTTGCCTAAGGGAAACACATTCACCTCTAGTGTCATGTTTCCAAAAGATAGTTGCATCACCCCATTCCGGCAATTGATGATTACGTTTGATGTGGCAAGGAATGGGCGGCCTAATATTACTGGTATTTGGGTGCTAGCATCCAAAACCGGTTGTGTGTCCAAGACTATAAAATCTACTGGGTAGTAGAATTTGTCAACTTGGACTAGAACATCCTCAACTATCCCCCTCGGTACACGAATAGATCTATCAGCGAGTTGCAACGTGGTTTTGGTGGGTTTTAATTCACCAAGACCCAATTGCTCATATACCGAGTATGGGATCAAGTTCACACTTGCCCCCAAGTCTAACAAGGCACGTTCAATCCGGTAGTCTCCAATGATACATGAGACGGTGGGACTACCGGGATCTTTGAATTTTGGGGGGGTCTTTTGAGTGAGGATAGCACTCACTTGCTCAGTTAAGAAGGCCTTTTGCTGCACATTATATTTGCGTTTTGTTGTGCATAGGTCTTTTAGAAACTTGGCATAAGAGGGATTTGTTTGATGGCGTCAAGCAAAGGGATATTGATCTTGACTTGTCTGAAAATCTCTAGAATATCTTGAGAGTTTGGGAGAGATTTTGGGGCAACCAATCTCGAAGGGAATGGTGCTACGGGCTTGTAAATGAGTTCCGGTTGTTGTGGAGCTAAGTTAGATCCATTTTCATCCTCAGAATTTACCGGATCATTAGGCTCATCGGCCTTCACCGGAATAGTCTTGTCAATTTGTTTACCACTTCTAAGGGTGGTAATGGATTTAGCTTGCTCCATGTTTTGGTTGGAAGGATTAGGGATGCTCACTTCATGTACTTGCTTTGGATTGGGCTGAGGTTGGGCCGGAAAGGTCCCTTCCCTAGCATTCAAACGTCCCTTAATCTCATCAACCGAGACTTTCAGCTCTTGGAACATTTGCTGATTCGATTCATTTATTTGCGCTTGCCCTTGCATAAACATTTTCAAGGTATCCTCCAATGAGAATTGAGGTGGGGCCATATTTTGCATGGGTGGCCCTCTTTGGGAGTTGGTAGGATTGCCCGTAGGAGCATTCTTCCAACTGAAATTTGGGTGGTTCTTCCAACTCTCATTGTACGTATTACCTACCGGTCCATTGAAGGGCTGTTGATAACCATATGTGGCATTGGCTGTCTCTTGTAGCACTTCCTTAAATGCAGGAATTGTGGGACAATCTTGCGTAGCGTGTAAGTCGGTGAGGCAAATCCCACATGTGGTTTCAACAGCTTCCTTGGACTTGGGAACTTCACTTTTGCTAAGTTCCATGGCCTCAACCTTCCTTGTGAGGTTAGCTGTCCTTGCATTCACGTCGTCTTCCTCTTTAAGGACATAGATCCCTCCTTTCTCTTGAGTGGGCTTGGGGTTCTTGGGTTTATCCGAGGTATCCCAAGATTGGCCGTTTTCAGCCAACATGTCCAAGTAACTCCAAGCCTCATCTGGATTTTTACTCATAAACTCACCATTGCACATCATTTTCACAAATTGGCGCATATTGGAACTTAATCCATCATTGAAAAAATTTATAACTCGCCAACTCTCATAGCCATGATGTGGGCAAGCAAGCAGGAGTTCCTTAAATCTTTCCCAACATTGAAAGAAAGATTCACCTTCTTTAGCCGAAAAATTCATTATGGCCCTTCGAAGGGTGTTCGTTTTATGAGCCGGGAAGAACTTTTTCAAGAATTCCCGGTTCATCTCAACCCATGACCCAATCGAGCGTGGTCTAAGAGAGTGAAGCCAATCTTTGGCTCTTTCTTTCAAAGTGAAGGGAAAAAGTTTAAGTCTGATTGTATCCTCAGAAACATTGGGATAATGCAAGGTGGCCAACACTTCTTCGAATTCTTGCAAGTGTAAGTATGGGCGGTCAGAGTCTAGCCCATGGAATTTAGGTAAAAGTTGAATTACACCCGGTTTTATGTCAAGGGTCCCACCGTTAGCTGGTAGAACTATGCAAGAAGGTGTAATTGCACGGGCAGGTTGTAGGTAATCCCGTAGTGATCTCATTGGAGGAACATTATGTACCTCATTCTCTCCTACTCCTTCCTGATTTGCGTTTGTAGTTGGAGTAGGGGGGGAGGATTCCTTAAAGGTGTTTGATCCATACTCCCCAAACTTTCACAATGCTCTTGATAATTCCGGACTCGTCTATGGACTGACAATGGTCCAACTAAACCACCTTCAGATTGGAGACGATTTGAGTGATTACTTTCCCAACGGGACATAAACCACTCAACCAGAAACTGAAACTAATCCTATCCTAGAAAACTGAAATCTGAAACTAATCTGAAAAAAATTCTGCAGAAGCTAAGTTAGAAAGGTATCACCTGATGCGCTTGAACTAGAGAAAAATTCCTACGAAACAGAAAAACTTGTTAGTTCTAAGAAAATCAGAAAAACTATCTACTGCTACTTCTACAGCCACTGAAACTATTCGAAAAACCGTTGTCTAATTCCCCGGCAACGGCGCCAAAAACTTGTTCGCTCGCCTCAAGTGTAAGGCTGCGATGTAGTAATAAATCTCGGTAAGACCGAGGTCGATCCACAGGGAAATAGTAACAGCTCCACAAATCACTCCAGCAACTCAGTGTTTAAAAGAAATCATATTTAATTGAGTGTTTACTTAAAACAGGAACTTAATGACAAATCAGAGATATAAAGTACTAAGGCTTTCAAGGATCCACTTGTAGCAATCCTATATCAATTCAGTCAATCCAAGTAGAAAACACAACTAGATTTGAAGTCCTATCTCTCATCTAGTTGGAGAATAAAGCATTCACACACATTCCATCACATTCAAGTTGAACTTCCAAGTTCTAGTCCAATAAAATCAATACTAAACTCAAAACCATAGCCTGCGGAGTAACAGCCATGCCTCTGGACTATGGCCTGCTCAAGGATTACTATAATCCGAATTTAGATAAACAAACATGATAATCTCAGAGAATTAAAAGGAATTCATGTCCGGAGCACATAAACTCAGATAAGACGTCTCAAACTACCACTTTTTGGAACTAAATCATGTAAAAATCCAAACTTGAATGTAAATTACTTGAATTAAACTGAAACCAACATAGAATTAGCTACAAGCTTCACCTCTCAGCCTTAGCTGAGAGGTTTTAGCCGAGCATAGTCATGCTACAACTAAAAACTCTGAAATAAAGCATAAAAATAGAAAAACCCAAATAGGAGAGTTGCAGTCGCTCCACAATCGCCTTCACTCTCCAAACTCACGTTCCTTAGCCTCTCTGATACCCTAGGGAGAGCCCCTAGCGCAGTGTTTTTCGGAGTCCTGATTTAGAAAGGACTTATCTTACGCAAGGCCGACCGGTCGTGACCGGTCGGACCAACTTTTAAACAGTCCAGGGAGTGCTGCCGACCGGTCATGACCGGTCAGACAGACCTCCCATTCATCCAGCAAGTGTGGCCGACCGGTCATGACCGGTCAGACCAGATTGTCCATCATCCAGTGAGTATGGCCGACCGGTCAAGACCGATCGGCTTGTTCTTCTCTTTGATCAGTCTTCATGGCCGACCGGTCATGACCGGTCGGCCTTCTTCCATTTGCTTCTTTTTCTCTTCTTTTTCTCCTTTTTCTTCTTCTCTCTCTTTTCTTTGCTTTCTTCTTTCTTTGGTCTTCTTTCATCCTTCATCCAAAAGCTCCAAATGTATTCTTTTGGCTTGTAATTGAATGAAGTCCGCTCTCAACCCTATAATTACAAAACACGTGTTAGGTGGGCCTTTAAACCATGAAAATCATGCAAACCTTGTCGTGTAATTGGCAATGCAATGTATAAATTGGAGGTTCAACACCGACCGGTCATGACCGGTCGGCCATGCTTGCTGGAATGGACATCTATTGAGGCTGACCGGTCGTGACCGGTCGGCTGTGCGTGAAGACTTAGAAATTTCTAATTTCAGCCCGAATTTCTCTGCGCTGCGTAAGTGTTACGCACTTTCTCGATTCTTCCGAAGTTGTGGAGCTTCCAGATTATAAAAGGACACCTGGGGATCATTCCTAGGGTATCCTAGAAGGGTTCAAGCGAGGTTGGAGATTGTGGAAGTGGAGATTGGAGTTTCACAACTCCTTTTGGTTTGCTTTGCTGTTTTCATGCTTTTTGTAGTTGTTTCATGTTTCCTTGGATCATGAGCAGCTCAACCTCTTAGCTAGGGCTAAGAGGTGAAGCTTGTAGTGAATCCAAGATGTTTTAATTAGTAGTTAAGTGGTTTTCAGTTGGAATTCATGATTATGAACTAAGGTTTGAAGTTTATACAAGTTTTTAAGTAATTTTTCTTAGTCTTGTGATGACTCATGGATGTTTGGATGAATTACTTATCTTCTTAATTCGTTTGCAACGGTCTAGACCTGTATGATCCGAGGAATCGGAGTGCGCTCTAGTACTAAGCTCTTCATAAAGGGACTTCATGCCAAAAATCTATTTTTGTTGATTTTCTGGAATATGTAATGACTGTGCATGTGATTTGAATCCAGTTCAAATCCTGATCTAGCCTTGTCTTGTGAGAGGACTTGAGTATGGTTATGATTGTGAACTGGACCTATAGAAAAGGGGAATGACCTATGCAATTGAGCATGCTCAGATCAGCCTACATTGAGTGAATCTTATGCACAGAACTTACATATTACAGACTGTTTGGTTTAACAGCTCTATCATCCGACTAGATGGACTTGAATGTCGACTCTAGTTGAGAGAATAAGAAACCACATCGGATTGAATATCAAGGATTGGTACAAGTGGATCCTTGAACCCCTAGTGCCTTCTTATAATTAATTACTTTCGATTTAATTCAGCTTTTGTTACTCACATCAACTTCATACAACAATCTGATTAGTAGACTTAAATAGACACTTGTGGATGAATTTGTGAGATCCTACATAGTCCCTGTGGATCGACCTCGGTCTTACCGAGTTTATTACTACATCGCAACCCTACACTTGGGGAAGCGAACAAGTTTTTGGCGCCGCTGCCGGGGACTTTGACGGTTTTCACAAATTTCTGAAATTAGTATCTATTTAGGATTTTTTAAGATTTTAGGACTAACTTAGTTTGTTTATTTGATTTTTCTTTTCAGGGATTTCTAGGAAGCTGAAGAAGATACAAGGATTTTAAGTGCGAATCAGGTTCTATCCTTCTAAACCTTACTCTTCTCCTTCTCCTATTCATTCCTATCTTATTCATCTCTTGTAGAGTGGGTAGAGACTCCTTTTGGATCTCTAAAAGGTCGGCCTTTTTGCCACCTGGATTCCTATTGGTCGGCTCTGCCGCCTTGGATCACCTTGTGCTCAGAGATTTCTTTTCTCATCTCTACTCCTCTTTCTCCTTTTTCTGCACTTTTTCTCAAAAGATTCAAAGAGTGGGTGGGGAGTTCTCTGAACCCCTATTGACCAGGAGAAACCGGTCTCTATCCTTGCTTCTGGCCTAGCCATTGCAAGACACCTTGTGCTTCGGTCTTAGAGAAGAGTAAAGAAAAGGGAGGAAGAATTCTTCTTTCTTTTTTCTTATTTTTGGTTTTGCATGCCACATTGGGCTCGGGATTCCAATAACCGACTCATAAGTGAAGGGGGGATAGTAGAAGGAATTGATAGAGAGCCACGTGCTAGGAGACATCTAAATTCTCCAATTTTATCTGAAAATATGGCTGCAAATCAACCTAACCAGGTCCAAAATCAAACTGAAACAGGGGAAAATGTGGTTGAGGATGTTCCCCGACCAAGGACTTTACGTGATTTCTTGCAACCTGCAAGAACGAGCACTCCCTCATGCATAGTTTTTCCACAAAATGCAGGGAATGTGGATTTGAAACCGGGAGTGATCAATCTTCTCCCTAAATTCCATGGTTTAGACAGTGAAAGTGCCTATCAACACCTTAGGGAGTTTGATGAGGTAATCACCACCATGCACTTTGCAAATGTAACTGAAGATGTAGTAAGACTTAAATTCTTCCCTTTCACTCTTAAGAATAAAGCCAAGGGTTGGCTTTATGCATTGAGGCCAAGATCAATTGGTACATGGACTGATATGCACAGAGAATTTATAAAAAAATTCTTCCCTACTCACAAAACGAACATGCTTAAGCGCCTTATCATGAACTTTGCCCAAAAGAAAGATGAAACCTTCTCCCAATGTTGGGAGAGGTTTAAGGACCTATTAAACGCATGCCCACATCATGGCTATGAAATTTGGCGGATTATAAGTTTTTTCTATGAAGGACTGACTTCATCCATGCGCCAATTTGTAGAGATGATGTGTAATGGAGAGTTCATGAATAAGGAAGCTGATGAAGCATGGGATTATTTGGAAGAATTGGCTGAGAGTGCACAGTCTTGGGACACATCTAAACCAACAAATTCCAAGACTGGCCAACAAAAGGAAAAGGGAGGAATGTATGTCTTATCAGAAGAAGATAGCATAAGTGCACGGTTGGCTAGCCTTACAAGAAAGGTCGAAGCCATGGAATTAAGGAAAGGAGAAACAATCAACTCCACTGATGTTGAAATTGTTTGTGGAATTTGTGCTGGAAATCAACATGCTACACAAGATTGTCCCACAATTTCAGCAGTCCAAGGCATCTTACAAGAACAAACAAATGCCATAAACAGTTATCAACAGCAATATGGTGCTCCAAACTCAAACACATTTAATCCTAATTGGAAGAACCATCCCAACTTCAGTTGGAGGAATGGGCCCAATGCAAATGCAAACAACACTCCAAAAGTATCACTAGAAGAGATGTTGGGTGCATTCGTATCGGTCCAGAATGAGTATAACAAGACAAATTCTCTAAAAATAGATGGGTTCATGCAAGAGCAATTGAAATTCAATCAAAATTCAAACCAAGCCATCAATGAATTGAAAACATCTCTGGCTAGAGTGGAAGCTCACCTTAGTGTTAGAGAGAAGGGCACACTTCCTGCTCAACCTCTTCCTAACCCAATGACCCAATATGAGATACAAGATGCTAGCTCATCCTCCCACCATATGGAACATGTCCAAGCTATCACCACTTTGAGAAGTGGGAAAGAAATTGACAAATCTAATCCGGTGAAGGCCCCAAAGCCTAAGGATCCGGAAATTCCCAAAGAGGATGATAGCCCAAACAATATTCCACAAGAGAAAGAACCGGAAAGGCAATACAAGCCGGTTGCCCCATTTCCACAAAGGTTGATTTCACCTAAACCTTTAGATAAGAATCTAGAGATTCTGAAAATTTTCAAGCAGGTAAAGATCAACATCCCGCTGTTGGATGCAATAAAACAAATACCATCTTATGCTAAATTTCTAAAGGAATTGTGTACAGTCAAAAGGAAACACAACGTTTACAACAAAGTTCTTTTGGCTGAGAATTTGAGCGCCATTATTAAACAAGAGGTGCCCCAAAAATACAAGGATCCAGGTAGTCCAACCATCTCATGCATTATAGGAGACTACCGGATCAAACAAGCCCTACTCGACTTGGGGGCAAGTGTGAATCTCATTCCATATTCGGTCTATGAACAACTTGGGTTAGGTGAATTGAAACCCACCAAAACCACACTCCAACTTGCTAATAGATCCATCCGGATACCGAGAGGAATGATAGAGGATGTTCTAGTCCAAGTTGATAAATTTTACTACCCAGTAGATTTTATTGTCTTGGACACACATCCCGTGATAGGCACCTGTGCTCAAATTCCCGTCATACTTGGACGTTAGCTACTTCAAATGCCATTATCAATTGTAGAAACGGACTTGTACAAATGTCCTTTGGAAATATGACCCTTCAGCTTAACATATTTGATTTATGCAAACAACCACGAGAGGTTGATGATGATGTCCACGAGTTAAACATGATTGAATTATTCGTGGAGGATACAATCCCCTTGTCACTATTTTCCGACCCTTTGGAGGCATGTGTGGCCCATCTTCACGAGATGAATGATGACACAACACAAGAGATGGATGCAATTCTAGATGTGATGCTGATGCTTGAGAATAAAAGATGGAGGGCCCCAATTGAACCTTTGCCTATAAATGAGAACAAGGCCCTCCCATCCAACATCAAGGCACCAAAACTCGACCTAAAACCATTGCCAAGTGAGCTAAAATATGTTTATTTAGGTCGAGATGAGACATATCCAGTGGTGATTTCTTCCCACTTGGATGAGGAACAAGAGAGTAGGCTAATAGCCACTCTATTAGAGCACAAGAATGCCATTGGATGGACAATTGCGGATCTCAAGGGCATAGACCCATTGATTTGCACCCACCGCATACACCTTGAGGAAAATGCAAAGACATCCCGGCAACCACAAAGACGACTAAATCCAAACATGAAGGATGTGGTTAAGGCCGAAGTGGTGAAACTATTGGATGTAGGTATCATTTACCCAATATCTGATAGCCAATGGGTGAGCCCAACTCAAGTGGTGCCTAAGAAATCCGGAATAACCATCGTAGCCAATGCCAATAACGAACTCGTGCCAACTAGAGTCACTACCGGTTGGAGAATGTGCATTGACTACAGGAAGCTAAACATTGTCACGAGGAAAGACCACTTTCCCCTACCGTTTGTTGATCAGATTTTAGAACGGTTGGCGGGTCATTCCCACTTTTGCTTCCTTGATGGCTATTCAGGGTACAACCAAATAGAAATTGCCCGTGAAGACCAAGAAAAGACTACATTCACATGTCCATTCGGCACTTTCGCCTACCGACGGATGCCGTTTGGACTATGTAATGCCCCTGCCACCTTTCAGCGTTGTATGATGAGCATCTTTTCTGACATGGTGGGGACCATTCTCGAAGTCTTCATGGATGATTTTTTCGTATTCGGTTGTAGCTTTGATGAGTGCCTTGAGCACGTGAAATCTGTGCTAAAAAGATGTGAAGAGAAGAACCTTGTGCTCAATTGGGAAAAGTGTCACTTCATGGTTCAAAAGGGAATTGTACTTGGTCACATTGTTTCATAAAATGGAATTGAGGTGGACAAGGCGAAAATTGATCTTATCTCTAACCTTCCACCACCCAAAAGCATACGTGATATACGGTCCTTTTTAGGACACGCAGGATTTTACAGAAGGTTCATAAAGGATTTCAGTTCACTCTCTCGCCCTTTATGTAACCTACTTCAAAAAGAAAATTCATTCGAGTGGAATGAAGAATGTCAAAAGGCCTTTACCACCCTGAAAGGTATGTTGACATGTGCCCCAATAATGCAACCACCTGATTGGAGCCTTCCTTTTGAGATTATGTGCGATGCTAGCGACTATGCTATTGGGGCCGTGTTAGGCCAAAGAAAAGATAAAAAGCCATGTGTCATCTACTATGCAAGTAGAACCCTAAACTCAGCCCAGGCAAACTACACCACTACTGAAAAGGAACTTTTAGCCGTAGTTTTTACCTTGGAGAAGTTTAGATCCTACTTGATTGGGTCCAAGATAATTGTATTCACTGACCATGCCGCGCTTAAGTATCTTCTCTCTAAAAAGGATGCTAAACCACGGTTACTAAGATGGATCCTCCTACTCCAAGAATTCGACATAGATATACGTGATAAGAAAGGAGTAGAGAATGTAGTAGCTGACCATCTCTCTCGACTTGTCCTCACTGATTCCCCTGAAACGACTGCAATCAATGACATGTTCCCTGATGAACAACTTTTTGCTGTTTCCCAATTGCCATGGTATGCGGACATTGCTAACTATCTTGCTACAGGTACAATTCCTACATATTGGAAAAAGCAAGATAAGGATAGATTCTTCTCGGAGGTACGAAAATTCCTATGGGACGACCCATACTTATTCAAGTATTGTCCCGATCAAATCATAAGGAGATGTGTCCCAGATGATGAGCAACAAAGCATCATCTCCTTCTGTCATTCTCAAGCATGTGGTGGCCATTTTTCGGCTAAAAAGACCACAGCGAAAATTCTGCAATGTGGGTTTTATTGGCCCACTATGTTCAAAGACACACATGAGTTTTGCAAAGCATGTGAACCTTGTCAGAAATTAGGGGGAATCTCCCGTAGAAATATGATGCCACTCAATCACATCTTAATAATCGAAATTTTTTATTGTTGGGGCATCGATTTCATAGGCCCATTCCCATCTTCTTTTGGAAACCTATACATCTTGCTTGCCGTCGACTATGTTTCCAAATGGGTCGAGGCTATCCCCTGCCGGAATAATGACCATAAAACGGTCATTAGATTTTTAAAAGAAAATATTCTTTCCCAGTTTGGAACGCCTCGAGTCATCATAAGTGATGGAGGGTCTCACTTTTGCAATCGCCCTTTTGAAGCCTTAATGAAGAAATATGGTGTAACACACAAAGTGAGCACCCCCTATCACCCACAAACTAGTGGACAAGCTGAGATATCCAATAGGGAGATTAAGCACATTTTAGAGAAAACGGTGAACCCCGATCGCAAGGATTGGTCGCTTCGGCTTGCCGATCGCTTTGGGCTTACCGTACAGCTTTCAAAACTCCTATTGGAATGGCTCCCTATAGACTTGTCTATGGGAAGGCTTGTCATTTGCCTGTGGAGTTAGAACATAGGGCATATTGGGCCATTAAGAAGATGAATTTCAATTCCGACAAGGCAAGCTCGTTACGCAAACTACAATTGAATGAACTTGCAAAAATCTGGAATGAAGCTTATGAGAATGCAAGAATTTACAAGGACAAGACGAAGATATTCCATGATAAGAATATTCTTCGCAAAACATTCACGATAAATCAAAAAGTCCTCATGTATAATTCTCGCTTACATCTATTTCCGGGAAAATTGAAATCTCGATGGACCAGGTCCCTACATTGTGCAAACTGTCTATCCATATGGGACTGTCGAGTTACTGAATCCGAGGAACGGCAACATTTTTAAAGCAAATGGGCAGCGATGAAAACCGTTCTTTGAGAAATTCCCTTCAAAAGGTATGTCCATACCTCTGAATGATCCTGTGTATCAGGATGATTGATCTCCTAGTCTGATGGAGGTATAGAGTAGTTAGGATTAGGGTTTTGCTGCTTTTGTTTTCATAGGTTTGTTAGAAGGAGGAAGATTTCCACTTTTCATTATCTCAGGTACTATCATTCCTCACTCCCTTTTATTTTCAAATTGCTCTCATGTTATGCTCATTGCGCATCTTTTACATTGAGGACAATGCAAGATTTGGTTGGGGGGTGTAGGATTGCTTGGATGAATCCAGCGTTTTGCAACATTTCAAGCAATTATGTGAAATTTTTTCAATTTTTCAAAAATTCGAAACTCTTTTGGAAAACATTGGTTCTATGCATTCCAGATGACATAAGCATAAGAGGAAGAGATACGAAGTGAATGGGGCTGGATGTCTGGAATCTCTCATAGCATAATGGTTTTATATGTGAACTCCCCTATTTTTGTGATTGATAGAAAACCTGAACACTTTTACACCTAGTTCACATTACACGATTTTCATGAGTTGAAGGGATTATGTGATTTATGGATTAGCTAGACTTTGAATTAAGGTGTTGAGAAATCAGCCCGGGGTACTTTGTCCATCCTTGTCCATGGGAAAATAATGAAAGATATGGATTTTTAAAAATCCTATCTAATTTAAAAAGAAAAAGGAAAAGGAAGGATGAAACTGGGAATGATGGAAAAATGGTGAAAAATTTCGATTAGGGCTACCTACTACCAACCGGGGGATGGTCTACCCGTAACCAAAGCCGGAAATGGGACGTAGTGTGAAAGTCGTCGGAAGGACGGTAAGGCAAATTCCTGTCATTGGCTTGATGTGGCTCTATGTACCTTGAGTTCTATAGTCTACTTGATCTATGAAGAAGATAATCCTAGAAACTTGTGAGAAGAATTTTCACTACCCACACTAGGTTGAATTTGTTCAAGTCCTTCTATTTATCAACCAATCAGTGGGAATTTCATATGAATGCTTATTATGTTTTGAGGGTTTACGGTTTCAACCTCTGTCGCCTAATATTTCTGAATTTTATGCTTATGTACCTTGGAATGTATAGAACGAGGGTTTCTGAAGGAGAGTTGAGTTTTGAAGAATGGGATTAGTTTCACGCATGTTTTGCTCGGGACTAGCAAAAGGCTGGTTGGGGGGTGTGTTAAGCTCTTAATTAGGCATATTCTAACCCCAATTCATCACTCATTGTGCAAGCATTGTATGGTTTGTAGGCTAATCCAATGCATGTTTTGTGACTACAGGACTGAGAGTGACCTCCACTCAATTGAAGACAAAAAGGGTTCACTTGGGACTATTTTGATAATGAACATTGGAGGACTAAAGAAGAAAAGGAAGAAGGAAGCAAAGGAAGAAGAAAGCAGAAGAAAGAAAGCAAGAAAAAGAAGAGAAAAGACTGACCGACCGGTCATGACCGGTCGGCCAAGGAAGCTAGACCGGTCAGCGACCGGTCAGCCATGCATATTGGGAGGTGTAGGATCACGTCCGACCGGTCATGACCGGTCGGACAAGGCTGCTGGGACTTCAATGAATAGGACCGACCGGTCATTGCTGCTGGAATGGGAAGAAAAGTGCTACTGGACTGATGTTTTACAAGGCCGACCGGTCATGACCGGTCGGCCATGCTTGCTGGAATGGACATCTATTGAGGCAGACCGGTCGTGACCGGTCGGCTGTGCGTGAAGACTTAGAAATTTCTAATTTCAGCCCGAATTTCTTTCTGCTGCGTAAGTGTTACGCACTTTCTCGATTCTTCCGAAGTTGTGGAGCTTCCAGACTATAAAAGGACACCTAAGGATCGTTCCTAGGGTATCCTAGAAGGGTTCAAGCGAGGTTGGAGATTGTGGAAGTGGAGATTGGAGTTTCACAACTCCTTTTGGTTTGCTTTGCTGTTTTCATGCTTTTTGTAGTTGTTTCATGTTTCCTTGGATCATGAGCAGCTCAACCTCTTAGCTAGGGCTAAGAGGTGAAGCTTGTAGTGAATCCAAGATGTTTTAATTCGTAGTTAAGTGGTTTTCAGTTGGAATTCATGATTATGAACTAAGGTTTGAAGTTTATACAAGTTTTTAAGTAATTTTTCTTAGTCTTGTGATGACTCATGGATGTTTGGATGAATTACTTATCTTCTTAATTCGTTTGCAACGGTCTAGACCTGTATGATCCGAGGAATCGGAGTGCGCTCTAGTACTAAGCTCTTCATAAAGGGACTTCATGCCAAAGTTCTATTTTTGTTGATTTTCTGGAATATGTAATGACTGTGCATGTGATTTGAATCCAGTTCAAATCCTGATCTATCCTTGTCTTGTGAGAGGACTTGAGTATGGTTATGATTGTGAACTAGACCTATAGAAAAGGGGAATGACCTATGCAATTGAGCATGCTCAGATCAGCCTACATTGAGTGAATCTTATGCACAGAACTTACATATTACAGACTGTTTGGTTTAACAGCTCTATCATCCGACTAGATGGACTTGAATGTCGACTCTAGTTGAGAGAATAAGAAACCACAGCGGATTGAATATCAAGGATTGCTACAAGTGGATCCTTGAACCCCTAGTGCCTTCTTATAATTAATTACTTTCGATTTAATTCAGCTTTTGTTACTCACATCAACTTCATACAACAATCTGATTAGTAGACTTAAATAGACACTTGTGGATGAATTTGTGAGATCCTACATAGTCCCTGTGGATCGACCTCGGTCTTACCGAGTTTATTACTACATCGCAACCCTACACGAAGTGCTTCTTCTGGATGAAGACACCTTAAATAAGGCAAGGAAAAACTCTTGCGTAACAATATTCCGTCTTGCAAGGTATACCTGGCAGCCCGAAGACGAATTTGTCTTGCGGCTTTCTTATCCTCTGGTAGGTATCCGTCTCTGAGATAAAGGATGATGGGATCCATCCAGCATGGAGATGATTGTACCGATATTACTTGCTCAAGAGTCGCTTGATCGATACTCAGGTTCTGACGATACTCGATGGGGATCAAATGTGATAACTCAGATTCTGGTGCAGAGGCGAGCTTTGCCAAGGAATCGGCAAGTTGGTTCTTCTCGCGAGGAATATGAATTATTTCATAAGTCTTCAATTTTGCGAGCAGGATGAGGACACGAGACTTGTATAAGGCCATCCTTTCTTCTTTGGCCTCGAATTCACCAAGGACTTGGTTAACAATGAGCTGGGAGTCGCTATGAATTAACAGATTCTGAATTGCAAGGACAATGGCCAGTTCAAGGCCGACGATCAGGGCCTCATACTCTGCTTCATTATTCGAGACGCGAGAATCGAAACGCAGAGCATACTGGAAATGCGACCCGTCGGGAGCCACTAAAATCAGGCCCGCTCCGCTGCCAGTGGCCCGCGACGACCCGTCCACGAAGAGTGACCAAGGAGGCTGGTCGCTGGTCATGGTATTATCATCGGAGGAGTATGTGAATTCGGCGATGAAGTCAGCCACGGCCTGACCCTTGATTGCGGTCCTAGGACAGAATGAGATATCATGCTCGCTGATCTCGACCGCCCATTTAGTCAAGCATCCGGAAGCCTCAGGTTTTTGGAGGACTTGCCGCAGTGGATGATTTGTTGGTACTAGAATAGCCTGAGCTTGAAAGTATGGTCGCAGTTTTCGAGCTGCCGTGACTAAGGCTAGTACCAGCTTCTCCATATCAGAATATCTAGTTTCTGCATCAACCATTGCTCGACTAATATAATAAACGGGCCTTTGCACCCCAGAATCTTCTCTTATCAAAGCGGCGCTAACGGCCGTAGTAGACACAGAAAGATAAAGAATGAGTTGCTCATGTGCTACAGGTTTTGACAAAATGGGAGGTGTACTCATGTATTGCTTCAGTTGTTGAAAAGCTTCCTCACACTCTGGCGTCCATTTCCAATCAGACTTGGCCGTTGCACGGAGGAGTTTGAAGAATGGTAAGCACTTGTCGGACGCTCGCGAGATGAATCTATTCAACGATGCGATGCGACCAGCCAGACGCTGGACGTCCTTCAGAGTGGTGGGGGATTTCATCTCTACCAATGCTTTTATCTTTTCGGGATTTGCCTCAATTCCGCACTGGCCGACCATGAACCCGAGAAATTTTCCTGCAGACACACCGAACGCACATTTTTCTGGGTTCAATTTCATTTGATACCTCCTCATTAGATCGAAGGCTTCTCGAAGATCAGAAATATGATCATCTTCTACGGTGCTTTTCACGAGCATGTCATCAACATAAACTTCCATATTCCTACCGATTTGAGCAGCGAATATTTTGTTGACGAGACGTTGATAAGTGGCCCCTGCATTTTTAAGACCGAACGGCATTACCTGGTAGCAATATAATCCCCGATCTGTGATGAAGGCGGTATGCTGACTATCAGGTGGATGCATCATGATCTGGTTGTAACCAGAATAAGCATCAATAAAACTAAGCAGAGCGTGTCCAGCTGTTGAATCGACCAACTGGTCAATCCGCAGTGTTGGGAAGCTATCTTTGGGACATGCTTTGTTCAAATCTGAATAGTCGACGCACATTCTCCATTTGCCATTAGCTTTCCGGACGAGAACTACGTTCGCGACCCACTCTGGGTAGTCTACTTCTTTTATGAAATTGACCGTGAGTAGCTTCTCGACTTCAGCTTTGATCGCCATTTGTCTTTCTGCAGTGAAGGCACGTCGACGCTGGTGTACGGGTTTATGCTTCGGGTCGATATTGAGACGATGTACAATGACATTGGGGTCGATGCCTGGCATATCTTTATGAGACCAAGCGAACACGTCCTGGTATTCGGTGAGGAAACGGACCAGATCTTCATGATGGACACTGGTTAAAGAGAATCCAATGTATACGACCCTGGACGGGTCACCTTTGGTTAAGTGAATCGCCACTGTTTCTTCCCCAGGAGTTCCTAATTGGAGAGCATTCTCTCTCGGATCCAACGAAGTGTTGGTGGGAAAGTTGGGTGAACCCTATGCTATCTCCATAACGGGTGTCACTTGAGCCTTCTTTCGATCTTGTAGGGCTATCTGGTAGCAAGACCGTACCTCCTGTTGACTTCCTCGCACGACTCCGATACCATTTGGGGTAGGAAATTTGACACACAGATATGAAGGGTGCAAGGCTGCCCCAATCTTAATAAGAGATGGCCGCCCCAAAATGGCATTGTACGCTGATTTTCGATCCACCACGAGGAAGTTTACGAAGACTGTAGTCTTTGTTGGATTTTCTCCAAAAGTAACTGGGAGATCAACGCTTCCTTCAGGTGTAACTACCTCACCTCCAAAACCGACGAGGGGAGTCGAAACTGGCTTGAGTAGGCTTCTGGCAAGTGTCATTTTGTTGAAAGCCTCCAAGTATAGAATATCGGCTGAGCTACCTGTATCCACCATAATTCGATGTGTCAGATAATTTGATACCTTCAATGTGACTACGATGGAGTCTTCGTGAGGGAAGTGAATTCCCATTGCATCTTCGAGAGTGAAGGAAATTGGAGGATGGCTGGTTTTTTACGAGCTAGACGTCTGTTCCAGCCAATAGATTTGCTGGGGTTCTTTGGACGCCTTTCGAGCATATGCTTTTCTTGAAGCTTGAGAGTCGCCCCCGCAAGCTGGTCCTCCGACGATGGTGCGGATTTCTCCCGTAGGCTCAGCGTCCTCTTGGTCAGTTTGATGATGAGGTTGTTCCTTTTGGCGAGATGAGGTCTTCGCCCTTTCTGGTGATTGATTTTTACGAGCAACATAATCCTGGAGATGGCCTTTTCGAATAAGGGCTTCGATATGGTCTCGTAGAGAGATGCAGTCTTGGGTTCTATGCCCGTGATCTTTGTGGAAGTAACAGAACTTACTCTTGTCTCTCTTTTCAGGATCGGATTTGATCTTTGCAGGCCACTTTACATATGGCTTGTGTTTAATCTCCATTAGAACCTTTTCATGAGACTGATTAAGAGGAGTGTAGTTATGATATTTACCAGAATAAGGCTTCTTGGGAGAACGATCGCGTTGATCACGACGATATTTTTTATCTGTAGAAGAGGCTCCTTCTGGCTTGCGTTTCTTACCCTGTACTCCATGGCGTGTCAATGCGACTTCTTCAGCATTGATATACTTCTGAGCTTTGGCTTGGAACTCTGCCATAGTTTTTGGAGGGCTCTTATCTAAAGCAAACCTGAATTTCTCGCTCATTATTCCGGCTATGAGGGCTGTAAGACCTTTTTCTTCAGTATAACCCTCAGTTTGAACGGCTTCGGCAGTGAACCGTACTATGAAATCCTTTATTGTCTCCCCATGCTGCTGTTTCAGATCCATCAGATGGGAGGCTGGCTTCTTAATGTGAATGCTTCCCATGAATTGAGAAAGGAATATCTCCGATAACTGGAAAAAAGAGTTGATGGAACGAGGCTTTAATCCCCGGAACCACGTACGAGCTGCTTCCTTCAATGTTAGGGAGAAAGCCCTACACATGATTTCTGAGCCATGTCCCTCCAACTCCATGAGAGACCTGTATGTTTCTAAGTGTTCAAGAGGATCACCAGTACCTGTATACGGGGTGATAACAGGCGTTCTATACTTTCTAGGTAACGGTGCCTCCATAACCTCGCTGGTAAAGGGGGACTCGGATTGACGTATCGCCGCCATGATGGTAGATGGACGATTTGCCTGGTATCACTGTTCCATGACATCAAAATGATCATGGATTCTTTTAAGATCTCCTTCCCATGGTAGGGTATAGCCTGATGTTTCGGCGGTGGAGCCCTGAGGTTGAGGTTGTCGAGACGAACTAGAATGTATAGAATGTGGAGACGGCACAGGGAGATGGCTGCCAAGTGGTAGGGACCTGTGGTTCATCCATAGAATGTCTGGATGCCACTGGTATGGGCTGCGGTGGTAACCCTTCGGAGGGTTGTCTCTGCGGTTCGGGGAAATGCTGATCAAGCCGATTCGACAGGGCCTGAACTCCGGCATTTAGAGTTAGAAGAGTATTTCTGAGGAAACGCAGGACATCGTCTTGATTTCCAGAAGCCTCCAATAATGGGTTTGCTGATGGCATATTTGGGGCTCCTTGAGGAATATTCGTCGAAGTGGGTGGAAGAGCAGGTATGGAATCCGTCTCATCGGGTGGAGGCGGTGCCTGCCTTGAAGTCGAAGGATGAACAGCCTTTTTAGGAGGCATCGCATAAGGATTTTAATCGGTGGTAAGAACGATTGATTTTGACGATCAAGTCGTTCCCACAGACGGCGCCAAACTGTTAACGTCAGATTTTGTAACAGGATCCTCCGGTCGTTCACCTTCTCTCCAACAGGGATTTCCTCCGCCAGACCTGTAAAAAGACAGAAAGCAACTAAGGGTGGCTGATGTCCAGCCGTTAGCCCTCCGATGCTTAAGTCAGGCAAAGCAAGAAGAAGAATAGCCAAGCAAAGTGAGACCAGGGATTGAATATTATGTACCTTTCTCTTAATGGAGTCATCCCTTTATATAGATCTGAAGCGATCCAATCTATTACGTAAGATATCGAGATCCCGCTGATTTCGTGTACGATACCGAGATCCCGCTGATTTCATGGGATAAGATCCTTATCCTTAGAGACGAGATCCTAACCCAATGTCTTATTTCGGCAATCACGTTCCTTGATAGCAATCCCTTGAGATTTGGAACCACCAGAGAAGATAAGCCCAAAATCGACCTATACGGGCTGCTGGTAGGCGTAATAGTAGCGCTGATCGCTCATGTAGAGCTGGAAACCGTAGTTGGCGTCATAGCCGGCGAAAAGGAAGGAGACGCCGACGGGGCGGAGACCACCGAACTGGGTGTAGCCCTGCTTGGTGTCACAGAGGGATTGGACAAGCTGATCGATGGGAATCGGGTGCTGGTACTGAAGGCTAAGGGGTGTTGCCACAGAAAAAGCTGTTCGCATGTTGGGATCTGGTCGCGAGTCCAAGTGCTCGCTCATTCAGACGTAACACCTTTCAACGACTTGTGAGAAGGTCTGCTCGCAGATCGAGAAGGGAATCTTTGCTTTGCTATATTTGACTATCGGCCATGGGAACTCGAGGCCTTGCGAATAGGTGCTCCGTATTTATCAATCCTGCGACTCTCGATCAGATGATCTCGAGAGTCGAATGGGCGTCCCTCACTTACCCAATCTGCAACTCTCGATCATACGATCTCGAGAGTCAAATGGGCACTTCCGTATTTACTCGATCTGCGACTCTTGATTAGATGATCTCGAGAGTCGGATGGGCGTCCGCGTAAAAACTTAGCAGCTAAGTTGGTCTCCATCATTTTGCCTATAACAGCATGATTTGTGATTGTAGGAACAAGATGGAGGTTTCACCATTTGAAAGCTAAATAGAGCTCTTTATGAGTATTAAAGACCATTGGATCAAGCAAGAAGGAAGACCAAAGAGAAGAAAGCAAGGAAAGAAAAGAAAAAGAAGAAAGAAAGAAAGAAATGAAGAAGAAAAAGTAGGCTAGACCGGTCAAGACCGGTCGGCCAAGGCAGCCAGACCGGTCAAGACCGGTCGGCCACCCATCTGCTTAGGCCACTGCCCAAACCGACCGGTCAAGACCGGTCGGCTATAGCTGCTGGACTAAGGCAGAACAGAGCCCGACCGGTCAAGACCGGTCGGCCATGCGTAGCAAGCTATTTCTAATTCGGGATTCCGAAATTCTCTGCACAAGTGCGTAAGTTTACGCGAGATCTGGAACTTTCTTGCGTAAAGGACACCTCCAAGCTATAAAAGGACGTCTTCCCTTCATACCAAAGCATGCTAGGACGTGGGGATTGCTTAGGAGACGGATTCTACTTCGGATTTCTAGTTTTCTTCCTATTTTAGTTATTTCCTATGTTTTTAGAGGCTTCTAGTTCAAGGATGTTAGAGATGAACTAAAAGCTCTTAGCTAGGGCTAAGAGGTGAAGCTTTTGATTCGTTTTTGATGGATTGATGCAACCTAGGTTTCCTTTTATGTTTTAATTGATGAATTTTAGTTCAATGTGAGTTTGAATCAAGTACTATTTAGGTTTCTATTTTGATCTCTTGATGACTCCGGGCTCATGTGATTCTTAGTGATCCTAACTTAGTATCTTAGCTTTTGAGCATTATTATGCTTGTGTAGTTCATTGATCTACCATCTACTCCGGGCATGGTAGACGCTTTGATTGCCTTGTATGCAATGGCCTGATTTTCATGTGGGAACTCATTCAACTAAAGTTCTTATCTTTTGTCGTATAATCTGGAATAGTTGTTTATTGATTGATTTTGATTTAATTAGAGTTCTAATCATGAGTTGTAATTAGGTCTAGTGACAGGATTTGGTGAAAGCTATAATTATGAATCTCAACTAGATTGGAAAGAGGCTTGGCCGACACAATTGAGTGTGCCCAAGGCCTGAGCATGGTTGTGGGAATCAAATCAATGAATAAGCACTTGTTTTGGACAATTGTTGATTTAACCGCTCTATATTCCGATCGGATAGAAATATGAATTTGATTCCGATTGAGTTATGAGAGACCTAGTTGTGTTGATACATTGAAACTTGTCAAAAGTGGATCCTTGGCGCTCTAGTGCCTTTTTAGATTGAAATTACCTTAACCATTCACTGTTTAAACCCAAATTGCTATTTTTCAGTTTTAGTTCTTAATAGGATCTTAATTACTAGTTGTTTTAGACAAATTCTGAGGATACCCATACATAAATCTCTGTGGGAACGATACTCGGTCTTTCCGAATTATTACTACTTCGCAACCCTACACTTGGGGAGTGAACATTTTTCTTATGGGGGGTTTTTCAGGCTGATGTTTAGGGGTTCAGGCTTGAGTTAGGCTATAGATTGTGGCTTACAAGGGTGAGTTTGGACATGGGATTTGGGGTTATGGTCTTCCATTCATCCAACTATCTCTACCAGCAGTGTAGCCGAAGGTGGAGTGTCTACAGATGCCCCTCTTTGGCAGAGGTTGCGTGCAACCAAATGCCAAAGCGAGTGGACACCCCACTTCTGACCCGGTCATTCATAGATCATGGTCTGAAATCTTTGCTTACCTTTGCATCTATGCCAGTTGATCGTCTGGAAATCGATTACTCACACATACCGCGGAAGTTTGGAGAAAACGTTGCAATTGTCCATGCAGTTTGCTGCAACCTGGGTACCCAATCGCAACCCTTCCATTCCCGATCGGTACTAACATCAGAAAGGTACAGCAGAGCCTCTGCGTCGTAGTCATACGAGGTTGCTGACCCTGAGATTGATTATGATGTTTGATGTTTTCCCGGATCACTCCAGGAGTACTTGCTTCGCTTAACTGTCAAAGTGGTTAGATGCCCTACGTCATGTAGTCTTACGGGATTCTACTACGCTGACTTAGATTCAATCAAGGTACTTCAGGCATCCACGCCTAGGTATGTGCGGGTGGACTTTTTCCACCCGATCTGCTGGTTTTGATGCTGGGTTTGCAATTCATTCCTTCCTAGATTGTGGTCTGGAATCTTTGTTGTCCTTTGTATCTGAGTCAGTTGATTGTTTAGATATTGATAACTCGCACATACCGCGGGAGTTTGGAGAAAACGTTGCGATTGTCCCTGCAGTTTGCTGCAACCTGGGTACCCAATCGCAACCCTTTCATTCCCGATCGGTACTAACATCGGAAAGGTACAGCAGAGCCTCTGCGTCGTAGTCTTACGAGGTTGCTGACCCTGAGACTGATTGTGATGTTTGATGTTTTCCTGAATCACTCCAGGAGTACTTGTTTCGCTTGACTGTCAAAGTGGTTAGATGCCCTGCGTCATGTAGTCTTACGGGATTCTACTACGCCGACTTGGACTCAGTCAAGGTACTTCAGGCATCCACGCCTAGGTATGTGCGGGTGAACTATTTCCACCCAATCTGCTGATTTTGATACTTGGGTTACAATTCATCGTTTCCACCTGTTCAAATGGTTTCTTTAACCGAGCCCTTTGGCTTTCATCTTTTCGTATCTTGGCATGTGGTACGACCGCGCTGACACTGGAGTTCAATTCGACCGTACTTTGAGTGCATTGGATCCGATGGTCTCCGGGGAAACCGCGAGACATCGGATCTTATTTGATTTTTGCGTCGGCTCCTACCCAGAGATATGGAAGATCTCCTGGTGTTTTGGAGGCAGAGCGCTCTACTGGAAAAATATTTTTTGGATTTTTTGAAAAGATACCCGCTCTAGGGAGTGATACTCCGTGGGGTTTTTATTTGCAAATAGGAATATTTTTTTTATCTTTTTGAAATGAAAATCTGGTTTGCATGCGCCTCCACTAGGGATGCCTGTGGGGTTTTTAGCTAACCGACTTTTATTTTGAAAGCAGGTAAACATGATGATTGATACGAATGGATACTGATGCATGGAGATGCATATTTGATGATGGATGCATGGCTTGGCTCATTCTCTTTCAGTTTGGTGATTCTACTTTTACTGGTGATGCAGAGAACTTTGAGCTTATTGCTTGCGGGGTTGTGCTCCCCTGGGGATTTTCTTTTTTATACGGGTGTTTGGTCAGCGGGTTGGTCAAGATCCCAACCTATGGTCGATCAGGTCCATCGTCCCAAGATGCTGTTTCTTTGCTTAATGAGAATGTACGAGGAGGTTATCCGACTTCAAGATGTTCTTCTGGGCATAAATGCGATTGAGATGGTGTTTGGTCGCCAGTTCTAGTCAAGATTCCGATTTGCAGGCGATCGGATCCATCATCCCAAATTGTGAAGTGAGCGGAGTTCGAGACTCCTGAAGTGTAGTGCTGGGGATAGTGACAATTTTTGTGATTTTTGCAAATATTTGGTCCGAATCTTTACCTGAGTGGTCAGGATAGAGATCGGTTATTGAAAACAAAGGAAATATTTTTTTGTGGTTTTGAAAATATTTGGTTTGAAAGAAAGGAAAATATTTTGTGATTTTTGAAAATATTTTGCAGTGTTTTTGTATTTTTCTGATTTTTCTGAAATGCAGGGTAAAGTATGGAATTTTCATCCATTTCCAGCTTCTACTGCTGGTAAGGCACCCGATCCATTTTACGTCAGCGAGCAAGACGAGTCTCACACAGTTAAGTGCCGTAGTTTTACATCTTCGGATGAGGAGATTTTGAGGGTTTTCAGTCAATATACCCACAAAGTTTCCTGTTCCTCATGTGCAATGCACATAGACCACGTATTGTCCGACGGACTCCTTCGGCCACCAAAATGAGCCACATCCTCACATTTCCCTTTGTCAATCCAGTTTGGGGCCTTACGTTGCTCACAATTCCGTGAGGGTGCCTCTACCTCCCAACAGCCTTAATCGCCTTCATGAGTTTTAGGAACAGGGAACATCCGTCAGATTCAACAGCGACTTCCAAATCAAGGTTGTTTATCACAGTGCGTTCAACACGAACAGGATTGCGGGGTTCTGCCCGCCTCAGCCTTTACCTGTTTAAAAGATTCCGGACACCCGTACGATCAACTGTCAGCCATGTCTGGAACAGGTTAGGAAAGAAAGCCCCCGAGAAGTTAATCCCAGTGTAGTTTTAGGTCTTCGGGCCACTGGGGATGAATTTGTGTAGTTAAAATTGATGATGAAACTCTTTTTTTGTGTTTTGAAAAAGTTTCAGACTTCAACTCGAGTAATCGAGGTTGATGCTGGTTTTTAGGGAAAGCTTGAAATCTTTTTGGTATTTTTGAAAATGATCCGGATTATCGGACCTTGATCCCAGCGGTTGAGGCCGATGCCGATTTTTAGTTGAAAGCAGGAAAAGGTCCCTCGAGAAATTAATCCCAGTGTAGTTTAAGGTCTTCGGACCAAAATATGTACATGCTGAAAATACATTCTTTTTGTGATTTTTCGAAATGTTCCAGGCTGTTAAATCTCAATTTGAGCGATCAAGATTAACACTGGTCTTTATTGGAAATCTCTCGAGATTTTGATCCTGACGTAGTTTAAGGTCTTTGGACAAAAAATATGTACATGCGATATATATATATATATATATATATATATATATATATATTGGTTTTCAGAAAATGTCCGGGGTCGTCGGATCTTGATTCGATCTAGACTGATGCTGGTTTTTATTGAAGGTCCCTCGGGATCTTGATCCCGACGTAGTTTAAGGTCTTCGGAGCAAAACTTTACAAAACAGGGCAAACACATTTTTTTGTTGTTTTTGGAAAATGTCCGGTGTCAGCGGATCTTGATTCGAACGATCCAGACTGTTACCGATTTTTATTTAAAAAGTCCTTCGAGATCTTGATCCCGACATAGTTTAAGGTCTGCGGACCAAAACTATGTACAAGCGATGCTGGAAATCATATTTTTTTATTTTTTAGAAAATGTCCGGAGTCATCAGATCTTGATGAAGACCGATGCCAGTTTTTATTGAAAATCTCTCGGGATGTTGATTCCCGATGTAATTTAAGATCTTCGGACCCAAAACTATGTAGCGAGACTGGTAATACATTTTTTTTTATGATTTTGAAAAGTGTTCTGAGTCATCGATTCTGATTTTGATGGTTGAGATCGATGCCCATTTTTTATTAAAAATCCCTCGGGATCTTGATTCCGACGTAGTTTAAGGTCTTCGGACCACAAAACTGTACAAAACAGGGCAAACACATTTTTTTTTGTTTTTGAAAAATGTCCGAAGTCATCTGATCTTAATGTGAGCAAACAAGACCGACGCCGGTTTTTATTGAAAATCCCTCGGGATGTCGATCCCGACGTAGTTTAAGGTCTTCGGACCCAAAACTTTATGGTTGGGCATACTTACCTTGCTTTGTTTGTCTTCTGACGGGGCTGATTGTGATTTGAGTGGTCTGAATTACTTGAATTGGCCCTGTGGGCCCTTTACAGACCTCAGCTTTTCTTTGGAGCACCTATCCTTGATGCTTTGTGAGGCTAAGAAGGCTTCTCGTGGTGTGGATGATGACTTGAACGGCTCAGATCGCTTGACTTGGCCCTATGGGCCCACTTGATGATCAAATCTTGGATTTTGGCCCTCTTTCTTGATGATCAAACCTTTGATCTTGTTATTTTATGACTCATGTGAATTCTTCCATGGTTTAGATCATGATGATCTGGTCTTTGAATGGCTCAAATTGCTTGTGGGCCCCTCTTGATCAATTTTCCTTCTCTTTAACTTGACCAGGCCCATGTTGGCTATAATACTTCATGATTGGATAGGTGGGGTACCTTCCAGATGATTCTGATCATCCTCAAATGAAATTTGAAGTTGATTGGAGCCTTGGGCGGCCCTCAGGGTACCATCTGCTGATGTGGACTATCAGCCTCACCTACCAACGACCGTGGAGCCAATCCCGTGGAGAGAGAGGGAGCCCGTCTGTACGGGCGACCTACAGCGAGCCGCCCAAGGCTCGCCTCTTGTGTGGTCTGGGTTGGCTCTGGTTCGGACATTCCCAGCAACCCACTGTCCATGTCCCATATTCTTTGTACGCCCAAGTTCGATTCCGACCATGAATCTTCCCTTTCTCTTCACCTTTCTTTTCATTTTTGTCTTTTTCTCTTTTGGCCCTCTCTTGGGTAGCCATTGATGATGGCTTGGGGGTGATGAAGGCTAATCCTAGTGGGTCCCATACTTCAGAAGATGGTGGGGGCTTTAATGATGATGAGATGTTCTTGATTGATGATGTAGATAGAGGTTTAAATGGGGCCATTGATGGTGGATTAAGGGTGGTTGTTGGGGAAGCTTTGAATGCCCCCATTAATGGTGGGATTGCTGAAAATTCTGACTTGAATGGGGCATTGACCATGATAGGATCGGATGGTATGGATGGGATGGGGAGATGGGCCATAGGTGAGGCTACACATCCTCTGGGCGTGGGCCGCATTGATGATGTGATCGGTGGTGATGATGGGATCATGATGGACATTGATGGGCTGATCTTAGATTGCCTTCTGGTACCTGTGAGGAGAGAAAAAACTTTAGTAAAAGGATTGAAGTATTGAAGCAGGAAGAGAGATACTTACCTTCTGGGAGGAATGATCGGGAGAAAGATGCTTGTACGAGGCACTCCATAAGTTGGCTGGGGGATGTTTATTTTGAAAGCCCTGTAAGTTTTTTTTTTTTGCGTATATACGAATCAGGAAAAATGATTTTTTTTTAAATATATGTATGCAAATCATGCATGAAATGAAAATTTGTGCCAAGTGCTTGTCTGTCTATGCGTGATTCGGATTTGTGCTTTAGATGTAGGAATCAGAATATTTGACTCAGCCTGATGTCATACTCGATTTTCTTAATTATTCTCCATGGGTCCTGATCCCCTTAAGATAGTGCGCAATGGTATCCTTCCCCCTAGAATTTGGGCAGATCTTGAAAGAATTCTCGACTCATAGCCGCCATCCTTGTTTCCATTGAATCTTCATGTCGCTTGGATCTCTCATGTACCTGCCCTTTTTTTTCTTTTCTTTTCTTAGCCATTATTACCCGCAACGCCCTTTCGGGTTTTCGCTGCGTCCGGCTTACCAGTCATTTTTGCCCGTGGTGCCCTTTCGGATTTTCACCACGTCCTGGGTATTTGATCTTGCCTGTCCCTTGGCAGCTATGCTGTTTTTACCCTCGGCACCCTTTCGAGTTTTCACCAAGTCCGCTGTGTGCCCACTGTTTTTACTTGGAGCGCCCTTTCGGGTTTTCACTCTGCCCTCTTTGTTTAGGCACACATCTCTTTTCTTTTTCTTTTCTTTTCTTTACTTTTTTTATTTTGGATATCCACGGCGGCTAGAGGTCAGGAATTCGTCGTTGCCGGCCGATGGTAACCTTTCGGCCCTTATCTTAAGTTACAATGGCAGATCTGTCGGCCCTAGCTACAAACCCTTCTGAGGTGGATGGATGGATAGATGTGTTTTTTTTTTTATCGATTTTTTCTTTCTCTTTCTTTCTTTCTTTCTTTCTTTCCTTCTTCTTCTTCTTCTCTTTTTTGTGTGTGTGCCCCTTTTTTTTTAACCCCTATTTGTTTTTGCTCTATTCTTTTTTTTTCTCTTCTCTTTTTTTTGGCTTTTGAACCCTTTATTTGGAACACTTATTGGTGGACGGGAAGGGATTCTCAGAGGTCTAAGCCTTGACCTCTTGACTTCAGCTCTACTAATGTAACTCTTGATAAGGTTGGATTGGCTTACCTGTGAGAGATTTTCACGTTGTCGACGTTGATTAGCTCTAGAAGATCCTTACCCCTCAAGCTGGTGAATCGAACAGTGCCTCCCAGAAGCAATTCACTGATTCTTGGGGCTTACCCCTTGAGTCTGATAAATGTAGCAGTGCTTGTTATAAACCCGATATGACTTTTCTTTCTTTGGCTTCATTCTTCATCAGCACTCACGGTGACATGATTTTGACTCGAACTCATAAGTCTGTCTTCTGATTTTAAGCTTCTTGAGGAACTCCTCCATCCTTAGATTTGAAGTACATCCCATTGCCAATGTTGATAGCATGTGGGAACCCTTAACAATTGATGATGTCATTCTTCATGAGAATTATTGCGCGAGATCAGAATGTTACCTCCTTCCTTTTTGTGAAGTAATCAATTTTTAGATGATGCCGAGTTGATCTTTCCGTTGATGTAGATACCTCATACAGGGAATAGCTGAAGCATTGTCAGGTTGAAGCGCACACATGGATTCGATGTGCATGCTGCTGACACTTGAAGTATTTACTGACATTGTTTACGTCGGATTCTGTAACAGGGTCCCCCGAATGTTCACCTTCTCTCCAAGGAATTTTCTCCGTGGACCTGAAAGAAACAGGAAGCAAATAAGGGTGGCTGGCGTCCAGTCGTTAGCCCTCCGATGCTTAAGTTAGATAGGAAAAAGAGAAGGAATGATCAAACGGAGTTAAAGATTGAAAATCGTATATATTTACCATCAGTAGAGTCATCTATTTATACAGATCTTAATGATCCAATCTACTACGCAAGCTGTTAGATTAGCCCTGATTTCATGGGATAGGGAGCTTATCTCGCTTAATCCTTGAATAAAGATGTAGTCAAAACATCCTAGACATCTAGCTGATTACGTCCCTGGATATTCGGAGCTAAGAATAGATATAAACAAAAAACCGGCCTATACGGGCTGCTGGTACTAGTAGACGAAGGCCTTCCATACCAGAAGTCATGAACCACGATCATTCAGATGCCGGGGGCTGCTCATATCTATAGTGCTCGTATTTAACATACGCAATGCGACCCCTCCTGTCGAGCGCGATCCGGGATTCTCGCATCCTGGATGTGAGACTCCTTTTGTCGAGCCCGAGCTGAGCTGCTCGCATTCCGGATGTGCGGTTCCTTTTGCCGAGCCCGAGTTGAGCTGCTCGCATTCCGGATGTGCGACTCCTTTTGTCGAGTCCGAGCTGAGCTGCTCGCATTCCGGATGTGCGACTCCTTGAACCGCGCCCGAGCTGAGCTGCTCGCATTCCGGATGTGCGACTCCTTTTGTCGCGCCCAAGCTGAGCTGCTCGCATTCCTTTTACACGCCAAACTTATCTACAACAGACATATTGGCAACAATCTTGTCTTCATTAAGCTGCGAGATTTCTCTGATCATTCGTTTGGTCGCATACTCCAGTATGGAATGTAAGCATAGTCTTGGTAGCATCTCCTTGATAGGCTTGATGAGTTTTTGATAGAGTCTGGATAAGTCTTCATAGGACGCAAGATTGGGAAGTCGTGACTTCAAAAATTCGATCATTCTCTGCTTATTTTTCAGGGACAAGGATTCTTAATGCACACTTCCTTATGGGTCTCAGGAGATCCTAAGTTTATAATTTTGAAATTTTTTTGCGATGACATTGGCTTTTGGTTCGAACTTTCGAGGAGACCCTCTTAGTTTGGGAGTCAGCTCATCATTTTCCACATCACTTGGCTTTATCCAGACCCCTGAGTTTGAAGTCCAACTCTAGATCGAAACCACATGAGTCAACTTCATACTCAAGTGCTTTGACAAACAGACTTCGCACTTTATTGCTTGGGATTTTTGAAAGATTTCTTATATTTTTTGAATTTTGTGAATATCTGGATTTTTTTGAACATTCGAATTTTGTGAATTTTTTTTTTTTTTTGAAATTTTGAAATATTTGGTGTTTTGGGTTTTTGAATCTTCTATTTTTTTTCTTTTTTGACATTTTTTGTATAGGACCCGAGCAAGACGGCGATGTGAACCAGGTGTTGTCTTATTCGGCTAGGGGAGTCGAGCACTGTCGGCTTTTATTGGCCTTCATGGGGACTACAAACCTGTTACTACCCTGCAACTCCTTCCCCTCAGGAGGCAGGGCCAGAGGGATCAGTAGGCCAACTCTCATTGTTGTGCCCAAACGTCATGGTAGATCTGAAATTGGGCTCCGACTCAGTGTCGGATGCGATTTCTCCTGGCTCATCCCCAGTGTATTGCAGCTCTTCGGGTTCATCTGGTTGAGGTGGGACCAGGACGGCAGTCCAGTCGATCGGGGGAAATTTCTGCCCCTTGCTTGAGTCTTCTTTGGGCAACTCTAGCAGACTCAATTTGATCGCCTGATCATCGAAGGTGGACTCCAGCCCATCATCAGGATAGATAATCCTTGCATTGATGAACTGGATTGGTGTGCAGATGCAGAGATTGCCTTCTCCTTGAAGACCCCGTCTTCTTCTGATACTTTTGTGCTTTGGTTTCCTAATCCGAGTAGGCCGATATCGTAGTCTTTCTCTACCCACATTCTCTTGAACTCCCATGATTCGGGTCGAGTCTTGATATTCAAGCTGATAGTAGAAGGTTTGACGCTCGGCAGGGAGGAAGACGTAGTTCGATCCAATGGGACATGCGCGAGGGAAGTAATTTGCATTGTGATGGTATGAGACCTCCCCATTAGAGCGTTGTGCGTCCATAGCTGGGATGGTAGGCTCTCGAAGGTTGGATGCTTCTACCATTGGAAATTGTCCAGGATCGGTAATGATGGTGATCGCCCTATCTCCGAAGATGTGCTTGACCCTTTGGTGAAAATTTGAAGAGATGGCACCGATTCTGTGAAACCAGGTCCGATCGGAAAGGAGATGAATGAAGCTGAGATGTCCAAGACCTGAAGAGTGATGGTTGATGTTTTTGGATCGATCAGAACCTGGACATCAATCTCCCCTTCGACCTCCTCGATAGTGGCCACATAATTGAAGCTGGGCCCCAATTTTGCTAGGGCATGTGGCATGCTGTCCAAGGAAGGGTCTTCTTCTTGGAGGACGATGGCTGAAGTAAAAGCCGAATAAACAGGTGCGGTGGGCAAGTTGTGCCCCTGATTGCTTGATGGAAAGATGGGTAGGCTTTGCCCCTGTTAAGCTGGAGTGGGCAAGCTGTGCCCCTGACTGACTATTGTTGAGACGGGCAGGTTGTGCCCCTGACTGACTATTGTTGAGACGGGTAGGTTGTGCCCCTGGTTGATTGATGCTGAGATGGGTAGGATTTGCCCTTGGCTCAAACTGAGCAGACCATGCCCCTGTTTTACCGATGCTACGCTAGGGAGATTGTCTCCTTAGTTGACTGAGATGGGCTGATTGTACCCATGCTTAGAAATGGGCGTGGAGAATGAACCGACTGAAGGTGCCCCTTGCATAATGATGTGCTCTGGGATTGAAATAACTGAGGGTGCCCCTTACAGGATGAGAGGCTCGAACTCTAAACTAGAGTCGATGGCACAAATAAACTGGAGAGGAGGCTCTTCTTGGCTTACGAGAGCTGGATAGGCAGGAGGTGCCCCTTGCATTGTGAAGATTGGATCAACTGGAGATGCCCCTTGCAGGATGAGGGGTTCTGAAACTGGACTGGTAAGGGGTGCCCCTTGCCAACCTTGATTAGGGAACTGTAAGTTCCATCTTGACTGTTGCTGTTGCTGCGGTTGTCCATGCTGAGGGAGGAATAGTGCACCTTCGGTAGAGGCGACAAGATCATCCTCTTCCATTGGATGGGAGATGGGAACACTATCATTATCGCTCTCGTATCCGGTAGGCTCACCTTCCACTATCAGTTGTATTGGAGAGGCCTGTTGAGGCCACCAAGGGGAGATCATCCCAGCCCTTATTCCGGCTTCAACTTGTTCCCCGACGCAAATGAGTTGGGTGAAGTTCGCATATGGATGTGAGACAACATATCCAAAGATACTTGGATTTGCCGAGTGGACGATCATGGAGATTTGCTCCTCGTCGTCGAGGGGAGTCTTCATTCTAGCGGCCATGGCCCGCCACCGTCCAACGTAAGCTGACAATGTTTCATCACTTCTTTGCCTGAGAGCTGCGAGGTCCGCTCTCCTGGGTGCCATGTTAAGATTGTATGCGAACCTGTAGACGAAAGCCTGAGAGAGCTGCTCCCAAGTCCTGATGCGATGGCAGTCCAATGATGTGTACCAGTCTAGGGCACCGTCTTTCAGGGACTTTTGAAACAGACGGATCAATGCTCCGTCGTTGCTTGCCACGGCATCTAACTCACCACAAAATGATCTCAAGTGATCTATAGGACACCCTGTCCCATCATATCTTTTAAATTTTGGTACCTGAAAGCCTTGAGGTATCATTGCATCGGGAAATGGACAAAGGTCCCTGAACTTAGTGGATGGAAGATCCACCCCTTGCTGCTTCTGCAACTTTCTCTTCATCTCTCGCATCTGTTCTCGGAGTTGTTCGATTTCAGAGGGACCAAATGAAGGAGATCTTGCCCCTTGCCAGGACTGAGCTGACCCCCTTTCGTAATAATTGGTGTCATTGATGCTCCTATGATTCCTGCTTGAATGAGGTTGGGCCTGATAATTACTCCCATTATAAGGACTTTGTTGGACTGGAGCTGAGAAGGGAGATTGCAAAGAAATCCCAGTCACAGGAGAATATTGAAATTGGTTGGAACTCCCATTAGGGAGGAGATGTTGGAATTGGCTCGGAGTTCTGATTGTGGGATGTGACTGAAAATGGCTCTCATTTGCAGGAGGATACTGGAAGAAATGCCCTGATTGAGGGCCTTCATTAGGAGGGTATTGAAAGTCCTGCGCCAACCCTGATAGCTGTGGTTGGGATGAACTGGAGGCTGGAAGAGATGGTTGTTGTGATTGTTGAACTGGACTAGCTTGATTGCTGGCTGCTGAAACCTGGGCTTGTGTGAATCGGAGAAGCATTTTTTGCGTGGCCTTCATGCTTTGTTGTAGCTCTTGGATGCCAGGAATTGACATGGATTCACTCGAGTTTAACAGTGGAGAGGAAGTCTCAGGTATAGGGAATGGGAGAGCCATGTAGATTTTGTACTGGACGTGGCAGGGTGATTTGGTTTGGAGGAGTAATGGTGAGAAGTATGCACTACTTTTTTTTTGGGTTTTGGGATTTTTTTTTTTTTTGGGTTTTGGGTAAAATGCTATGCAGATGAGATTGTATGAGGACTAATGACTTTCAAGTATAGGGAGGATTCTGTTTTTCAAGTCGGATCACGACTAGTGGGACTAGCTTATCCCCAGCAGAGTCGTCATTCTGTGGACCCTCGCCGTTCCGCGCTCCCGACGACGTTCTCCCTTTCCTTTCGGAAAAGGAAGAAGAGGTGCGTGCGTGCGAATCGCCGTTTGTGCCACTGGTTTGCCTC
The DNA here is from genome assembly GCA_003013855.2 of Liriodendron chinense. NCBI lineage: Eukaryota > Viridiplantae > Streptophyta > Magnoliopsida > Magnoliales > Magnoliaceae > Liriodendron > Liriodendron chinense. The sequence goes on from ML058477.1 coordinate 186,826, forward strand.
GTTCTCGAGGGCTTTGTTTGATTGTTGTGTTAAGCTGGATGTGTTTAGATGAGTTTATATAAGACCAGAGTCGCCACTAGCCGGTTACTTCGAATCTACTAGTCAGCTAGACCCCGTAGAAACGTTAGAGAAGGGGATCCGAAGATTCCTTCCTCTAAAATGACTCCTTTTGATCTGCGGCCAGAGATTCGAGGTAAGGGATCACAGTTACAGGGTGGGAAGAGGTTAAGCACCCCACACACTGCCCATACCGAAGTACGGTCTTTACTTCACAGAATCGAACTAACACTTGAAAGTCTGTTTTAATCCTCGTACATTCTCATAGATGACATGATGCATGAATGCAGGTCTGAACAGTAAGAGTTTCTGATGGGCAGGTTTCCATTAACAGGCAAGCCCAGAGCATACGCTCGAACTGACAGGTGCTTTATGCGAGATGCATGCTGTGTGTTTGAATAATCAAAGTGCTTGTAGTGACTAATGTATGAATGCAGGTCTGAACAGTAAGAGTTTCTGATGGGCAGGTTTCCATTAACAGGCAAGCCCAGAGCATACGCTCGAACTGACAGGTGCCTTATGCGGGATGCATGTTGTATGTTTGAATAATCAAATTGCTTGTAGTGAAGCAGGGGGGTTGGAAGAAAAGTAAATGCTTGCACTTATACTAGATGCAAATGAGATGATGCTGAAAAAAGAGTAGCTAGATGGACGGAGGTGTCGCAAGGATTGGCTTCGAGTGACTAGATCAAGACTTGGATGGCTTGGGAGACTTGGACCAGTGGTCAAGCTGGGCTGGACCAGGGCTAGGCTCTCCTCACTCGGGCTCTCCTTGGTGGAGGAATGGGCTAAAGGGTGGAGAGACGGATTGCACTCGGGCTAGCTTCGTAGGGATTGGATTGGGTTGGATCATTGAAATGAGAAGGGGAGAGGGGTATTTATAGCAGCGGGCAGTGGCAGAACCCGTAAATAATTTTGGGCGGCCCCCCGTACGGACGCTCCTCGGGTTCCAGCGCGTGGTACGGTCATATCTCGGGGCTGCTGCTTTGGACTTAGTGAGTTGACTCGGTGGGTCGACTCAGCGGGTTGACTCAGTGATTTGACTCAGTGGGTTGACTCGGCGATTTGACTCGGTGTTTTGACTTGACAGGTTGACTCAGCGGGTTGACTCGGTGATTTGACTTAGTGGGTTGACTCAGTGAGTTTGACTTTTTTAGGATTTTTTGACTGGTTTTTCTTATGGGGGGTTTTTCAGGCTGATGTTTAGGGGCGAGTTGACTGGGTTCAGGCTTGAGTTAGGCTATGGATTGTGGTTTACATGGGTGAGTTTGGCTGAGTTTGGACATGGGATTTGGGGGTATGGTCTTCCATTCATCCAGCTATCTCTACCAGCAGTGTAGCCGAAGGTGGGGTGTCTACACAATTGAATAGAGATTAAATGGGAAAATGACGATGGATTACAAGGAGTGGGGTCCACCTCTATGAAGTGGTTACATATATCAGTACATTGAACCCATTACGTACATGCTTTTCCATGTGGTCATCACTTCAATTCTAGGCCATCCACTGCTCAAATGGGCCTCTCCATCAGAAATATCTCCATAAATTGGCCCCACTCGGCTCAAATGGGCCTCTCCATCAAAAATATGTCCTTAAATTGGCTCCACTTGCTTTACAAGTTAATATTGGAGTCTTTTCAGATTCGGATTATGTGGTGATCCCTAGTACCATATCCAAACTGGTCGGTGCTGCAAAAGCGATGTGGGCCCCACCATGACGTATTTGTTTCATCTATGCTCTTCATCCACTTTCCCACATCATTTTAGAGCATGAGCCCAAAAATGAAACGGATCCAAATAACATGTGGACCACACCACTGGAAACAGTGGTGATTGAATGGCCACCATCATAACTTCTTGGGGGCACAAAAGTTATGGATCAAGCTGATTTTTTTTTTCCCCCTTCATCCAGGTATGTGTGACCTAATCAACTGGTTGGATGGAAAATAAACATTACAGTGGGCCCTAAGAAGTTTTTTAATGGTGGCCATTTAATAACCATTGTTTCTTGTGGTGTGGTCCACATGAGGTTTTGATCTGCCTCACTTTTAGGTTCATGACCTAAACTGATATGGTAAAATGGATGGACGTAGTGGATAAAACACATACATCATGGTGGGGCCCACAGCACCAACCAGTACTGATATCATGGTACTCGAGGGGTCACTAAAGAGTCCGAGTCCTACAAGTTCTGAGTGAACTCGTCGGAAGTACGATCAGGTCAGCGATCAGAATCACCAGGAACAGGAGTAATCTATCAGAAAGGCCTAATGAAAATAAACGACCTGTCTACTTTTGGTCCTGTTCTGAAGTCGGTCTAGAAAGAGTAGACTCAGTCTACTCAGTCCGTACAATTTCTAACTGAGTTGACTCGGTCTGTCCAAATTTTCTGACTACGTCCACTCACTGTACTGGGGCTCAAGACAGCATGCTGCCAAGCTGCTCGTAAGCTAACTGCAGGCTTGGGATCGGTTGCACCGGACACGGATTGCCTGCAACAGGAAGCTAGGTGGAGCCTACTGTGATGTTCGTGAGAAATCCAACGCATCCATCCGTTTTTCCATATTGTATTAGGATGTGTTCTAGAAAATGACGCAGATCCAAAACTCGAATGGGCCACACGACAGGAAAATGTGGGGATTGAAGGTCGACCATTGACGCTTTTTTTGTGTTTTCAGTTCATCCCTGTAAGAATGATCTTATGAATGGTATGCGTCGCGTATAAACATCACAGTAGACCCTAGGGAGGTTTCAACGGTAGGCATTTCCATACCCACTTTTTCCTGTCGTGCAGCGCACTTGATTTTTGGATCTACCACATTTTTTGGTATCATGTCCAGAAAAATAGATGAGCTGAGTGGATTTCTCAAAAACATCACGGTGACCACACCTTGCTTCCTGCTGCAAGAAGTTCCAGGCTGTCTCAGGCAATCCATGTCTAGTTGCACTTAGGCTGCTCACAGAAGGGTCAATAGCCATAGAGCGGATGTGGGCCCCACCAAATGATCATCGAACATGAACACGTACGCCTTGTCCCTAGGTTGATCTGGCATTGGTGAATTCCATAAAGAGATCAAGCACACCCAAAAATGGATCCCTCCAATTTTATGGAGATGGCCCACCAACACAATCAACGGCTTAGATTTAAAGATCTAAATAAACGAACGATCTATTATCTCCACATTTTCTTCATTAAGAAAAACTTAGGCAACGATTGAAGGCACAAAAGAGAGGCCTTGGGCGCGACTTGGGTGAGACCCCGGAACCAGCTATGCGGGTGGGACCCTGAACCTAGGGCCCACCTGGGTGTATTCTTTGTAGATCAATGCCATTAATATGCTTTTCCGGATTATTTTGTACTATAGTACAAAAAATGAAGAAGATAAAAGTTTTGAGTGGACTACAACATAAGAAAACTAGTTAATGACCATTAAAAACCTTTTGTGAGCCACAAAAGTTTTATATCAACCTGATATTTGTTTTTTCCTTTCATCCCTTTCTACGTGACCTTATCAATAGATTGGATGGTCAATAAACATTAGGGTGGACTCCAGGAAGTTTTTAATGGTCACGATTGAATGATAACTATTTCTTGGGTGTGGTCCACCTAAAATTTTCATCAGTTTCATTTTTGGGACTGCATCCTAAAATAATATGAAGAAACAGATGGACGGCATGGATCTACAAAGAATACATCCAGGTGGGCCCTAGGTTCAGGGTCCCAACCACATCGCTGGTTCCGGGGTCTCACCCAAGTCGCGCCCCTACTTAATAGTGTGACAAGAGAAGGGGTGGGGGAGTGCTTTCTAGCCTGGGACGTGGGATTTCCTTTTTTTTTTTTTTTTTTTTTTTTTTTTTTTTTTTTTTTTTTACCTTCTTAAATCTTTTTTCCTTTCTCTTTTGTGTTGAGAGTTCTTCTTACTCTTCTTCTTTTTTTTTTTTTTTTTTTTTTTTTTTTTTTTTTTTTTTGGCTTATGTCATGATTGGTAATAAGAGAGTTTCCTTCCAAAAAAATTTATAACAAGGGACGAAAAGTCATCTAGGTCGGAATATATTATACTTGTTTTAGGTAGAAGGGTTACAATGTTATATATGTAAGATCCACTCCGTCCATTAAGGTGAGAACCATTATTTGGACTCTTAATGCATAAGATGTACCCAAATAAAAGCTCAATAGGCCGCACCAATGGGGAAAATTAAAAAAGTGATCGCAAGACTAATAAGCTCACAAGGTATGTTTGAGTTTTTGTCCAAGCCAGTTTTTTGTATCTTTTCTCCAGCCTCATGTTTGTCATACACGTGGCATGCTGATGATACTTCAAAACAATTGGCTACATCATTAAAGTCACACAAGTAAAATGATCCAAACCATCCAAAGGCTGGCAATCTATATGGACAGTTTAAAAACATGGGCAAGTTGTTTATTTGTGATCCTTACATTTGTGGCCCACTCAAGGTTGAAAATTTCCTCATTTCTTGCTAAAGTATATATTTCAATGGACTTATTACAACCATTTTGTTAAATATCACATACGTAGACTAATTTTGAATATTGAAGCTAATTTGGGATGTCATATATGCTCTATGACTGTATTGAAAAATTCTAATGCATTTCAATTCCTCCCATTTACTCCTATCCAGAGAGAGAGAGAGAGAGAGAGAGAGAGTGTGTGTGTGTGTGTGTGTGTGTCTTTGGATTTAAAATGCATTTTGTTTTTTAATTCTCTTATGTAAATGCATGTAAATGGGTAATGGTTAATTATTAATAAAATTTATGCACTTTTTTCTATGCTGACAATCACAACTTGCCTTTTGGATACTAAAATTGAGGGTGTGAACTTCATGTGGGCTTATCCCCACTGTTCATCCATTTTGTGAGCTGATTTTAGGGCATGAACCCAAAATTGAGATAGATCTAAAACTCGAGGGGACCACACCACACGAAACAATGGGTTCAACACCTACATTTAAAAACCTTTTATGACAACAATTTCCTATGGTGTTGGCCAATTGAGCTTCAAATTTACCTCATTTTTGGGCTCATGCCCTAAAATGTTTCAGTAACATCGACGGACAGCGTGGATATGTCACAGACATCACAGTGGAGCTCATGAATTTAAGTCAATCATTTTCAAATAGCTTTTCAAGGAGGAAATATTTTGTTTCTGTCAAACAAAGTTAAAAGCTAATAATTAGCTACTTACATATATTTGCGAGGGAAATGAAAAAACAAACACTCCCCTACTTCCATCTAAGCACATCTTGAGCAAGCCATTTACTCCTAATTCATTTACCTCCAATTCAATTTCCCATTTATCTCCATTTGCAAGCTCCCAAACAAGCCAGCAATGGTTGGCATCCCATCCCATTTTTCCATGTGGTGTGGCCCACGAAAGTTGTGGATCTAGTTGATTTTTTGCCCTAGGACCTAACATTGATAATTGAATCTGACTGATGGTCCCACAACCTGGATTATTTTATGCAGTGTAAAACAGGTGTTGTAGGGGTTCCAATAGAATCTCCATTTTTTAAATTTAAACCCAAACGGATTGGAGAGGGAGAGAAAAGGATTCGGGAAACCCACCAATGGGGTCCACGGTCCCTGCAGCCAACATCTTCATTATCATAGCCATGGCCTAAAGATCAGATGATGCTTGGCTATGAGGCAGAGTTGCGCGTATCATTTGTGTGCGGCAAAAAAGAAAGGAAAAACCTAAATAATATTAAACACAATTGTAAATGATCAACATCTTTAATTTATGGTGTTTACGTCAGATTTTGTAACAGGGCCCTCCAGACATTCATCTTTCCTTGCTAACGATTTCCTCCTGACCTGAAAAGAGACAAAGGAAAAACTATGGGTGGCCGGCGCCCGGCCTTTAGCCCTACGATGCCTAAGTTAGATAGGATAAGATTGAAGGAAAGCAAATAGACGATTCTTTGAGTGAATAATGTGTACCTTCTTATTGATGAAACCATCCTTTTATATAAATCCGAATGTCCCACTCTATTACGCAAGATCTCAAGATTATTACGGATTTCATGAGATAAGATGTTTATCCTGCTTATCCTTAGATAAAGGAATAGTTTGATTCAACTACTCATCTGGTTAATTACGTTCCTTGATAATGATCCCTCGAGATACGGAACCGCAAGCGAAGATAAGCCCAAAACCGGCCTATACGGGCTGCTGGTACTCTGAGACGAGGGAGCTACTCTTATCAGGAGGAATGCGACCCCTCGCAACGAGCACGAGCCGAGCTGCTCGCATTTTGGGATGCGATCGAGATGCGACCCCTCGCGACGAGCACGAGGCGGACTGCTCGCATTTTGGGATGCGACCGGGATGCGACCCCTCGCGACGAGCACGAGGCGGACTGCTCGCATTTTGGGATGTGACCCCTTGCGACGAGCACGAGCCGAGCTACTCGCATTTTGGGATGCGACCCTTCGCGACGAGCACGAGGCGGACTGTTCGCATTTCTTCGGAGGCTAAATTTATGTATAACAACTTCCCCCCAAACCCTTGGTGTTTGAAGAGGTACGCCAAGAGTTTTGTTTGTATATGTGCGCTGGAAGGGAATCACGCATGGGTTCTCAGACGTGATACTGCATTTATGATGGCCAGCTTTATGCAGCTTTTGATCTGTAAGAGGTGAAGCGTCTCCTGCCACGTGTCTCCGTAATTAATGTCACGTCCGTTCGTTTATCGTGCAGGACGAGAGGCCGCCGCGTGTCATTCAAATCAAGCGGAATGATTGCGTATAAATATCGAATCATGCAGGGGTTTCTTCCATTTTTGAACTTTAAGCTGCGGAGTTTTCTTCTTTCTTCTTTGTTTTCAGTGCAAACCTCTTTGCAGAGGTAGTCTTCCTTCCTATTTTCTTCTTCTCCTATCTTACTTTTTCTCTGTAATGGCGGAGGTTTCCGATGAAGAGATTGTCCCTCTGGGAGATGAAACCCCTGATTCTTCTGAATCCAACAACGCCAGAGTACCGGTCGGGAGATATTCTGCCGCCGGTTACTCCTCTATACTGACGGAGGAAAGGCTTTCTAGCATTAGGAAAAAATATCGGGTCCCAGACTCCGTTTCCTTCAGATTGACTGAGAGAGGGGAGACAGCCGATGCACCACCACCAGGCTGCGTAGCTTTTTACGAATACTTTTTCAAAGTTGGCGTGAGTCTTCCCCTCCACCCATTCATACGAAATTTTCTTCGTATTTACAAGATTGCCCCGGGCCAACTAATCGTTAATGGTTGGCGGGTGCTTTTAAGTACCTTTGTCCTCTGGAAGCAAGCAGGTAACGATGAGTTAACCCCTGAGGAATTTTTTAGGTTATTCCAGCTGAAGAAGGCACCAGCTAGCGAGGGTTGGTATTACCTCTGCTTCTAGCACAGGAATAATTTCATTTTGGAAAACCCTTCTTCCAACTGCCCGGGGTGGAGGAAAAAATGGTTTTATGTCTCCGGCAACTGGGAGTCCGAAATGGGCTCCGACCCTAAAGGCCATAACGTTAATCGCTATTTTGGCGAAGGTGGGTTAAGTTTTTGCTGTCTGTCTGAAAGAAACAAAGCCATTGCTCTACGATGATTAATGTGCCTTCTCCTTTTCTTGTAGGGATCCCGACTGGTGTGAAGCCGAACTTGCGAGGAGGACTCAACGAAAAACTAGTTAGAGTCTACAAGCTCTCAGCGGCTGTGCGCCACGTTAACAACGCTTTAGAGCCCCGTTGCCTCTGTGCTGTGGGTCTCATCTTCCAAGAAGAGATGACAAATGTTGGGGATAAAAGGGGCGCACTAGGGGTACTTCCCCGTTTGAAGGGTACAGCCTCAAAGAGGCAAAAGAAAATAGCGGGTGGTCCTTCAACCGCGCCTGCTCCAGCAGAAGGGTCTGCTCGCGGCCCACAATCGCGTGTGGCTGCACCAGGAGGGGTTGCCACGACCTCTAGCACTGCCGCGACCCCTCCAGCTTCTGCGACCCCTCCCCCTGCTGCGACCCCTCTGGCTGACACCCGTTGTCAGCCGATAATTGAAGTTATCGATAATTCGCCGAAAGGCGATCAAAGAGGGGGAGGCCTCCCTCCAAAGGGGGCAACATGCGAGCCTACTGCTGCTCGCGAATTACTGACGCCCGCCTCGGGTATTGCGAGTGCTCGCGAGGCGGGCTCTAATGAGATGATTGTAGCCCAACCTTCTGGGTCGGGAGCTTTTGTCATCCCACCTCATTTGCATCCAATATGTGAGTTCATGTTTGATAAGATTTCTCCCAACTCCTTCGGAGGCCTCCCCGAACCAAGCCCAGAAGCTCTCTCTACCGATATCGGGGTGAGATTGCTTCAGGTAACCAACATTCTCCCATCTGTCATTCTTTCTTTATTACCAATATGGCGGGCTACTCTAATTTCTTCTTTTTTTTTTATATCAGAGTCTGGATCTCACGCTTCGTGTCAGATGTGACATTGAAGCAACCCGCCGCAGCGTTGAAGATGTGGAAAAGAAGAAGAAGACGATGGAGGCCGAGGTTCAAGGAAGGGACCGTCTGGTGAAGGCTCTGGAAGCCCAAATTACCAAGCTGGATGAGGAAAAGAGGATTCTCCTTGTCAAGATTCAAACCATGACTGATCGCTTTCAGTCATTGGATCTCCAACTCGCGAAACTTCAAGAACTCCATACCAAGAGCGAGAGAGAGAAGGAGATATTCCGCCAAGACAAGATCCAGCTCGAAGAGCAGCTCAAGGATTCTCAGGCTAAGCTCGGGGAGGCCCAGCAGAGACTCAACCAGTTGAAGGATGACTCCATTCACTGGGAAGAGGAGCGAGTGGCTTTCGTCCAGATGGTATCTGACGAAGGCCCTCGTGCAGTCCAGGAATTTCGAACCTCTCAACTTTACGACGAGGAGCGATATGAAGCGTATATCGCTGGTCGCGATTTTGCGGTCAGAGTTATGCAGCAGATTACTCCAACTTTTAACTTTGAGGAGTTCAAAAGGGTGGCTTTCGAGGTTGCTGCTAGAGAGAGAGCTGCTGCTGAGAATGACGTCACTGGAGCTACAGATGCGGCGCCTGCTCCCGAGACTGGTCCTGAAGCTGAGAGCAGCGAGCCTGCTCAAGATGGAGATGACTAGTCTTGACTTCATTGCCCTCCTCCTTCTATCTTGTGTATTTCTTCTTTTTTTGAAAGGAAATTGCTCATGTAACTGACTTGACTTTTTAATCAATTATAATGGAAATTTCTCTTTTCTTCAATGCTGTGTACTTTCTCCATCTTTTTCGGCCCTGTGTCCATCGTATATTGTCCACTAACTCATGAAAAAATGAATTAGACTCAATTCGGGGGTCGCGTGACCATGTCCATGTTGAGATAGACTGGTCTATCGATTGAGATTTTGATTCTACCAAGGGTAGAAGATTGGTCAAGGGAACATGTATGTTCTCTTCAGGGCTATTTATGATCCATAAAATGGAAAAGCAACCAACGAGAATGATTTTAACCCTACCAAGGGTAGGCAATTGGCCAAGAGAATGTGTGCATTCTCTTCCGGGCTATTTGAGTCCAATTTGAATGGAGAAGCGACAAAAAGAGTGACTTTATTTTTATTCACTCGAATGTCGTCCGGAATTACATCGAATTAGGGAAAATACCGTAATAAGTGTTCCACATGCCAAGGGCGACGTACGGGTCTTCCTTGCATATCTTCAAGATAATAAGTACCGGGTCGCACAATTTTGATGACTCGATACTGGCCTTCCCAATTCGGGTCCAACGAACGAGCAGGAATACCGAGGTTCTGTCTAAGGACCAAATCACCGAGCTTAAAAACTCTAGGACGAACTTTAGTATTTCGGTAACGAGCAATGCGTTGCTGGTACGCTGCTGCTCGCATCTGGGAGGCATTTCTCCGTTCTTCCAAAAGATCGAGATGAAGTTGAAGCCCTTCCTGATTACAAGTGGGGTCATATTGCTTGACTCGATACGAGGGTACTTGAACTTCAATCGGTACTACTGCGTCGGTACCAAATACCAAGGAGAAAGGAGTTTCGCCTGTAGATGTGCGAGTCGTAGTTCTATATGCCCATAAGACCTCTGGCAGAAGTTCTGGCCATGTACCTTTACATTCGTCGAGCTTGGTTTTTAAATGGTGCTTGATGATTTTATTCACCGCTTCAACTTGCCCATTTACTTGTGGATGATATGGAGAGGTGCGGACATTGCGTATTTTCCATTTTTCACAGAATTCATCAAAGGCAGCATTGTCAAATTGCTTTCCATTGTCGGTGATTATAGTATGGGGGAGTCCATAATGGTATATGATATTCCTCCATACGAACTTGGTAGTCTGTTTCTCAGTAATTGTGGCTAAAGGCTCCGCCTCGGCCCATTTGGTGAAATAATCGACTCCCACGATTGCGAACCTATTTTGTCCTTTTCCGATGGGCAGGGGCCCGATGATATCGACCCCCCATTGGGCGAAGGGCCAAGGGCTATCAATTGGCGTCATTTGCTCGGATGGTATACGAGGTATAGGAGAGTATCGCTGACACTTGTCACAATTTTTGGAGAATTCAATTGCATCTGCCTTCATAGTGGGCCAATAGTATCCTTGCCTCATCGCCTTGTATGCTAGAGATCGTCCCCGTGGGTGATTACCACATGCCCCCTGGTGTATTTCATCTAGAACACGACGTGCTTCTTCTGGGTGAAGACACCTTAAATAGGGCAAAGAAAAACTCCTGCGCAATAACATTCCATTTTGTAAAGTATACCTGACAGCTCGATGGCGGATTTGTCGCGTGGATTTTTTGTTTTCTGGAAGGTCTCCATCCCTGAGGTAAAGGAGAATAGGGTCCATCCAACACGGAGAGGGATGTACCGTGATCACCTGCTTAAGAGTCGCATGGTCAATACTTGGGCTCTGAAGGTGCTCGACGGGAATTAAATGCGATAACTCAGATTCTGATGCCGAGGCAAGTTTTGCTAAAGAATCGGCGAGTTTGTTCTTCTCACGAGGGATGTGGATTATTTCATGACTCTTTAACTTTGCGAGCAAAATGAGCACTAGAGATTTGTATAAGGCCATCCTTTCTTCTTTTGCTTCGAATTCACCGAGTACCTGATTGACTATGAGCTGAGAGTCACTATGAATAAGAAGATTTTGAATTGAGAGGACGTTTGCTAGTTCGAGGCCGACGATCAGAGCCTCATATTTCGCTTCATTATTCGAGATGCGAGACTCAAAACGTAAGGCGTACTGGAAATGCGACCCGTCTGGAGCAACTAAAATTAGGCCCGCTCCACTACCGGTGGCCCGTAAAGACCTGTCCACGAAAAGTGACCAGGATGACTGGTCACTGGTCGCGATATTGTCATCGGGAGAGGAGTATGTGAATTCGGCGATGAAGTCCGCCACAGCCTAGCCCTTGATCGCGGTTCTGGGGCAAAATGAAATATCGTGCTCACTGATCTCGATCGCCCATTTAGTTAATCTTCCTGAAGCCTCGGGCTTTTGAAGGACCTGTCGTAACGGATGATTTGTTGGTACTAATATAGCGTGGGCCTGAAAGTATGGTTGTAGTTTTTGGGCGGCTGTGATTAAAGCAAGGGCCAACTTCTCCATGTCAGAATACCGGGTTTCTGCGTCCACCATTGCTCGACTGATATAATAAACGGGCCTTTGTATCCCGGAATCTTCCCTTATTAAAGCGGCGCTGATGGCTGTGGAAGACACAGACAAATAAAGGATGAGTTGCTCGTGTGCCACCGGTTTAGATAAAACGGGGGGCGCGCTCATATATTGCTTCAATTGTTGGAAAGCTTCTTCACATTGTGGTGTCCATTCCCAATCAGATTTGGTTGTGACTTGAAGGAGCTTAAAGAAGGGTAAGCACTTGTCGGAAGCCCGCAAGATGAACCTGTTTAACAAGGCAATGCGACCAGCCAGACGTTGAACGTCTTTGAGAGTGGCTGGGGACTTCATTTCGATCAATGCTTTAATCTTTTCAGGATTCGCCTCGATTCCTCGTTGGCCAACCATAAATCCCAGAAATTTTCCGGCAGAGATTCCGAAGGCACATTTTTCTGGATTTAATTTCATCCGATACTTCCTCATCAAGTCAAAAGCTTCTCGAAGATCCGCAAGGTGGTCACTTCCTACAACGCTTTTCACGAGCATGTCGTCGACATAAACCTCCATATTCCGGCCAATTTGCGCGACGAACATTTTATTGACGAGGCGCTGATAAGTGGCCCCTGCATTTTTAAGGCCAAAAGGCATTACCTGATAGCAATATAGGCCACGGTCAGTGATGAAGGCGGTATGTTGGCTGTCAGGCGGATGCATCATGATCTGGTTATAGCCGAAATAGGCATCCATGAAACTGAGCAAAGCATGTCCAACTGTTGAATCGACCAGTTGGTCGATTCGAGGAGTTGGGAAGCTATCTTTAGGGCACGCTTTGTTTAAATCTGAATAATCGACGCACATTCTCCATTTACCGTTAGCTTTTCGAACGAGAACTACGTTCGCGACCCATTCCTGGATAATCAACTTCTTTTATGAAATTGGCCGCGAGCAGTTTTTCGACTTCAGCCTTGATTGCCATCTGCCTTTCTGCAGTAAAAGCATGTCGGCGTTGGTGGACGGGTTTATAATTCGGTTCAATGTTCAAATGATGTGCGATGACGCTGGGGTCGATGCCTGGCATATCTTTATGAGACCAAGCGAACACGTCTTGGTATTCGGTGAGAAAACGAACCAGATCTTCACGGAGGACGTTAGTTAAAGAGGATCCAATGTATACGACTTTTGACGAATCGTCTTTGATTAAGCGGATTGACACTGTTTCTTCCCCGGGAGCTCCTGATTGGAGAGCATTCTCCCTTGGATTTAAGGAGGCGGCCGTTGGAAGACTTGATGAATCTTGCTCTATCATCATAACTGGACTCGCCTGAGTTTTCTTTCGATCTTGTAGGGCTATCTCGTAACAAGACCGGGCTTCTTTCTGATTTCTTCGTACAACCCCAATACCATTGGGGGTAGAAAATTTCATGCACAAATACAAGGGATGTAAAGCTGCCCCCACCTTATTAAGCGATGGTCGCCCCAAAATGGCATTGTACGCCGATCTCCGATCTACCACGAGGAAGTTGATGAAGATAGTCGTCTTCGCAGGGCTCTCACCAAAGGTGATTGGGAGGTCAATGCTCCCTTCAGGTGTCACCACTTCCCCCCCCCCCCCCCCCCCCCCCCGAAGCTGACGAGGGGAGTTGAGACTGGCTTGAGCAGGCTTCTGGCAAGTGCCATTTTATCGAAAGCCTCCAGGAAGAGAATATCAGCAGAACTATCTGTATCCACCATAATACGATGAGTCAGATAATTTGATACCTTTAACGCGACTACGATGGAGTCTTCGTGAGGGAAGTGAATCCCTTCTGCATCTTCAAGGGAGAAAGAAATTGAAAGACGGCTAGATTCTGATGTATCGGGAGTTCGTTCCAACCAGTAGATATGCTGAGGCTTCTTGGATGCCTTACGAGTGTATGCTTTTCTCGAAGCTTGGGAATCTCCTCCGCAAGCCGGTCCTCCGACGATGGTTCGAATCTCCCCAGTAGGTTCAACATTTTCTTGACTTCCGGAAGCCTCAAATAACGAGTTTTGTGACGGCACGCTAGGATCTCCTTGAGGGATGCCCGTCGAAGTGGCTTGAGGGATGGGCACCGGTTCTGTAACGTCAGGTGGAGGTAACGTCTGCCTTGACGGGGAAGGATGAACTATCTTTTTTGGAGGCATCGTGCTTGATGATGGGAATGGCTAAATTTGGTGATCAAATTGCGTTCCCACAGACGGCGCCAATCTGTTTACGTCAGATTTTGTAACAGGGCCCTCCAGACATTCATCTTTCCTTGCTAACGATTTCCTCCTGACTTGAAAAGAGACAAAGGAAAAACTATGGGTGGCCGGCGCTCGGCCGTTAGCCCTCTGATGCCTAAGTTAGATAGGATAAGATTGAAGGAAAGCAAATAGACGATTCTTTGAGTGAATAATGTGTACCTTCTTATTGATGAAACCATCCTTTTATATAAATCCGAATGTCCCACTCTATTACGCAAGATCTCAAGATTATTATGGATTTCATGAGATAAGATGTTTATCCTGCTTATCCTTAGATAAAGGAATAGTTTGATTCAACTACTCATCTGGTTAATTACATTCCTTGATAATGATCCCTCGAGATACGGAACCGCAAGAGAAGATAAGCCCAAAACCGGCCTATACAGGCTGCTAGTACTCTGAGACGAGAGAGTCTTATCAGGAGGAATGTGACCCCTCGCGACGAGCACGAGCCGAGCTGCTCGCATTTTGGGATGCGATCGAGATGCGACCCCTCGCGACGAGCACGAGGTGGACTACTCGCATTTTGGGATGCGACTGGGATGTGACCCCTCGCGACGAGCACGAGGTGGACTGCTCGCATTTTGGGATGCGACCCCTCGCGACGAGCACGAGCCGAGCTACTCGCATTTTGGGATGCGACCCTTCGCGACGAGCATGAGGCGGACTGCTCGCATTTCTTCGGAGGCCAATTTTATGTATAACATATGGTGTATACGGATATACCCTAACTAAGCCATATGGAAGTTTATTGGAATAAAACTATAATCCACTTCCACCATGCATTTGTGGCAAGACAAAAAACAAGAACTTGCATGATATAAACAACTGATTTTCCACCTCTCTCACCAAACCAACATTGTAGTTTTTTTCAAGTTCCTTATGAAGGATGCTGATTCGGGCTTATAAGTGTACTTTAAAAACTCCCAAATGCTAAACTTGACTCGGGAAGTATGAACAAAACCTAAAACGAAACTCGATAAAATTTGACTATCCAATACTTGACATAAAAGTGTTCACACGTGGGAGAAGCCAAATATATAAAATCAAACCTACTTCTACTATGGACGAATTAACACGAGCTTAAAATCCATCGTGCCTTTTATGGAGAACAGATGGTGGTTGCTCTTTCTCTCCTTCTATTGGACCAGTTGCCACCTTTACGTTTCTACTTTATGTGCCAAAGATATTTTCCTCACTCTCTCTCCTTCTATTTGACCGGTGATGTAGGACGAGTGAGACAAGCCTATGATGATTATGATGAGATCAAAATACGCAATAACTAGACAATCAATATGTAAATCCAAACAAATTCACACCACAAAAAAAATTCATATTAATAATTAGATGGTCTTAAGTTAGTCACATATATGGTGCACAAAAATATAAAATACTTCAAGAATGACTCACTTGGAAGATAGAACTTCCAATCTAACATAGGTAATGCCACATCCACGTAAATAACAATGGTACCACTAAAATTCAGATTTGGGAGGAAAGGGTTTTGGTTCAAATCAAAAATTTCTAAGAGGGTTTTAGGTTTTGGGATTGGGGTTTTGGGTATTTTAGGGTTAGGTTTTAAGAAATTGAAAATTAGGGTTTTGGGTATTAAGGTTAGGGTTTTAGGGATTTAAAGGCATGGGTAGGCTAAAATTCAGATTTGGGTGAAAGGAGATTGTCAGATTTGAAAATTAGCGTGGGATTAGGTTAGGTATAATGGATTTAAATGAAAAAAAGGTTGGAATTTTAGGGAAAAATGAATTTCAAGGTCATGTGGGCTTATGCCGAATGAAAAAACGATTCAAGGATTGAAGATTTTGTTGGGTTGAATGGGAAAGGAGAAGAAAAGATAGAAGATTCTAGGTTTTAGGAGATGGGTTGAAGAAGACAGAAGAATAATGTATTTGAGTTCCTTGAATGGAGAAGGAGAGAAGAGAAGTTGTAGAATCCACCACCAAGCTATGCTATACCCTTCCATGATTTGATTAGAATGGATGGTTTTCACACAAACCATAAAGGAAGATGAAGAAGAAACCGTTTGTGAGATAATAAGCTCCAAGCTTTTCTTCTTTTCTTTTGCTCGAATGCACCATAGGCTTAGATGTCCCCCTTGGCTTTTCTAATAAAACTTTAAAGAAATTACAAGTATGCCCTTACTTAAAGTTCTATGGGTCATACTCAAAACTAGACATTCAAATCAACTAAAAGTAATCTTAACCGTCCAATAAATCCTAAAAAATCATTAAAAAAAATCAGGATCCAAGGGGCCCAGATCGGGAAGATTTGACGATCCGATGGTTCGATCAAGATGATCCAACAGTCCGATGGACCCAAAACTAAAAACCCATGGCTAAAAACTCCTAAAAGCTGAAATTGAGTCGGATCGTCTAACACGACACCCTACGCTATGCGCAGAAGCTTAACAAAGCTACTAAAACTATAGCTAAGTTCTAGAGGGAGGGTGAATAAGACCATTTAAAATTTGTGCCTAACTAAAATCTCATTATCCAATTATCTTTTACTTAAGCAATTAATACTTGGGCTTTCAAGCCCAAGTGGGTCCAATCTCTTATACTACTAAAGATGTTATAATTCAAGCATCTAGCCTATAAAAGTTATTTAGCGTAATTAATGTGATTAATCAATACCATGCAAAATTAAGTTAAGGTCCATAAGCATAGATAAGAAATGATTTAACTAATTAAGTTATTAATATATGCTACCTATGTAGACTATATGAGATGCAATCATATTAAGCTCAAGTCTACAATACTAGTGAAAATACATGTTGTGTGTAAATTTACCTATCTAGTGCCTAGCATACATTTCATTCAATACATTCACACATAATTCAACAATTGAGCTTAAAATACAAGAATAAAAATATGTTCAAATTAATTACAAACACAATGACGTATAGTAGTTCAGTTTTCCTACTCCACACTCGGTTGTCGTACCCAACCCATGAGTATACCGAATTTCACTATAACGGAGGTTTTGAATCAGGTTCACCTCTCAACCTGAATTTCACCACACACGCTGTTCTACGAAATATTCTAAGCCCTTTTCATGTTGGACACTAACTCTAAAACCATACGGATGCAAAGTTATGATCGAATTAAAACTTACTATAAATAGTAAAAACGAAAATAAACTAGCCTAATGACCGTCGATACGGTCGATTCTCGCGATTCCGGATTGGGCAACCCGGCGTAGCGGGGTTGGTTGGCTAAAGTAGCTCGAGCTACCCCAAATTGATATATTATACGTCCCGTAACTCATTCCGGATTGTGAGATACGACCGATTCACGGTCCTGACGGTCCGGATCACTTTCGGCCCCGTCCGGTCTTCTTTTGGTCCATCTGGCCCATGAAATAGTCAGCGACCCGTCCTACATCAGTCTCCTCCACTTCGAAAGAACTCGACCCCGAGTTCTCGTCCAGCTTTGGTTCATGATATTCGTACAGATCTGCCACGTTGAAAGTCCTTGAAATCTCCATGTCATCTGGAAGATCAACAACGTAGGCATTGTCATTGATCTTGCGAATGATCGGTACCGGTCCAATCTTCTTGTGTTTCAACTTGTTGTAGGTCCCGGTAGGAAATCGCTCTTTACGTAGGTGGACCATCACCTGATCACCTATTTCGAATACTTTGGCGCGCCGATGCTTGTCGGCCGCTTCTTTGTACTTCTCGTTCGAAGCCTGTAATTTGTTGCGCACGTCTGTATGTATGTCCATGATTCGGTCTGCCATATGTTCAGCTGTAACGCTCATGCCCGGAAGCTTGGGCAGGGGAACCAAATCGAGTGTGTGACGAGGCACGCACCCATAAACAATCTGGAATGGAGACTTTCCTGTCGATCGGTTTACCATGTTGTTGAATGCAAACTCTGCTTGAGCCAGGGCCATGTCCCACTGCTTCGGTTTGTCACCTGAAAGGCAACGGATGAGATTTCCCAATGTGCGGTTG
The DNA here is from genome assembly GCA_003013855.2 of Liriodendron chinense. Taxonomy (NCBI): domain Eukaryota; kingdom Viridiplantae; phylum Streptophyta; class Magnoliopsida; order Magnoliales; family Magnoliaceae; genus Liriodendron; species Liriodendron chinense. The sequence goes on from ML058477.1 coordinate 204,744, forward strand.
ACGACCTCAGTCTGTCCATCTGTTTGTGGATGATAAGCACTGCTGAAGTGAAGTCGTGTACCGAACCGATTCCACAAGGCTCGCCAAAAGTGGCTAACGAACTTTGTGTCCCGGTCTGAAGTGATCGTCTTAGGAATACCATGTAGTCGCACAACCTCTCTGAAGAAAAGGTTCGCAACATGTATCGCATCAAAGGTCTTCTTGCACGGAATGAAGTGTGCCATCTTGGAGAATCGGTCTACCACCACGAACACTGAGTCCATGCCGCGTTGTGTTCGTGGGAGCCCTAATATAAAATCCATAGATAAATCCTCCCAAGGGGCATCTGGCACGGGTAATGGCGTGTAAAGACCTGTATTTTGAGATTGTCCCTTAGCGGTTTGACAAATATGACATCGTTGTACCGCCCTGCCAACATCACGAGCAAGTTGCGGCCAGTAATACCGCTCTTCCACCATCGCTCGAGTCTTATCTCGTCCTAGATGACCGCCGAGGCCACCGCCATGCAGCTCGATAATAATCTTGTCCCGTAACGAACTCTGCGGAATGCAAAGTCGATTTCCTTTGAAGAGGAAACCATCTTGAATTAGGAGATCACTCGGGTGACCCTCTTGGCACTTTTTCCATGCATCTGCAAAATCCTCGTCGTCGGCATAAAGTTCCTTGAGGCAGTCGAACCCGATCACCTCACTGCTTACTGTAATAAGAAGGGATGCACGTCGGCTTAGTGCATCTGCCACCTTGTTCTGCTGCCCTGATTTGTGTTTCAGAACGAACGTGAATTCCTGTAAAAACGAAATCCATCTAGCATGCATACGATTCACGTTAGTCTGAGTATTGATAAATTTTAAGGCCTGATGATCAGTGTACAGTATAAATTCCCTTTGAATAAGATAATGGCGCCAATGGCGCAGTGCTTGAACCACTGCATATAATTCAAGTTCATAGGTCGACCACTTCTGTCGTGCGTCGCTGAGTTTCTCACTGTAAAAGGCAACCGGCCTGCCCTCCTGAGAAAGGACTCCCCCAATGCCGACAATAGATGCGTCGCATTCTACCTCAAATAGCTTGTCGAAATTAGGGAGTACCAGAACCGGGGTAGTGGACAACCGATGTTTAATTTCTGCAAAGCTCTTCTCAGCCCCTTCGGTCCATTGAAACGGACCCTTCTTCATACAGTCGGTAATCGGCGCGACGATACTGCTGAAGTTCCGCACAAATCGACGATAGAAGGTCGCCAACCCATGAAAACTTCGTACCTCATGAATGTTTGTCGGAGTCGGCCAATCCCGAATAGCTCGTACCTTTTCTTCGTCCACTCGGATACCCGTGGACGACACGATGAACCCCAGAAACAATAATTGATCAGTTAAGAAGCTACACTTTTTCAGATTTAAGTATAGCTTGTTGTCGGCCAACACTTGTAGCACTTTTCTGATGTGGGTCATGTGCTCCGTTTCATCCTGACTGTATATTAGAATGTCGTCAAAGTAAACGACAACAAAACGGCCAATGAACGGCTTCAACACTTGGTTCATTAAACGCATGAAGGTGCTTGGTGCGTTGGTCAAACCGAAGGGCATAACCAGCCACTCATATAGCCCTTCCTTGGTCTTGAAGGCCGTTTTCCACTCGTCACCCTGGCCTAATACGGATTTGATGGTATCCACTCCGTAAGTCCAGTTTCGAGAACACCTTGGAGCCCTCGAGCATGTCCAGCATGTCATCCAACCGCGGTATTGGAAATCGATATTTAACTGTTATTTTATTGATCGCGCGGCTATCGATGCACATACGCCATGTTCCGTCCTTCTTTGGGGTAAGGAGTGCCGGAACGGCACACGGGCTCATGCTCTCTTTAATAAGACCCTTAAGGATCAGTTCCTCCACCTGTCCCTGTAGAATTTCACACTCTTTTGGACTCATCCGATAGTGCGGTCGGTTGGGTAGACTGGACCCTGGGATAAGGTCGATGTGATGTTGTATGTCTCGCATGGGAGGCAACTCATCTGGTAACTCTGCAGGCCAAGTACTTCGAAATTCTTCTAGCAGCGGTTTAAGGCGTTGAGGAATATTAGAGGATCCTGGCTCCTCGCCTTTTACCATAACCGCATAAATCTCGCCCGTTTCCTTTGATTCCTTAACAAACTCGCGAATGGTAAGGAGAGAGTTCCCCTCCACTTTAGAAGCTTCAGGGTGTTTGTCTGGTGTCATAGGGGCCAAAACAATTTTCCGACCATCCTTGGTGAACATGTATATGTTTTCCCGTCCACTGTGGGTCACATCTCGATCCGATTGCCATGGCCGCCCAAGTAACATGTGGCAGGCTTCCATGTCAACCACATCACAGAGGACCTCGTCCTTATAGCTTTTACCAATGGAAAACGAAATAATGCATTGATGAGTTACCTTGGTTTCGTTCACCTTCTTGATCCAGCCGATAGAGTAAGGGGTAGGGTGCTTCGTCATAGGCAGATGTAACTTATCCACCATAATTCTCGAGACAATATTTTCGCTACTTCCCACTGTCTATGATCACGTCACAGACTTTGCCCTGCACGGTGCACTTTGTGCGAAAAATATTATGTCGTTGTGGGTGCACTTCCTTCCTGGGGGCGTAAAGTAGTCGTCTTACTACTAGCGATTCCCCATGATCTTCAGTCAGCCAATCGACATCTTCTGTGTCCCCCTCTTCGGCCTGTTCCAATTCAGGATTATCTTCTGTTGGCTCACCTTCCACGCCGCCTTCATTCGTAGTTAAGTGTGCTGCAGGGCGTTGAGGGCAAGCGTTCGACCAGTGACCTGGTTGGCCACAACGGAGACAATGGTCTGGTCTTGGCCGACCATAAGGATTGGGGATCCTGCTGGAACCCGCTGTAGTGGGAGCTGTGCGTTGAGGTCTTGAGGAACCGCTTCCCCAGTCCCGGTTCGTGACCGTAGGAGGTTGAGGACGCCCTCCTATAGGTTCCTTGCCTTTGGCCAACGTTGTATCTTGAGTGGGTCCGGTGTTGGGATTTCGTGTTGCCGGATAGGGTCGAGCAGGGGGCCGTGACAACTGTGTTTCTGCTCGAGTGGCCAATTGGTTGGCCTCACTCAACGTCCAAACGGGATGCATCTGGACTCGATCCTGGATTGCAAATCGCAACCCACCAATGAATCGTGATACTTGTTGTGCCTCTGATTCCGATAAATTATTCCGTGTAGCCAATCGTTGGAATTCTTCAAGATATTCGGCTACGGTTCTATTTCCCTGACGACAATTTTGGTATTGTTGGAACAAAATTTGTTCATAGTCGTTAGGGAGGAATCGAGCTCTAAGAAGCTGTCTCATCCGAGACCATGTTCGGATGGGTGTCTTATTCTGACGGGTGCGGGAAACCTGTAGGTTTTCCCACCATGCTGAAGCACCGGATTTAAACTTATATGCAACTAGTTTTACCTTCTTGTCGTCCGGTACGTCCATATAGTCGAAGTATCGCTCGACCTCTGCCAGCCAGTCGAGGAACTCCTCTATTCGAAGTAGGCCATTAAAGCTGGGAAGATCAGCTTTGCCCCGATAATCTCGTTCTGCTCGTTCCACACGCTCATTCCCTAGCGCCGGTCGTCGTACGAACATGTCTTCGACCTCGTCATCGCTTGGTTCTGAATCGTCTGGCGTAACCCTACGGTTATCCACCTGGGGTGTTCTACGGGCAACAGGATTGTCCCGTATAACAACTGTTGGTGGTTGTTGGTCGCCTTGGGCTCGAAGAGGAGCTAGCGATGCTGCAATCTGGTCGAGGGTCGCCTGTATACCTTGCAGGATCAACCGGTTCTCCCGTCGTGCTGCTTCGAATGCTGCCTCGAAGGCTGTCGCCGTTAGATAGTCCCTTGGAGCACCGTCCTTAGGATGAGAATCCAACCCTTCATTAGAGGCCATCGTCCTGAGGAAGAAACCTCTCTCTGATACCAATGACGCAGGGAGGACGTGGTAGGTCGATCACCGTCTCCCTAACCGATAGTTTCTCGAATCCACGAGAAGAAATAAAAGATAAAAAGAGGAAATAAATTCCGAATAATTGAATAATTGATAATTGAATGAATAAAAACGGAATTACAATGCATATAAATAGGAAACTAAACCCTAGGTAAAGTATCAAAATCCAACTCCAACTAAAACTCCTAGAAAACGCAACTTACTATAAATAGTAAACTTACTATTTATAGAAGTCGTTCAATCCTACTAGAACTCTTGGTTTTCGGCCAAAAATAGAAAGTTTTCAAACGGCCTCAACCACGCTGTTCTACGAAATATTCTAAGCCCTTTTCATGTTGGACACTAACTCTAAAACCATACGGATGCAAAGTTATGATCGAATTAAAACTTACTATAAATAGTAAAAACGAAAATAAACTAGCCTAATGACCGTCGATACGGTCGATTCTCGCGATTCCGGATTGGGCAACCCGGCGTAGCGGGGTTGGTTGGCTAAAGTAGCTCGAGCTACCCCAAATTGATATATTATACGTCCCGTAACTCATTCCGGATTGTGAGATACGACCGATTCACGGTCCTGACGGTCCGGATCACTTTCGGCCCCGTCCGGTCTTCTTTTGGTCCATCTGGCCCATGAAATAGTCAGCGACCCGTCCTACATCAAAAGTCTAGCATTTTGCCTCGGTTGGTCAGAAACTGAGGCTAAAAGGTTACCATTTTGCCTCCGCTATGAGAAAATGAGGTTAAAAGTATAACATTTCGCCTTAGTTGTGAGTAAATGAGGCTAAAAGTCTAACATTTTGCCTCATTTAGTAAAAAATTGAGGCTGAAAGTCTACCATTTTGCCTTGGTTGGTTAGAAATTAGGGCTAAAAGGCTACCATTTTGCCTCAGTTGTGAGAAAATGAGGCTAAAAGTCTAACATTTTGCCTCAGTTGTGTGAAAACGAGGCTAAAAGTCTAACATTTTGCCTCCATTGGTAAAAAACTGAGGCTAAAAGGTTACCATTTTGCCTCGGTTGGTTAGATATTGAGGCAAAAAGGCTACCATTTTGCCTCGGTTGGTTAGATATTGAGGCAAAAAGGCTACCATTTTGCCTCAGTTGTGAGAAAATGAGGCTAAAAGTCAAACATTTTGCCTCAATTGTGAGAAGATGAGGCTAAAAGTTTAACATTTTGCCTCCGTTTGGTAAAAAACTGAGGCTAAAAGTCTAACATTTTGCCTCCGTTAGTCAAAAACTGAGGCTAAAAGTTTATCATTTTGCCTCACGTGGTTGGTTAGAAACTGAGGGTAAAAGGCTACCATTTTGCCTCAGTTGTGAGAAAATGAGGCTAAAAGTCTAACATTTTGCCTTAGTTGGTAAAATACTAAGGCTAAAAGTCTAACATTTTGCCTCGGTTGTGAGAGGAAGAAGCTAAAAGTCTAACATTTTGCCTCAGTTGGTCAGAAAGTGAGGTTAAAAGTCTACAATTTTGCCTCAGCTGGTTAGAAAGTGAGGCTACAAGTCCACAATTTTGCCTCAATTGTGAGAAAATGAGGCTCTAAAAGTTTAACATATTGCCTCATTTAGTCAGAAACTAAGGCTAAAATGTCTACGGTTTTGCCTTAGTTGTTAGAAAATGAAGTTGAAAGTCTGATATTTTACCTCAATTGGTCAGAAAGTGAGGCAGAAAGTGAGGCGATAAGTCTACAATTTTGCCTCAGCTTTGAGAAAATAAGACTAAAAGTCTACCATTTCCCCTCAGTTGATTAAAAATTGAGGCTAAAAGTTCGTTATTTTGCTTCCAAAAATTGATAAATTCTAATAAGTTGAGATATTTAAAAAATAGAATTTAAAAAAAAAAGAAATTTTGAAAAAATTTAGAATAAATTGAGAATTTTCATAAAATTATAATTTTGAAAATAATTAATAACTTAAAATTTTTTTTGATAAATTTTAAAAGATTAAGAATTTTGAAAAAAAACATCAATTTTAAAAATTGAGAAATTTGAAGAAAAAAATTGATAATTTTATAAAAAATGAGAATATGTAAAGACTTTATATATTTTAAAATTTTGATAAATTTGAAATTTTTGAGAAATTAGAAAAAATTGGCAATTTAAAAAATTGAGAATTTTTAAAAATTTAGGAAATTAAAAAAAAATAGAATTTTGAAAAAAATTGATAGAATTGATAATTTGGAGAAAAAAGTCAGAATCTTAAAAAATTTTGAGAAATTAAAAAATTTAAGTATTTAAAAAAAATTGGAAAAAATTGAAAATTTTAAAAAGTATGAATTTAAAAAAAAATCGAGAATTTTAAAAAGCTTGAGAATTTTTAGAAAGTTGAGAATTTTCAATGGCAGGTTATAAGAAGATTTCAACGGTGGGAATCATTGTCGCCGCTTCTTCCTGTAGTGTGGTCTACTCAAGCTTTCCATCTGCCTCTATTTTGGACTGGTGGCTTAAAATTGGCTACCAAAATGGAACTACGGTGTGGATAAAACACATGCATTATGGTGGCCCCAAACAGCCCTACCAAATCCAAAGCTCAAGTCGACCCCACCACATAAATCAGTGGGTATTTAGTGACCACCGTTGAAACATTCAAATGGCCACAAAAGTTTTGTGTCAGGATAATTTCTATGTGAATCCACCGTTGAACCGTTTGGATAGCATATAAACATAATGGTGGAGCCCAGGAAGGTTTCGACAGCAGAAAACTCTTTCCCCAATTTTTCCTCTTGTGTGGCCCACTTAAGGTTTTGAATCTCCTAATTTTTTGTCATGCCCTAAAATGAGATCCCAAAACGGATGAACAGAGTAGATTTCACACAAACATCACGGTGGGCCCACCTAACATCTCAGTGCAGGAACTTTATGCGGATGGTTTTCGGCTTTCGCAGGAGATCTGCGTCTCTCTCGCGGAAGCGGATTGCGAACGAAGTTACTCAAGACGCTTAGCGTATTGAGTAAACTCTGTGGGGTCTACCTTTGATTTATGTATTTTATCCACTCGGTCAATCAACTTTAACATATAATTTTAGGGCTTGATACAAAACATTAAGCATATCCAAAGTTCAAGTGGTCCACACTGCATGAAACAGTGCGAATTGAACCTGTACCATTGAAAATTTCTTGGAGGTTATAAAAGTTTTGGATCAAGCTGATGTTTGTGTTTTCCCTTCATCCATGTCTTTGTGATCTTATGAACAGGTTGGATGACAAATAAACATCACTATGGGCCCTATGAAGGTTTCAACGGTGGAAATCATTATTCCCACTGTTTCCTATGGTATGATCCACTTGAGACTTGGATATGTTTCAAGTTTGTCATCAACCACTAATGTGAGCTGGAAAAACGAATGGACGGTGTAGATGAGCCACATACATTCACAGTGGGCCCAACTGAGTTTACTCAAGATGATAAGAGCGTCCTGAGTAACTCCGTTTGCAATTCGATTTCCTCTCTCGCTGGGTCTGGTGTGCTAGCAGCCTTGCACCCAATCTGCGCCCAAACAGATCTCAGCAGTATAAAGCCTTATAAAAAACTCTTTCCTTCTCATCTCCAACCTCACTCCATCTCCATCGTTTTCTGCTCGATTTCAGAGAAGAAATAGTGGATCAGCTTATGGACGATCAGATCGCTAAGTTCAAGGAGGCGTTTAGCAATTGTTACAATGACGGAGGAGACGGTCAGATTCCTTCAATCTTCGCTTCCCCCCCCCCCCCCCCGCCCCCTCTTTTCTGCTGGAAAATCTATTGATTTTATGATTTCTTTTATCATTTTTGCAGTCGAGGTTTTTTTGGTTTGATTCGATGTTGATTTCATTAGATTTGATGGTTTAGTGCTTCGATTCGTTGAAATCAGTGAGGTTTTGGCGTAGATTGTAGAAAATTAGGGTATGATCCGTTCTCGTTTGATGCTTGTTATGACTTATAGTGTTAAAGGTGGTGATTGTTTCAGATTAGGTGGATTTTTCTTTATGAATGATCATTTATTTGATTTTTCTTCTTTTTTTTTTTTTTTTTTTTTCTTTTTTTCCTTTCATTTGTTGTGGATTTTGAGCTATTGTTTTGTTTGAAGCAAGTGAGATATGCATCTTTATCTTCTGCAGTTCTTTGAGATGGATTTTGAGCTGTTGATTTTTGTTGTTTGGATTCTTGAGTTAAGATCCCCTGCAAGAGAATTTGTGCTTCGAGTTAGCTTCGGTATAAGTTTGAGACAGCAGAACCTTGAATAATACATGAACAGAGGAGCATTCCTTTGTAGATTTGTTACAAAGTACTCACAAACACATTAAAGCAAGGCTTGGAGCCATTCCCTACAAAAATCACCTTTACTATGCCCTACGAACTCCTTAAAAAGGACTTCTCTTTAAAAACTAATGAAACTCCTAACTTGAAATGTTTTTTTTTTCAACCAATAAAGACATGCTGGCTCACAGAACTAACAGAGTTGCATGGTTCCCATGGTCCTGTGGTTGTAATGAATTTTGCCTAGAATTGTGAAACAGTCCATTTGTGAAGTCTATTTTAATTTTATTAAGTTGTTTCTGAGAGAGAAAGATCATAAATTTCCCTAAATAATTAAATATATTCTATCCAAGTGCAGTCTAAAGCTTTGCACTCAGCATTCTTTAATTTCTTCTCCTAAGACATGGGACTAGAGCACTAGTGTGTAGTTTCTTTAAACCTATTGGCTTTTCTCAGGATGTCCTATGAGAAACTTATGCATGTGTTTGGTATTCCTTTTTCTACTGTTATGAGATATGAGTGTTGTTTATTTGTGAGATTTTTTTTAGTAATATGTTTTAATGATGCTTGAATTTCTGTCTTTGATTTTATGTTGTGACTCAGCCTTTTCCTTTTATGCAGAGAATTGCATGCTATCTTCTGATAAACCCATTTTGCCATTTTAGTCCCGTCCAATATTGAGTAAATGTTATGGTTGTGTTTAAAAAATGTATGTACATCTCATCAGTAAATCTAGGCTTGGGCCCACGATATTTATTTTATTTGTCTAGTTCGATTGTTGTGTTATCGGTTTAGATTTTGTTAGTTTTAGGGTTTTATTCTGACGTGTTGATGAGAAATGCTAAGTGAACTTGGTCGAGTGTAGTTTTTAAGTACCCACCTCGCATTTGGATAATGAGATTGTCCTCATCGTGTTAGATGCCACGTCCTAAAGATCAGGTTGATATGATTAGCAAGTGAAATCTACATGTGCATAGAATTTCAGGGTTGATCAATTTCTGTTGGCCCACCTGATCATCATTCAGTCCAAACAAGCCATTCCCATGGTTTTTCAGTCCAAGTAGTTTATATGAAGGGCCCACTGTGAATGCCCTGTGCATAAGAATCTCCTAGATTGTAAGGTCCTATCTATAATCTTTGGCCTTCTTTTGGTTGATGTGGAGTGCATGGGCCAGCTGCTATTAGGTTCATCATATCAACAATTTGGATCACTAAGCCATGGGCAGCAGTTGCAAAAACTGAATGGTTAATGCTCAAGATGTTAGGGCACTTGTTCTGGACATGCAAGCAAGGTTGTTGCTAGATATGTTAGGGAAAGGAATCGAATCGGCCCTTGTAAATCCAGCAACTCTTAAGTTTTACATGAGTCTTAAAACTTTACACAGGTAAATAACTCATGGAACAAGCTTATGTTCTGTAAAGACTTATAGAAGAACTGACCTATGAAGATGGCTATAATTATCTGATTTTTTCCTTAAATTTTGGACCTATGATGATTATGAATGAATGCTCATTGTCTCCTTCCATTGGATTATTGCAACTGAATTCAATTGAGCATCCAAACACAGTGTAACTAGTAACCAATGAAGCATCTAATCTCAATAATATGATATATTGCTTTGTCAATGTTTGGTGTAGGTGGTGGAAAGATCTCGGGCTTGCAACCAAGTACCCTTTCGCAAGAGATAAGACTGGTTGAGGCCTACTTTTGGATTTTGGGAGTGTACTTTGAACCTCAATACACCCGTGCTAGAGCCATACTAACTAAAATATTCAAAATTATATCGATAATTGATGACATCTACGATTCATACGCTACGTTGGATGAACTCGAAATATTCACTAATGCAATCCACAGGTTTGATAATGATACATAAAAAGAGTTAGAAGAGTTCCTTTTTTGGAGGTCTTCTATTTCGACACACGCCTATGCAGGGTGGCCTATCTGAGATGAGTGGAATTCTGATCATTTCATCAGTTAGGCCTCACCTTGCAGGTATGGTTGATTTTCTAAGGATTTGTTAAAAACACTTGGATGAGTTTTTACTTCTGGCTTTTATGTATTGTTGATTAGATCTACTGATGTTCTCTTGCTATCGATTATTTGATTTTCCATTCAGGAAGTCGATTACTTGAAATATGACAATTGCAACAATCCTGGCACAAGCCCAAAGGAGAGGTAATTTCCCTGCTATCATTGTGTTTTTAACGTGTTTTCTAAGCCCACATGCACTTCTACACTATGTTTTGGTACTTCAAACAAATGCTTTCTAATTGTATTGATTTTATGCAGTTACTTTTGCTATTCTTGGAGAAAAGACCACCGTCATGTCCCCTGAAGTGCTTATTGGTGCAGGAATCCCTTGTTGTAGGTACCCTCACTCATCTTTCCTCCAATTATATTGCTTGTACATGAACTTAATGTTTGGGTTGATGGGGTGAACCATCATCATCATATCAGCTCGTCCTAGCGATTTGGGGTTTTCTTATGAAATCCTGTTTTGCCAACATTCGAAACAGGAATTATCATGGTTGATTGACAAAGGTTGGTCAACCTTGTGCTCACCTGATTTATATTAAACAAACAAGAGATAATAGCTACACACCTGTTATACATGCAAACAAACGAGTACTCCTTGAACGGACAATTTCCTTAGAAAACTTAAGTTCTTCCCTTGTCTTCTCTGTTGAGTACTACCTGCTGGCATATTCATCGACCGACTTGGTTCGTCAGTGACCAACATGTTCTTCGTGGAACCTGATGAACTGTTGTGGTGCCGGTGTGACATATGCATGGCTGCTAACGAAAGTATTTAATGAATGTATGCCACGCCAACAGGCACAATGTTTTGGCATGATGCTAAAAATGTAGTGCAAGAATCCATTTCTGATGTGTATGGTACATGTATTGTGACCGTATATCAAAATACTGAAGCCATAGGTAGCTTCCTCTGTATTCGTCACAATTTTCTGAGTCCTAGCTTCAATACTGAAGTGTCTAATTAGAATTTATGGAGAGATGTTAATATTCAAAACTACACTACTCCTGCTTCATTTATTTATTTATTTATTTTTTGCTTCTTATTTGTGCCAGGCCAAGTGTGAAGAGCTAGGGTGCATAAATTGAGCGATTTGTTGGAACAGGAATTTGCTTAACTGTATTGACACGAAGTGGCATCTATGCTCGAACTCTTCGTCATCCCAATCTGCCGATGGTGAACGTAACGGTCAGGCTCACAACACATCCAATGGGATCGGTGCGAAAGCTTTATACATTGCTGTAAAAATTTAACAGCAGAAAATAGGCGTTTATAGGATTATTGTCGCACTCATACCTGTATTTTTTTTTTTTTTTTTTGTCTATTCGGATTGATTGAAATGAACATTTTTTTTAATGTGAATGAATGTATGATTATACAGTTGAATAGGTGAAACACTTTTAGCCTCAGTTTGTAACTTAAGCTTAAATATATTATTAGCCTCAGTTGGCAGAAATTGAGCCCAAATATGGATCAAGCTGATATTTATTTTTCCCTTCATTCATGTTCGTTTAATCTTATGAAAAATATTTATTTTTTTATCCCTTCATCCATGTCGTCTAATCTTATAAAAGGTTGGATGACAAACAAACATCACTCTTGGGTTGCATTAAATGCAAGAGTAATTTATGGTGTGGTTCACTTGAGCATTAGATCTATCTCATTTTTTGGCTCAAACCTTAAAATGATATAATAAAAGAGATGAATGGCATGAATGAATCGAACAGGGACACGTATAAATCGTGAAACAGATTGGTTTTAGGAGAGACTCTTCGTCTGGTCCGGACAAAGGGTCTGAACATACTGAATTCTATATATACAACACGGTGGGGCCCACTCTAATTATCAGTGGGTGTTCTGTCCTGAAATGTGCCGCGTGCAATGCTGCCCTGGTTTTGGATCGAGTCCAGATCCTGTGCATGAAAACAAGCAGAGAAATCCGGCTCGTCACTACTCTGATTGGTCCAGCTCAGCCTGGCTGTGTCAGAGCTGCAGGATGATCTGGACCAATCAGAGCAGCAGCAGCAGAGGTTCTCTGCTCGTTTTCAACGGAGGATCCGGATTCTTTTGGATCGAGCTGCTTTTTAGGGCTGGGGTTTTTAAGGTGAAGCCATGTGAGGGATGAGCTGGACTGGAGAACAAATAGGAGGGCCGCCACATCTGGTGATTGGATCCAAGACTTTTGTGGCCCATTAATAGTTAATCACCACTGTTTATCATGGTATGGTCCACCTGATGATTGGATCTGCTTCATGTTTGGTATAACACACTTAAATGATTTTAAAAAAATGGATGAACGGTATGGATACAGAAGACATATATCAAGACGGGCCCTACAGAGACGGATCGTCTTGGTTGAGTCCGGGTCTCACCTAATTCTCTCCCATCAAGCTAGGGCTGTAAATGGACCGGGCCTGGGTAGGTCTTGACCTGAATTTTGCACTATTTCGGGCCGGGCCGTCAGTATGGGCCTCCATAAAATTCTGATTTTTAAAGCCCGTGCCCGGCCCATTGACACCCCCGCATCGAGCGCTCTCCATGTCGGTGATCCCGTAGAACTTGGGGCGGTATTAATGGCCACGGATTGGGTACTTCCCCGCTTGTTAAGAACTTGGGACAGGCTGGGGCTTTGAGGGGCAACGTGATGTATGGGTTTTATCCACACTGTCCATGCATCTTTTCATGCCATTTTAAATTAAGATTCTAAAAATGACATAGATCCAAGGCTCAAGTGGACCTCAAAGTGGGGATTAAATGCTTACCGTTGATAAGATTATGAAGGCTATAGAAGTTTTGGATCAAGTTGATATTTGTTTTTTCCCTTCATCCAGGTCTATATGACCTTATGAACAGGTTATGAACAGGTTGGATGGTAAATAAACATCACCATGGATCCTAAGAATGTTTCAACGGTGGGAATCGTTAGCACCACCTCTTCCTGCGGTGTGGCCTACCTCTTCCTAATTCAAATTAATATGGAAAAATGAATGGACCGTGTGGATGAAATACGTACATCACAGTGGCCCCTCAGAGACCTAGTCTGTGCCGAGATCGGTACAGGCAGGGAAGTACCAATCTGCGCCGGGTATGAATGGGTAGACTGGCAATGCCAAAGAAAATGATAAGTCACCCAAAGAATCCAGACCACAAAATCACTCCAATAATCCGAAGGACACTCACGTAGCAAGAAATTTCTCTGTACATTTTTCTTAAAGCCTCTAAAGAAGAACTTCAGGCGGGTTCGTCTTTTTTTCTTATTCTTTTTTTTTTTTTCCTGCTTTTGATCTTCTCCTTATTTTATCATTATTTTTTTTTCCCTTTTCTAATACCCTTTTAATTGCACCAAATATTGTTAGATTTCATCAGATTTTGCGCATCATGAAATATCATGATATTTGGTGCAATAAACGTACATAAATTTTTTAGTTTTATCTAATTTCTCTGTACATTTATATTTGTCCTTGAGAAACCAAGTTCATAAAACCTTGAAAGAGAGACTTCAGCTAGGTACATGCTTTGTCCCTGTCGTCATCTTCTTCTTCTTCTTTTTACAATTATAATATGATTTGATTTCAAATAATGGTCAGTCTTCCTCATCTATCTATTATTGTTTGAGATGCAGTTTGGTTGGTGATCCCATTTCAAAGCTTTATGGTCCCAACATGAAGTATCTATTTTATCTAGAGCTGTACGCGAACCAAGTCAAGCTTGAAAAGATCGCTTCGCACAGCTTGAAAAAGCTCGGCTCGGCTTGATTCGTAAGGTAGATCAAGCCAAGCCAAGCTAAGCTCAATTTTAAGGCTTGTTCAAATTTCAAGCCAAGCTCGAGCTTACTGGAGCTCGAATCGGCTCGGCACAAATCTAGGCTTGATTATATATATATATATATATATATATATATATATATATATATATATATATATATATATATATATATATATATATATATAAAGTAAAAATTCCAATCGCTCGCCTCTCTTTGCCCTAATCCACTCGACTCAACCCAACGCCCCCTCCAGCTCTCCCTCACCCTTCATCGCCACCGCCGGCCATCCAGATGTCCGGCACCTTCTCTCTCTCTCTCTCTCTCTCTCTCCCTCTCTCCCTCTCTCTCCCTCCAGCGGCTGGCTAGGACGCACCCAGCTCGCCTCAAATAAGGCTCGAACAAGCTCGAATTCAGCTCGAAAACTCATACAAATCAAGTCGAGATTACCAGTCAGGCTCGATGGCCAGGCCAAGCTGAGCCGAGCTAAAGCCCAACCACCTTGCTGGTCAAGCCAAGCTAAGCTTGGCAAAGCTCGATTCGGCTCGGCTCGTGTACAGCTCTAATTTTATCCTTGTTGTCCATTTTGCTGCTTCATTTTAGGGCATAATCTAAAAAAAGAGGCACACAAAAGTCTCACGTTGACCACACCATAAGAAATAACAAGAATTAAACGTTATCTTTAAAAACTTCTAGGGGCCATCTAGAGGTGGCAATGGGTCGAGTCGGGTTAAGTTAATGTCGATCGTTTTTAGGGCTGCACACAATTCAATTTATGATCAATTTATCGATTGAATCTAATCAAACAAATCGAATCGAATTGAATTTTTTCCCAAGATCAATTCAATTCAATTTAAAAAAAAATTTCTATTTCAATTTTCGGTTCCGATCAATCGAATTGAATCGATATATATATATATATATATATAGATAACACTATGATGTCTCTATTTCATCCATAATATGGATGGCATGGATGAAATAGATACATCATAGTGTGTTTTATCTATGCCGTCCATCCATTTTCACATTTGAATTTAAGGCAAAATTTCAAAAATTAGACAGATATATATCTCAGGTTGACCACACCATAGCAAAATAGTGGGGATTGAACGTCCACCATTAAATTCTTCTTAGGGCCCATTGTAATGTTTATTTGCCATCCAACCTGTTGATAAAGGTCACATAGACCTAGAGGAAGGGAAAAAACAAATATCAACGTGATACCAAGCTTCTAAGGCCATAAAAAGTTTTCAACAGTAAGCATCAATCCCCCACTGTTTTCTTGTGGCGTGGTCCACTTAAGATTTGGATATGTCCCATATTTGGGATAATGTCTTAGATCAAATGAAAAAATGGATGGGCGGCCTAGATAAAACACATACATCATGGTGGGGCCCACAGAGCTTTGAAACCACCCTTCTGCATATCCGCCCCCACCCAAGAGTCCAAGATGAACCGGATTGCGTACTTAGTAACTCAATGCGCTTAGCGTACTGAGTAAACTTTATGGGGCCCATGATAATTTATTCATTTTATCCACTCCATTCATCCATTTTAAAAGATAATTTTATGGCTCGAGCCCAAAATTGAAGCATATACAAAACTCAAGTGGCACACATCACAAGAAACGGTGTGAATTGAACCTCTACCATTGAAATATTATTGAAGGCCACTGAAGTTTTGAATCAAACTGATCTTTGTTTTCCATTCATATATGTCTACCTGATCTTACGAATAGGTTGGATGACAAATAAACGTCACTATGGGCCCTAGGAAGGTTTCAACAGTGGAAATCCCTATTCCCATTGTTTCATGTGGCATGGTGCACTCAAGCTTCAGATATGCCTCAATTTTGGGCTCAACGGCTAAAATGAGTCGGCAAAACGAATGGACGGTGTGGATAAACCAAATGCATTTGAAGGAGGCCCAACTGAGTACTCAGTACGACAAAAGCATACTAAGTACGCAATCTGAAGTTCGCCCAAGAGTGAATTAGGTGTTACGCTGGTAACAGCTTAGTGAGTGTTACCCCTACCATGTGAGGCCTACCTTGACGTATTTTTTGTATATCCATTCTGTCCATCAAATTTTACGTCTCATTTTAGGACATGATCCAAAATTATAAGAAGATCAAATCTTAGGTGGACCATACCAAGAGAAAGAGTGATGAATAATCATTAAAAACATTTTGTGGGCCTCAAAAGCTTTGGATCAATACGATCTTTCTAATTTCCCTTACTTCGTGTCCTCTTGAGAATATCAACAGGTTGGATTGAACATTAAGTAAATGTTACAATGGGCCCTGTGGAAATTTTAATGGTGAAGCACTCATTCAACACTATTTCATGTGGCGTGGTCTACTTGAGATATGGATATGTATAAATTTCCACCAAGTATGTGGCATCTTTGCAACATAATGGTAAGTTGGATTAAACTTTTATTCCAAAACTATGTATGGACTAGTTATTATATATATTTTTTCAGAAGTATTTCTACTAATATTATTATTTGAGGTACTATAAAATCCAAACCTACAAAACCTATAGGTTTTCAATTTGCAATGTGTGAAAATCGAATCGAATCAAATCGAAAAATCCATCAATTCAATCTTATATCAATTCCAAAAAAAATTGGGGTCAATTCAATTTCAATTCAAATTTTCAAAATTAAGATCAATTCAATTTCAATTTCAATTTCAAAAATTTAGGATCAATTCAATTTCAATTTCATCCAAAATCGAATTGATCGGATCAATGTGCAGCCCTAGTCATTTCCACCTCAACCCTAACCCAACCCAAATTGAATTCGGTTTGGATTTTTCAAATCAGGACGGGTCGGGTTGACTAGCATACATAATGGTAGGACCCATAGAGGTTAGACACCAGCTGGCTGGTGTTGGGGTCACCAGCCAAATGCCTTCGACATTTCGATCGAAAGCAAATAGGTGTAGGACATGATGACAAAAAATCAAACAAATCCAACTATAGAGAGGCCACCCTATAGAGAATAATGAAAATCACCTAAAAATTTTCAAATTCTAAATGGTCTCGACGCACTTGATGATTGGATTGACATGTTTTATAGGGTGTGTTGTCATCATAACGAGGCCCATCTTTTGGATGGGTTAAATATAATACACATACCATGTTGACCCCACCGGTCTCTTTGGTCCAACAATTGATGCACGGTTGAAAAACGTTTGTTGGATAGGTGTGAATGCCCTCCCCGCACGCATACACGCAGAATGATGCCCTCGCTTTCCTAAATTAACCTTATTAGATGATTCCGAGCATTATTACAATCAATCTCTAAAAAAGATGGAAATCTAGAACTCTAAAAAATAAAGCAATATGACAAAAATTAGAATTATTAAAAATAATAAAATTTTCTCAAAATTTTGATTTTGAACTAGAAGCGTGTGTTTTCTCATGAAACGGATGAACGCGACCTGCTATGCAGGTCAGTTGACCCCGAATGGCCCACTACATGAAGATCAATTGGTCATGCGTCCTGTAACGATAGTCGAATCAAAAGTTATGGTAGATTTACTATTCATACTTCGACTGATAATTTGTCCCCATCCGAATTGAATTTCTTTGAATCGAATGTACCTGGGGCCCAATTATGTCATGCCCTATGTAGGATTGGGACTAGATTTGGCGGACTATCTTCGCTTCCGGTTGGCCTTCTTTTGGTCTAATCATGCTAAGAATGCATCTGTGCCATGTCCTACATCAATGCATAATCCTAGTTGAGGCCTAGAGCCGAAGAATTAAGCTAAATTGTGATTCAAGTGGGCCACACTAAAGAAAACAGTTGGGAGAGAGATGTCCACCCTTGATTTTACAAGGCTCACTATGATGATTATAAGAAATCACTCCAATGATTAGATGTCACACAAAATTTAGGCCCGTGGCCTAAAAAATTAGGTCCGCCTATGATTCAAGTGGAGCCATACCAAGGGAAATAATTTCACAAATGGGGGTTGATTCTTTTACCCTTGGCCTAACATGAGGTGACATACTTGGTAGCCATAGTGGATTTTACATAAATATCATGGTGGGGCCCACCAATTAGTTGATCCATTTACTTGTACACCCACCCAACCAATTGTTAAAGAAATGAAACAAAAAGGTAGTTAAATGATAAATATACCGATTAATAAGGTAGCTTTTTAAAAGCTTTTTTTAAAAAGGTATTAACAGGGATGATAGTTTAATAGTATCTCAAGGGTGTCATGTCAATTAAGCATCATATATACCTTGTCCACCTTTTTTTTAACACCACTAAAGGTGAAACATGTTCTCATTGAAGACGTTAAGCCTCTACCTTCAAGTAATGAAAGTATCGAAAAAATTTGCCAACAACACAGTTAACCTATTTAGTGGAAGGAAATGCTATCCTAGATTGCCTATCCTTTTCTTGTCTGCCTAGGTAATGTTGTTGTGGACTAATTATTCTCATACTATTTGTTAAGCACATAGAATAAGGAAGGATTATTCAACAAATGTGATGCTTGTATAGGTCCAAACACATGTGGTGCATGCATAGCCATTGATAATGTATAGTGACACATATGATGCACACAAGGCACTTGAAGAAGTAAGACACATGGTGCATGTGTTGCAATTAATAATGTATGGTGACTCATACGCACATGTGTCGCATATATAACTAAGCACATGTGACAAATGCAACACAAGAAGGGAACTTGAAAGTTGAATGTAGAACATTTGCAACACTTGACAATGTAAGATGATGGGGACAAGCATGTCTCGAGTTGTTTAAGACTAAGAAAGGCCTTCCAAGAGTTAAAAAATATTTGTTTCTTCTTGTGTAAAAAACTAATAGACAAGACTTCAACATGACTAGTTACTAAGGATTAAAAAATTTCTACTACTAAATAGCCCTCAAGTGTTATGTTAAACAATGTTTAAAATATTAGCAGACTGCATCGGGAATCTTTGGCGGGCAATATGGTAGCACATTCATATTGAAACATGAAGTTGGATTTATAGTTATGCTAGTTTTGAATTTGGTCGCACTTGTTATGTGTGTGTGTGCGCGTGTTATGTGTTGGGTGTGCAAGAGCCATAGTGGTTCAACTTAAACCGAATGCCTTGTGACCTTAAGAGTTAAATAGATAGATTAGGACCAAATATGAGAAGATCAACCAACGATTCAATCACTATTATGTTAAATCAAGTGATTTACGAAAAGGAGAGTTCATCCTTCTAATGACTTCTTTTTGCCTTTAGACAAAGGACTTTCAATAAAGTGTGTGATAACTTACACTGTTCAATATTAAAAAAATATACCTTAAAGATTAAAAGTGGGCCAAAGCCAATCAATTAAATAAATATGTTTTAATTTTAGCCAACTAAAAAGTAAATGATAAAAAAAAAGTATAACTAATGAAAATCTGTTCGTAACGAGACAATCGTTAGAAAAGACTGTATGTCTATTCGTAGGAAGAAGATCGTTGAGCATGAAAGTTGGATCCTTGCTCAACTTGCCTCATGGCTAGACGGTCGTTAGAGATAACAATCCATTCGTCACAGGCTGGGGTTCGTTATGTGAGACAATTGTGGTTTGTGGAAAAGGGTGGACGTTTACTCGTCACATAGCTGGCTCCATGGATGGGTAGTCATTGTGGCGATTGCCTTTTCGTCACACAATAACAGATTCCATGACGAGAAAATCGATGGCTGACGGATATTTGACAGTCCATTTGTCGCACGACTAGGCTTCATGGCTAGTCAGTACTAGTCTTCGAGAAACATTAATCCACTTATTACCCTGCACAACTATGCTTTGTGGGCAAGTTGACCATAATTAGTGATCAACCATTCATCACTCAGCCACGTGCTTCGTGGTGGAAAGGTTGGTAGGGCGACAACCTATTCGTAGTTGTGGCTCCTCACTTCATGGTGAGATAGTCGTGGGAACAACTATCTATTAATTTCTTAAATCCTCACTCCATGGACAAGGCTATCATGGGACGACCACATGTTCATCATTTGACGGGGCTTTATGGCAAGGCAACAATAGTTAATCAAGATCTTCGGATAGCCAACTTGATTTTGAAAGTACGTGGTTAATCATGCTCTACTAATCATGCATATTAGAACTTTCCACTTATGACTTCACGTATATGTAGCTACTCAAGTTCTACCATGTGTTGTGAGAAGAATCATCACCAGCTAAAACAATTGTCGCCAGTATCCTATCTAGGCCATTATAGAGCATATGGCCTTTTTCAAATTTTCATGCATCGTGCATTAGCTTTTACCCATGTGCGATGACACGTCTTGTGGCAACAATGTTCGTTGTACTTCACGATTTCCTTTTGCTATTCGCATCGGCTATGAGAATTTTTTCTTGATCACCCCTACAGTGGTGCCACCACATGTCGGTTTACTAGCCGTTGGGTCTGGCACGGTTAGATTAGGTGCAAATAAGTTCTATTTGTGGGGCTAATATGGAATCTTACCCATTCACAAGGGTTACCTCACTAAGAAAGTGGTATAGCCTAAAAATGAGGTTGATTCAAACCATGGAAGTTTATGGATCAATATCAATTATTTTATATGGTGTGGATAACTTACAATTGTATAGGCCTGATTTTTAGAGAATCACATCATCATGGTGGGACTCACTTAACGCTAGGGATGTCAATGGGCCTAATAAGTGGTTGTCAATTGTTTACTATAGTGTGGCCTTCATAATGAAAGCATAAGTTTGGTTTTCTTAGCATCCCATCATCATGGTGGGACTTAATATATGCATAGGTTAGACGGAATATAAACAACATAATGGGCCCCACGTAGGTAAAAGTAAGTGAAAAGGTGATTAGGCAAGGTTACTAGTAGTTGAATGACTTTCACAAGCAGGTGAATAACTTCTTTCACATAATTGAAAGTGAAAAATATCCCCAATACCCTTTTTTTTTCACACGAAGTGTCAAAATATCAGAGGCTTAGGATTGTTCAACCCATATGATCTTGTGATCGGTGAACTAGCAATGGTGAGTTCCACAACATCATAGTTAAAATTGAGTTAATGTATGCCACAAGCCCAATAATTTTGTATCCCTTCTTTAAAACGTTTTTCTTCTTCTTTAATTGATAACCCATTACACCATCAATGGTAAAAAATGGAGAAAAAGAAGAAGAAGATGGAGATGCGACGCAGGGAGGACGTGGTAGGTTGATCACCCTCTCCCTACCTGATAGATACCTTGAATGCATAAGGTGTTCTCAAACCCATGAGAAGATAAAAAAGAAAATAATTCCTAGAAATTTTGTAATAATTGATTGACTAATTATAAAATCATCTCTACAATCATTTAAATAATAAACTAAACCCTAAGAAGAAGTATTAGACTCCAATTACAACTAAAACTTCTAGATATACAAAAACTAAACAAACTAAAATTCGAAAATACTAAAAATAGCAAATTTTCCTAAAATCTCATTTTTTCTGTTGTAACCACGCGTTTTCTGTCGAAACGGACGGTTCACCCCAAAACGAAATTTCAGTTGGAATCCATATGTTGTGGGTCTCGTAACTCCTCCCGGATCAAAAGTTATGACCAATTTACAGTCCACCTTCTTTTGGTCTATACATGTAAAAATTGTCGATTTTACTGAGTTTTCCTTTATCTTTTTTTGGTCCATGTGCAATAGGAATGTTGATCCACGCCCTTCATCAGGGGGTTCTTGTCCTCCATTAAGATAAGGGCTTACTCTGAGTGTGTGTGTGTGTGTGTGTGTGTGTGTGTGAGAGAGAGAGAGAGAGAGAGAGAGAGAGAGAGAGAGAGAGGGTCAATGAATGCCTTGAAGAGATGAGGGGAGAGTAGTTATAATAGCTAGAGGGGATTGGAAACCCAGGATTTTGCACCCACCTTCTTCTCTTAGATTTTAAAAGGGCCTTTTTTGAGGATTTTCAATCTAAGTTGGATTTGAAATCCATGATTTTGATGTTGTTCTCGTTTGTGCATCACCATAGATCGAGTTAACAAGAGAGTTTCGATCTTACCTGTCAATATTTGCTAGATTCTTACAGAGTCAGATTCTTCCTCCTCTCCTTCCCTCTCTTTCAATGGGATGAATCGGTACAACTTCAAGGGGGAAGAGTCAGGGACCAAGCTCCTCTTTATATAGCTTGATGTTGGCGGCAAGTCCTACCCATTGATAGATTCACCATCATCTCCCTTTGCACCACGCCACTCTCTTACAAATGAGAGAAAACCTTAATGAGAAAGAAAACATCTCTTTCATGTACTCCATGAAGTATAGAAGATGGTGTACACACCACAGTTGTGGGCCTCACCAGAAACTCTTTCCAACAATCCAATTCGTCTAGTCTTTTACTCTGGCCCCCATACCACTGCAAATTTCAACATTTGAGAGATGTCAAAAATGATTTGGATTGATAATCATGGATTTCAATACCTAACTGCTCAAAAATCCATGCTGCTAATTGGCCCCTCATGAGTTTATTTATTTCTTCTCATGATAACTTCAAAATTCCATGTATGCCTTTTTGGATATGTGGAAAAAATGGAGGAATTAATGCAAGCGTTTCTAGGAAATTGTGATAAATGAAATATTCATTTTTTCATTGTTTTTCAACAATATTATTTCCAAATTTGTTGTTAGAAGACAGAAAATTTTCAATGAAAATTTACTTAGAAAAAAGCAGAGTAGCACGAGTGATATTGAAGATGAATTATGTCATATGTCGCATTGTCACATGTGACATATTGGTAGAGTTGTAGACGTGTCGAATTGAGTCGAGCTTAGCACAACTCGACTATGTTCGGCTAATAGCCAACCCCAGCTCGAACTCAGCTTGACTTGGTCATCGGGCCCGATTGTCTAGCTCAGCTCGGTTCGGTCAATAGCTTGAGCCAGCTCGAGCTGAGTTCAAGTTAGCCAAGGAGAAAAAACAAAAAAGAAGGCTCGAGTGATTTTTTTAAGGGTAGGGATTAGGGCGCTCAAATTCAATATATATATATATATATATATATATATATATATATATATATATATATATATATATATATATATAAGGCATTTAAAATTGGGTTGAGTCAAGCTAAGTCATGCTCGAGCTGAGCTTCGAATCAATCTAATTCAAGCTTGGGTCAGCTCAAACTCGAGTCAAAATTATATCAAGCTCAAAAGATTAGCTCAGAGCGACATGCATTGGTGGCACATGTTGTACACATGAGGAGACACTTAAAGATGAAGGTGGCACATGTGTCACGTCTGGACATTTGATATATTATCAAGTAGGACATTCCAAGATGAGCAAGGGCACATGTTGCACAAAAGTTTTGATCGTCTGCTCGGCTTCAATAGGATTTCCCTGTTTGCCGACCACCTGATTGGTTCAGTTTAGCACTGACATTGTCAGCACTGCTGCATTTAATGCAGTCAATGCTGATGTGTTCTAAGCTGGACCAATCAGGCATAGGCAAATAAGAAAATCCTGTTGAAGCCGAACAGACTATCCGAATTTGTTGCACAATTACCACATGTATGGTACTTTAAAATGCACAGTGGCATATGCTGAATATATGGCACGTTAGCACATTTATGGTTTAACATGGATGGCGGCACATGGTGAATAACTGAATATATGGAGCATTGACACATGAGGAAAGACGCACTATAGCCTTACGGTGGTATGGACCTAACGGTGGAGCCCACATGATGTATTCGCACCATCCAACCTATTGATTGGATGAGTTATCTTAAGAAGGCCCAATATTCATACCAATCAAAAACAGAAGTGGAGCGCAACAAGGGAAACAATACAGGAGAAAGTTCTCACCCTTGAGTTTAAGCGAGGCACACATAAATCGTGAAACAGCTTGGTTTTTTACACCACTCTTCGTCTGTCCTGGACCAAGGGTCTGAAAGGACTGGATTCTATATATACAAAACAGAGGGCAGGCCCCTGCTCAAATTAAGGGGATCGAGCTGATATTTGAGGCTGGGAATTCTTTTAGGTGAAGCATCTGATGGATGGGTTGGATTTTGTGATGTACACATCACTAGGCTCCATTAGTGGCCACTACCACTAAGCGCGTCTTGGGAGGTTACGCATTAAAAACCAGTTACAGGGAGTTTGCATCTCTCTATTTCTTTTCTTTTTTAATGCCTGTTTGGTTGCACCCAATATTATAAAATTTCATTAGATTTTGCAAAATCATGAAATATCATGATATTTGGTAGAACGAATGCCAACTGAGTTATGAGATTTATGTAATTTCTCTGTACATTTCTGTTATACAGTAGCCGAGTTACCTCTGCAAGTCTTGAAAGGGAGACCTCAACTGGGTAATTCTTCTTCTTATTATTAAGTAACTATGATTTTATTTCGGATAATCGGCAAATCTTTCTAATCCATCTATAATGTTTTGATTGGAAACAAGTAAGTGTAGAACACCATGATGACAAAAAACCAGACACATCCGACCATCAGGTGGGCCACACAATAGAGATCAATAAAAAGTCACCTAAAAATTATCCAAATCGTAAGTGGTTCTCACCCCACCTGATGAATGGATTGACATGATTATTAGGGTTTACGATCATCATGCTGGGGTGAAGGTTTTGGATAGGTTGGATGCTGAACACATACCATGTGGACCCCACCGCTTGACTTGGGGGTTGGATGATTGTACAAGATCTCTATGCTGGGCCACCTAATGATTGGAATTGCCCTTTTCAATACTATAGGTGAACATCGTGTTTGGGCACACATTTTGGATGGTTTAGATATCCACATACCATGTGGATTCCACAACAACCTGGTGCCACCAAGGTACCTTATGAGAAGGGGTGTTAATGGGATGGGCTTGGACATGAAAAATCAGAATTTTAAATAGGCCCACCCTGAAACAGTTCAAAATCGGAGCTAAGACCTACCCAGGCCCGACCCATTGACAGCGTGAGCCTTTCCCCTTTACAGGAAAACTTTTATTTTTATTAAGGAGACAATGTCATACCGACAATTATGTTTTGATTGAATTAAAAATAAATAAATAAATAAAAAGCCTATTTTTAAACTCTTTCCTGAGACCCGCTTAAGATTTCTACCGTTAGCAAAAAAAAAAAAAAAAATCTTATCTTATGCCGTTATGTATAGTATACTCTATTTTTAAAATGATATTTTTAACCTTTAAACAAAAAAGAAAAAAAAAACCTCTCTCACATCTATACAAACACACGAAGCTCCTAACCCTAACTCAAACCCTCTATCTTTCTCTCTTGGCTTTATGAACCTCTCCTCTCTCGTTAAAACAACTCCCCCCCATATCACTGGACGAAGATTTCTTGAGAAAGGAAGTTTCCTATGTTGGGAAGCTAGTTAGGGCCCATTGTGATGTTTGTGAGTAATCCACCCTGTCCATTCATTTAGCAAGCTCATTTTAGGACACTACAACAAAAAAATGAGCCAGATTCAAGACTTAAGTGGGCCACATGAGAGGGAAAACTGGGGAAAAAATGCCTACCTTTGAAACCTTCCTAGGCCACACCTTGATGTTTGTATGCCTTCCAAACCGTTTATAAGGTCATTACCTATGTGATGAACTGAAAACACGAAAAATAAAACCTTATCATGATACAACTTTTGTGGTCATGCATATATTCCAACCGTGTTCGTTTAGTCCCCACTATTTCCTCTCATGTGGCCTAGGCCAGTCTTAGATCCGGCTCATTTTCTGTTGCATGTCCTAAAATGAACTCACAAAATGGATGAACAGGGCGGATTTCTCACAAACATCATAGTAGACCCACCTAGGGCCCGTTTGGATTGTAAATTACTTAAGATAGGCTACTTATTTGGTTTCTACTTAATTAGCAGATAAGCATGTTTGGCAAACAACATAGTTATCATCCAAAAAGTAGAAAATTAAGCATGTTTGGTTTCCAACATCATAAGTAATCATCCTTTAAGTCTATTTGGTCCCATTAACATCCACTGTCCATCATGTGGGGCCAACCTTTGATGTGGATCGTCCATTATGTGGCCCCACTAATGTGGACCATCCATCATGTAGGACCCACCTTGGATGTGGGCTATTTACCATTAGGGTCCAATCTTTAATGTGCACCATTAATCATTAGGTAGGGCCCACCTTTGATGTTGGTCATCCATCATGTGTGGCCCATTATCAATGTGAAAGTAATTGCGGAAGTGTGGGCCTCCAGGATCTGACAGTCTACACGATGAGAACCTTCGCAAAGCCGAGGATGTGCGGTGTGGTCCAGCGATCCGCCTATTTGCTACAAGAATAAGTGGGTCTGATCACCCCTCTGATCCTACGGTGAGGATAGTCCCCGGATCATGATCTATGACTTAGATAGAAAAGGATGAGCTAAATGGACTCTCTTTTTACTTTCTTCATTTTCTCTCCGTAGATGTGTTGCATTTGATTACGGAAAGAATCCTCCTCTATTCAGGGATTAGAGATAAGGGATGAGATGAGATAAGGTTGGTTTATCCTTATCCCATCTCATCTTCTCTCGAGGTTTTAAATCTCTAATTGAATTTCAAACTCTCGGAAGGAGGATGCAGGAACATCCTTATGGGCCCCACCACAAGTGGTTGTTCACAAGTGGGCTCCATGGGTCCATCAACCAACATCTCCCACTCAATCACATTGTGGATAGGCACATCATGTATTGTCCATCTAACTCATCACATAACAATTAAAACCAAAAGAATCACGATAAAAAAAATCAGAGGCGTGGGACCAACTGGAACATCGTTATCTTCTCACAGGTGTTTAAGTACTAAGTGGCCACCTAACTAGCACTCAATAACCCAAGCTTTGCAATGCCTGTCCTAGTCTGCAGACCATACCGGATGGAGTTAACTACCGATCTGGAGTACTCGGCCAACATACGCACTTATCCAACTTATCGAGTTTTTACTGAAAAACTTGGTTTTCCACAAACATCAATTTGAATTCCTTTTAAAGTAATATTAAGATATATACTTTTGAAAGAGAATATCGTTTGCAAAAGTCTAAGAAAACCCGATATTACCGGCGGATAAGTCTTCAAGTGCGTATTTATAGTTCTAGAAACTTGTTATAGCTGTCACGGGATCTTCCCCACGTAGATGTGTAATTTGGAATCGATCAACCCGCTTTCCTAGCATAACCAAGTCTGACCAATCAAGGGCCTTTCGTCATCGTATAGTAAAGTGGCGACACTCAATCTTATCCTCCTATACACAGGAGGAGGGTAGCTGAGGACACAAGGAGTCACCTACGGGACTGGTTACTCGCACGTTGCAATGATTAGATCGAATCAAAGCAATCTATAGGTAAAAGGTCCTAACACGTGGCTACAATCCATGCCATAAAGTAGACAATACTAGGTATATATCGGGTCTACAATACGCAAGTCGTCTCACATGAGGTATGGCTCATCTCATAACCTCACGACCTGGCTCTGATTTAGGCCATAACATAATTCGCATGAAGAGTAATGGTGCGATTATGTTATTTGACTTTATCAGTCTCATTTTCAATTTTTTTAGGACTGAAGGTGGATACAACTCATTCGCATCCTTATCCTTTATTATTTTCAATAAAGGGTGGCTCATACCTCATTGTATGAACATACCCTAAGTGTACCTTTCTTGTACATTTAGGGTTGGTCAACCCGTGCGAGTGGGTGACCGGCCTGCTGTTGAGCTCTTAATTGTGCATATTCTAACCCCAATTCATCACTCATTATGCACGGTATACATGTTTAGAGGACTAATCTAATGCATGAATTGTGATTGTAGGAACAAGAGGGAGATTTCACAAATTGAAGCCTAAATAAAGCTCTTTATGAGTATTGAAGACCATTGGATCAAGCATAAAAAGAGAAGAAAGCAAGGAAAGAAAAGAAAAGAAAGTAAAAGAAGAAAGAAAGAAAGAAAACATCAAGGGAAGTAGCCTAGACCGGTCAAGACCGGTCAGCCACCCATCTGCTTCGGCCACTGCAGCTGCTGGACACATTCCAGACCAGTCCGACCGGTCAAGATCGGTCGGCCATGGCTGCTGGAATGATTGCCAATGAAGCCCGACCGGTCAAGACCGGTCGGCCAGCCAGTCCGATCGGTCCAGACCGGTCGGCCATGCGAAAACAGAATCTTTCTATTTTGGGTTCCGGATTTCTCGGCGCAATTACGTAACTTTACGCGAAATCTGGAACTTTCTTGCGTAAAGGACACCTCCAAGCTATAAAAGGACGTCTTCCTTTCATACCAAGGGGATGCTAGGACGTGGGGATTGCTTGGGAGACGGATTCTACTTCGAATTTCTAGTTTTCTTCCTGTCTTAGTTATTTTTTATTTTTGAGAGGCTTCTAGTTCAAGGATGTTAGAGATGAACTAAAACCTCTTAGCTAGGGCTAAGAGGTGAAGCTTTTGATTCGTTTTTGATGGATTGATGCAACCTAGGTTTCCTTTCATGTTTTAATTGATGAATTTTAGTTCAATATGAGTTTGAATCAAGTACTATTTTGGTTTTTACTTTGATCTCTTGATGACTCCGGGCTCATGTGATTCTTAGTGATCCTAACTTAGTATCTTAGCTTTTGAGCATTAGTTATGCTTGTGTAGTTCATTGATCTACCATCGACTCTGGGCATGGTAGACGCTTTGATTGCCTTGTATGCAATGGCCTGATTTTCATGTGGGAACTCATTCAACTGAAATTCTTATCTTTTGTGTATAATCTGGAATAGGTGTTTATTGATTGATTTTGATTTAATTAGAGTTCTAATCATGAGTTGTAATCAGGTCCAGTGACAGGATTTGGTGAAAGCTATGGTTATGAATCTCAACTAGATTGGAAAGAGGCTTGGCCTACACAATTGAGTGTGCCCAAGGCCTGAGCATGGTTGTGGGAATCAAATAAATGAATAAGCACTTATTTTGGATAATTGTTGATTTAACCGCTCTATATTCCAATCGGATAGAGATATGAATTCGATTCCGATTGAGTTATGAGAGACCTAGTTGCGTTGATGCATTGAAACTTATCAAAGTGGATCCTTGGCGCTCTAGTGCCTTTTTAGATTGAAATTACCTTAACCATTCACTTTTTAAACCCAAATTGCTATTTTCCAGCTTTAGTTCTTAATAGGATCTTAATTACTAGTTGTTTTAGACAAATTCTGAGGATACCCACACATAAATCTCTGTGGGAACGATACTCGGTCTTTTCGAATTATTACTACTTCGCAACCCTACACTTGGGGAGCGAACAAGTTTTTGGCGCCGTTGCCGGGGATTTCTATGCGGTATTTTTAGAATTTTCTGAAATAACTTTTAAGTTAAGATTGTGTTAAGATAGGTTTAGGATTTATTTTGCTTTGTAGAGTAGAT
Source organism: Liriodendron chinense (assembly GCA_003013855.2). Lineage (NCBI taxonomy): Eukaryota > Viridiplantae > Streptophyta > Magnoliopsida > Magnoliales > Magnoliaceae > Liriodendron > Liriodendron chinense. The sequence goes on from ML058477.1 coordinate 234,171, forward strand.
TTTCTTCTAAATACTAACTTGCTTTGTTTTGATTTTTGCAGGATTCTAACATAGGTCTACTCAAGGGATTTTTAGGAAGTTGAAGAAGAAAAAGGCATCTTAAGTCACAAATCAGGTTTTATTGTTCTAACCCTACTCTTCTTCTTCTCCTACTCATTCCTATCATATTCATCTCTTGTAGAGTGGGTGGAGACTCCCTTTGGATCTCTAAAAGGTAGGCCTTGTGCCACCCGGATTCCTATTGGTCGGCTCTGCCATCTTGGATCACCCTGTGCTCAGAGATTTCTCTTCTTAACCTTATTCCTCTTTCTTCTTTTTCTGCACTTTTCTCAAAAGACTCAAAGAGTGGGTGGGGAGTTCTCTGAACCCCTATTGACCAGGAGAAATCGGTCTCTATCCTTGCTTCTGGCTTAGCCATTGCAAAACACCTTGTGCTTAAGTCTTAGAGAGGAGTAAAGGAAGGAAGGAAGAATTCTTTTTCCTTCTGTTCATTCTTTTCAGATTTGCATGCCACATTGGGCTCGGGATTCTAATAACCGACTCAATCGTAACGGAGTAATTGTTGAAGGGATTGATAGAGAGCCTCGAGCTAGAAAACATCAAAATTTTCCTGAAATTACTAGAGAGATGGCTGAAAATCAACCAAATCAAGGGGCTAATCAACATCAAAATCCAGCCCCCAAACCTTACTGAATTGGATGAGAATGAAGTGGGGGATGTACCTCAACCTAGAACTTTACGTGACTATTTACAACCAGCTAGGACGATTACTCCCTCTTGCATAATTTTCCCTCACAATGTGGGAAATATTGATTTTAAACCGAGGTTGATCCAACTTCTTCCTAGATTCCATGGACTCGATTCTGAAAGCGCTTATTTACATATTAAGGAATTTGAAGAGGTTATAGCCACAATAAACTATGACAATGTGACCAAGGATACTATAAAACTTAAATTGTTCCCTTTTTCCTTGAAAGAGAAGGCCAAATCATGGCTACATTCCTTAAGGCCGAGGTCTATTGGGATATGGGCTGAGATGACTAGGGAGTTTCTTAAAAAATTCTTCCCTACTCATCGAACCAATGCATTAAGAAGGGCCATAATGAACTTCGCCCAAAAAGAAGAAGAAACTTTTTTCCAATGTTGGGAAAGGTATAATGAACTATTAAACGCATGCCCACATCATGACTATGAACGGTGGAGGTTGATTAGTTTCTTCTATGATGGATTAAACTCAACCATGCGCCAATTTGTGGAGATGATGTGCAATGGGGAATTCATGAACAAGGAAACGGAGGAAGCTTGGGATTATTTCGACATGTTGGCTGAAAATACACAAGCATGGGATACATCTAAGCCAACAAGTTCAAAACAACCCCAAGCCAAGGAAAAGGGAGAAATTTATGTTTTAGATGGGCAAGATGATCTAGGTTCTAGAGTGGCTAAACTCACACGAAAGGTCGAGGAGATGGAACTAAAGAAAGTGGACACAACCCAACAAAGGGGGGCTGTTGAAACTATTTGTGGTATTTGTGCTTCCAATGTGCATCAAACGCTGGATTGTCCAACCATCTATGCGTTTCGAGAACTTTTATTTGAACAATCAAATGCTTTGAATAGTTATCAACGACCTTTTAGTACTCCAAATTCTAACACGAATAATTCTAGTTGGAGAAACAACCCTAACTTCAATTGGGTAAATGGAAACACGGCTAATCAAAATAATCCTCAAAGGGGGCCCCCAATGCAAATGGCTCCACCTCAAATGCCTATAGAGGATACTTTGAAAGCATTCATGGAAGGACAAGCTCAAATAAATCAATCCAACCATACGATAATGCTTGAGCTTAAAAATTCGGTGGAGGAAATCAAGGCTCGCTTAAACGCAAGGGAAGGGATGCTTCCAGCCCAACCCATACCAAATCCAAAACCACAATGCGAAATAAGTGTGCCTAGTTCTTCTAACCAACATATGGAACATGCTAAGGCCATCACCACTCTTAGAAGTGGTAAAATCATTGAAAAATCTGATCCGGTGAAGGTTTCAACGCCTAATGATCCGGTATCTTCCAAAGAGGATGATGAAACTAGCACCGCCATGAATGCAAAAGAGCCATTGAAAGAATATAGGCCTGTTGCTCCATTCCCCCAACGCTTGATTCCAGCCAAACCTCAAGATAAATATCAGGAATTTTTGGAGGTTTTCAAGCAAGTCAAAATCTACATCCCATTGTTGGATGTCATTAAACAAATACCATCATATGCAAAATTTTTAAAAGACCTTTGCACGGTTAAAAGAAAAATACATGTGCAAAAGAAGGCATTTTTGACAGAGAATGTGAGTGCCATTATCAACCACGGGATGCCCAAGAAATACAAAGATCCTGGTTGTCCGACAATATCATGTGTGATTGGAGACTACCGGGTGAAACACGCTCTACTTGATCTAGGGGCAAGTGTGAACTTGATTCCTTTTTCGGTCTATAAACAATTGGGTTTAGGTGAATTAAAACCCACCAAAACCACATTACAACTTGCTGACCGATCGACTCGTATTCCAAGAGGGGTAATTGAGGATGTTCTTGTCCAAGTTGACAAAGTTTACTACCCGGTGGACTTTATTGTCTTGGACACGAAACCCATGGTTAATGTTGGACCCCAAATTCCTGTCATACTTGGCCGCCCATTCCTTGCTACATCAAACGCTATCATAAATTGTAGGAGTGGGGTCATACAAATGTCTTTTGGCAATATGACAATTGAGTTAAATGCTTTCAATATTGACAACCAACAAGAGGATGAAGATGAGGAGGTCCACGAAATAAACATGATCAATTCTATCGTGGAAGATGAATCCCTCTCACCTTTTTACTCCGGTCCCTTATACGAAGAAGTGACTCACTCCCTTGATGCGAACGATGATATGATAAGGGATATGGTCACACTTTTCGAGTCGGTATCGGCCTATGACGTTAGCCGAGAGAAGGATGTGGAAACAACACCTTGTTGTGCTGAGAAATCAATTCATATTTCCACACCTTTGTGGATCATGCATACCGAACTCCACCAACCCTGGGATGATCCTTACTTGCAATATCAATGCCCAGGAAAATATGAATGGAGACATATTTTTTTTGATAAATATGATGGTGTCTCCCCTGATACATGTGGTGCGCACACTAAGGAACCCGCTGAAATTCCTTTTTGGAATTTTGAGTGGCTTATCTCGATCACTCACACACATGTACATTGTAAAGTAGGATATTGGATGACGTTACTGTGAAACCTTTTGATCCATCTAATGATTCTGCTTGACTTTATGCTTTTAGATGAGTTGTTGGGATTAACCTCCTAGTTTGACGGAGGATAATTTGCTAGAATGCTTTCCCATTAGGATTTGCTTTGATAGTTGATTTAGTTGTGAAGTAATCCATCTCCAAAAGCTAATCTTGCCATTAAATATATGCTTCAGGTGATATCTCTCTTTCTCACTCTCCGTTGTTTTATGTCATTGCTCTCATGTCATGCATATTGCATATCTTATTACATTGAGGACAATGTAAAGTTTTGGTTGGGGGTGAGAGATTCCTTATATGATGAATCTGCTAGCTTTTGTGACATGTCGAGCAAAGATGTATAAATTTTTTGATTTTTCTAAAATTCGAAACTCTTTTGGAAAACTTTGATTCTATGCATTCGAGATAGCATGGGTATAAGAAGATGAGATATGAAGTGAGGGATGTTGCAAGCTTTGAATTTCTCTTAATATAATGGTTTTATATGTGAATTCACCTATTTTTATGATCGATAGAAAATTTGAACACCTTTTGCACCTAGTTCACATTACACGATTTTCATGATTTGAAAGGATTATGTGATTTATGGATTAGCAAGACTTTGATTTGAGGTATTGAGAAACCAAGCCGGGGTACTTTGTCCATCCTTCTCCATGGGAAAATAAGGAAAGATATGGATTTCTAAAAATCCTATCTAATGTAAAAGAAAAAGGAAAAGGAAGGATGAAATTGAGAATGATGGAAAAATGGTGGAAAATTCCGATTAGGGTTACCTACTATCAACCGGGGGATGGTCTACCCGTAACCAAAGCCAGAAATGGGACGTAGTGTGAAAGTCGTCGGAAGGACGGTAAGGCAAATTCCTGTCATAGGCTTGTTGTTGCTTTATGCACCTTGAGATCTATAGTTTAGTTGATCTATGAAGAAGATAATCCCAGAAACTCATGAGATGAACCTTCACTATGCACACTAGGTTAAATTTGTTCAAGTTCTTCTATTTATCAATCAATCAGCGGGAATCTCATATAAACACGTATTATGTTCTGAAAGTTTAAGGTTTCAACCTTTATCACCGAATTTCTCTGATTTTTACACTTATGTGTCTTGGGATGTATAGAAGAATAGTTTCTAGAGGAGAGTTGGGTTTTAGAGAATGAAACTTGTTTCACGCATGTTTTGCTCGGGACTAGCAAAATGCTGGTTGGGGGGGTGTGTTGAGCTCTTAATTGTGCATATTCTAACCCCAATTCATCACTCATTATGCACGGTTTACATGTTTAGAGGACTAATCTAATGCATGAATTGTGATTGTAGGAACAAGAGGGAGATTTCACAAATTGAAGGCTAAATAGATCTTTTTATGAGTATTGAAGACCATTGGATCAAGCATAAAGAGAGAAGAAAGCAAGGAAAGAAAAGAAAAGAAAGTAAAAGAAGAAAGAAAGAAAGAAAACATCAAGGGAAGTAGCCTAGACCGGTCAAGACCGGTCGGCCACCCATCTGCTTCGGCCACTGCAGCTGCTGGACACATTCCAGACCAGTCCGACCGGTCAAGACCGGTCGGCCATAGCTGCTGGAATGATTGCCAATGAAGCCCGACCGTCAAGACCGGTCGGCCAGCCAGTCCGACCGGTCCAGACCGGTCGGCCATGCGAAAATAGAATCTTTCTATTTCGGGTTCCGGATTTCTCGGCGCAATTGCGTAACTTTACTCGAAATCTGGAACTTTCTTGCGTAAAGGACACCTCCAAGCTATAAAAGGACGTCTTCCCTTCATACCAAGGGGATGCTAGGACGTGGGGATTGCTTGGGAGACGGATTCTACTTCGAATTTCTAGTTTTCTTCCTGTTTTAGTTATTTTTTATGTTTTTAGAGGCTTCTAGTTCAAGGATGTTAGAGATGAACTAAAACCTCTTAGCTAGGGCTAAGAGGTGAAGCTTTTGATTCGTTTTTTATGGATTGATGCAACCTAGGTTTCCTTTCATGTTTTAATTGATGAATTTTAGTTCAATATGAGTTTGAATCAAGTACTATTTTGGTTTTTATTTTGATCTCTTGATGACTCCGGGCTCATGTGATTCTTAGTGATCCTAACTTAGCATCTTAGCTTTTAAGCATTAGTTATGCTTGTGTAGTTCATTGATCTACCATCGACTCCGGGCATGGTAAACGCTTTGATTGCCTTGTATGCAATGGCCTGATTTTCATGTGGGAACTCATTCAACTGAAATTCTTATCTTTTGTGTATAATCTGGAATAAGTGTTTATTGATTGATTTTGATTTAATTAGAGTTCTAATCATGAGTTGTAATCAGGTCTAGTGACAGGATTTGGTGAAAGCTATGGTTATGAATCTCAACTAGATTGGAAAGAGGCTTGGCCTACACAATTGAGTGTGCCCAAGGCCTGAGCATGGTTGTGGGAATCAAATAAATGAATAAGCACTTATTTTGGATAATTGTTGATTTAACTGCTCTATATTCCAATCGGATAGAGATATGAATTCGATTCCGACTGAGTTATGAGAAACCTAGTTGCGTTGATGCATTGAAACTTATCAAAAGTGGATCCTTGGCGCTCTAGTGCCTTTTTAGATTGAAATTACCTTAACCATTCACTGTTTAAACCCAAATTGTTATTTTCCAGCTTTAGTTCTTAATAGGATCTTAATTACTAGTTGTTTTAGACAAATTCTGAGGATACCCACACATAAATCTCTGTGGGAACGATACTCGGTCTTTCCGAATTATTACTACTTCGCAACCCTACACTTGGGGAGTGAACACCTGCCGACAAAAGTTGAAATCCTACTTGATCTCAAAGAAAATGCTGATGATCTACATACCTAGTCTATCAAGTGCTCAATACTGAATAAAAGGGAATTATTATTCATAAAGGATTAAAGGTACATGATACAAGCATATTTTTCAAGCTTTCCTCAATCCCATCTTCTGCCGGACGTGAACCTGAAATAGATCTCTAGCTATAGGTTTCGTCATGAGATCTGCCATTATCGCGTTGGTAGGAATGTAGCTGAGGACAACCTTCTTATCTTTCACTTGATCACAAACGTAATGATACTTTATCTCAATGTGCTTGGATTTCTGATAGTGTTTGGGGTCCTTTGCCAAGTCAATGGCTGAGGTGTTGTCTATCCTTAACGATATAGGCTCACGAATTCTTGATACAGCACCTAGTCCTAGTAGGAATTTGTGAACCCAAATACACTCCTGAACTACAGCACAACATGCAATGTACTCGGCTGCCATAGATGAAAGGGCTGTGGATGTTTGTTTCTTGCTCGACCAAGAGATAGTTCCCCCTCCGAGCAAGAAGACATATCCTGAAGTAGACTTTCCCTTGTCGGCATCATTACCCCAGGTGACATCAGAATATCCTTTGAGCTTGAGACTTGTGCCTTCATAACACAGTATCAGGTCTTTTGTTCCTCTTAGATAGCGAAATATACGTTTGACGGCTTGCCAATGAGACTGTCCCGGGTTACTCTGGTAACGGTTGACTATGCCAACTGCATAACTAATATTCGGTCTGGTGCAAAGAATATCATACATTAAGCTGCCTACTGCACTCGCATAAGGTACTGAGGACATTGCCGATTTCTTAGCTTCTGTCTGGGAACACGATTTCCTGTCTAACTTGGTGGCTTTATCCATAGAGGTTTCAACAGCTTTTGAATTTTCCATCCTGAACCACTCTAAGATCTTCTGTATGTAAGTGGCTTGTGACAAACCTAAGAATCTCCTAGGACGGTTCCTGCCGATTTTAACCTCTAGAATAAAGTTGGCTTCACCAAGATCTTTCATCTCAAAGTTTGAGAAAAGCCAATCTTTAGACATCATCAACAGTTGCATGTCATTACCAGCTAATAGTATATCGTCTACATATAGAGATAGTATCAGAAAAAATCTTTCAAATCGTTTCACGTATACACAATGATCTTCTTCACTCATCGTGAACCCGAAATTAGTGATGGCTAAGTGGAACCTCATGTACCACTGCCTTGAAGATTGCTTCAACCTATAGATAGATCGTAACAACTTGCAGACTTTCTTTGGATACTTTTTGTCCACATAACCTATGGGTTGTTGCATGTGTATTTCTTCATCCAAATCACCATTTAAGAATGCAGTCTTTACATCCATCTGATATAACTCTAAGTCTGAACTTGCGATAATGGGCAAGATCATACGCATTGAGGAGAATTTTGCAACAGGTGAAAAAGTTTCCTCATAATCAACACCTTCTTTTTATGTAAAACCTTTTACAACTAATTGTGCTTTGTACTTGTCCACTGTACCATCTGCCTTTCTTTTGATCTTAAGTACCCACTTGTTATCAATTACTTTGCGATTGGAAGTCAGATCTACAAGTTCCCAGACTTTGTTCTTCTCCATGGAGGCAATCTCTTCGTCCATGGCAGTTACCCATCCAACCGAATTCGAAGATAACAACGCATCTTGATAAGAATCAGGTTCATCATCGTCAACCTCAATACAAGAGAAAGATTGACCATCGATGCCGAAATATCTATGGGGAATCAAACCTCTTTCACTTCGACGTAACTCAGGAGCCTGCTAAGATGTACTCCCACTGTCCTGATGAACTATAGGAGGAGCATTTCCATTTTTAGAAGCAGAACTCCCACTCTTCTAAGATACATCGAGAATTTTAAAAAATTCAGTGGGAACCTTTTGATTCTTTCGGCTGGGGTATCTGTCTTCGACGAAAGTGACGTCTCAAGATTCTATCTCAGTCCATCCTCCACGATCCTTATAAACTAGAACGTATCGCTTTAAGTGCATGGGGTACCTAATGAATACGCACTTAATAGTTTTACTATTAAGTTTACTTCTATGTAGAGCAGGCAATAAAACATATGCTAAAGATCTCCAAGGACGCAAGTCGGCTAGAGAAGGAATCCTCCCAATCCACATCTCATATGGGGTCTTAGAAACGGATTTAGTTGGGACTCTATTTAGGACGTAGACGGCTGTAAGAAGCGTGTCTCCCCGGAATGTGGTAGAGAGATTGGCATGTGCCATCATCGACCTGACCATGTCCAATAGTGTCCTGTTCCTTCTCTCTGCAACTCCATTTTGCCGTGGAGTATATGCCATAGTATACTGCTTGATGATGCCAGTGTTTGCATAGTATGTTTTAAACGTTTTAGATGTATACTCGCCACCTCTATCAGATCTAAGAGTTTTAATCTTTTTCTCAATCTGATTTTTCTACTTCAACTTTGAATTTGAGAAAGCAATCAAAAGCCTCAGATTTATGTGAGATGAGATACACATATCCATAGCGCGAGTAATCGTCAATAAATGTGATGAAGTATTGGCATCTATTTCTAGCACATACATTCAAGGGTCCACACATATCCGAATGAATTATCTCTAGCAAACCCTTTGACCTAGTCGCTTTAGAGAATGGTTTCTTAGAAGTCTTCCCGGATACAAAATGTTCACAAAATAACAAATCAAGTTTGGATAATGAACCTAACAAACCAAATCTTGCTAGTCTTATCATACGGTCCTTTCCAATGTGACTTAACCTCGCATGCCATTTTAAAGATTCAGATACTACATGTTCATTCGACGTAGCAGACAAAACAAGAGGTGCATTATCAATATCTACATCTAGAATAAATAAATCTAAAATCAAGTGTCCCCATGCAAAGATGAGGTTATTGAGTCTTAAAGAAACTCTTGTCCCGAAAAAATGAATGTCAAAACCATTAACTAACAACCTAGAAACAGAAATTAAATTTCAACGCATGCCCGGTGCATAAAGAGTATCATGGAGGGTTATTGTGTGCCCTATGCGCGTATGGAGATGATAAACATCAATCCCTAACACATCTTCAGCAGCGTTATTCCCCATGTACACCCTGTAGCTCCCTGTAGCTACAGGCCGAAATTCCTCGAGTCCTCGATGATCTCGTGTCACGTGCTTTGCTATGCCTAAATTCAAAATCCATTTGTTAGATAAGATATCAACGAAAACGATATCAGAACAAATGCCTACAAACAAAGTGTCTAGTGACAGAGGAATTACCGTCTTTTTATGGGCATACTGGACAAGCATAATGGCCATGGTTTCTGCAGACAAAACAGGTTATGTTTATCTTTTTAGGTTTCCTCTTTCATTTCCCCTTCTTGGGATTTGGAGGAGCTTTGAACTTTTTCTTGTTAGCTTTCCGCTTGTGGGTTTCTGCTGCAAAGGTCTTGGCCAAACCTGACTGAATTGCATTCATTTAACCTCTCCTACCAGATGGCCAAAAAAGTCTTTGAACATTGTGATTGAATCAGTATGGTTCAGAATCCTTTTAATTTGGGCCCAAGATTCGGGTAAGGAATGGTGCATTGCTATAATCTTTTGATTTTCAGTTAGTTTGCACCCTACATTCCTCAGAGCGCTTATCATCTGTTCTATCTTACGGATATGATCATTGATGGGGCAACCTACTGGCATCCTGTATTCTTAGAACTCTAATTCTATAGCCCGAACCTTTACATCTGACTTCTGCTTATAGGCATTAGCTAGTGCATCCCAGATCGCCTTAACAGTTTCATGCACTTCATATGTGGGTATGAGTTCTTTGTGCATTGTGTTAATCAATACATTATGGGTGGAGCAATTTTGTTTACGCCACGTGTTGTAGCAATTCATCACGACCTTATGTTCACCTAGATTTTCATTTTCAGCCAATATGGGTTCCTCTTGAACCCCATCCAGAGTGTGCGAAATGTCATTCTCGTCCAGAAGGCTTCGCACTGCGCGGGATCAGTCTTTGTAGTTGTTGCCGTCGAAATGTTGTCCTTTGAGTTGATCGGCGATCAATGCTTTAGAGGCCATCTCTACATCGCATCATGTATCACTACTTAGTTATAATATAGAGTATTGGCACTAATCATCAGCATTTCTACTGGTTATTCAAACTTTCAAGTTTATAAAAGTATCTAATCCATCTTATAAGATATCTGAAAGCCTACATACCTGTATGGGCGGTGCAGATCAATCAAGTTCTCTAAATAAGATGAAATTGATGCTTTTATGACTATTTATTTGTTTAACCTACAACTCACCATTATGAGTTTATGCATCATTTAGGGAAGGAATTATATCTCTCACTAAGGTTATGCACAACCTTAGAATAAAAGAGGGCATTCATAACATAAGTTTTTTGTTTTCTAATGAAATGGGGCTTAGATCTAATCACATGAGGACTAAAGCCAATATATATAAATCATTAGATTAAAGGAAATAATCGTTACCATTAAACAAAGAAAACAAGTGCTAAGAAGAATGAAAAATCCAATCACCACCATTGATCGTGTCCATTCATGATGGATCTGATCATCACCATTAATGTTCACCATTGATGATGGATCCTTTCATCAATGTTGATCATCATGGTTGATGACGGTTCCAATCACTTGTGGACCCATGATCAATAGTGATCGTATGAAAATAAAGAAAAATTCTCATACATATGCACACATATATGTATTAATACACGCACATATACATTAAATAATCAAGAGATATTTGGAGTTACACATTTTTCCCACCTAACATGAGTAGTAATGTGTGCATCATGACAAAGTAAAATATTCACAATAAAAAATTTCATTTATTTTCTTTCATTTTAATGCATATATTGATTATCATTATAATTAGAGATCTGGACCGTTAATAAAAAAAATGGACCACACCATCGATTAGATCTCGCCAAAAAATCCCAAGTCACTTCCCAACACTTGGCCTAAATCAGAATGATTCTAAACCATACATTAAATCATATCAACATTAATGGTGATGATTATTTGATGATCGAATGTATTTTAAAATGAAATAAATAATTTAATAACGTGGTAAGGCCACTTACCTCAATTGGGATTTGTTCCTCTTTAAATCGGAGATCCGCTGTTCACTATCTCTGATACCACTGAAAGTAATTGCGGAAGTGTGGGCCTCCATGATCTGACGGTCTACACGATGAGAACCTTCGCAAAGCCGATGATGTGCGGTGCGGTCTAGCGATCCGCCTATTTGCTACAAGAACAAGTGGGTTTGATCACCCCTCTGATCCTATGGTGAGGATGGTCCCTGGATCATGATCTACGGCTTAAATCGAAAGGGATGAGCTAAATGGATACTCTCCTTTTAGTTTCTTCATTTTCTCTCCGTAGATGTGTTGCATTTGATTACGGAAAGAATCCTCATCTATTTATAAGATGAATAGAGGGATAAGAGATAAGGGATGAGACATCTTCTTCCGAGGTTTTAAATCTCTAACTGAATTTCAAACTCTTGGAAGAAAGAGCATGCCGGAACATCCTTATGGGCCCCACCCACAAGTGGTTGTCCACAAGTGGGCCCCACGGGTCCATCAACCAACACAATGTTATTGTCCATCATGTGGGGCCCATCTTCAATATCTGCTACCCATCATGTGGTGTCCACCTTCGATGTGAACCATCCATCATCTGGGCCCACCTCCCATGTGGGTTGTTCGTCATGCGGAGCCCGATATGGGCCATTCTCATTAGCCCGACCTTAGATGTGGACCATCCAATATGTGGGGCCCACCTTGATGTGGATCATCCATCATGTGGAGCCCCCCATTATTAATGACCTATCATGTGGAGTCCACCTTTGATGTGGACTGTCCATCATGTGGGCCCCAATTCAATGTGTGAAGCCAACCTTTTATGTGGAACATTCATTGTTTGGGCCGTCCATCATGTAGGCCCCACCTTGGATGTGCAACATTCATTATGTAGGGCCCGCCTTTGATGTTGGTCATCTATCAAGTAGGGTCGATTGTCAATGTTATTATCCATCATGTGGGGCCCACCTTCAATATCCACTGCCCATCACATGTACCCATTGTGCACACCAACATTGTCTATTCATGTGGGGCCTGCCTTGATGGTAAATAACGGGCTTATCCTCTTCCTCTCTTTCACCTCTCCTATTCCTCTCTTAAGCAAAGTGTGAAAAAGTAAAAAAGCTAAAATTATTAGCTGAAGTGATTATATACTTTTAAGTTAAAAAGTTGCTTATTAATTATCATAAACCAAACTTACTTTTCTAAAATAAGTTACTTATCTACTGCTACGAGTAGAAATAGTAACTTATTTGGTGGCATCCAAACGGGCCCTAGCTTCCCTGCTAGGAACTTTTTGGAAAAGCCTTTCGCACAGAATTTGTGTTCATTTGGTTTCAAGAGGCAGTTCTGGATAGCCACGCTGTCAGTAGCCACGTAACTACTGGTAAGTGTTACATAGGCCCCGCTATGATGTGTGTATTATATTCACTCCGTTCATCCATTTTTACAGATCATACAGACGGAGATGAAGGGAAGAAAACAAATATTAGTTTGATCCAAAACTTTGTAGCCATTAAAAAGTTTTTAATAATGGATGTCATTCGATCAACATTGTTTCTTGTAATAGTCCACTTGAGATCTTGATCTACCTCATTTTCGGGCTCATGGTATAAAATTATCTTGAAAAGTGGATGAACGACATGGATGAAACACATACATTATGGTGAGGTCCGCAGAGCACCAATCAGTGGCCACTTACTACTGACAACGTCATTAGCCAAACTACGTTCCTCAAGAGCGAATTAGGAGAGACCTTGACCTCACCCAAGATGGTGCACCCTTACCATGGGGCCCACCTTGATGTATATATTCTATGTATACACCATCCATCTATTTTTCCAAGTTATTTTAGGGCACTATCCTAAGATCCAATTATCAGGTGAACCATACTAGAGGAAACAGTAACAGTGGTGATTGAACTCTTTACCATTAAAAAATTCTCAGGGTGCACCTTAAATTTTTCATAGCTTTTATTTGCCATCCAATTTGTTGATAAGGTCATATAAGCCTGAATGAAGGGAGAAAACAAATATCAATTTGATCCATAACTTTTGTGGCCCATTAATGGTCTATCACCACTGTTTCTTATGATATGGTCCACCTGATAATTGGATCTGCTTCATTTTTGGAATAATGCCCTAAAATGATCTGGAAAAATGGATGAACAACGTGGATACATAATACATCTATCAAGGTGGGGCCCATGCTAAGGGCCGTACCTCTTGGGTGACTCTAAGTTCTCACCTAATCTGCCCTCGCATCCCTAGTTCATAGGCACTCCTCCCGCATCACCTTCCCATTAGAGTTTCAAAAGTTATGGGCCCCATCATGATATATGTGATACATCAACTCCGTCCATCCATTTTACAAGGTCATTTTAGGGCATGTACCCAAACCTGAGGCAGATCCAAATCTCAAGTGGACCACACCATAGGAAATGGAAGGGATTGAACACCTATCCTTAATAACTTCTTGGCAGCCAAACACATTGGATGGAAAAAAAGAATTATATTAGGCCCCTAATTTAGGTCCAAGGTACCTAATCCATAGATTGGATGGCATAAAAAGAATTATAGTACGCCTTAGCATTTTTTAATGGTAAGATTTGATTGCCACTGTTAACTCTTATGAGGTCCACCTTTGATTTGCATATTTTTAATTTTTGGGCTCATGCCCTAAAATTATAATCCATGTAGGAGGACAACAAGGATTAAATAAACACATCATTGTTGGAGCCCATGGTGTAGTCTATAGAGTGGATTCCACCACCTTGTGCAAGAAACAAAATGTAATTTTGGAATATAATACCTGAAATTCTATGACCTATGTTAGTCAAACTTAAAATGAGAGTTTTTTTTTATACTATTTTTCAAAACCTTAGGTGGGTTTTAAGAAAGAGTTTAAAAGCAACAACTTTTTTAGAATTCAATCAAAATATAGGCATCTATATAGCATTGGCTCTTTATTATGTTAAGGGATGCTCCGATGCTTGCAAACCATTGTATGTTATAGTGCTTCTATTTGCATTGTGACACTTAAACAGTCTAATCAATTGATCTACATTATCCATTAGGTATGATGCTCTTTTCATGGGATATTGTGCAACTACTGCATTTATCTAATAATCTTAACCATCTAATCAATGGCCTCTAATATGGGCAACCAAGATCATTTGTATAAAATAGGTCTAACCAACAATTGGAACCCCTATTTGAGGAAGCGGATCGGCTACCGAGTAACTCAACTATTGAGTAAACTTTGCGATGCCCATATAAATTTTGTGGGGTCCAATGTAGATGCATGTTTCTTATCCATGCTGTCCATCTATTTTACTAAATCATTTTTTTATCATGAAGCCAAAATTGAAGCATACTCAAAGTTTAAGTTGACTATACTACAAGAAATAGTTAGGATAATGACGTCCACCATGGAAACCTTTCTAAGGCCTACAGTGATGTTTACTTTTCATCCAACCTGTTTATAAGATCACACAGATTAAAGAGAAAAAAACAGATATTGGCTTGATCCAAAATTTCTTAGCCTCTAAGAAATTTGCAATGGTAGTCATTCAATTCACACTTTTACAGTGGCGTGATCCACTTGAGTATTGGATGTGCTATAATTTTGGCACAAGACCATAAAATGAGTTGGTAAAAGTGATGGACAATGTGAATTAGACACATACATCACAGTAGGCCGCATAAAGTTTACTCGGTAAGCAATTCGCTTCCCCTATTTGATAGTTCCCATCATGTTGCTTATGATTTTGAAGTACCACATCTGTTAGGCAATCCTAACCATTTGATCATTGGGTTGGAAATAGCTGCAAAAGATAAGGCTAAATATATGATAGATTTCATTATTTAACCGTCTTATTTTGTCATGGTAGCTCTTGAAATGTGTTCTAGATCTTATGGATTGTTTATACCAGTCTATTAGACTGTCCAAGTTTTGTGATGCAACTAAGAGCACTATAACTAATAGTGCTCTAAGATCATTGGAGTATATGTCATTAATTTTTACTTGTAATACTAATAAAACTAGCTGAGTCAACTCAAAACTTGACAAGGCTAGGTTGACTCTAACTTGATCAAATTTCTAATTGGTCCTTTGTGCTTTTATGACCTTGAAAAATCATTTCTATCATTCTTAATGCTTTATTTGGATTTCTATCTTACTATTTTTCTACGCCTACATGTAAAACACGGTTGTGTAGCACGCAATACTAGGGAGAGAGAAAATCGACGTATTCTGGAGAGCGGATTAGGTGTTACCGAGTAACAGCTTAGTGGGTGTTACCCCTATTTTGCGGACCACCTTAATGATGTGTTGCATTTCCACGACATCCATCCGTTTCTAAAGACCATTTTTTGTCGGTATACCAAAACTTATGAAGATCAAAATCTCAAGTGAACCATAAGAATAGAAACAGTGAGGAATAGCCATTAAAATCTTTTTGTGGGCCACAACTCACCACTGTTTCCTATGGTGTGGTCCACCTGAGACTTGGATCTTCTTATTATTTGGGATCATGTCCAAAAATGAGATGGAAAAACAGATAAACGGAGTGGATATAGAAACTATAGATCAATGTGGACCCAGACGGTAGGCTAACGCCCACTAAGCTATTACCCGGGTAGCAGCTAATCCACTCCCCGAATTTTGAGAGCTGAATTATCGGAAAGTTGAAGACAACATAATTGTTGTAGGCAAATATAGTCTGACAAGAAGTGAAGGGTCGCGACCATATGAATGCGAGGAGTCTAGGTCGTGCTCGCGATAAGGGGTCGCGTCTCCTGGATGCGAGCAGCTCGGCTCGTGCTCTTCAGAAGGGGTCGCGTCACCCGGATGCGAGCAGCTCGGCTCGTGCTCTTCAGAAAGGGTCGCGTCACCCAGATGCGAGCAGCTCGGCTCGTGCTCTTCAGAAGGGGTCGCGTATCCCTGATGCGAGCAGCTCGGCTCGTGCTCTTCAGAAGAGGTCGCATCTCCCGGATGCGAGTAGCTCTGCTCGGGCTCGTCAGAAGGGGTCGCACCTCACGAAAGCGAGCACCCTGACACGAACAGCTCCCGACATCAGAATAGCCCTGAGTCTTCGTTTTTGGTTTGGATGGTCTTCAGTACTAGCACTCGATTCCCGTCGAGCAACTTCCCCAATCCCTCTGCGACACTAAGCAGGGCTACATCCAGTTCGGTGGTTTCCGTCTTGTTGGCGTCTCCTTCCTTTTCGGAGGCTATGACTCCAACTATGGGCGTCTCCTTCCTTTTCGGAGGCTATGACTCCAACTACGGGCGTCTCCTTCCTTTTCGGTGGCTATGACTCCAACTACGGGCGTCTCCTTCCTTTTCGGAGGCTATGACTCCAACTACGGCTTCCAGTTTATCATGACATGTCAGCGCTATTACCACGCTTACTGGCAGCCTGTATAGGTTGGCTTTTGGGTTTATCTTCTTTAAATGGATCCGGATCTCAAGGGATTGCCATCAAGGGGCGTGATTGTTGGAGTAAATCATTGGGTTGGATCTGACTCAAAAGATAGGATCTTATCCCATGAAATCAGCAAGATCTCAGTATCGTACGCGACATCAACGGGATTTCGACATCTTACGTAACAAATTGGATTGCTTCAGATCTATATAAAGGAGTGGCTCCATTAAGAGCAGGTACACGCAGAACATTCAATCTTGGTCCCGTTTTTGCTTAGCTTCTCTTCTTACTGTGGCCTAACTTAAGCATCGGAGGGCTAACGGCTGGTCCCCAGCCACCCTTATTTGCTGTCTTGTTCCAGGTCTGGTGGTGGAAGTCCCTGCTGGAGTGAAGGAGGAAAGTCGGAGGATCTTGTTACAAAAACTGACATTAACAGTTTGGCGCCGTCTGTGGGAACGACTTGATCGTCAAAATCCATCGTGTTAACCACCGATCAAAATCCTTCGGTGATGCCTCCTAAAAAGGCTATTCATCCTTCAACTTCGAGGCAGGCACCACCTCCACCTGATGAGACGGAATCCGCACCTGCCCTCCCACCCGTTACGACGGATATCCCTCAAGGAGCCCCAAATATGCCATCAACAAACCCATTATTGGAGGCCTCTGGAAATCAAGATGATGTCCTACGTTTCCTCGGAAACACTCTCCTAACTCTAAATGCCGGAGTTCAGGCGCTGTCAAATCGGCTAGATCAACACTTCCCTAAACCGTAAAAACAACCCTCCGGAGGGTTACCACCGCAACCCATACCGGTAGCTTCCAGACATTCTATGGACGAACCATAGGTCCCGCCACTCGGCGGCCATCCCCCTGTACCGTCTCCACATTCCATACATTCCAGTTCGTCTCGACAACCTCAACCGCAAGGCTCCACCGCCGAAACATCTAGCTATACCCTACCATGGGAAGGAGATCTCAAAAGAATCCAAGATCGTTTTGATGTCATGGAACAGCTATACCAGGCAAATCGGCCATCTGCCGTCACGGCGGCGATACACCAATCTGAATCTCCCTTCGCCAGCGAGGTCATGGAAGCCCCATTACCCAGAAAGTATCGAGCGCCTGTTATCGCTCCGTACACAGGAATTGGCGACCCTCTGGAACATCTGGAAACATATAGGTCCCTAATGGAGTTGGAGGGACATGGTTCAGAAATCATGTGTAGGGCTTTTCCCCTTACATTGAAGGATACAGCTCGTACGTGGTTCCGGGGGTTAAAGTCCCGTTCCATCAATTCCTTTTCCCAGTTATCAGAGATATTCCTTTCTCAATTCATGGGGAGTATTCGCATTAAGAAGCCAGCCTCCCATCTGATGAATCTGAAACAACAGCATGGGGAGACGATAAAGGAGTTCACAGTACGATTCACTGCCGAAGCCGTTCAAACTGAGGGTTACACTGAAGAAAAGGGTCTTACAGCCCTCATTGCCGGAATAACAAGCGAGAAATTCAGGTTTGCCTTAGATAAAAGCCCGCCGAAAACTATGGCAGAATTCCAAGCCAAAGCTCAGAAATATATCAATGCAGAAGAAGTCGCATTGATACGCCATGGAGTACAGAGTAAGAAGCGCAAGCCAGAAGGATCCTCTTCTACAGATAAGAAATACCGTCGTGACCAGCGCGATCGTTCTCCCAAGAAGCCTTACTCTGGTAAATATCATAATTACACTCCTCTTAATCAGTCTCCTGAAAAGGTTCTAATGGAGATTAAACACAAGCCATATGTGAAGTGGCCTGCAAAGATCAAATCCGATCCCGAGAAGAGGGACAAGAGCAAGTTCTGTTACTTTCACAAAGATCACGGGCATAGGACCCAGGACTGCATTTCTTTACGAGACCATATCGAAGCCCTTATTCAAAAAGGCCATCTCCAGGATTATGTTGCTCGTAAAAATCGATCACCAGAAAGGGCGAAGACCTCATCTCGCCAAAAGGAACCACCTCATCATCAAACCGACCAGGAGGACGCCGAGCCCACGGGAGAAATTCGCACTATCGTCGGAGGACCAGCTTGCGGGGGTGACTCTCAAGCTTCAAGAAAGGCATACTCTCGAAAGGCGTCCAAAGAACCCCAGCAGATCTATTGGCTGGAACAAGCGTCCAACTCATCGAAAGCTAGCCATCCTCCAATTTCTTTCACCCTCGAAGATGCAGCAGGAATTCACTTCCCTCATGAAGATTCCATCGTAGTCACATTGAAGGTATCAAATTATCTGACTCATCGAATTATGGTGGATACAGGTAGCTCAGCCGATATTCTGTATTTGGAGGCTTTCGACAAGATGGCACTTGCCAGAAACCTCCTCAAGCTAGTATCGACCCCTCTTGTCGGCTTTGGAGGAGAGGTAGTAACACCTGAAGGAAGTATCGATCTCCCAGTCACTTTTGGGGAGAGTCCAGCGAAGGCCACCGTCTTCGTAGACTTCCTCGTCGTGGACCGAAAATCAGCATATAACGCCATCTTGGAGCGGCCGTCTCTAACTAAGGTTGGAGCGGCCTTGCACCCTCATATTTATGTGTTAAATTTCCTACCCCAAATGGCATCGGGGTCGTGCGAGGAAGTCAGCAAGAGACACGGTCTTGTTACCAGATAGCCCTCCAAGATCGAAAGAAGGCTCAAGCGACGCCCGTCATGGAAATAGCTCAAGGATCACCCGGCGTTCCCTCGACCACCTCGTTGGATCCGAGAGAAAATGCTCTGAAGTCGGGAACTCCAGGGGAGGAAACAGTGGCGATCCACCTGATCGAAGACGACCCATCTAAGATCGTGTGCATCGGGTCCTCCTTGACCACTGTCCATCGTGAAAATTTGATCCGTTTCCTCACCGAATACAAGGATGTGTTTGCTTGGTCTCATAAAGATATGCCAGGCATCGATCCTGATGTCATCGCACATCGTCTCAACATTGACCCGAAGCATAAACCCGTACATCAGCGTCGACGTGCCTTTACTGCAGAAAGACAAATGGCAATCAAAACTGAAGTTGAAAAGCTACTCGCGGCTAATTTCATAAAGGAAGTTGACTACCCAGAGTGGGTCGCAAACGTAGTTCTCGTCCGGAAAGCTAATGGCAAATGGAGGATGTGCGTCGACTATTCAGACTTAAACAAAGCATGCCCCAAAGATAGCTTTCCGACACCGCGGATCGACCAGTTGGTCGACTCAACAGCTGGACATGCTCTCCTCAGCTTTATGGATGCTTATTCTGGTTACAACCAGATTATGATGCATCCACCTGATAGCCAGCATACTGCCTTCATCACAGATCGAGGACTATATTGCTACCAGGTAATGCCGTTCGGTCTTAAAAATGCAGGGGCCACTTATCAACGTCTTGTCAACAAAATGTTCGCTGCTCAAATCGGTAGGAATATGGAAGTGTATGTCGACGATATGCTCGTGAAAAGCATCGTTGAAGATAACCACATTTCAGATCTTCGAGAAGCCTTTGATCTGATGAGGAAGTATCAAATGAAGTTAAATCCAGAAAAATGCGCGTTTGGAGTGTCTGCAGGGAAATTTCTTGGGTTCATGGTTGGCCAGCGTGGAATTGAGGCAAATCCTGAAAAGATTAAAGCATTGATAGAGATGAAATCCCCTGTTACTCTGAAGGACGTTCAGCATCTGGCAGGTCGCATCGCATCATTGAACAGGTTCATCTCGCGAGCATCTGACAAGTGCTTGCCCTTCTTCAAACTCCTTCGTGCAACGGCCAAATCTGATTGGAAGTGGACACCTCAGTGTGAAGAAGCTTTCCAACAACTGAAGCAATACATGAGCACTCCTCCCATTTTATCTAAACCTGTAGCACATGAGCAACTCATTCTTTATTTATCTGTGTCTTCCACGGCTGTTAGCGCCGCTTTAATAAGAGAAGATTCCGGGGTGCAAAGGCCCGTTTATTATATCAGTCGAGCAATGGTCGATGCAGAAACTAGGTATTCTGATATGGAGACACTGGCCCTAGCCTTAGTCACGGCGGCTCGAAAACTGCGACCTTACTTTCAAGCCCATGCTATTTTAGTACCAACAAATCATCCACTACGACAAGTCCTTCAAAAACCTGAGGCTTCCGGGCGCTTAACTAAGTGGGCGGTCGAGATCAGTGAGCACGATATCTCATTCTGTCCTAGGACCGCAGTCAAGGGCCAGGCCGTGGCTGACTTCATCGCCGAATTTACATATTCTTCTGAAGATAATGTCATGACCAGCGACCAGCCTCCATAGTCGCTCTTCGTGGACGGGTCGTCACGGGCCACTGGCAGTGGAGCGGGCCTGATTTTAGCGGCTCCCTACGGGTCACATTTTCAATACGCTCTGCGTTTCGAATCACGCGTCTCCAATAATGAAGCAGAATATGAGGCCCTAATTGTTGGCCTCGAACTGGCCATTGTCCTCGCAGTCCAGAATTTGATAATTCATAGCGACTCCCAGCTCATTGTCAATCAAGTTCTTGGTGAATTCGAAGCCAAAGAAGAAAGAATGGCCTTATACAAGTCTCGTGTCCTCATCCTGCTCGCCAAATTGAAGACTTATAAAATAATTCATATCCCTCGCGAGCAGAACCAACTTGCCGATTCTTTGGCAAAACTCGCTTCTGCGCCGGAATCGGAGTTATCACATTCGATCCCCATCGAGCATCGTCAGAACTTGAGTATCGACCAAGTGACTCTAGAGCAAGTTCTATCGGTACAATCGTCTCCATGCTGGATGGATCCTATCATCCTTTATCTCAGAGACGGATACCTACCAGAAGACAAAAAAGCTGCTAGACAAATTCGGCTTCGAGCTGCCAGGTACACCTTACAAGATGGAATATTGTTGCGAAAAAGCTTCTCCTTGCCTTATCTAAGGTGTCTTCATCCAGAAGAAGCACATCGTGTTCTAGATGAAGTACACCAGGGGACATGTGGTAATCATCCCAGGGGGCGATCCCTAGCATATAAAGCGATGAGGCAAGGATATTATTGGCCTACTATGAAAGCGGACGCCATCGAATTTTCTAAAAAATGCGACAAGTGTCAACGATATCTGCCTTTACCTCGTGTACCGTCTGAGCGGATGACCCCAGTTGATAGCCCTTGGCCTTTTGCTCAATGGGGGATCGATATCATTGAGCCCTTACCTATGGGAAAGGGACAGAATAGGTTCGCGATCGTGGCGGTTGATTATTTCACCAAATGGGCCGAGGCAGAACCATTAGCCAAGATTACTGAAAAACAAACTACTAAGTTTATATGGAGAAATATCATATGTCGTTTCGGACTTTCTCATACTATAATTACCGATAACGGAACCCAGTTCGACAACGCAGCCTTTGATGAATTTTGCGACAAATAAAGGATACGTAATCTTCGCACTTCTCCATATCATCCTCAGGCGAATGGGCAGGTCGAGGCAGTGAACAAGATCATAAAGCATCATTTAAAGACCAAGCTAGGTGAATGTAGAGGGGTGTGGCCAGAACTTCTGCCGGAGGTATTATGGGCCTATAGAACCACGGCTTGTACATCAACAGGTGAAACCCCTTTCTCTTTAGCATTTGGTGTTGATGCAGTGGTACCGGTGGAAATTCAAGTGCCCTCATATCGGATCGAGCGGTATGATCCCGCAAACAATCAGGAAAACCTCCGACTTCATCTCGATCTCTTGGAAGAACGAAGAAATGCTTCCCAAGTACGAGTGGCAGCATATCAACAACGTATTGCTCGTTATCGGAATGTGAAGGTTAGACCTAGATCCTTCCAGCCCGGAGATTTGGTCCTAAGGCAAAATCTTGGAGTTCCTGCTCGTTCATTGGATCCGAATTGGGAAGGCCCATATCGGGTTATTAGGGTTGTGACACCCGGTACTTATTATCTTGAAGACATGCAAGGGAAGCCTGTACGTCGCTCTTGGCACGTGGAGCATTTGCTACGATACTACCCCTAGATTCGATGTAGTTTTATTACAACGTTTTAAGAATAAAGTGAAATATATCTTTTGGCCGCTACTCCATTTATATGGACCTGAATAGCCCCGAAGAGAATGGATACCATCTCTCGACACATCCTCTTGGCCAATTGCCTACCTTTGGTAAGACTGAAATTGTTACTAGTTGGTCGCTTCTCCATTTACATGGACCTGAATAGCCCCGAAGAGAATGGATACCATCTCTTGACCAACCTTTTGCCCTTGGTAGAATCAAAATCTCAATTGATAGATCAGTCTATCTCAACGCGGACACGGTCACACGACCCCCGGATTGAGTCTAATTCATTTTTTCATGAGTTAGTTGCTCGCGACTGGTGAGAGGAGGGATCGCACTTTCGGAATGCGAGCACCAGCTCGTGCTCGAATTAAGGGGTCGTAGTCATATGCCCTAATCGCGAGCACCCCAGCTCGTGCTCGAATCAGTCATATACCCTAATCGCGAGCAGCATAACTCGTTCTTGAATTAAGAGTTCGCATATGAATCAACATGAGATCAATACAAAGCAACAATGAAGAGGAGAATACACAATACTGAAAAAGTAAGTGTTCATTAAAATGATGACCTTACAATTACAAATCTCTTCTCAAAAAAAAAAAAATATATACATGATGTAGGAAGCTGCCGAGGTCAAGGTTGGTCATCCTCATCTTGCGCAGGCTCGCGGCTCTCAGCTTCGGGACCAGCCTCAGGAGCAGGAGGGGCATCTGTTGCCTCAGTGGCTTCGTTCTCAGCGGCAGCCCGTTCCTTAGCTGCAACCTCGAATGCCACCCTGTCGAACTCCTCAACATTAAAAGTTGGAACGATCATCTGCATAACTCTGACCGCGAAATCGCGACCGGCAATATATGCATCATACCGCTCCTCATCGTAAAGTGGAGAAGTCCGGAACTCCTGAACTGCGCGAGGACCCTCATCAGATATCATTTGAATGAGGGCCACTCGCTCCTCCTCCCAGTGAATGGAATCATCCTTCAACTGGTGAAGTTGCTGCTGGGCTTCCTTAAGCTTCTGCTGGGCCTCCTCAAGCTTCTTCTGAGTCTCCTCGAGCTTGGCCCGCGCATCCTTGAGTCATCCCTCAAGCTGGATCTTGTCTTGGCGGAAGATCTCCTTCTCCTTCTCCTTCTCGCTCTTGGTATGAATTTCTTGAAGCTTCGCGAGTTGGAGGTCCACTGACTGAAAACGTTCAGTCAGGGATTGGATCTTGACAAGGAGAATTTTCTTCTCTTCGTCCAGCTTGGAGATCTGAACCTCCAAGGCCTTCACCAAACGGTCCCTCCCTTGGACCTCGGCTTCCATGGTCTTCTTCTTTTTCTCCACATCCTCCACGCTGCGGTGGGCTGCTTCGACATCCCGTCTAACGCGGAGTGTGAGATCCAGGCTCTGAAACAAACAAAGAAGGAAGGATTAGAATGCTAGTCGTCTAAAATCCTGAAAAGATTGGTAGAAAGAGGAAAGGTTGTTACCTGAACCAGTCTCACTCCAATGTCTGTAGAGAGAGCCTCCGGGCTTGGCTTAGGCAAACTCCCGAAGGAGTTGGGGGGAATGTTATCAAACATAAACTTGCATATAGGATGCAAGTGTGGGGGGATAACAAAAACCCCCGACCCGGAAGGTTGGGCCACCACCATCTCACCAGAGCCCGTCTCGCGAGCACTTACGGCACCCATAGAGGGCATCGCAGACTCGCGAGCACCAGTAGGCTTGCATCTCATATCTTTAGGAGGGAGGCCCCCCTCCCTCCGATCGCCTTTCGGCGAATTATTAGCGACTTCAATCACCGGCTGGCCGCGAGCACCTGGCGGTGGAGTCGCAGTAGCCGGAGGGGGCACAGCAGATAGAGGGGTCGCGATAACCGGAGGGGTCGCAGTCGTGCGAGAAGTCGTAGCGACCCCACCTGAACCGATCCCTCGCGGTTGAGGTCCGCGAGCAGACCCCTCTGCGGGAGTGGGCGCATTAGAAGGACCCCCCGCAGTCTTCTTTTGCCTCTTCGAGGCTGCACCCTTCAGACTGGGAAGTGCCCCAAGTGCACCTCTTTTATCTCCCACGTTCGCCATTTTGTCTTGAGAGATTAAACCCGCTGCACAGAGACAGGGAGGCTCTAGAGCAGCGTTGACGTGGCGTGCGGATGCAGGGAGTTTGTAAACCTTGACGAGTTTTTCGTTGAGCCCTCCTCGCAGATTGGGCTTCACACCAATTGGGATTCCTGCGAGCAAGAAAGAAGGTTCGTTAAAACGTCAAAGTAGTAAGGATTCTGTCGGACAAATAAAACGAGCACTCGACCCACCTTCGCCAAAATGGCGATTTACGTTATGGCCTTTGGGGTCAGAGCCCATTTCGGACTCCCAGTTCCCGGAGACATAGAACCACTTCTTTCTCCATCCCGGACAGTTGGAAGAAGGGTTCCCCAAGATGAAGTTATTCCGGTGCCAGAAGCAGAGGTAGTACCAACCCTCGCTAGCTGGTGCCTTCTTCAGCTGGAATAACCTCAAAAATTCCTGAGCGGTTAACTCCTCGTTACCCGCCTGCTTCCAAAGGGTGAAAGCACTCAGAAGAACCCGCCAGCCGTTAACTATAAGTTGGCCCGGGGCAATCTTATAGAGGCGGAGGAAATTTCGAATGAAGGGGTGGAGGAGGAGACGTACGCCTACTTTGAAAAAGTATTCATAAACTGCTACACACCCAGGCGGTGGTGCATCGGCTGTCTCCCCCCTCCCGGGCAATCTGAATATAACAGAGTCCGGCACTCTGTATGCCTCTCTAAGGCTAGATAGCCTCTCCTCCGTCAAGATAGAAGAATATCCGGAGGCAGAATATCTACCAGCCGGTACTCTGGCATTATTTGATTCGGAAGAATTAGGGGTGTGATCTCCCAAGGGAACAATCTCTTCATCTGAGGACCCCGCCATCGCAAGGAGGAAAGCAAGAAAGAAAGATGAAGGAGATAGAGATGAAGGGAGAAAGTTAGAAAACTACCTCTGTGAAGAGGTTTTTCGCACCAGAAGCAAAGGAAGAAGAAGAAAGCAAGAACGCCGCAGCAGGGAAATTCGAAAATGAAAGAATTTTTTTTCTAAGTCCGGTATTTATATGCAATCATTCCGTTTGATTTGCTGGACACGCGGCAGTTTCTCATTTGGCGCACCAGACGAACGGACGCTAGCATTAAATACGGAAACACGTGGCGCCCGACGCTTCATCTCTAGCGGCAGAAAAAGCTGTGCGAAAGCTGGCCATCATAAATGCGGAAGCACGTTAAGCGGATCATGCGCGATTGTCTCCCAGCACCCAGCTGTCAACACTAGCAAACCCTTGGCATAGTTCCTCAATACCAAGGGTTTGGGGGGCATCTGTTGTAGGCAAATATAGTCTGACAAGAAGTGAAGGGTCGCGACCATATGAATGCGAGGAGTCCAGGTCGTGCTCGCGATAAGGGGTTGCGTCTCCTGGATGCGAGCAGCTTGGCTCGTGCTCTTCAGAAGGGGTCACGTCTCCCGGATGCGAGCAGCTCGGCTCGTGCTCTTCAGAAGAGGTCGCGTCACCCGGATGCGAGCAGCTCGGCTCGTGCTCTTCAGAAGGGGTCGCGTATCCCTGATGCGAGCAGCTCGGCTCGTGCTCTTCAGAAGAGGTCGCATCTCCCGGATGCGAGCAGCTCTGCTCGGGCTCGTCAGAAGGGGTCGCACCTCACGAAAGCGAGCATCCCTGACACGAGCAGCTCCCGACATCAGAATAGCCCTGAGTCTTCGTTTTTGGTTTGGATGGTCTTCAGTACTAGCACTCGATTCACGTCGAGCAACTTCCCCAATCCCTCTGCGACACTAAGCAGGGCTACATCCAGTTCGGTGGTTTCCGTCTTGTTGGTGTCTCCTTCCTTTTCGGAGGCTATGACTCCAACTACGGGCGTCTCCTTCCTTTTCGGTGGCTATGACTCCAACTACGGGCGTCTCCTTCCTTTTCGGAGGCTATGACTCCAACTACGGCTTCCAGTTTATCATGACATGTCAGCGTTATTACCACGCTTACTGGCAGCCTGTATAGGTTGGCTTTTGGGTTTATCTTCTTTAAATGGATCCGGATCTCAAGGGATTGCCATCAAGGGGCGTGATTGTTGGAGTAAATCATTGGGTTGGATCTGACTCAAAAGATAGGATCTTATCCCATGAAATCAGCAAGATCTCAGTATCGTACGCGACATCAACGGGATTTCGACATCTTACGTAACAAATTGGATTGCTTCAGATCTATATAAAGGAGTGGCTCCATTAAGAGCAGGTACACGCAGAACATTCAATCTTGGTCCCGTTTTTGCTTAGCTTCTCTTCTTACTGTGGCCTAACTTAAGCATCGGAGGGCTAACGGCTGGTCCCCAGCCACCCTTATTTGCTGTCTTGTTCCAGGTCTGGTGGTGGAAGTCCCTGCTGGAGTGAAGGAGGAAAGTCGGAGGATCTTGTTACAAAAACTGACATTAACAATAATGTTTGTGAGAAATCCACCCAGTCCATACACTTTTTGAGATCATTTTAGGCCATTCGAACAAAAATGTGCCAGATCCAAGATTCAAGTGGACCGCACTGAAGGAAAAGGTGGGTAGGGAATTCCTACCGTTGAAACCTCCATGTGGTCCGGTATGAACTGAAAACACAAATATTATCATGATTCAAAACTTCTATTGACCCACGAATATTTCAACTGGGGGCCTTTAATCCTGACATTTTTCAGCTCACCTGAGTCTTTGATTCGTCTCATTTTTGGTCTCCTGTCCTAAAATGAGCTCAAAAAACGGATGGACTGGGTGAATTTCTCACAAACATTTTTTGGGTGAATTTTTGGTCTCCTGTGCAGAAACTTCTTTGGCAGGAAATCAGCGTCCGAATTTAACGAACATTTGAAGTATTTTTATTTATAGCCCGGATTCAAAACAGGAAAATTACTAAATTAGAGAAGCAATCGGCTTTAAGGAGTAAGTATGGATATAGACTTAACCATTCTAAATATTATTCTTAATTATAAATATAAAAATCTATAATTATTAAATTCCCCATCGAGTTGGGTCGAGTCTCCGAGTTGACCCGGCCCAAATGAGCATCAAGTTTCATCGAGTTTTAAACTATGATAAATACAAATTTCATGAAAAGCGGTGCAACCAAACACCCCATAACTTATTTATTTTTTGAGCTCAATAATTTTTAATTGCACATTTCGAAGTTGCTATTGCAGGAGTGGCTATGGAATTCCTCCAGGACATTCTAAAGGCAGCATGGACTCAATACGACTACTCTGGACGCCTAGAAGAGAATCGTAGGGTTCTGGAAACCGAAATGCAGGAGCTGGATAAACAGCAGACCGATGTAATTATTAAACTGGACACGGCAGAGAAAGAGCATAGAAAGAAGCCAAAGACAGAGGTGAGTTTATGGCTGGAAAATGTGGAAAAGATTAGAGACCAGATGACTAAGATAGAAGAGCATTATGTAAAAGCAAGGACACATTTCTCACTCTCACGTGTAGCTTTGGGAAAGCATGTCGTAAAGACGATTGAAGAGGTAGTGAAGCATAAGGAGAAAGGTCGATTTCCAGAAGGGTTAGTTGCTGATCTATTACCTGAAAGTGGAAGCATGCCCGTGAAGAAACTTGTGGGTAAAACGACAGCCGAAAGAAATTTGGAACAGATTTGGGAGTCCTTGACAGATGATGAGGTCAGAAGTATTGGTGTCTATGGTATGGGGGGAGTGGGCAAAACGACCATCATGACCCACATCTACAATAGAATAAACATCACCAGAATATTTGGCAGTGTCTTTTGGGTGACGGTGTCTGATGATTCTAGTATTGAGAGACTTCAAAATGGTGTTGCACAAGCAATACGATTGGACCTTTCCAATGAACATGATGAAATGAGAAGGTCAGCGAAATTGTTTCAGGCTCTAAAGTGTAGGGAGAAGTTTGTTATCATCTTTGATGATGTGTGGAATCCATTTCCATTGGAAAAGGTAGGGATTTCCGAGGACATTGCATGCAAAATAGTATTGACTACTCGATCGAAAAATGTGTGCGGGGGGATGGGGTGCCAGAAAAAGTTTGAAGTGAAGGTTCTTTCCAGAGAAGAAGCATGGGAATTGTTTAAGGATAGGCTCGGGGCTGATGTGGTGCTTTCTCATGAAGTAGAACTGATTGCAGAGCGTATTACTGAAGAATGTGGTGGTTTGCCGCTTGGAATCATCACAGTAGCAAGTGCAATGAGAGAAAAGGATGACATTAGTGAATGGAGAAATGCATTGGAGGAGTTAAAATGCTCAACAATGGAGATCGAAGGCATGGAGGATCAAGTTTTTCGAATTTTGAAATTTAGCTATGATCGACTAAAGTCTGAGAGGGTTCGATCTTGTTTCTTGTATTGTGCTTTGTTTCCAGAGGACTATGCATTCTATCCTGAAGATCTGGTAAAGTATTGGATAGCAGAAGGATTGATAGATGATGTGGGAGACTGGGAAAAGAAAATTGACAAAGGCCGCACAATATTGAATGGACTGATAGATGTATGTATGTTGATAAGGAGGATTGATGATTATGTACTAATGCACGATTTAATAAGAGATTTGGCCATTGGCCTTACAAGGAGGAGCCCTCGGTTTGTAGTCAAGGCTGGGATGGGGATAAGGAGATCAATTGGTGTAGAAGAATTTAGTGAAGATGCTGACAAAATCTCATTAATGAGAAGTCAAATCGAAAAGCTTTCAGGTGAACCCAACTGCCCAAAACTGTCCACATTGTTGTTGCAAGAGAACACTCTCTCACACCACATTTCTGATGGGTTCTTCAATCGCATGAACAGCCTAAGAGTTCTCGACCTCTCCAACACTGATATTGTGTATCTGCCGAAATCGGTTTCCAACTTGGAGAACCTTCTTGCACTATTACTAAATGGTTGTATGGAGTTAAGGGAGGTACCGTCCTTAGCAAAGCTAAAGCGTCTAAGGGTTTTGGATATGTCTAATACTGGCATCAAAGAAGTGCCACATGGGATGGAATGTTTGGTTAACCTCAAAGAGCTTTCTGTTCAATCTAAAGAGTGGGTTTGTTTTAATTCCTCAGTGCTTCCTGATAGTATTGTCAAGTTTTATGTGGAAGGATGCGATCTGTCAAATGTTCCCTCCTTCCTCTCTCGCATGCAATGCTTCCTGCAATGTACCATCATAAACTGTAACATGGAGTGGTCATTGCCGATAGGAGAAAACAGCACCACAACGTCTTTACCCTCAATAGAAACTCTGTTTCTAAAAGAGCTTCCAAGTTTTAGGAGTCTGTGTGAGGGAGTCTTGCCGCCTGCCTCATTTGCATGCCTCAAACGCTTGAAGATCCAAGGATGCCATGAATTGGAGAATCTCATGTCACTTGAATTGTTTCAGCACCTCCAATGTCTCGAATTGATCAAAATTGAAGGATGCGGTGAGATGGAGGAGGTAATAAAAGGAGGAGAAGAAGCTATGGTTGAAGAAGGTGATAATAACAACAATAACAATACCATCCTACTCCCTAACTTGAGGAGGTTGCATTTGAGAAATTTACGGAAATTGAAAAGCTTTTGTAAGCGGCTAATCATTTGCCCTTTCCTGAAATGGATTCGTATTGATGGTTGCTGTCGGCTGAAGAAGATCCCTCTTTCCTTGGGCAACTCAAGATATGTTGAGGATGGAATCTTCAAAGGAAGCAAAGAGTGGTGGGATGCATTGGAATGGGATGATCCCAACACCAAGACACTCCTCCAACCTTTTTTTGTGGAAGAAGAAGAAAAAGAAGGAGAAGACGAAGAGGATGAAGAAGGAGAAGATCTAGAAGACGAAGAAGAAGGACGTGGAATGAAAAGAAAAGCAGAGCAAGAACTACAACAGGTCGCTCTTCATTAGCATCGACTTTGGCTTTGTATGCTGCTTCTTTTTCTTCTTTTTTTCTTTTTTTTTTTTCTTGTTTTTTTTTTTCTGTATGTTTGTTCCGAAGAGGGGCATGTTTCTCCCATTCGCGCCTCCAGTTTGTATCTGTACAAATTCTTATTTTCACGTATCAACAGAATCTTAATGCGAATGGTTTATGCTCCTCTTTCTCGCTCATTTCTAATGCGCTTTTTCTTCTTCTATTCATCTAGTGAGCGATTAGCATCTGGATGTTATTATCGGAGTCTACCCATTAGAAGGGAGAGCATCTTTTGTCGTGTGTGCCTCTTCAACGAATCAGAATCACAGCCCATAGATGGAGGTGGTGAAATCCACTCTGTTCATCAGATGCATCATCCCATGCAAGCCCCAAGGCCCAAAAAATCAGCCATATCTGTATAATTGAGGTGTACCACAATAGTGAAAATAGTGTGTACATGGGACACTCACCCTACAAACTGTTTCCCAACATAAATCTGATGTAGGACGGGTCGCTGACTATTTCATGGCCCAGATGGACCAAAAGAAGACCGGACGGGGCCGAAAGTGATCCGGACCGTCAGGACCGTGAATCGGTCGTATCTCACAATCCGGAATGAGTTACGGGACGTATAATATATCAATTTGGGGTAGCTCGAGCTACTTTAGCCAACCAACCCCGCTACGCCGGGTTGCCCAATCCGGAATCGCGAGAATCGACCGTATCGACGGTCATTAGGCTAGTTTATTTTCGTTTTTACTATTTATAGTAAGTTTTAATTCGATCATAACTTTGCATCCGTATGGTTTTAGAGTTAGTGCCCAACATGAAAAGGGCTTAGAATATTTCGAAGAACAGCGTGGTTGAGGCCGTTTGAAAACTTTCTATTTTTGGCCGAAAACCAAGAGTTCTAGTAGGATTGAACGACTTCTATAAATAGTAAGTTTACTATTTATAGTAAGTTGCGTTTTCTAGGAGTTTTAGTTGGAGTTGGGTTTTGATACTTTACCTAGGGTTTAGTTTCCTATTTATATGCATTGTAATTCCGTTTTTATTCATTCAATTATCAATAAATCAATTATTCGGAATTTATTTCCTTTTTTATCTTTTATTTCTTCTCGTGGATTCGAGAAACACTCGGTTAGGGAGACGGTGATCGACCTACCACGTCCTCCCTGCGTCATTGGTATCAGAGAGAGGTTTCTTCCTCAGGACGATGGCCTCTAATGAAGGGTTGGATTCTCATCCTAAGGACTGTGCTCCAAGGGACTATCTAACGGCGACAGCCTTCGAG
This sequence comes from Liriodendron chinense, assembly GCA_003013855.2. Taxonomy (NCBI): domain Eukaryota; kingdom Viridiplantae; phylum Streptophyta; class Magnoliopsida; order Magnoliales; family Magnoliaceae; genus Liriodendron; species Liriodendron chinense. The sequence goes on from ML058477.1 coordinate 266,042, forward strand.
GCAGCATTCGAAGCAGCACGACGGGAGAACCGGTTGATCCTGCAAGGTATACAGGCGACCCTCGACCAGATTGCAGCATCGCTAGCTCCTCTTCGAGCCCAAGGCGACCAACAACCACCAACAGTTGTTATACGGGACAATCCTGTTGTCCGTAGAACACCCCAGGTGGACAACCGTAGGGTTACGCCAGACGATTCAGAACCAAGCGATGACGAGGTCGAAGACATGTTCGTACGACGACCGGCGCTAGGGAATGAGCGTGTGGAACGAGCAGAACGAGATTATCGGGGCAAAGCTGATCTTCCCAGCTTTAATGGCCTACTTCGAATAGAGGAGTTCCTCGACTGGCTGGCAGAGGTCGAGCGATACTTCGACTATATGGACGTACCGGACGACAAGAAGGTAAAACTAGTTGCATATAAGTTTAAATCCGGTGCTTCAGCATGGTGGGAAAACCTACAGGTTTCCCGCACCCGTCAGAATAAGACACCCATCCGAACATGGCCTCGGATGAGACAGCTTCTTAGAGCTCGATTCCTCCCTAACGACTATGAACAAATTTTGTTCCAACAATACCAAAATTGTCGTCAGGGAAATAGAACCGTAGCCGAATATCTTGAAGAATTCCAACGATTGGCTACACGGAATAATTTATCGGAATCAGAGGCACAACAAGTATCACGATTCATTGGTGGGTTGCGATTTGCAATCCAGGATCGAGTCCAGATGCATCCCGTTTGGACGTTGAGTGAGGCCAACCAATTGGCCACTCGAGCAGAAACACAGTTGTCACGGCCCCCTGCTCGACCCTATCCGGCAACACGAAATCCCAACACCGGACCCACTCAAGATACAACGTTGGCCAAAGGCAAGGAATCTATAGGAGGGCGTCCTCAACCTCCTACGGTCACGAACCGGGACCGGGGAAGCGGTTCCTCAAGACCTCAACGTACAGCTCCCACTACAGCGGGTTCCAGCAGGATCCCCAATCCATATGGTCGGCCAAGACCAGACCATTGTCTCCTTTGTGGCCAACCCGGTCACTGGTCGAACGCTTGCCCTCAACGCCCTGCAGCACACTTAACTACGAATGAAGGCGGCGTGGAAGGTGAGCCAACAGAAGATAATCCTGAATTGGAACAGGCCGAAGAGGGGGACACAGAAGATGTCGATTGGCTGACTGAAGATCATGGGGAATCGCTAGTAGTAAGACGACTACTTTACGCCCCCAGGAAGGAAGTGCACCCACAACGACATAATATTTTTCGCACAAAGTGCACCGTGCAGGGCAAAGTCTGTGACGTGATCATAGACAGTGGGAGTAGCGAAAATATTGTCTCGAGAATTATGGTGGATAAGTTACATCTGCCTATGACGAAGCACCCTACCCCTTACTCTATCGGCTGGATCAAGAAGGTGAACGAAACCAAGGTAACTCATCAATGCATTATTTCGTTTTCCATTGGTAAAAGCTATAAGGACGAGGTCCTCTGTGATGTGGTTGACATGGAAGCCTGCCACATGTTACTTGGGCGGCCATGGCAATCGGATCGAGATGTGACCCACAGTGGACGGGAAAACATATACATGTTCACCAAGGATGATCAGAAAATTGTTTTGGCCCCTATGACACCAGACAAACACCCTGAAGCTTCTAAAGTGGAGGGGAACTCTCTCCTTACCATTCGCGAGTTCGTTAAGGAATCAAAGGAAACGGGCGAGATTTATGCGGTTATGGTAAAAGGCGAGGAGCCAGGATCCTCTAATATTCCTCAACGCCTTAAACCGCTGCTAGAAGAATTTCGAAGTACTTGGCCTGCAGAGTTACCAAATGAGTTGCCTCCCATGCGAGACATACAACATCACATCGACCTTATCCCAGGGTCCAGTCTACCCAACCGACCGCACTATCGGATGAGTCCAAAAGAGTGTGAAATTCTACAGGGACAGGTGGAGGAACTGATCCTTAAGGGTCTTATTAAAGAGAGCATGAGCCCGTGTGCTGTTCCGGCACGCCTTACCCCAAAGAAGGACGGAACATGGCGTATGTGCATCGATAGCCGCGCGATCAATAAAATAACAGTTAAATATCGATTTCCAATACCGCAGTTGGATGACATGCTGGACATGCTCGAGGGCTCCAAGGTGTTCTCGAAACTGGACTTACGGAGTGGATACCATCAAATCCGTATTAGGCCAGGTGACGAGTGGAAAACGGCCTTCAAGACCAAGGAAGGGCTATATGAGTGGCTGGTTATGCCCTTCGGTTTGACCAACGCACCAAGCACCTTCATGCGTTTAATGAACCAAGTGTTGAAGCCGTTCATTGGCCGTTTCGTTGTCGTTTACTTTGACGACATTCTAATATACAGTCAGGATGAAACGGAGCACATGACCCACATCAGAAAAGTGCTACAAGTGTTGGCCGACAACAAGCTATACTTAAATCTGAAAAAGTGTAGCTTCTTAACTGATCAATTATTGTTTCTGGGGTTCATCGTGTCGTCCACGGGTATCCGAGTGGACGAAGAAAAGGTACGAGCTATTCGGGATTGGCCGACTCCGACAAACATTCATGAGGTACGAAGTTTTCATGGGTTGGCGACCTTCTATCGTCGATTTGTGCGGAACTTCAGCAGTATCGTCGCGCCGATTACCGACTGTATGAAGAAGGGTCCGTTTCAATGGACCGAAGGGGCTGAGAAGAGCTTTGCAGAAATTAAACATCGGTTGTCCACTACCCCGGTTCTGGTACTCCCTAATTTCGACAAGCTATTTGAGGTAGAATGCGACGCATCTATTGTCGGCATTGGGGGAGTCCTTTCTCAGGAGGGCAGGCCGGTTGCCTTTTACAGTGAGAAACTCAGCGACGCATGACAGAAGTGGTCGACCTATGAACTTGAATTATATGCAGTGGTTCAAGCACTGCGCCATTGGCGCCATTATCTTATTCAAAGGGAATTTATACTGTACACTGATCATCAGGCCTTAAAATTTATCAATACTCAGACTAACGTGAATCGTATGCTTGCTAGATGGATTTCATTTTTACAGGAATTCACGTTCGTTCTGAAACACAAATCAGGGCAGCAGAACAAGGTGGCAGATGCACTAAGCCGACGTGCATCCCTTCTTATTACAGTGAGCAGTGAGGTGATCGGGTTCGACTGCCTCAAGGAACTTTATGCCGACGACGAGGATTTTGCAGATGCATGGAAAAAGTGCCAAGAGGGTCACCCGAGTGATCTCCTAATTCAAGATGGTTTCCTCTTCAAAGGAAATCGACTTTGCATTCCGCAGAGTTCGTTACGGGACAAGATTATTATCGAGCTGCATGGCGGTGGCCTCGGCGGTCATCTAGGACGAGATAAGACTCGAGCGATGGTGGAAGAGCGGTATTACTGGCCGCAACTTGCTCGTGATGTTGGCAGGGCGGTACAACGATGTCATATTTGTCAAACCGCTAAGGGACAATCTCAAAGTACAGGTCTTTACACGCCATTACCCGTGCCAGATGCCCCTTGGGAGGATTTATCTATGGATTTTATATTAGGGCTCCCACGAACACAACGCGGCATGGACTCAGTGTTCGTGGTGGTAGACCGATTCTCCAAGATGGCACACTTCATTCCGTGCAAGAAGACCTTTGATGCAATACATGTTGCGAACCTTTTCTTCAGAGAGGTTGTGCGACTACATGGTATTCCTAAGACGATCACTTCAGACCGGGACACAAAGTTCGTTAGCCACTTTTGGCGAGCCTTGTGGAATCAGTTCGGTACACGACTTCACTTCAGCAGTGCTTATCATCCACAAACAGATGGACACACTGAGGTCGTTAACCGCACATTGGGAAATCTCATCCGTTGCCTTTCAGGTGACAAACCGAAGCAGTGGGACATGGCCCTGGCTCAAGCAGAGTTTGCATTCAACAACATGGTAAACCGATCGACAGGAAAGTCTCCATTCCAGATTGTTTATGGGTGCGTGCCTCGTCACACACTCGATTTGGTTCCCCTGCCCAAGCTTCCGGGCATGAGCGTTACAGCTGAACATATGGCAGACCGAATCATGGACATACATGCAGACGTGCGCAACAAATTACAGGCTTCGAACGAGAAGTACAAAGAAGCGGCCGACAAGCATCGGCGCGCCAAAGTGTTCGAAATAGGTGATCAGGTGATGGTCCACCTACGTAAAGAGCGATTTCCTACTGGGACCTACAACAAGTTGAAACACAAGAAGATTGGACCGGTACCGATCATTCGCAAGATCAATGACAATGCCTACGTTGTTGATCTTCCAGATGACATGGAGATTTCAAGGACTTTCAACGTGGCAGATCTGTACGAATATCATGAACCAAAGCTGGACGAGAACTCGGGGTCGAGTTCTTTCGAAGTGGAGGAGACTGATGTAGGACGGGTCGCTGACTATTTCATGGCCCAGATGGACCAAAAGAAGACCGGACGGGGCCGAAAGTGATCCGGACCGTCAGGACCGTGAATCGGTCGTATCTCACAATCCGGAATGAGTTACGGGACGTATAATATATCAATTTGGGGTAGCTCGAGCTACTTTAGCCAACTAACCCCGCTACGCCGGGTTGCCCAATCCGGAATCGCGAGAATCAACCGTATCGACGGTCATTAGGCTAGTTTATTTTCTTTTTTACTATTTATAGTAAGTTTTAATTCGATCATAACTTTGCATCCGTATGGTTTTAGAGTTAGTGCCCAACATGAAAAGGGCTTAGAATATTTCGAAGAACAGCATGGTTGAGGCCGTTTGAAAACTTTCTATTTTTGGCCGAAAACCAAGAGTTCTAGTAGGATTGAACGACTTCTATAAATAGTAAGTTTACTATTTATAGTAAGTTGCGTTTTCTAGGAGTTTTAGTTGGAGTTGGGTTTTGATACTTTACCTAGGGTTTAGTTTCCTATTTATATGCATTGTAATTCCGTTTTTATTCATTCAATTATCAATAAATCAATTATTCAGAATTTATTTCCTTTTTTATCTTTTATTTCTTCTCGTGGATTCGAGAAACACTCGGTTAGGGAGACGGTGATCGACCTACCACGTCCTCCCTGCGTCAAAATCACAGATAGGCCTAATCATGGGTGGGCCCAGACAAAATACTTGTGAAAAATGAAATAGAGATTAATGAGAAAATGCCGATGGATCACAAGGAGTGAGGTCCACCTCTATGATTATTATAAAATACTTTATCAGAACATCAAAATGTTGGAGTGGTTTTATATATATCAGTACATTGAACCCATCACGTACATGCTTTTCCATGTGATCATCACATCTATTCTAGACCATCCACTGCTCAAATGGGCCTCTCCATCAGAAATATCTCCTTAAATTGGATTGACTTGCTTTTCAAGTCCATCACAAGGAGTGGGGCCCCACCATGACGTATGTGTCTCATCTATGCTCTTCATCCATTTTCCCACATCATTTTAGGGCATGAGCCCAAAAATAAGTTAGATTCAAATCTCATGCGGACCACACCATTGGAAACAGTGGTGATTGAATGGCCACCATCAAAACTTCCTGGGGACAGTAAAAGTTATGGATCAAAATGATATTTTGGTTTTCCCTTAATCCAGGTATGCGTGACCTAATCAACTGGTTGGATGGAAAATAAACATTACAGTGGGGCCCTAGGAACTTTTTTAATGGTGGGCGTTCAATAACCACTGTTTCTTGTGGTGTGGTCCACATAAGGTTTCGATCTGCCTCATTTTTAGGTTTATGCCTTAAAATGATACGGTAAAATGGATGGACGGATTGGATAAAACACACACATCATGGTAGGGTCCACAGAACCAACCAGTACCGAGATGATGATACTGGAGGGGTCCCAACAGAGTCCTTGTCCTACTAGTTCTAAGTGAGTTCTAAGTGAACTCGTTGGAAGTGTGATCAGGTCAGAATCATCAGGAACAGAGTACTCTATCAGAAAGGCCTAATAAAAATAAACGACCTGTCTACTTTCGGTCCAGATCTGAATCGGTCTAGAAAGAGTAGACTCGGTCTACTCAGTCCATACAATTTCTAACTGAGTTAACTCGATCTGTCCAAATTTTCTGATTACGTTCACTCACTGTACTGGCGCTCAACATAGCATGCTGGCAGCTGCTCGTAAGCTAACTGCAGGCTTGGCTTAGGTTGCACGGGACGCGGATTGCCTGTAACCGGAAGCTAGGTGGGGCCCACTGTGATGTTCGTGAGAAATTTAAGACGTCCATCCGTTTTCCATATCATGTTAGGACATGGGCTAGAAAATGAGATGGATCCAAAACTTGAATGGGCCACAGGACAGGAAAATTTGAGAATTGAAGGTCAACCGTTGAAACATTCGTGAGGCCTAGAAGTTTTAGATGACGCTTATATTTTTGTGTTTTCTGTTCATCCCAGTAGAAATGATCTTGTGAATGGTATGGATGGCGTATAAACATCACAGTGGACCTAGGAAGATTTCAATGTTAGGCATTTCCCCAACCACTTTTCCTGTCGTGTGGCCCACTTCATTTTTGGAACAACCTCATTTTTAGGATCATATCCTAAGATGATCCCAAAAAATAGATGGACAGGGTGGATTTCTTACAAACATCACGGTGGGCCACACCTAGCTTCCTATCGCAAACGTTCCAGGCCGTCTCAGGCAATCTGCATCTAGTTGCACCTGCTAGGGGCTGCTCACAAATCCACCATAGGTTGGATGTGGGCCCCACCAAATGATCATCAAACATGAAGGTGAGAACTATTATATATTTGGACTGTATATGCATATGATCATAAGGCCCAAATAAAAGCTCACTAGACCACACCAATGGAAAAACTGTAAAAAAGTGATCCCAAAACTACTTAGTCACAAGGTATGTTTGAGTTTTGTATGAGGCTGCTTTTGTATCTTTTCCAGCCTGGTGATCAGTTGAGCCCTGATTAATGGGTTTGATGAAAGATGTATGCCATGGTGATCAGTTGAGCCCTGATTAAGGGGTTTGATGAAAGATGTATGCCATGGTGGCCATACACACAAAGCAATGGTTGGCATCCCATCCCATTTTTCCACATGGTGTGGCCCACCTGAGCTGTGGATCTAGCTTTTTTTTTTTTGCTCTAGGAACTAATATTGAGTATAGAATCTGACTGTGGCCCAACAACCTCGAGTGTTTTATGCAGTATAAAACAGGTGTTGTAGGGGTTACCAGTCTACCCTCCATTTTTTAAACTTGAGCCCAAAAGTGATTGTAGAGGGAGAGAAAAAGATATGTGAAACCCACCAATGGGGTCCACAGGCCCTACAGCCAACATCTTTATCGTCATAGTCATGGCCACAGATGGGATGATGATTGGCTATGAGGCGGGTTGCACATATCATTTGTGTGTGACATAAAAGAAATAACTTAAATAAATATCAAACACAACTGAAAATGATCAACATATCTAATTTATTGATGTAGGGGGAAGACGTGGTGAGGCTGATCTCTGAATAACTACCTTGAAATCACAAGGCTCCCTAGACTCCTCAACAGGGCTTTCTCAAATCCACGAGGGAAAATCTCGAATCTATCAGAGTAATTTGATAAAAAGTAAAATTTTATTGAATAATAATGAGAATTATTTCTGAAAAATAAATTTAACAACTTTATATATCCCTAAACAAACCCTAATTCGTACTTACTAAAAATAATAATTTTTCCGAAATAGAAAATTACTAAAAATAGTAAACTCCTAGTTAAAGATTACTACTAAGTAGAGTTTTTTTAAAACTTATTACTCAGCAAAAATAAAAACTTCTAAATAAAAAAAAACTCTAAAAAAGAAAGAAACACGCTAAAATAGTATTTTTTTTCTAAAATTCTCTTTTTCTATTATAACTGCGCATTTTTTGGAGAAACGGACGGATATGACCCACCACTTCAGTGGATGCGTTGGTTTACCACAAAACAAAATTTTAGTAGAAATCTATATGTTGTACGTCCCGTAACTCTTCCCAGATAAAAAGTTATGGCTGATTTACGGTTCGCCTTCTTTCGGTCCATCCATGCAAAAATTGTCAATTTTTATTGACGTTTCCATGATCTTTTTCTAATCCATGTGCGATAGGAATGTGCTTGATCGACGCCCTTCATCAGGGGTTCCTGTCCTACATCATTTATAGTGCATTTGGATGTATCCTAACTAAGCCAAATGGAAGTTTAATGGAACAGAACTATCTATTTCCACCATGCATTTTAGGCAGGACAAAAAACAAGAACTTGCATAATATATATAAACAACTGATTTGCCACCTTTTTCTTCCCAAATCAACATTGTAGCCTTTTCAAGTTCTTTGACCATGAAGGATACTTAATCAGGCTTGTAAGTGTAGTTTTAAAAAGTCCCAACTCCTAAAATCAACTTCTATAATACACTCATCATGATTTTGGAAAATGGAGATTGGACAGAGGTGTTAGTATAAGGTGAATTTTTTGTTGCCTTCATTAGTCAAGGATGTGTTATGATTGTTGGATATAAAACACCCACAAAAGATCTGGAGAAATTATCATGTAATGCACCTTTGTCCAATCCTCATTTTCATGTTGAGTTGATATTATGTGGTGGGTAAGCTTGGGATAAAGGCCAACAACCCATCAAATATCTTTTTAGAGGCATGCTCATTCTCACTGCACCTAGTTTTACTAATTGAGCTCATTTATCCCATAAGGCTTTTGAGTTGTGGAAGTTGGATATTTGTGGTTTCGTAGCCCTTCTCGATCATGTAGCAGCCCTTCTCGAGGCCTACAACCATCACCTCATTTTCTTTCCTTTAAATGCTTAGCTGACATAATGTACAAAATTAATGCTAACTGGTAACACCTTAGATGCTGATGGTTATTAATTTTAGGGCATGTAAAATTAATGCTAACTAGTAACACATTTAGGCATAATAAAAAATTAATGGTTGTACGTGTTTTTCTCCAAAGAATGGGTGTATAGTCATTGGATAAGAGTTGCATGGCCCCAAATACTTCACCAATTAGATCACCACAATCATACTATTCTAATTTTAGGGCCTGCAAAATTGATGTTAACTAGTAACACCTTGTATTATTTTCTCTTGCTATCTATTTTTTCTATTATGCCCTTTAATTGGATGGCTTCTATAATACAATCATCATGATTTTAGACCATGTGCAACCTGATGGAATGCTTGTCCCATCATATTCACCTTGTATTTATTTAACATTTCTAAAATTGCTAAATTTGTAGACTTGTACACTTGTAGCATTTTGTACACTTGTAAACTTGTAGGATTTGTAAATTTGTAGACTTGTATACTTGTAGCATTTTGTACACTCGTAAACTTGTAGGATTTGTAAATTTGTAGACTTGTAAACTTGTAGCATTGATAGAGTTAGAGCATTTGTAGACTTGTAGAATTGTAGCATTTGTAGTCTTGTAGATAATCAGTTGCCCATTTTAGGATTTCTATGTGGCCAAACATAAATATAGTGTTTGTGGCGTAAAATTCCTCAAATTGTCTCATTTGGATAGTTCAATGTTGGATCGATTGTAATCGTTTAATTTCACCAATTTAAATGCATACATCTGTTTTGTGTGCTTCGTCTCTCTTTTTCTCTCTGGATATGTTTCTTGTATTTAATTTCATTGTCAAATATCTTCACTTTGTAAGGATAGTTGATGTGAAAATCAAATGCAAGATTAATATATCTGAAGAGATATAGGGAGATGCTATCAGAATTTTGACGTAAGCATTTAAATAGGTAAATGAAAGAATTACAATCTATCTGATCTTAAATGGGTGACTAAGTTAGTACGTTATGTGGAGTCATAGGATTCCATGATGACCAACTCGTAACTCTCCAAATCCCACTCTACTGTAAAATATTATAGTGTATGACGGATCCCTGCTGGTTAAGTTGGAAGCTGGTATATCAAATTAGGTAGGTTGAGTTATGCGGGTTATAATTGAAACTTAAAACTTTTGAATTCTAGGCACTACATAAAGAGTCGTAACAAATGGATAGGGATTGTATTATGCTACATTTTTCGGACCCGGGTTTTATGACTGGTAAGGAAAGCTTTTTGAAGTTTGCATCAGAACACCTCCTTGGTAGAGGAACCATTCCTTGTCCATGCAACAATTGTAGATGTGCTCGTTTACCTCTTAGTTACGACGGTGTCCAGCTTGATCTGATGAAATATTGATTCAACCCAACATATAGGGTGTGGAACATACACGGTGAGCTTGCACCACCCAATTGTACTGAAGGTGAATCACCCAAGTGTATTGAACGTGCCTCAAGTTCCCAACAACACCTCAATGTGGAAGACTTAAACGAGGTCCTCAATGTGTTTGTTGAAGACCCTTGGTGGTGATAACTTGGTAAAGTTGTCCTGGATGAGCCAAATGTACGTAGCCCCTAAAATGGAAGAGGTCATTGGGGATGCTTCAACCAATGATTTTGAAACAAGTTTATGAGATGCAATGAATGAGTTGTGCCTTGGTTGCCGAGATTTCACCATGCTGTCTTTTATTGTACAACTTTTCAAATTAAAAGTGAACCATGGATGGAGTGAACAAAACTTTACAATGCTCCTTCAACTACTACAGATAGTGTTACCATCCAGTAATAAGACTCCAAGTAGTACCTACCAAGTGAAGAAGATTATTACAAAGTTGGGTCTTGATTACCAGAAGATGCATACTTGTCCAAATGACTGCATATTGTAATGGAGAGAGCACGAGACGAAGATGACATGTCCAACCTGTTGGACTTCTAGGTACAGGATAAGATTGGATCCGCAATTGAAACGAACTAAAGTACCTGCCAAGGTTTTAAGGTATTTTCTATTAACGCCAAGGCTACAAAAAATGTATAGTGTGTCATTAGTGGCAAAAAAGATGACTTCGAACTCAACCGAGCAAGCACAGCCCAGAAAGATGGGGCATCTGGTTGACTCAATGGCATGGAAGTGTCTCGACAACAAGTATAAGGATTTTCCAGCTAAGCCTTGCAGTGTTCGATTGGGCTTGGCCACAGACGAGTTTAATCCTTTCGGTAATTTCAACACGGTCCTCCCACAGTTATGGCCCGTTATGTGTGTGACGTACAACCTTCCACCACGAATTTGTATGAAACCGCAGTTTACGATGCTCATTCTACTCATCGATGGACCGCAACAGCTAGGGAAGGATATCAATGTTTACTTGTAGCCATTAATTGCTGAATTGCAAGATTTGTGGCGGAAAGGGGTCACGATGGTCGACGCATACCATGATGAAAAATTCAACATGTGTGTCATTTTGTTGTGGACGATCCATGACATTTTAGTGTATGGTAGTGTTTTAAGTTGTATGACCAAGGGTAAGTATGGCTACCTGCAAATGGTCCGAAGACAGATTCCTTGCGACTCCACCATGGAAAGAAACACGTTTTTATGGGTCACAGATGTTGGTTGGCACTTGACGACGAGGTTAGAAAGGACACAAGTGTAGGCACCTTCAACAAGATGGCGGAGCTGCGACCCCAATTGATGCATTTAAGTGGGACTAAGGTGCACAACATCACTGCAAAGCTGAATGTGCAGTGGGGGAAGAGGAAACAAAGGGGTTCAAAAGGAGGTGGGGAAGAATCTGGTGATGCTGAATAAATGTCTTTCTTCAAGCAGTCCATATTATTTGATCTAGAGTAGTGGAAGCATATTCCTATATGCCATAACTTTGATGTTATGCACATGGAGAAAAATGTATGTGAAATCCTTGTTGCATTGTTGTTGATCCATGCAGGGACTTGAGACTACTGGGAATTAAGAAGCATCTATGGCTGAAAAATACCAATGATAAGGCCCTCCAGATATGAGGTTTGTTGTGCTTCCGAAAAGAAGAGAAATAAAAAACTTTTCCTACAAACTTTGCGTGATTTGCATGTTCCGGTCAGTTTTAGTGAGAACTGGAATAAGATTGCAATGGACGATTACACGGATTTGAAGGGAATGAAGTCTCATGATTACCACGTCTACAGACTTTGCGTGATTTGCGTGTTCTGGTCAATTTTAGTGGGAACTGGAATAACATTGCAATGGAAGATTGCATGGATTTGAAGGGAATGAAGTCTCATGACTACCACATTTTGATGCAATACTTGCTTTCAATTTTGATCCAACATGTATTTAGGGATAGGAAAGTCATCTCAACTGTAATTAGAAGCCTGGGTACCTTCTTCAATTCCCTATGTGAATGCATTATAAATATTGAAACGCTCCATTCTCTTAAGAGTGCATGGCTAAGATGTTGTGTGAGCTTGAGATTATATGCCCTCCCTAGATATTTATTGTGATGATTCATCTACCAATCCACCTTGGCATATGATCATGAGGCTCGTATATGTGGCCCTATCTACTATCGATGGATGTATCCATTCGAAAGGTAAGGTATAATTTTAGTAAGAATAAATCTCCTTAGCCTACGCAATTACATTCCTAACGTGTTATGAACTCTTTTAGATTTATGAAGACGTTTAAGGCCTACATTCTACTAAAGCATTGGATATGCCTCATTTTTTAGCCCATGCCTTAACATGACATTAGAAAAGGAATGGACGGCATGGATAAACAGATACATCACGGTGGGCTCTTATGCAAATTTGGTCGGATGCTTAAAGGTCCGACCAAGGGTCGGATGTAATCCGCGTTTGGACCATGAGGACCAAACTTTTGAGTCGTCGTGCGAGCAACCTGAACTTAAAAAAAAAAAAAAAAAAAATCCTGAACCTTTATTTTTGTCTCTTATTTTAAACTTTAAGAGAGAAATAGAGGTGGGCCTGGTTTTACTCGACTTTTAGGCCAGTACTTTATCCTGCATTTAAAGAGCTGTCAATTAGGCTCCGGGTTGGGTCCATCAACTTGGGCCTGGTTAAAGCTGAGTAGCTGACTCAGTCTCATTAGTTTTAGTAGAAATATTACATGTATTCAATAGGTAGGATCATTATGGTGTGGGTGGAATATTGTGAGCTCGAGTAACGACTCTCTCATGAGGATAACTAATCTGAATCTCGGATCTACAGGGACTCCTCAACCTATCTTCATCGAATCCACGACGGGATATCTTAAATCCACGAGATCTTCTATTCGAATCCACGAAGAACAACTCGAATCCATGAGCAAACAAGAGAAAACTCCAAGTTTTTATTAAAAAAAATATAAAAAAAGATCCCTAAAATGAAAATAAAACAAATACTTATAGGAAACTAAACCCTAAAAACGCAACCTAGGTGTCCTAATTGCATCAAAATGGAAAGTTCGCGCGCACAACTGTGCGTGTGTCGATCGGTCGACCGACCGGTCGTCAGGGGGTCCGACCAGTCGGATGACCAGTTGTTTTAGGCGCAAAATGGTCCAGAGAGTTCTGGAGGCCTTTGGAACAACTCCGACTGGTCGGACGACCGGTCGTTAGGAGGTCCGACCAATCGGCAGGGGTTTCCTGCTGTCGCTTTCCCTTGCCTACTTGGCCCTTTCTTCGGTCCGATCTTGGGTCCTTTCGGGCCACTCCTAGGTCCTCTTCATGGATCTTGCCTTGCCTCAATCGAGGGGCTACCTCACTACATCAGTCACCCCCTCTTGAAAGAAACTCGACCTCGAGTTTCGTCTTTCCGCTTTTCTCGTCGTCGTCGTCGTGTGCAACATAAGGAGAGATTGTCTTTGTCCCTTGATTTGTCGGCGGCTGTCATTTGGGCTTGCTGGAGTGAGGACAATTCGCCTTCCGTTATTGTTGAAGGTGATGACATTGTCTCGACCACGATGTACGACATCTCGATCAAATTGCCAAGGACGCTTAAGGATCATGTAACAAGCATCCATGTCAACAATATCACAGCGTATCTGATCTTTATAGGTCTTACCGATTGAAAAGGATATAAGGCATTGTTCTTTTACCTTTGTCGTGCTTCCTTTCCGAATCCACTTTATGTCATAGGGCGAAAGATGCGGCGTGGTCTTGAGCTTCAACTTATCCACTATCACTTGAGACAAAATGTTTTTGCAGCTACCACCATCAATGATCACATCACACACCTTCCCGTCTATGGTACATCTTGTACGGAACATGTTGTGATGTTGAGGATGAACATGTGACTCGATTATACGTTCATTACTTTGCACAACCAAGGATACACCTTGATCGCCTGAGATCCAATCAGTTCCTTCTTCATCTTCATCGACTTGTCCAGCATCAACATCAATTTCTGGTTCATCTAGAGCAACCTCCATGGAGACAACCACATTAGCCATGGGTCGTTGAGGGCATGTGTTAGATAGGTGGCTTGGCTATCCACATCTATAGCAATGGTCAGGCCGACTGTAAGAGTTTGGAATCTTACTTGGGCTAGGGACAATGGCTGGACGTTACGGCCTTGTTGGGCCATTGCCTGGTGTAGCTTGGCAACTAACATGGGGTTATGAACATGCTAAAAAAATGGGTTCCTTTCCCTTGGATGTAGATGAATTCTATGTGGGGTCCATCATAGCGGCATGAATCGAGGGATAGGAATGCACATGTGTCTTATGGAGTTGAATCTCTGCACGGGTAGCTCGTTCCACCGCTTCTACCACTATTCAGACAGGCCTCAACGATACTCGATCCTGTATTGCGGATTGGAGGCCGCCAACGAATCTCGCAGTTTGTTGGGCATCGATTTCAGAGAGATCGTTTCGCCTAGCTAACCTATTGAATTCTGCTGCGTATTCTTCAACGGCCTGATTTCCCTGATGGCAATTGTGGTATTTCTGGAATAGGACCTGCTCGTAGTTGCAGGGTAGGAAGCGCGATCGAAGGAGTTGTCGCATCCAAGGCCATGACCGGATGGACAACTTGTTTTACCGGGTGCAAGAGAGTTGTAATTGCTCCCACCATTTCGAAGCACCAGACTTCAACTTGTACGCAACAAGTTTAACCTTTCGATCCTTCGGAACTTCCATATAATAAAAAAAAATCTCTCTACCTCTGCTAGCCAGTCTAAAAGTTCCTCTATTCTAAGCAAGCCATTAAACATAGGAAGTTCTCCTTTACCTCTATGGTTGTATTCGTGTCAATCTCCACGATCATTACCATGTGCTTGAGGCCGGGCAAGGATGTCTTCTACGTCGTCGTCGCTGTCGTCCGAATTTGCATGATCTCGTTGTCGATTCGTTGTCAGGAGGGCCGGACGGATTACTGGAATGTTCTAAATGTTGAGCTCTTAATTGTGCATATTCTAAACCCAATTCATCACTCATTATGCAAGATTTTCATGATTTAAAGACTAATCAAATACATGTTTTGTGGTTGTAGGAATGAGAGTTGCTTTGCCCAATTGATGACCAAAAGGGCACATTTAGGAGCCTTTGATGAAGGCCCAAGGTGGATCAAAGAATGATGAAGAAAGAGAGGAGGATGGGGAAGAAAGAAGGAAAGAAAAGAAAGAAGAAATAAAGCAGAAAATGGGGTCCGACCGGTCAAGACCGGTCGGCCAATACTACTGCCCTCTACAGAAGCTGCTGGAACAGGCCCCAACCGGTCTTGACCGGTCGGCCAGCCCTGTCCAACCGGTCTTGACCAGTCGGCCATGTAAATTTCAGCTTCCAGACAGCAGGCCATTCCCGTTTCTGATTTTTTGGACCAGTTTTCTGGGTCCATCTTAATGATATTTGGAAATCCAACACATCCATGTCGAAGAGGAGCTCGACACCTGAACTAACCCAAGTGGTTTCGTGTCGATCGGAGCTACGGATTGATCGTGGTGGCCAAAACAATACGAACTGTCCAGAAAGTTCCAGATTTCGCTGTTCCACTCTGGGCCCGTCCAGGTGGCCCATCATTGATGATATGAAGAATCTACTTTGACCATATTTTAGACCACATCCATATATGAATAACCAAAAATTTTCAGATCAAAAGGATGTGTGGTTTGATCGTACCGGTTGAAGAAAGATGGACCATCCAGAAAGATCCAACTGCGCAGAGTTTATAAAAGCCCTAAGTGTTCTAATTTTCGGACCATATTCTGGGATTTTTTTAGACAATCTAATACATCTATCATGTAGAGGAGGAAGTTTTCTACCAATTTTCAAAATTTGGGATCAATCCGACATCTGTACACTCCGGAGCGTTGAAAGCAAGATGACTGGTTCTGAAGGTACCCGAAGTGAGTGATTTTGAGAGGCGGTCGGTGATCTGATTGGTGGGCCCATTCAGAGGATAATCTTGGAAATCTAAATCATCTATGAGGAAGATCACATTACAAGGAAGCTACAAATCAAATTTGAAGGAAATCCGACCATTGGTTAAGCCGTACCAAGCGAAACAAATTCTGCTATGTTGCTGTACTATTGCTGCACTATAAAAGGAGGTGCTCTCTTCTATTCCAGGGCAACCAAGGACGTGGGGAGCAAGGAGTTCAAGTCATAGGAGGCTTCCTAGCCTCCTCCAGTTAGTTTTTCTTCCTTTTCTTAGTTCTAGTTTTATTTTTAATATGCTTTTCATTAGCTAATCTCTTAGCTAGAGCTAAGAGGTGAACGTTATAGTTTTCTTAGATTGTTTAATTCGTTTTATTGGTTTTAAGATTGGTATTCATGATTATGAACTATGGTTTGAAGTTTATACAAGCTTTAAGTAGTTTTTCTTAGTCTTATGATGACTCATGGATGTTTGGGAGAATTACTTAAATTCTTAATTGGTTTGCATCAGTCTAGACCTATATGATCCAAGGAATTGGAGTGCGCTCTAGTACTATGATCTTCATGTGGGGACTCCCTACCAAAGTTCTACTTTTCTGAATTTCTGTAATATGTATAGATTGTGCATGTGATTTGAATCAAGTTCAAATCATGATCTAGCCTTGTCTTGTGACAGGACTTGAGGATGGTTATGATTGTGAACTGAACCTTTTGGAATGGGGAATGACCTATGCAATTGAGCATGCTCAGCTCAGCCTACATTGAGTGAATCCTATGCATTGAATTTACATATGACAGATTGTTTGGTTTAACAGCTCTATCATCCGACTAGATAGATCTTAATATCGATTCTAGTTGAGAAAGTGAGAAACCATAACGAATTATGCATCTAAGGAGAGCTATAAGTTGATCCTTGATGCTCTAGTTATCTTTTCATTATCAGATTTTCTATTTTATGTTCAAAACCAATTTCACAAACCTCTTTAGATTCTAGTTATTAGGATAGTTGGAATTGTTTACTTCCTTCCCTGTGGATCGACCTCGGTCTTACCGAGATTATTACTACATCGCAACCCTACACTTGGGGAAGCGAACACTAAACCTCCACCGCGGGTGATGCACCCACTGGAATTTGTTGTTGGGCTAAAGCCGCAGTGACTCGATTGAGAGACACTTGTACACCTTGCATCGATGCCTCAACCGATCTCTGGAGGAGCTCCATCCTCTTTGCCAAGTACTGGATTTCCTGATCACCATCAGCAGGATTGCTACCATGATTCTCACTAGTTTCGATCATTGAGGAAGAACCTCTCTCTGATACCAATTTGGTGCGGGCGGAATATGGTGAGCTCGAGTAACGACTCTCTCACATGGATAACTAATCTGAATCTCAGATCTACACATGTCTTCGTCAAATCCATGATACGATATCTCGAATCCAAAAGACCTTCTCTTCAAATCCACGAAGAACGACTCGAATCCACGAGCAAACAAGAGAAAAATCTAAGTTTTTATTCAAAAAATATAAAAAAAAGATCCCTAAAAATGAAAAATAAAACAAATACTTATAAGAAACTAAACCCTAAAAATGCAACCTAGGTGTCCTAATTGCAATAGGAAAGTAAATAAACCAAAATCGTAAGAAAAAGCATTCAAAATGGAAAGTTCACATGCACAAGTGTTTGGTCATTCATACTACCCTAAAAGCTGGGAATAACCCTAGATGGTACTTGGATAGTGGTTGCTCTAGACACATGACAGGTGATAGATCTTAATTTTGTGCATATGACGAATTTGATGGTGGGTCTATCACATTTGGTGATGGGAGCATGGCTAAAATCATGGTAAAGGATCCATTACCGGGCCAGGTTTGCCCGAAATAAAAAATGTGCTTTATGTTGATGGTCTTAAACACAACCTTCTGAGTATCTCACAAATTTGTGATGAAGAGCACTCAGTAAGTTTCTCCAAAGATATGTGCAAGATCCTGAACTCCAAAGGAAAATTAGTCATGAAAGGTCTACGCACAGGAGACAACTACTATGTCATTGAAAATCACAACAATCCAAGCTCCTCCACCATATGTCACATGGTCATTAAGGATGAAACAGAACTGTGGCACCATCGACTCGTTCATGTTCATTATAGAGATCTATTTAAACTGAGTCAGAAAAAAATTGGTGCGAGGTCTACCTAATGTTGAGCTCTTAAATGAGCATATTCTAAACTCATTTAAATGCTAACTATGCTTGAAATACATAATTAAAGACCCAACTAATGCGTGGTTTTGTTGTTATAGGAATGAGAGAGAGGATTCATCAATTGAATGCTTAAAGACGCTATTTACAAGCAATGAAGATGAAAAGACCAAGTGTCAAAAGGGTGGAAGAAATAAGCAAAGGAAAGAAGAAAGAAGGCAGAAAAATGCACCCAAGACCAGTCGTCCGACCGGTCCGAATACTCAACAGAAGGGGCCATACTGCATATCTTGCTGGACCATCCACGACCGGTCGTGCGACCGGTCCTTGAATTAAAATTCTGGCTTCGAATTTATGAAAAACTCTCTAGACTGTTTTTGCATTTTTGAGACCGGTCGTGCGACCGGTCATCCAGGAGCTCAGATCGATCATGCGACCAGTCGTCTGGGTAACAGAACGTGTTCTACAAGCTCCGATTTTCTCTGCACAGTTCGGGATTTCTTGTGCAATTTAGAACCTTCTGCACTATTCTATAAAATGGGACATAGGGCTTCTTCCTAAAGCATCTTAGAAGAGATTTAGTACGGTGAGAGACGGCGGAAATCAAATCCAGAGTTCTACAACTCCTCCTAGTTTGTTCTTGTAGTTTTATGTTTTTATTAGTAGCTTTCATGTTTCATTGGATCATGAACGACTAAACCTCTTAGCTAGGGTTAAGAGGTGAAGCTTGTAGTGAATATAAGATGTTTCAATTCGTTTGATTTAGTTTCAAGTTGGATTATTAGTGAAGAACAATGGTTTGAAGTTTAAATAAAGTTCTAAGTAGTTTTTCTTAATCTTATGATGACTCATGGATGTTTAGAAGAATTGCTTGAGTTCTTAATTGTTTTGAGTTATTCTAGACCTGTATGATCTTAGGAATTGGATTCAATACGCTTTAGACTTACGATCCTCATGTGGGAACTTCATACTAAAAGTTTTATTTTTCTGAAATTTATGGATTATGTGAGATTGTGTATGTGATTTGAATTAAGTTCAAATCATGATCTAGTTATACCTTGTGACAGGATTTAATGATGATTATGATTGTGATCTTAACCTATTGAAATTAGGATTGACCTATGCAATTGTGTGTGCTCAAGTCCTAGCTTGAATTGAGAGAATCATGTACATGAATCACACATATGGCAGATTATTTGATTTAACTGCTCTACCATCCGACTAGATAGGACTTAATTTCGATTCTAGTTGAGAAAGTGAAAAATACTATAGAGAATTAAGCATCAAGGATTGCTACAAGTGGATCCTTGAATCCCTAGTGCTTTTTATTAATTGATTACCTTCAGTTTAGTTCAAAAATTACTATCTTCACCAAATTGTTAAATCCTATTTAGTTAGTTCTTAAGTAGAAACCATTGGAAGTATTTTGTGAATTCCTACACAAGTCCCTGTGGATCGACCTTGGTCTGACCGAGATTATTACTACATCGCAACCTTACACTTGGGGAAGCGAACAAGTTTTTGGCGCTGTTGCCGGGGACGTTGACGGTTTTCACAAAATTTCTGAAAATAGGCTCTATTTGAGATTTTTAGGACTCTTGTACTAACTTAGTTTGTTTTATTTTAATTTTTTTTCTTTTGCAGGGATTTTTAGGAAGTTGAAGAAGAAGTTAGGCATCTTAAGTTCTCAAATCAGGTTTTTTCCTTCCAACCTTAATCTTCTTCTTCCCCTATTCATTCCTATCACATTCATCTCTTGTAGAGTGGGTGGAGACTCCTTTTTGGATCTATGATAGGTTGGCCTTGAGCCGCCTTGGTTCCTATTGGTCGGAATTGCCGTCTTGGATCACCTTGTGGTCAAAGATTTCTCTTCTCAATTCTATTCCTCTTTCTTCTTTTTCTGCACTTGTCTCAAAAGATTCAAAGAGTGGGTGGGGAGTTCTCTGAACCCTTATTGACCAGGAGAAATCGGTCTCTATCTTTGCTTCTAGTTCAGCCATTGCACGACACCTTGTGCTTTGGTCTCAGAGAAGAGTAAAGAAAGGAAGGAAGAATTCTTCTTTTTTCGCTTCATTCTTTTGGATTTGCATGCCATATTGGGTTCGGGATTCTAATAATCGACTCATTAGTGAAGGGGGAATAGTTAAAGGAATTGATAGACAGCCACGTGCTAAGAGACATTTAAATTATCCAATTTTGTCTGAAAGTATGGCTGCAAATCAACCCATCCCTATGGCCAATCAAAATCTAGGCCAAAACCAAACCGAAACGGGAGAAAATGTGGTTGAGAATGTTCCCTGACCCAGAACATTATGTGACTACTTGCAACTAGCAAGAGTGAGCACTCCCTCATGCATAGTTATTCCACAAAATGCAGGAAACATAGATTTGAAACCGGGAGCAATCCAACTCCTTCCTAAATTCCATAGACTAGACAGTGAAAGTGCCTATCAACATCTTAAGGAATTTGATGAGGTGATAGCCACAATGCACTTTGCAAATATAACCGATGATGTGGTGAGACTCAAATTATTTCCTTTTACCCTTAAAGAGAAAGCTAAAGGTTGGCTTCATGCATTAAGGCCAAGATCAATTGGCACATGGACTGATATGACTAGGGAGTTCATTAAAAAATTCTTCCCTACTCACAAAACAATCATGTTGAGGTGCCTTATCATGAATTTTGCCCAAAAGGAGGATGAGACCTTCTTCCAATGTTGGGAGAGGTTCAAGGACTTGTTAAATGCATGCCCACATAATGGCTACGAAATTCGATGGGTAATAAGCTTTTTCTATGAAGGACTGACTTCACCCATACGCCAATTCATAAAGATGATGTGCAACAGAGAATTTATGAATAAAGAAGCCGAGGAAGCATGGGACTATTTTGATGAATTGGTCGAGAATGCACAGTCTTGGGATACATCTGGACCAACAAATTCCAAGACAAGCCAACAAAAGGAAAAGGGAGGAATTTATGTTCTCTCAGAAAAAGATAACATAAGTACACGTGTGGCTAGCCTCACAAGAAAAGTCGAGGCCATGGAATTGAAGAAAGGAGAGACGATGAACTCAAAAGACGTTGATATTGTTTGTGAAATTTGTGCCGGAAATCAATATGCAACAGAAGATTGTCCCACAATTTCAGTATTTCAAGATATCTTACAAGAATGATCAAATGCCATAAACAATTATCAACGGCCATTTAGTGCTCCAAATTCAAACACATATAATTCTAGTTGGAAGAACCATCCCAACTTCAGTTGGAGGAATGGACCCACTGCAAATGCAAACAATACTCCTCAAGTTCAACCTTTACTAGTTACATCCCTAGTGATTACACCAAAAGCTACACTAGAGGAGATGTTGGGTGCATTTGTATCGTTTTAAGCTGAGTATACCAAGACTAATTCTCTAAAAATTGATGGGTTCATGCAAGACCAATTGAAATTTAATCAAAATTCATCTCAAGCCATCAATGACTTAAAAACCTCAATGGCTAGAGTTGAATCTCACCTCAGTGTTAGGGAGAAAGGCACACTTCTTGCCCAACCTCTTCCTAACCTAAGGACCCAATTTGAGATACAAGACGCAAGCTCATCTTCCTAATATATGGAGTATGTTCAAGCTATCACCACTTTGAGAAGTGAAAAAATAATCGATAAATTTAATCCGGTGAAGGCCCCAAAGCCTAATGATCTAGAAATTTCCAAAGATGATGATAGCTAGAACAACACTCCACAAGAGAAAGAACCAGAAAGGCAATACAAGCCGGTTGCTCCGTTTCCCCAAAGGTTGATTTCACCCAAACGTTGAGACAAAAACCTAGAAATTTTGGAGGTTTTTAAGCAAGTGAAGATCAACATCCCATTGTTGGATGCTATAAAACAAATACCATCCTATGCCAGATTTCTAAAGGAATTATGTATAGTCAAAAGGAAACACAATGTTTACAACAAAGTACTTTTGACTGAGAATTTGAGTGCTATTATCAGACAAGAGGTGCCCCAAAAATACAAGGATCCGGGTAGTCCAACCATCTCATGCATCATAGGAGATTACCGGATTAAACAAGCCTTACTTGATTTAGGGGCAAGCGTTAACCTCATTCCATACTCGGTTTATGAACAACTTGGGTTTAGGTGAATTGAAACCCACCAAAACCACACTCCAACTTGCTGATAGATCTATTTGTATACAGAGAGGAGTGATTGAGGACGTCCTAGTCCAAGTTGATAAATTCTACTACCCAATAGACTTTATAGTCTTGGATACACATCCTGTGATAGGTACTGGTGCTCAAATTCCCGTCATACTTGGCCTCCCTTTTCTAGCTACTTCAAATGCGATTATCAATTGTAGAAACGGGCTTGTACAAATGTCCTTTGGAAATATGACACTCGAGTTGAATATATTTGATTTATGCAAACAACCTCAGGAAGTTGATGACGAGATCCACGAGATAAACTTGATTGAATCATTCGTGGAGGAGACATTCCCCTCGACATTATATTATGATCCTTTGGAGGCATGTTTGGCTCACTCTCATGTGATAAATGATAACACAATACGAGAGATGGATGCCATTTTGGATGTGATGCCCGTACTTGATAACAAAAAATGGAGGGCACTATTTGAACCTTTACCCTTAAGCGAGAACAAGCCCCTCCCATCCAATGTCAAGGCACCAACGCTCGTCCAAAAACCATTACCAAGTGATTTGAAATACGTATATTTAGGTCGAGGTGAGACATATCCGGTGGTGATTTCTTCCCATTTGGATGAGGAACAAGAGAGTAGGCTAATAGCCACTCTAATAGAGCACAAGAGTGCCATTGGATGGTCGATTGTGGATCTCCACTGATTTGTACTCATCGCATACACCTTGAGGAGAATGCGAAGACATCGAGGCAACCACAAAGATGACTCAATCCAAACATGAAGGATGTGGTTAAGGTCGAAGTGGTGAAACTATTGGATGTGGGTATTATTTACCCAATATCCGATAGTCAATGGGTGAGCCCAACTCAAGTGGTGCCTAAGAAATCTGGAATCACCATTGTAGCCAATGCCAATAATGAACTCGTACCAACTAGAGTCACTATCGGTTGGAGAATGTGCATTGACTATAGGAAGCTAAACACAGTTACGAGGAAAGACCACTTCCCCCTACCGTTTTTTATCAAATTTTAGAAAGGTTGACAAGTCATTCCCATTTTTGCTTCCTTGATGAATATTCAGGATATAACCAAATAGAGATCGCCCTAGAGGACCAAGAGAAGACAACATTCACATGTCCATTCGACATTTTCGCCTATCGAAAGATGCCATTTGGACTATGTAATGCCCCTGCCACTTTTCGGCATTGTATGCTGAGTATTTTTTCTGATATGGTGGGGACAATTCTCGAAGTCTTCATGGATGATTTCTTAGTATTTGGTTGTAGTTTTGATGAGTGCCTTATGCACTTGAAATCTGTGTTGAAAAGATGTAAAGAGAAGAACCTTGTGTTGAATTGAGAGAAATGTCACTTCATGGTTCAAAAGAGAATTTTACTTGGTCACATCATCTCACAAAATGGAATCGAGGTGGACAAACCTAAAATTGATCCTATCTCCGACCTTCCACCACCCAAGAGCATACGAGATGTGCGGTCCTTTTTAGGACACGCCGGATTTTATAGACGGTTCATAAAGGACTTCAGTTCACTCTTTCGTCCTTTATGTAACCTTCTTCAAAAGAAGAACTCTTTCGAGTGGAATGAAGATTGCCAGAATGCCTTTGACAAACTTAAAGGTAGGTTGACATGTGCTCCCATTATGCAACCACCTGATTAGAGCCATCCTTTTGAAATTATGTGTGATGCGAGTGACTATGCTATTGGGGCTATGTTAGGCCAAAGAAAAGAGAAGAATCCATGTGTCATCTACTATGCAAGTAGAACCTTAAACTCAGCCCAAGCACACTACACTACTACAGAAAAAGAACTTTTAGCTGTAGTTTTTGCCTTGGACAAGTTTAGGTCCTACTTGATTGGATCGAAGATCATCATATTCACAGACCATGCCGCACTTAAGTACCTTCTCTCTAAGAAGGATGCTAAGCTACGTTTGTTAAGATGGATCCTCCTACTCCAAGAATTTGACATAAAAATATGTGATAAGAAAGGAGTAGAAAACGTAGTGGCTGACCATCTTTCTAGACTTGTTCTCACCGATTTCCCTGAGATGATCACGATCAATGACATGTTCCCTGATGAACAACTTTTTAAAGTCTCCCAATTGCCATGGTATGCGGACATTGCTAACTATCTTACTACAGGTACAATTCCGATACATTGGAAAAAGCAAGATAGAGATAAGTTCTTCAACGAGGTGAGAAAATTCCTATGGGACGATCCTTACTTATTCAAGTACTGTACCGATCAAATTATAAGGAGATGTGTGCCGAATGATGAGCAACACAGTATCATCTCTCCTTTTGTCATTCTCAAGCATGTAGTGGCCACTTCTTGGCTAAGAAGACCACAACCAAAATTCTGCATTGTGGGTTCTATTGGCCCACCATGTTCAAAGATACCCATGAGTTTTGTAAAACATGTGAGCCGTGTCAGAAATTGGGAGGAATATCCCGTAGAAATATGATGCCTCTCAATCCCATCTTACCAATTGAAATTTTTTATTATTGGGGCATCGATTTCATGGGTCCATTACCATCTTCTTTTGAAAATTTGTATATTCCGCTTGTCGTCGATTATGTTTCCAAATGGGTCAAGGCAATTCCATGCCGGAACAATGACCATAAAACAGTCATTCACTTCTTAAAAGAAAACATCATTTCCCGGTTTGGAACACCTCGAGTCATCATAAGTGATGGAGGGTCTCACTTTTGTAATCGCCCATTTGAATCCTTAATGAAGAAATATGGTGTAAATCACAAAGTGAGCACTCCTTATCACCCACAAACAAGTGGATAAGCGGAGATATCCAATAGGGAGATTAAACATATTTTGGAGAAAACAGTGAACCCCGATTGCAAGGATTGGTCGCTTCGACTTACCTATGCACTCTGGGCTTACCGTACCGCTTTTAAGACCCCCATTGGAATGTCTCCCTATAAACTTGTCTATGGGAAAGCTTGTCACTTGCCCGTGGAGTTGGAACATAGGGCTTACTGTGCGATAAAGAAGATGAATTTTGATTCTGACAAAGCAAGCTCGTTACGCAAACTTCAATTGAATGAACTTGCGGAACTCCAGAACGAGGCATATGAAAATGCGAGAATTTACAAGGACAAGACGAAGGTATTCCATGATAAGAACATCCTTAGTAAGACCTTCACGATTAATCAAAAAGTCTTTATGTAGAATTCTTGCATACATTTATTTTCGGGGAAATTGAGATCTCGATGGACCGGTCTCTACATTGTACAAACTGTTTATCCATACGGGACCGTCGAGTTGTTGAATCCAAGGAACGACAACATCTTTAAGGCCAATGGTCAGCGATTAAAGCTGTTCTTTGAGAATTTTCCTTTAGGAGGTATGTCCATACCGCTGACTGATCCTGTGTATCAGGATGATTGATCTCCTAGTCTGATGGAGGTATAGAGTAGTTAGGATTAGGATTTTGTTGCTTTTTGTTTGCTGTTTCATACGTTTGTTAGAAGGAGGTAGAATCTCACTTTTTGTTCTCTCAAGTATTTTCATTCCTCACTCCCTTTATTTTAGAATTGCTCTCATGTTTTGCTCATTGCATATCCTTTACATTGAGGACAATGCAAGATTTGGTTGGGGGGTGTGGGATCACTAGGATGAATCCAGTGTTTTCTAACATCTCGAGCAATTATGTAGGAACTTTTTCAATTTTTCTACAAATTCAAAACTCCATTGAAAAACTTTGTTTCTATGCATTTGGGATCGTGTAAGTATAAGAGAAAGTAAAAGTAAAGTGAGTGAAGTTGAATATCTTGAGCAATCTCTGAGGTACTAGTTTTATATGTGAATTCCCCTATTTTTATGATTGATAGAATTTCTAAACACTTTTACACCTAGTTCACATTACACGATTCTCACGCTTTGAAAGGATTATGTAGAATTGTGAATTGGTTAAGTTTGGATTTGAGGCATTGAGAAACCAAGCCAGGGTACTTTGTCCATCCTTGTCCATGGGAAAATAATGAAAGATATGGATTTTTAAAAATCATATCTAATGAAAAAGAAAACGGAAGGGAAGATGAAAATATGGGAATGATGGAGAATATGGTTGAAAAATTCTGAAAAGGGCTACCTATTACTAATCGGGGGATGGTCTACTAGTAACCAAAGCTAGAAATGGGACGTAGTGTGAAAGTCGTCGAGAGGGCGGTAAGGCAAATTCCTGTCATAGGCTTGTTGTTAATCTACACACCGTTGAATCCATACCTTAATTAATTCACAAAGAAGGTAACCTCGAAAATCCATGAGATGAACATTCACCGAGCACACTAGGTTAAATTATTTGGATTTTTCTATTTATCAATCAATCAGCGGGAATTTCATAGAAGTACTTGTTATGTTATGAGAAGGTTAAGGTCTCAACTTCTATCACTAAGTTTTCCTGATTCTTGCACTTACATATCCTTGAGTATATAGAAACATGGGTTTTCAAGGAGAGTTGGGTTTTGAAGAATGAAATTTGTTTCACGCATGTTTTGCTCGGGACTAGCAAAATGCTGGTTGGGGGTGTGTTGAGCTCTTAAATGTGCATATTCTAACCCCATTTCATCGCTAACTATGCTTGAAATACATGATTAAAAACCCAACTAATGCATGGTTTTGTGGTTATAGGAATGAGAGAGTGGATTCATCAATTGAAGGCTTAAAGGCGCTATTTACAAGCATTGAAGATCAAAAGACCAAGCGTCAAAGGGTGGAAGAAATAAGCAAAGGAGAGAAGAAAGAAGGCAGAAAAATGCACCCAAGACCAGTCGTTCAACTGGTCGTCCATAGCCCAGGACCGGTCGTCCGACCGGTCCGAATACTCAACAGAAGGGGCCATACTGCATATCTTGCTGGACCATCCACGACCGGTCATCCATTGCTCAGACCAGTCGTGCGACCGGTCCTTGAATTAAAATTCTGGCTTCAAATTTGTGAAAAACTCTCTGGACTATTTTTGCGTTTTTTAGACCGGTCGTGCTACCTGTCTTCCAGGAGCTTAGACCGGTCGTGCTACCTGTCGTCCAGGAGCTTAGACCGGTCGTGTGACTGGTCGTCTGCGTAACAGAACGTGTTCTACAAGCTCCATTTTTCTCTACGCACTCTGGAATTTTTTGCGCAATCAGGAACCTTCTGCACTATTCTATAAAAGGGGACCTAGGGCTTCTTCCTAAGGCATCCTAGAAGAGAAAGCACGGTGGGAGATGGCGGAAATTAGATCCGGAGTTCTACAACTCCTCCTAGTTTGCTCTTTTAGTTTTATGTTTTTATTAGTAGCTTTCATGTTTCCTTGGATCATGAACAGCTAAACCTCTTAGCTATGGCTAAAAGGTGAAGCTTGTAGTGAATCTAAGATGTTTCAATTCGTTTAATTTGGTTTCAAGTTGGATTATTAGTGAAGAACAATGGTTTGAAGTTTAAATAAAGTTCTA
Source organism: Liriodendron chinense (assembly GCA_003013855.2). Classification (NCBI taxonomy): domain Eukaryota; kingdom Viridiplantae; phylum Streptophyta; class Magnoliopsida; order Magnoliales; family Magnoliaceae; genus Liriodendron; species Liriodendron chinense. Next base: position 294,106 of record ML058477.1, read on the forward strand.
AGTAGTTTTTCTTAATCTTATGATGACTCATGGATGTTTAAAAGAATTGCTTGAGTTCTTAATTGTTTTGAGTTATTCTAGACCTGTATGATCTGAGGAATTTGATTCAATATGCTCTAGACTTGCGATCCTCATGTGGGAACTTCATACTAAAAGTTCTATTTTTCTGAAATTTCTGAATTATGTGAGATTGTGTATGTGATTTGAATCAAGTTCAAATCATGATCTAATTATACCTTGTGACATGATTTAATGATGATTATGATTGTGATCTTAACATATTGGAATTAGGATTGACCTATGCAATTGAGTGTGCTCAAGTCCTAGCTTGAATTGAGAGAATCATGTACATAAATCACATATATGACAGATTATTTGATTTAACTGCTCTACCATCCGACTAGATAAGACTTAATTTCGATTCTAGTTGAGAAAGTGAAAAATACCACAGCGAATTAAGCATCAAGGATTGCTACAAGTGGATCCTTGAATCCCTAGTGCTTTTTATTAATTGATTACCTTCAGTTTAGTTCAAAAATTACTATCTTCACCAAATTGCTAAATCCTGTTTAGTTAGTTCTTAGGTAGAAACCATTGGAAGTATTTTGTGAATTCCTACACAAGTCCCTATGGATCGACATCGGTCTGACCGAGATTATTACTACATCGCAACCCTACACTTGGGGAAGCGAACACCTAAGATAGGTAAAAGACCTAAGGCTGTGTGCATTGCTTACCAAAAAGGTAAACAAATCAAGGTTGCACACAAGAGAACGTCTATTCTGGTCACATCAAAACCATTTGAACTGCTACACATGGACCTAGTTGGTCCTACCAGGGTTCTTAGCCAAGGTGGAAAATGATACTTCTTTATAGTCATTGATGATTACTCTAGATTCACATGGGTCGCCTTCCTAAGAGAAAAATCTGACACATTTGAAGAATTCCAAAAACTAGTGAAGTGACTTCACAATGAGAAAGGATACATGGTAGCCAGAATCAGGAGTGATCACGGCGGTGAATTTGAAGATCATCATTTGAAGGAATTGTGTGATGAGTTGGGTATTCGTCATGAGTTCTCAGCACCCAAAACACCTCAACAAAATGGGGTTGCTGAAAGAAAAAATCGAGTATTGTTGGATATGGCTACAGCTATGCTTAATAATAAGAACCTTACGAAAAATCTATTGGCCGAAGCAGTAAACAATGCCTGCTATATTATAAATCGAGTTTATTTGAGGGCGGGTTTAAACAAAACTGCTTATGAACTGTGGTGTGGAAAGACACCAAATGTGAAATACTTTAAGGTCTTTGGTAGCACATGTTATATGAGTGATGAGGGTATCTTCTTAGGGTACTCATTAAATAGTAGAGCCTCTCGTGTCTACAACATTTGAACCTCATCAGTTCAAGAGTCAATTAATGTGACCGTAGATGATAAATTGGATGAATCAATGTCTCCAAGTGATGAAGAAGAAGATGAGGGTATATGTGAGATAGGCAAATCTGATAAACAACCCTCATCTCTAAATGCCCCCACTACTCCTAGTGATGTACAAGTTGTCAAGGATCACCCCCTCAATCAAATCATTGAGGATTCTGACGCTGGTGTAAAAACGAGGAGACAGTTGGAGGCAGTCAACAGTCACCTGTGTTTCACTTCTAAAATAGAACCTAAAAATGCTGATGAAGCTCTAAACGATGAATTTTGGATCCTTGCTATGCAGGAAGAGCTTCAACAATTCATTAGAAATGAGGTATGGCATTTATTCGACAGGACTGAAAGAAAAAATGTGATTGGAACCAAATAGATTTTTAAAAATACATTTGATGAATCTAGGAATGTGATACAGAATAAGGCTCGATTAGTTGTGCAAGGGTATTCCCAAATTGAAGGTATTGATTTTGATGAAACATTTGTCCCTGTAGCTAGACTCGAGTTTATTAGAATTCTTATGGTTGTTGCTTGTGCTTTAAAGTTCAAACTATTTCAAATGGATGTAAAAAGTGCCTTCTTGAATGATATTCTTGATGAGGAAGTGTATGTCAAACAACCAAAAGGATTCATTGATCCTAAATATCCTCACAAAGTATACCGATTGAAAAAGTCTCTTTACAGACTCAAGCAAGCTCCCCGTGCATGGTATGAACGCCTAACTCACTTTCTTATAGACCATGATTTTGCTAGGGGAAGTGTTGACAAAACTCTCTTTATAAGAGAAGCCAAGAATTCCATGTTAATTACCCAGATTTATGTGGATGACATTATTTTTGGATCCACACGTGAGAAAATGTCCATCTCCTTTTCTACATTAAAGACATCAGAATTTGAAATGAGTATGGCAGGAGAACTTAACATGTTTCTAGGTTTACAAGTAAAACAACTTGCATCAGGAATATTCATTACCCAATCCAAGTATGCTAAAGACCTCGATAAGAGATTTGGCTTAGACTCTGATTGATCATACACAACACCTATGAGCACCACTGTTAATCTATCGAAAGATCTTGCAGGGAAAAGTGTAGATCAACATCTTTATAGAAGCATATTTGGTAGTTTTCTTTATCTTACTGCTAGTAGAACAGATATTGCATTTAGTGTAGGTGCATGTACTCGATTTCAGGCTGATCCCAAAGAATTTCACCTCACCGCTGTTAAGCGTATCATCCGATTTGTAGGATGCACCACTGAATAAGGTCTTTGGTACCCATTTGATTCATGCACAGATATTGCGGGGTATTCAGATGTTGATTGGGCTGGTAACAATGATGATCGTAAATCAACAAGTGGTGGGTGCTTTTATGTTGGAAATTGCCTTGTGGCGTGGCATAGTAAGAAAAAAAACTCCATTTCTTTATCTACAACAGAGGCAGAATATATTGCTACCGGCAGTTGTTATGCTCAATTACTATGGATGAAGCAAACCTTGTCGGATTACAGAATCAATCAAAGCATTACGACCTTATTTTGCGATAATACCAGTTCTATTAACATTTCGAAAAACCTGGTCCAACATTCATGAACAAAGCATATGGATATTAGGCACCACTTTATTTGAGAATTGGTTGAAGATCAAATAATATCTCTCGAACATGTGCCTACCAAGAATCATCTAGCCGACATCCTAACAAAACCCTTAGACTCAGTTCGCTTTGCGAACCTCTAGAAGTCCATTGGTGTTGGATGTGTCTAATTCAACTAACAAGTATATGTTTTGTAGGTAATATATGAGGATTAAGCCTCTCTATCTGATCTTTGTAAGTAAATCTGAGGACCTTTGCCTCTTTAATCATTGCCCTCTACGATTATCCGGGAACATAGTCCCATTGTTTTGTCTTACATCGTTAAATCTGGACCTTCAAGGGTCCCTCATTTTGTGTCGGGATAGTTATTTTGGTACACCATGAGCATGGGTCTTGTATCCTCAGTAAGGGTATTCGGATTTAAAAGCTAATGGTTTGTCCAAAGGCCAGACCTTCTATTAAGTCAATCCAGTGCAAAAACACTCCCTTACTGCTAAAATGCTTGGCCGATCAGTCAAGACTAGTCAGGCTACCCAAGACCAGTCGAGACGCCCTATTTCCAGACATCCAACCGATCAAGACCGGTTGGGCTAGACTAGACCGGTCAACACCGTCAGTCCGTCCATCCGTGGGGGCCCTTTATAACCATCTGGACCTCATTTTAGTCCCCCATTTCTCGATTTCTCACCTCTACTTGGTGCTCCAGCTTCTCCTCTTGCCATCTCCAAGCATCCCAAGGTGATTCTCTCCAAGATTGGAGGTTCCAACCTCATCTACATTGCTCTACACCACTTTCATTCCATAGGTAAGGGATTCACTCCCATCTTTCTTTGATAAGTCCTTCCCTTTGAAATCTAAGAGTGATTTAGGGTGGTTTCTAGTGCCTACAATGTCTTCCCAAGAGAGTGAAGATGAGCTCCCCTTGAGGCGGAGTGGTCGGTCCAAGGAAAAAGTTAAACCTCCTCCTCCCCCTTTAAAATTAAAGAAAACCCTATCAAAAGGAAAATGGGCTGCCTCATCTTCCATTCCCCCACCTCAATCACAATCCTTGGGTCAAAATGTCTCATCCCATCTCACCCATTGGGATGACTTTAAGGATAAAGAGGTGGTGTGTGAAAAATCTGAAAATTTGAATGACTTGGCTAAATATAATGTCATTTCCATTCTGAAAGCCATCAATTGGGCTCCCGTACTCCACATGGGTGGCCCAGTCCAGTTTGAGGTAGTTAGGAGGTTCTATTCCTCCTATTTTCATGTCACGGCCTCTCCCCCCTCTTTTAAAGTTGAGGTTGGTGACCAGGTTTGCGTCTTTACTCTGAACTCCATCTCTCAATTCATTGGAGTACCGATTGTTGATAAAACTCCTGCTGATTTTTCCACTCTGGGTCTTAAACCTAATGAAGTCATTGCCCAGTTTCTATGTGGTAGTAGGTTACCTAAATGGGTCGGAGGTGCGCTTCGGGCGTCCTCCATGCTGTGGGATTACCGTATACTTCACAACCTATTCTTTCGTAATGTGTACGTATCACAGAAAGAGCAACAAGGCGGATGTCACTGAAACTATGTTTCGTCTTCTCTATCGAGTTAGTCAGGGTCATTCCCTTTGCCTACCATCCCGGATCATGTCTATTATTCAACAAGTTATCTTGCATGACGATGGAAAATCCTCCATTCTTCCTTTTGGGCATCTCATATACCAATTTGCTGGTGCTATTGGCATTGTCAGTCCCTCTAATAAGATACACAAGCCCAGCATTATCAATCGCACCATCATTGTAAGAATAGAGCTTACCTAGGAGGCCATACAGAGTCGTCACATGCAGGATCAGCAGCATGATCAGGCGGAGCCATCCCAGCATAAGGCTCCACCCATCTCCACTATCCCTTCTCAGACTTCACCTACTGCTCCTTCCTCCAATCCTTCCCTTGATCCTCGGTCTGCTCCGGGTCGATTCTGTATGCCTCCTCGAGCTTTCTCTCACCCTAGATCCCCTTCCATGGATCCTCCATCATATATCGCTGAGCTACGCCGACATCAGGAGCATCTGTTTCAGAGACTCGACGGGATTGAGCAGAGCGAGCAGCAGCTCTTACAGGGACAGGCCACTATCCTTGTGTAGCAGGAGGCCATTGTGACTTGCCTAGTAAAGCTCGAGAGGCGGATGGAGATTTGGAAGCATGTTACATGTGGAGATGTTCCACCCCCCGATCTGGGAGATGGATCTGACTACTAGTATCATATGTCTTGGTCATAGTTCTGTTTTTATATGACCAATGACACCATCTGGATTTCATGTTCTATTCTTCTGTGGGTTTGATATTTACAGACTGTATATTTTGCCCGGATCGATGCATATCGACATTGGGCTGCTTGCCCATTTTACTGTCTGTATGGATGATATTTTTGTTCGCTATAGTTATATCTTTTTCTCTTTTCTATGAGCTTTTGTTCATTTATTGCATATCTGTGGGAGGTTCGATGGTTCAAGCATTTCGCCCGTATTAGCTCATGGTTTGTGTTCTTTTCTTTGTCTGGATATACATCTGGAGGGGTGGTTGGTTGATTGGGCTATAAGCCCTCTATGCTTTAACGATTACTTGTATATCTAGCATGTTTAGTTCTTTAAATCGTCTCAAGGTTTCAATTTCTATATCTCATCTCTATTCATGTGATTGACATATTTTCGGCACTAGCCTTGCAGCTTTCTTAGGCATATCTTTTTGTTGGCTAACCTTGTCAATTACTGACAAAAAGGGGGAGAATTATCCCACCTAGAAGGTCCGATTATATCTTTTTGCAGGACTTTATAGGTGCAAGCATTGAGGGGGAGATTTTGAAGAAAATCGAGTCTGTACATGTCCTTTTGTAAAGATCATCTTGTATATTTGTATAGACATGTTATTGGGTGTATGTTTCTTTCTGTTAAGGGTCTATCATGATGAGGAAGTCATGATGTGTCTAGGATAGATGTTTTGTCACGCAATTGACAAAGGGGGAGATTGTTAGTACACATTATTTTGTCAATTGTCGTGTTGGTTGGTCGCGTCTTATCGTGTGAGCCCCGGTTGAAGATGTGAAGCTCAAGATTTGAAGATTATGCTTCTTCCCTTGCTCAAGCTTAAGCAGAAACAAGATCTCAGGTAAGTCGCATATATATCGACCTTAGGAATCCCAAAACATCAATGAATGGCGTAATTACTGACCTATCTCAACCCATTCCTTCTTGACCCTTTAACTCAAGTTGATCAGACTTGACTTTCCATGGCAGGTGCTAATATCATGGTTGAAAACATGTCCAAACATTGGACTCCATGCACCAATCACTTCATACTGAATTTTTGAAGTGATCTGCTGATGAATTGAAAAAATTCCAAAGCAACCGACCGGTCGGACTGACCCTTCATCTTCATCCAGTAGCTTTGTCATTTAAAGTATAGTCTTGCTGAACAGGCAGCTGACCTGTCTTGACCGGTCGGTCCATATATGCAATTAGAACAGCAAGCATGTTGTATTAAATGGAGCAACACATCTGACCGGTCTTGACCGGTCGAGCTTCATGGCTAGACCTATCCAGCAGCAGTGCTGCATGTGGGCTGTCAAGATAACTGATCGGCCTTGACCGGTCGGTCAGGCACAACAGAATGTACAGCAACCTTAATGTATTAAAAGTAGCTAGACAGCCGACCGGTCTTGACTGACCGGTTGGCCAGAATTGCTAATATTGTCCAGCAGCTGTGCTGCATTGAACCAGGAAGACTGTTGAGCTCTTAATTGTGTATATTCTAACCCCAATTCATCACTCATTATGTATGGTTTACATGTTTAAAGGACTATTCTAAGGCGTGATTTGTGATTGTAGGAACAAGATGGAGATGTCACCAATTGAAGGCTAAATGTAGCTCCTTACAAGCATTGAAGACCATAGGATGAAGTATTGAAGGAAGATCAAAGAGAAGAAAGCAACGAGAGAAGAGAAAAGAAGAAAGAAAGAAAGAAATAAAGAAGAAAAGAAGCTAGACCGGTCGGCTGACCGGTCAGCCAAAGAAGCCCGACCGGTCATGACCGGTCGGCCGCCCTCTTTTATGCACAACAGGAGATGGACAGTGTAGTCCGACCGGTCATGACTGGTCGGCTATACACACTGGAACGAGCTCAGCTTGGTCCGACCGGTCATGACCGGTCAGCCATTGCTGCTGGACTAAGGCAAGTGAAGTCCGACCGGTCATGACCGGTCGGCCATGTGTAAAAACGGGAATTTTCTAATTTCGGCTCCGAAATCTTCTGCGCAAGTGCGTAGTTTTACGCGAAATCTGGAATTCTCTTGCGTATTGGACTCCTCCAAGCTATAAAAGGATGTCTTCTCTTCATACCACAGGAGGCTAGCACGTGGGGATTGCTCAGGAGACGGATTCTACTTCTGATTTCTAGTTTTCTTCCTGTTTTAGTAGCTTTTCATGTTTTTAGAGGCTTCTAGTTCAAGGATGTTAGAGATGAACTAAAACCTCTTAGCTAGGGCTAAGAGGGGAAGCTTTTGATTCGTCTTTGATGGATTGATGCAACCTAGGTTTCCTTTTATGTTTTAATTGATGAATTTTAGTTCAATTTGAGTTTGATTCAAGTACTATGTTGGTTTTTTACTTTGATCTCTTGATGACTCCGGGCTCATGTGATTCTTAGTGATCTTAACTTAGTATCTTAGCTTTTGAGCATTGTTCATGCTTGTGTAGTGCATTGATCTACCATTGACTCTGGGCATGGTAGACGCTTTGATTGCCTTGTATGCAATGGCCTGATTTTCATGTGGGAACTATGCAACTAAAGTTCTTATCTTTTGTGTATAATCTGGAATAGTTGCTTAGTGATTGATTTTGATTTAATTAGAGTTCTAATCATGAGTTGTAATCAGGTCTAGTGACAGGATTTGGTGAAAACTATGGTTATGAATCTCAACTAGATTGGAAAGAGGCTTGGCCTATACAATTGAGTATGCCCAAGGCCTGAGTGTTGTTGTGGGAATCAAATCAGTTAATAAGCACTTGTTTTAGATAATTGTTGATTGAACCGCTCTATATTCCAATTGGATAGAGAAAGGAATTCGATTCCGATTGAGTTATGAGAGACCTAGTTGTGTTGATGCATTGAAACCTATCAAAAGTGGATCCTTGGAGCTCTAGTGCCTTTTTAGATTGAATTTACCTTACCCATTCACTGTTTAAACCCAAATTACTATTTTCCAGCTTTAGTGCTTAATAGGATCTTAATTATTAGTTGTTTTAGTTAAATTCTGAGAATACCCATTCATAAATCTCTGTGGGAACGATACTCGGTCTTTCCGAATTATTACTACTTCGCAACCCTACACTTGGGGAGTGAACAAAGACAGCCGACCGGTCTTGACCGGTCAGACTGCATATATCTTTGTGTCCAGCAAGCATATTCGACCGGTCTTGACCGGTCGGACAGACCTAAAATGTGGTCCAGCAACCTGTGTATTCCTCTAACCGTTCCGACTAGTTGGGGTTTCTCTCTGACAGGTCGAACATGACTGATTTAGATCCGTTGGGGCCATCATTTGGGGCTCTATATAGCCATATTTCAGAGTCTTTCTTCTTATGCATTCAACACCCATCAATAGCCAAGTGAGATAGCCTTTACTCACATCTTCCTACCCTCCTTGCTCTTAATTCCCTTGAGTTCATCATTCAAACCTAGCCATTAATGGCTTATCATTGAGTATTCAAAGCTCGATTTGAAGTATGAACTCAAGATTTGCATTCATGGCTGACCTACCCTCGAAATATCTTTATGAGGTCTTTTATAGCCATTGAATGCTGAAGTTTGGTAGTTCCCTCAAAACCATTACATTGAATAGGCAAGAGGAACTTGACCATCTCTCTCCCAACTACCTATCATAATCATACATACATCATTTACATTGGTAGCTGATCTTGGGAGCACAAAGAGAAGCTGAAGCACGTGGAGCTGAAGCTACTCATCAAAGGCATTGAATCGGGGCTGAATCGTCTAGGTATGTCTAGTATTTAAGAGTCCATTTATTGAATTACTATTCCCTGGATTGGGAAACTCCGGCGGGAGTGTACGTGGTCGTCCTTGGATTAGGATTGGTGAGAATTTGAGATTCAAACTTGTCAAGTCCCTGGATTGGGCCATCGGCAGATGGTAAACGCAGTCCTAGATCAAAGGATGTTAAGGTTAATGGTTAACCTGATTTAAAACCATGACTATAGGAAAATCCGGTGTTCTCATAGGTTGAGATCGTGAACCAAGAGTAGAGTAGGGAAACCGAACCACTATAAATCGTTGTGCATTGTGAGATTGAATGATTGCTATGTGTTGAATAGTTTAGTCAATCATGAATGCTAACTGTTTGATGAAATGCCTATGATAGTCTTTTCTTGCAAATTAAGCATATATTTGCCTTGAATGTTATTGTGATAATCATGGTTGGTAACATTGACTTGATTTAGTTTTAAATTGTAATTGAAAATTCAAAAAGTCCTATTCACCCCATCTAGGACATTAGGCATATCTCCGAGAATCTCTACAAGCGGTAAAACCGCAATTTCACATGCGTCCTACTTCCGCTGGTCGAACAGACTTTGAGAGTCGCAATTTTCCTTCTTCGATTAGCCGCTCCATAATTGGGACGAGGTCTTTAATGTCAAATGTATACGATCCATTCTTTTCATCTCGCTCACTGATTATCATGTGCAGCGACTTTTGAGGTTCTTTGTCCTTGTTTCATATCTTCATTACACTGGTATCTACCTCATGCACTGGATTCGGTCGTTTTCGATTCCTAGGGTTCTTTCTTGCGTCTACCCATGTCCTCTTTCTCATTTCATGTCTTGACTTTTCTGCTTGAGACCGTGTTTCTGAAATAGATTACTCTATCATGCGAACCTCTGCAGCCAAGTTACGAAGGGTGAAAAAGATATTGCCTAGCAGTTCGTATGGGATCACGGAGCCTGAATCCGACATACGCTCATTTGTTTGTTTGGTGTGGCTCTGTTGTCTTACTTTAACAGCATTCCGAGCTGCCCCCGGTGCTTCTTCTTCCAATTGTCGGACAGGCGGAGCGGTACTGGGGGTCGCTTTCTGTGAGATCAAGATGGCTAAAGCCTCTTGAACTTCTCCCATTTGCTTGGATATCTCCCTATGGGCTTGGACCAATTCCCTGATTTGCTCTTGGATTGCCAACAATTCGACGTCGTGTCCTCCCGATTCCATTTCTTCGACGGCCTTGTTTGTACCAGTCTTTTGTCATGAACTGGTGGTATCGTAGGTGCTATTGTCACTACGGCTGACATAACCCGACTGATTTCTTCTGTCATTAGCTTAATGGTACCCTGGTTGATCAATCTCTATACTTTCCCTTTCAAGATGAGGCATTCTCCTGTCTCGTGTCCCAGGATTCGATGATACTTATAATAATTGGGGGCATCCATTTGCCCTGCTTCCTCTGGTCGAATCGGTTCTGGCAATTGTAGCTCCCCTTCTTCGACTAGGCGTTCCATTATTGGAACAAGGTCTTCAAGGTCAAACGAATAACGTCCTTTTACCCTGCCCCGTCCGACGATCGTCATCTTTTTTTATTTTCGTGGCCCTTTGGCTCTGAACTGAGTTTCCGCTAGCTTGCCTTTAATCTTGTGTTCTGGATGTGGGCGTTTTCGATCTTTCGAAACCCTGCTCTTGTCGACGTAATTTGATGTGGTTGTCTTCTCGATCTCACGCTTTGGTCTTTCGAATTTGAACTGCGTTCTCAGTGCAGCTCCCTCTACTATGTGGGCCTTGTCGCTAAATCCCTAAATGTTGAGAAATTTTGTCCGGATAAACTGAATGAGATTATTGGGTCCATGGATTGCATACACATCTTGACTTGCTCAGGCTCACTAGACAACTCTCGGCACTACGCTGCTATGGCTCTCCATCTATCAATAAACTTCTCGACTGACTCTCCTTGCCTCTGACGGACCAAGGCTAAATCTGTCAGCGAGACTTCTCACTCAATGAAGAAAATTTTGGAAATGAACAAATCTTGCATCTGATCCCAGGTCCTGATAAACCATGCGGGTAATGACATGTACCATTGAAATGCTTTTCCAGTCAGTGTCGACCCAAACAATTTGAGGCAGTATTGAGGTACTACAGATAAATTCCCTAGCATTGTCATGAATTGGGTCATATGCTCCTCGGGCGGCCCTTTGCCATCGAATTGTGGAAAGTCGGGATGCCTAAAGTTGTCAGGGAACGGGATTTCGTTAACTTCGGATGGATACGGTATCCGATAGACATATTTTCCTCTTTTCTCTTTCTCTTTCTCTTGACGTATCAAGTTCACAACTGTCTGGGATAGCTCTTCCTTCGTAGCATGAGATGGTTGCAATGGTGCACGCTCGAATGCAACATTCCTTGGGCGAATTTATGGTTCTACGGCTACTGATTCCCCTGTTGCCTCCTGTGACTCTTCAAATGGTTGTCCAATGGGAACGGTTGGGCTTTTGACTGCCCCCTGGGCCACTAAAGCCACCAATGCTTCTTTTATGTCTCTGATCTCTCTGGCTGTGTCTTCTTGGACTTGAATGATCTCATCTATTTGCTCTTAGATTGGAGGCAGCTCTGCGTCTTGCTCGCTCGCCTCCCCTTCTATGACTTGCACCACTGCGACCTACATTCGTTGTGGCCTAGCCCTGGTCATGGTGGTTTCAGCAGAGTGTGCCTTCATTGCAATCTTGGTCAATTCCCGGATTGTGAACTGATTCGGTGTCTTGACTGGTAGCATTGTTCCCGTCATTACTGGGAAGTTGGCAGCGACGAAGGAGAATTCTGCTCTGGGTGACACAGTAACTCTGCTGGCATTGTGGGTTTCATCCCTGCGAACCGGCTTCCATTGTTTCCTCACACTGCTCTATGTCTTCACTATTTCTACTCTGATTGAAGTCACTTGTCTGTTTTCAGCCCTCTTTAGTGATCGGCGTCTCTGGACAAGTTGCCAATTAGCTTCGGGAATCACTGTTTCTGCTGTCGCGAGGTGAGGGAAGTAAAATCCCCTAGAAGCTAGGAAGACCATAGTGGCTTCATTTGTATAGTTTTGATAGTTGATTCTTCTCTCTCTCTCTCTCTCTCTCTCTCTCTCTCTCTCTCTCTTTCTCTGCAAGATCATAAACGCATTAGAACACCCCGCGCCCTTGAAAAGGAGAGAAGATGCATCCTTACCAATCGCGATATGGCTCAATGATCAACAGAAATATATAAGTACGAATTATATGCATGCTATGCGAAATTTCAAAATTCTTTTAGAAAACTTTTGATTTAAAGATGAAGGGAAGAATGTTCTCGTTGAGAGTCGCCAGTTTGGTGCCGGTGAAGGCATCGAACATTTCTCCTCGCAGAACTTTCTTACATATATGTCTGTATTTACGAATGATTTATCTTAGAACGTTTCTTTACTCAAAGATAACCAAAGATTCTAGTAGGTTTGATCCCCAGCACAGTCACCAGTTTGTTAAAACTAGAAAAATGCTCACAAAAGGAGTTTTTTCTATGTTTCATTATTCTGGGGTCCTGAGTATAGAGACATTCATGGACAATCACAAGCAAGCACAAAATATACATGAGAATGCACCGAGAGGTGAATTTTATTCCAGAGTTTCTGAGATCTTTTACATTCCAGGCTGTGAACTGGTCACGAACCCTTAATTACATCAATGGATGATCACCCTTGATTAAAAGGCAAAAGTAAATGCATGCATGTATCATAAATGAATTAAATAAATTATTAAAAGACCATAAATATAAATAAAGCACAACATAGACAACACAAATTTTTACGGGAGAGAACCACGGCACAAAGCGACAAGATTCCACTATGAATTGCAGTTATACAATAGATGGAATATTAAAGGGATAAAGCCAGGATAGGTTAAGCAAGTAGTTTAAATCGCCAGGGATTATAGTCTTGAGTTCATGGTCGCAGAGACCAAGTTTAGTATTTCTTATGGACCATGCCATTGCTAAGACCAGTTAGATGTTGGTCCCATACTCTTTCGGGTGTTCCTAGTTAAGTAGCAACCAGGATTTTAACCGAGTCATGTATCTCAGTGTCATCGGGCGTCTCTGTGGAAGAAATAACTTTCAGGAATACACTCCACAGTTTTCATTTAGTGCAACTAGTGCCAGTGACCATCTCAGGTACGGACGGGTGACTTGTTGGAGGACACCCCATGGTTTCTTAGTGCAACCAGTGCCAATGACCGTCTCATGTCTGGACGGGTGACTTGCTGGAGGACACCTCATGGTTTCTTAGTGCAACCAATGCCAATGACCGTCTCGTGTCTAGACGGGTGACTTGCTAAAGGCACTCATTACCTTAGCTACTTACCTGACGAATCCCGCTTTGGACAGGACGCATATCAACTGGTCTTAACGATGAAGTATTTCAGACGTTTTAGAACTCTTTGATTAGGGTTTTCGATGATAACCATAGTCTCCTTTAATTTAGTTTCATATCTCGATCCGAGATGAAATAAATTCATGCAATGGATGGAAATGAGTACAGTACAAAGTAAATATGCTTTATGCATGCTTGAGAGAGGATCACATTTATGCTAGATGTTCAGTGTATCAGACAAGTTATGCATTTGATTTGATTGATCTGCTTCGTGTATATCTTTGTGTCATCGATATTTTTGCCTTCCCGTATTTGAGATCGCAATTGATTTCATTTGGTATTAGTCGGTTATCGGGCCATTAAGGCACTTCCCAGGGCTGAAAATGACTAACTAGTGGACCTGTTTGCAGTCTAATCGGGCCATTCGATAGATACCGTTGATGATCATCTTTGAATAGAGATGGATCATGTCTACGAAGGTCGCAATGCGATCACATTTTGATTTGCTTAGCGCCAGTCGATTTTCGAGCCGGCAGAGCACTTTCCAAGGCTGAAGATGACTAAGTAGTGGTCCTACTGACCGCTTAATTAGGGTTCTTGAAGATCCTGAAACCAGGTAATCTCATTGTAATGCATGATTATGGGTATCATATTATGACAGAGAGAAGTTTCCCTCTCGAGGTCGATCAAATTCCTCTAGATTCCTCTCGATTTCGGTCATTTCTGACTTTTTCGGAGGGGTTTCCGAGGTTTGTAATTTTGACTAAGTGTTGGTGATTTTGATTAAATCTGCGATTTGGTCCACCTAACATTGACCGTTGGTGAATCCGGTCCGGGGGACGGATAGAGGACATTGATGTGTGTCTAGGAGCGCCGACGCGATCGGAAGGTGTGTCAGATCGAAAGCGGGCTACACCTCGGACAGTCCCACCTCTCCATCACCGTCCGGGCGAATGGGGTGGGAGTTGAAGTGCAAAGTTGGGCGCATGTGGCCCTAGAGGTGGGTGCATGTGCTCCCTCTCTAGGCGCATGTGTCCTTTCCATGTAAAAGAGAGGGAAGAATGATCCCCCAGGCGCATGTGCTCATGCACATGCGCCCAGATCCAGATAGTGGGCGCATGTTGCTCTTGCAACTTAGTATTTTTTGGGTTTTCTTTAAACCAAAATCAAAAGAAATGGCATTGGGCACATGTTGCAAAAGTGGGAGAGAGAGTGAGATTTTCTCTCCTCCTAGGCGCATGTGAGAGGAAGAAATGAGAGAGACAAAGAGGTGGGCGCATGTGGTAGGGCATATGTGCCTGCCCCCCATTCCATGGGCGCATGTCACTATGTGACTTAGGGAATTTTGGGAATTTCCTCCCTTCCCTCCTTCCATTACAACTCCGGCGAGAATAATCCCTTTCCGGCGAAGGCATCTGGCGAAGAAAATCCTTTCCGGCGAGGGTTTCCGGTGAGGAATTTTAACTCTGCAGAGTTCTGGATTGGTGATGTCATCCCCGTTCAGCAAGTGAGTGGGGTATTTATAGCATGTTAATCGGGTAGCTAATCGGGTCCATATGTGAGATTGAGCATGGGCGCATGTGGTCTGCAAAGAGGGGTTATGCGCATGTAGAGGAGTGTGTAGGCGCATGTGGCTTGTGGCATGCGCATGTGCTTGGTGTGGGCGCATGTGCCCTCTCGTATGGGCACATGTTGCCATACTTAGCACATATTTTTATGATTTTTTTTGTATTTTTATTTTATTTTTAAAATTTTAAAAATATTGAAAAGGGAGAGAGAGGGCTCTCATGCGCATGTGGTGAGAGGGCAGGTGCATGTCTCCTCATGGCATCCACATGTGGAGAGAGTGGTGTATGCAGCATTCCATCACTTAGAATATTTCAGGTTTTAGGCTCCGACGGGCAACCTCCAGAGGGGGGATACCTTTTCGGAGACCAAAGTCACTAATGCTAAGACGATTTTAGGCCATGATCGACCTCCCGAATGAACGGGGTGGGGTACCGATGATCATCTGCTGTGAATTTTGGTAGTTCCTTTCCAATTTGGACCCTCTCAATTGGCTCTTTGCATAGGAATATTGTTTCGGGAAGCACGCACATGGAAATATGCACCGCAAGGACTTCAAACTTGCTACTTAAGGTTTTTCAGGCATTCCAGATCATTTGGCGGCCATTCGCATGTCTGATTCCACTCCCAAATGGTACCTGTAGGCTTTCGGGCCCTTTCGGTCAGTTTCGAATAGGGGTAAAACACGTTTTGGTGCGCGCAGGTAAAGATGAGCACCGCACGATTTTGAGACTTGCAGGTTAAGGGTTTTAGGGCGTTCTGAATCATTTGAAAGCCATTCACATGTCCGATTCCGCTCCAAAATAGCATTCACGGGTTTTGGTCACGATCGCGCATGTTAGCTTGCACTGGCATTTTCCAGGTATTTTGGATCTCGAAATTGGTTCAAATCCAACGTAGATGGACCGCTGAATACTATTTTATGATGGGTGCGAATTTGAGCCCCAACAACTACTTATCTCCTGTCAATAATCTGAATTCAGTCCTTAAGAGAACCCACATTGGCCAGGCCATCCACAACTGAATTGGCTTCTCTGTTGACATGCAGAATGTGACCACGATTCTTTCATTTTTTTATTTTTTATTTTTTATGTGCAGTGGCCTACCCCTTGCAAGCCTTTGCACACTTGAAGATCTGCCTTTGAAGATTTTGGTGTTTCTCTTAGACCAAAGGAACCAGGAAACAGCAAACACGACTATGTTTCGTACAGGCCAATCGGGCCCCATGCAGCTGGTCCCCAGTGGTTAATGCTGTCCAACATTGCATATGGTAACACCCACGATATACCAAATTTGATTAACAGAGGGGATGATAAGTACTCATTCACATAGTAGTCATCTGTTCAGCATAACCATTCCACAATGTTAAAAGTGGTCTACTTGTCACTAGATGGCAACCAACTAAATGCTCAAAGCCTTCAAGGAACATCAACATCCCAGATTCTGAGGAATACACAACCTCTACTCCCATCACCACCAGATAACTAGCTAAAAATTTGACTGATAAAATATTACCTAGGTCAAGGACCCAAATCCTCTTGTGCACTCTTCAAAGGGGAACATTTTGCATAATTCAGGAGGAGTAAAAGTTTAGTAAAAGTCACAATTTCACCATCTCCGAGTTCACACCAAAACATGGGAGTTCAGACAATTTTGCTGCCCAACCTATGGCAGAAATGGTGGACCAGAGTCCCTTTGTTGGTGGCTAGAAGATACAGTCTTTCAAATTTCTTAACAAGAAGTGTTGAGAAAACCAGGTGTCTTCCTAGAACTTAACTCTAACGCTGTCTCCAACACAGAAGCAGAGATTGTTAGCATAAAAGGGCGAGCCCACAAAATGACTTTGCATATCGGCAAATTGATTAACCACAAAGTAGCTTTCACAAACCATCGATTGACTTCCTCTCTATACCTAGCAAGGTTTAAAGCATTGTCCAAAACCGCTACATATCGCCTGATATGCAATGGTACTATCCATGGGTGATACGGATGTATTGGCCCAATACAGCCTAATACAAGGCAATACAAGGTAATGCAATATCGTATCAGTGGTGAATAATAGGATACCCAATATTCACTAATTTTAAACCTTGGTACCTATAGACCAAGACACTTCTCAAAAAGGGTTTTTCCCCATTTCCTGAATGCCAAAACCATTTACCAAGCAGTTCTCACATTCTGAAGCCCCCAAACTCCACTTTTGATAGGTTTACAAACTGAATACCAGGCCACCAAATGAATTTGCAGGCTTCCCAATTATTGCACAAGAAACATTTCTGAGAGTCTGAATAGCCTTTATCTTGCTTGTTATCTTAACAGGACACCTCAGGATTGATAGAAGATAAATAGGAATTGACGCCAAGACCGATTTGATGAGGTTAATTCTACCAGCCAACTACATAAGTTTGCTCTTCTAAATGTGAAAACCTTCAAATGTATTAATCAATGATCCTCTCCCAAAATCTAGCAATAGTTTTGCCCTTTGAAAATTGGAATTACAAAGAGATTTATCATAAAATTGGCAACCAAATAGCCCACTGTTAGTGCACCTTGTTTGTCAATCATGTGAGTCCATGTCTCAATGAGTTAGTTGAACCCTTGGGAGCTAAAGACCAGAGACACATAGAGACAAGAAACATCCAGGATGAAGATTCAAGTAAATGAGGTGCCTTGGTGACCATAACCTTAGAAGCAAAACAAATTAGCCTTTAGATGACCGGAAGTTAATAGGTAAATCTTGTTTGGTCATTCATCAGCCTTAGGATCCCTAAATGATCATAACTAGTAATGCCTTAGAGGTACCCAAGCTGTTGTAAAAAGAATTGCCCAAAACAACAGTATTATGTGTAACGCCTCGGATTTTTGAATTTATCTGAAAATTTCTCGAAATTTATTTTTATTTTATTTTAACTAATTATCAAGTATTTACTTTATTTTGAAAACAACGAACCATCCGTAGGAGATCTGATAGGGAACCCTTTACAAAAGTTGCTTAGAACAATCCCATAAATGTTGTAGAAAGACCGGATTTTGAAAATCTCACTATTTTTAGATAATCACGAAAACACTACTAAGTTAAGACCTCGCTTTCAGTAAACCAGTTAAGCTCCAAACCTTGTATATCGTCTATCTGGCCCAAAATAACCATTCATGTCGAATTTCAGCCCTCCGATCATCCTACAAACGTCCCAATAAAAAAATCAAGATATAAGTGGCCCACCTTAACTCGGATCTGCCTCATTTTTCTTTTCAGCAGATGAAATTACGCTGCCGACTGATTGCTCCGACCCACCTCAGTGGACACCACCTGCGGAGACAAGTCATTGTACACGGTCTCCATACCGCGTGCGCACGTCGCACTCTCTCTCCTCCGTCTTCTTCGTTTCACTAACAACAGCAGACGGACGCTGTCCGTCCGTGCATTGCACGTCGCCCCCATCGGGGACCCCACTGCCAAATCCACTCTGTCCATTCGAATCATGGGCTAGCTAAATGTATTCCATTTGAAAATCTCCGCCGACGGTCACCTGTACGGCCCGTTTCAATCTACCATCTAAACAAAGAAAGATCAAGATCTGACCCACCACTTTGCATTGGTACTCCAAACTTCACCCAGAGCTTCTTATGGACCCCACCAAGCCCTCCTACGGTCCTCGGTCGATCAAGTGCAAGAAAGTCGGACGGGATCATTCCCAGGCGGTGCCAACGCCAAAACCGGTTAAGAGTTTCCCGCACAGACCCACCAACTTCATGTATTATAAACCCCTCCCCCAGACGTTCTTAACATCCTTAAAAGGTTTAGGTAGAGAGAGAGAGAGAGAGAGAGAGAGAGAGAGAGAGAGAGTTTAGAGAGTAAGAAAGAGGGCCCACCGCTGTTCTGTTGCTGCTGAGAAGTCCTCTAATGAAGAAAAGAAAGAAGAAGAGGGAAAAGAAGAAAGAGGAGGAAAGGAAGGAAGGAGAGAGAGAGAGAGAGAGAGATCTGAGTCAAACCGAGTTGACCCGGTTGAGTTCCTGAGCCGTCTCGCTGTTGAAGAGGTAAGTCCTTCTAGGATAGCTATTTATTCCTAGATCTACCCTTATTCTCTAATATTTGATGAAATCTAACCATAGATGATCAAACTATGAAAACCCTACCAATATTTTATGCCCTAACCTTACGATTCCGTTGACATATTAAGGTTTGAATCTAACGAGAAGTACATGGCCTTAGCAACGTCTCAACTCAACTAACTTCATGAGGTGGGGATTTCCTTTAAGCCTAACTACGATAATAATAAATTGTATGTTGATTTTATGCTTGAAAACTTGGGTTTTTGTTATATGATTTCTTGAAATCGTGCTTATTGAAATCTCTCCATGTAAATATGATTTATATGGTGTTCCTTATTGTGTATGTTGAATCTTGATGTATGAACCATGCTTAAGTGGTTGGAGGGGAAATTGTGATAATGTACATGCTTATGTGGAGACCATGCTCGATTTATGTTGTCACATGCTTATAATGATTGATGTATTGTTTGCTATGAGATATTGTATATGGATATTACGTTAATGAACACCCCTTGACCTTATACTGATGTAACCATTGATGTAAAGAGATGAAGCCTATGCGAGGCCTTGTTACGTTAGCATTACCATGTGGAGATTTTGGATGAATATGCCTTATTATGAAAGTCGGCATTACCATGTGTCTTATTGAATGAACGTGCCTTGACATTGAGAATTAAGTATTGGCATTACCGTGTATGTGTTGTTAGTTGCATACGCCATGATGTTGAGTTTGGCACTACTGTGTACGCCTTGTTGGCTACGTGCCAAGGGATCCTTATTGATTCTCTACCTGTGATGGATCCACTGAAGTATGAAACTGATGAATATGGAGACTCTTGAACTGATTGGGGGTAGGGAGTGATCATTAGTCGTGTACATTGTTTAATGGGCCGAATGCTAAACTGACTTAATTAAAGGTGAAACTAATCATGCATTCACTGGACTCGACTTGGTGGGTCAGCCCCTCGAGCATTAAAGAAAGTGTGCATGGGCCCGTTTCTCTCTCGCTATCTAGTGAAAGTGTGCATGGGCTTGTTTCACTAGTTGGGTTTTGGTGCATGGGAAGAGTGGAGTGATCCCGTCCTAGCTAAAACCTCTGGTGACTAGTGGCTGGTGAGAAGAGTGGAGTGATCCCGTCTCATTTAGTCAGGGTGCCTTAACCAAAGCATACATGTCATGCATTGCATTAACAAAGATCTTTTACAGGGTTGTTTTGATTTGATTAAATGATAATATCCTACTTGCATTTACTCTGTGTCATTATTATTATCATGATTGTCTTGGAGGGATATTCCCCATTATGATATTGTTTAACGCTATCCAACCATATCTCAGATAATCCAGGTGAAGATCCAATAAGTGAATCGAACACTACGACAAGGTGCTCGAAGGCTCGTGGCAGCAAATGGCGGACGATGAAACTGAAGCGGCTTGAAGATGGATTACATTTATTGTCTTTTATAGAATAGATTTATTTTCATGTAACTTATAATAAGCCTCTCATAGAGACTAGAAAGTAAAATATTATGTAATTTGTATGACTTAAGGACATTATCTTGATAACGTAGTAGAAAAACTTTGAATAAGAACATTGAATTCCGTCAATTTTGCTATGAATGCCATGAATGTGGGAAATAAAGATGAATGTGTAGAAATATATCCTTAACACATTCCAGATAAGCATGTACATTATCGAAGACTAGGGTCAACCAATCAATAGAGTATTAAAGTAATCTCTATTTAAAAAGGGGGAGTTGTATGATGCTCTAGAAACATATAACACTTGATATGCATGCACTGTAATTGTACACGTGTTATATATTAACTCAAATTTGACCAATTAAATTGTGGAACCAATTGTCGCTAAGTCACGGTCCTAAAATCATATTGTTTGAACAATCTTGACCTTTGATTCATGGACACTTGTTTATTGAAACAAGACTAGTGAATATTTTTCATTGTTAATTGTCTAGTAAATGTCCACCAATCTCATTGTTAGATGTGACATAATTTGGACAATTTAATTTCAATCTTGTATGCCACGTGCAATGTTGCCCAAATCATTTTCGTATCGCAATTCGAAATAGGGGTTGAATCGTATCATATGCAAATCTTATTGTAAATCGTAAGATTTTTTTTATTGATCTTCTTAAAAATATGAAAAATAGAAGAAAAAAAATTAAAAACTCAGCGGTCATCCTTTTGCCATCAATATGCACCAAGTAATACCATGTCATGATAGTGTTAAAGGATTCTTATCTTTAAGTCTTTCAAGAAATTTTCCTTAAAACAAACAAGGATCCTTGAATAATTTATGTTCTTGTTAACTTTCTTGAATGTAGAATCATGTTGGAAAGGCAACATTAGATTCCATAGACTGATGAAAAAAAGATATTTTGATTTCTAACCATCATTCCACAATACATATAAGTCAACATGATCGTAATCGTGAATAAAAATATTCTAGATAAGTGATACATCAATTTGGTGTTTTGAACAATTAAGAAGTAAGAAACCATTAAAAAAAAGCTTTATGATTTAATGCTAAAGATAATATATATCATTTAATCTCTTATAAAGAACGAAATAAAATAATTTACCTTTACTAAACAATTCTGTTTTTTTTTTTTCCTAAATGATTCTTAAAACCCTCACAAATTAAAAAACATAAAATGAAAGCCAAGTGAAGCTTAAAATAGAAGAGAAAAAGAATAACTTGAATCATGAATTGGGATTTAAATAATAAATCATAGGATTCAAATCATAAAATCATGAGATTTATATAAAATGGGATTCAAAGGCAGTATTCAAATCATTTTGCTTAAGATTCGACTCAAATCGTAAATCGTAAATCGTAGGATTTTGACAACACTGCAATTTTTTAAAATAATTAATTGGTTGTGTTTTCGTACATCTTCTATGATTTGTAAATTATATTAACTAATTTTATTAAAGTTACATAACTTCTGTTTTTTGTGATTTTTTGAGTTCTAAGTACATAATATAATACATTCCATGAAGTATCATGGGAAAATTCAACTAATTTCACAATGTTTCCCAAAAACAATGATACATTATATCCAATACATGCGATAGCCGATATGTTTCCATATCACATGGGTGAGATACATGCATTGATATTGAGAACATTGTTTATATGAACCTCTATAAATGTTCTCAAACATCTTCCATGGCTAGATCTTGGCCTGAGTATGCTACACACTAAAATCTTGTTTGGTAGATAACTAAAAATGAGTTTCTCATTTTAGTTAACAGTAATTACATATTAGAGGTCTTTATAAGGATTAAAAATAATATTTATATTCAACAATTTACATAAACTATAAAATCTAATAGGTAATTACTGTTAACTAAAATGATATGAACTCATTATTAGGAATCTACCAGACAGGACCTAAGGGAGAATGGACAACCAATTGACGATACACATGGCATGCATTTACACAACAATCCAGACCATCCGAATCGTCAGCCCCACTTGAGGTGGGGAATAGCCAAAAAGTCACATCTTTCAAGCAATCAAGACCATCTAATTTCCCAAGTTTGGACCATTGATCATTTTCCTTCCAACTGCCCGTTTGATGGAAGCCCATTGGATAGCGAAAGTGTGAGTGCGTTTCAACATTCGAGGTCTCAGGTTCAATCCCAGTGGGGATGGGGCAAAGGCCAAAAGTCATACCGCTGGAACAATCATAACCATCCAATTCCTCAAGATAAATCTGAACCATCGAACATCATATTCTGAACGGTCCATTTGACGGCAACCCATCGGAAGGTGATGATCTTACAATGAAGTGTGATTTTCCGGCTATGTTCCATGATCAACAGGGACCATGATTTGAACGGTCGAGATTAGCGTCCTCATGCCACGTGTACTGTAAATATGCATTGCCGGCGCTCTATTACAGTGTAGCAAACTGACACCCTATCCTAAATCCAATCCCAACTTCCAAATCCCTGAATGCAGCAGCTCCATCCGTCAGGAAACATCAATCCGCTAAAGGAAGAGAGAGAGAACAAAAGAAAAAAACTCAAGAAGATATACACCGAAACAGGGAATATTCGCTAGAGAATACTTTGATATGGATGAGGTTGGGGACGGCGTTTTGGGTGTGTTGCTGGACGTAGAAAAGCCCGACTGAGGGCTCGTTCGCTATGTATTTTATCATTTCACCCAAGGATTCATTCACAGTGTAGAAACGAAGAGGTATTGAGATCGAGAATAGGAATTCCAAGGGTTTTGGTTTTGTTACATTAATAGTAACGGGTGGGAAATCTGTACCGTCCATGAAGCCATCGACGATTGAGAATTCATGCATTTTGTTGGAGAAGCAGGGCCGTTCATCACTGGTTCTGTAAGGTCGTAATTGGGGAAGGGAATGAACGAGGGAGGTGCCGATGCCACATAAGAGACGAGGACAAAGTGGTGCGGACGCTCGGTGGACTGAAATCCTCTAGAACACTTTTTACTGTTTTACGCGGTGCGTAGAACACCCTCTGTGGGCCGGAAGTGGATTGCGTCCGGCCGAGCCCGTCTCTAGCAAGTAACGGGCAGATCTGTGTGGGGACACCGTGATGGATGTGTTTATCCACCCATCCATCCCTTGTCTCAAATCATTTTAACCTAAGAATTCAAACTGTGGCAGATCCAACGCTCAAATATACCACACCAAATATAACTCTTGCATTTAATGCAACTTGTATTTAATCATTGTGCATTTAATGCAACCGGTGCTTATTATTTGGTGTGGTCCACTTAAGCCTCAGATTGGGGTTCATAAATTAAAATGATCTAAGGGGGAGTTTGGCATCCCTACAAATAAGAGCTTATTGGCTTATTCCTAAAAAAACATAAACTTTTTAGACTATTTGGTATACGTCTAATGAAGTGCTTATTTTTTTAAAAAGTAGCAAATGAGCTCTGATTTAATAAGTTGAGGATAGGTTACTTTTTGAAATGGAGCTTATTTGGCTTAAGCGGTTGGACATTTCGGAATAATTTTTAGATAAGTTCACCGAGCCCGTCTCTTGCGTCCGGCCGAGCCCGTCTCTAGCAAGTAACGGGCAGATCTGTGTGGGGACACCGTGATGGATGTGTTTATCCACCCGTCCATCCCTTGTCTCAAATCATTTTAACCTAAGAATTCAAAACTGTGGCAGATCCAACGCTCAAATATACCACACCAAATATAACTCTTGCATTTAATGCAACTTGTATTTAATCATTGTGCATTTAATGCAACCGGTGCTTATTATTTGGTGTGGTCCACTTAAGCCTCAGATTGGGGTTCATAAATTAAAATGATCTAAGGGGGAGTTTGGCATCCCTACAAATAAGAGCTTATTGGCTTATTCCTAAAAAAACATAAACTTTTTAGACTATTTGGCATACGTCTAATGAAGTGCTTATTTTTTTAGAAAGTAGCAAATGAGCTCCGATTTAATAAGTTGAGGATAGGTTACTTTTTGAAATGGAGCTTATTTGGCTTAAGCGGTTGGACATTTCGGAATAATTTTTAGATAAGTTCACCCTTAAACTTTTTAAGTAATTCCCATCTTACCCTCTCCTCCTCTTTACAATTTCTTCAAGAATGGCCCACATGATGAACGACCCATAGTGAAGGTGGGCCCCACATGATGAATGACACATATCAAAGGTGGGCCTACATAATGCAAGGTCACATCAAGGGTGAGCCCCACATGATGGATGTCATGCTTCAAAGTGTGGCCCCGCATGATGAACGATCCACATCAAGCAAGCCCTACCTGATGATGGTCCATATATAAGGTGGGACCCACAGGATCAATGGTGGACATTGAATGTAGGACCATATGATGGAAGATTTACATTAAAGGTGGGCCCACATGATGAATGACCCATATTGAAAGTTGAACCCTACATGATGGGCGGTTCATAGCAAAGGTGGGGCCTACATGATGGATGGTGGACATCAAAGGTGGGTCCCACATGATGGACTATCCAAATCAAGTGGGCCCCACATGATAGATGGTCCACAACAAATATGGGACCCACATGACGGATGTTCCACATCAAAGGTAGGACCCACGTGATGGATGGTGGACATTGAATGTGAGACCACATGATGGAAGGTTGACATTAAAAGTGGGCCTACATGATGAATGACCCATATTAAAGGTTGGGCCCCACACGATGGATGGTCCACAGCCAAGGTGGGACCTACATGATGGATGGTGGACATCAAAGGTGGGTCCCACATGATGGACTATCCACATCAAGTGGGCCCCACATGATAGTGGTCCACAACAAAGGTGGGACCCACATGATGGATGGTGGACATCAAAGATGGGCCCCTCATGATGAAGGACTCATATTAAAGTGGGAGCCCACATCAAGGTGGGCCCACATAATGAAAGGTTCACATTAAAGGTGGGCCCCACATGATAAATGACCTGCATCAAAGTGTGGCCCAACATGACAGAACATGCGCATCAAGTGGGTCCCATTTGATGGACCGTCCATGTCAAAGGTGGGACCCACGTGATGGATGATGGTCATTCAAGGTGGGTCCACATGATGGTCAATTGATATCAAAGATGGACCCACACAATGAATGACGCATAATGAAGGTGGGGGCCCCACACAATGAATGGTCCACATCAAGGTGGGCCCACATAATGGAGGAAGTGGGCTTCACATGATGGATGTCCCACATAAAAGTGTGGCCCCTCGTAATGGATAGTTCACATCAAGTGGGCCCCACCTAATGGACGGTCCACATCCAAGGTCTCTCATGATGGATAACCCATATCCAAAGTGAGTCGTATGCTAGATGATCCACATAGAAGGTGCACCCCATATGATGAATGGTGGATATTAAAAGTGGGCCCCACATGATGGACAATCCACTTTAAAGGTAGGGCCCACACTATGGACACATCAAATGTGGAGTCTACATGATGGGTGATGGGTAGTGGACAATGAGGGGCCCCACATAAAGAACAATTAGGAATGATGTTGGGCCCCACATGATGGACAGTCCACCAAAACAACCATTTGGATTGCTCTTATATTAAAGTTATTGTAATCTTTAAAAATGATGTCAACTACCCTTAAAAAAAGCTCTTATTTGAAAGTTTTACCAAACATGCTTATTTTAAATAAGAGCTTTTTTTTGGAGATTTTACCAAACGTGCTTATTTAAAACAGAGCTAAAACAAAAATGACTTATTAAAATAGCTCTTATGCAAAAAGCTCTTATTGAATTAGAGTAGAGATGCCAAACGAGCCCTGAGAGAAGGGATGGACAACGTGGATAAACAGATCCATCGTGGTGGACCCCACACAGATCCATCGTGGTGGACCTCACACAGATTTGTTAGTTCCTTGTTAGAGACGGTCGGAACCAGACACAATTAGGGTTGCATATCCATTCCATCAATTTGATTTTGGATGAAATTGATATTAAATTGATCCCAAATTTTTTAAATTAAAATTGAATTGATTTTAATTTTGAAATTTCAAATTGAAACTGAATTGACCTTAATTTTTTAAGATCAATATAAGATTAATTGATGAATTTTTTAACTCAATTCGATTTTCTGTATATTCTGAATTGAATATCATAATTATCAAAATAATCCGGGACTTAATAAAAAATTCAAATCGATCAATTGAACTATTCAAGAGAACCAATGCAACTAAAAATACTATAACTTATAATACTATGAGAGCACCGGAGCATTTCTCATTTTTATCAAAATTGGGCAAGTAGAAATTGTATAATTACTATAATAAATTTTCTTAATATCATTCTTTATAACTTCTTTAATCTTTATTATTATTCTTATTCTTATTATTATTATTATTATTATTATTATTATTCACAACTTCTCAAACATAGATGAATGGAAAACACAAATATCAGCTTGATCCAAAACTTTTGTGGCCCATAAAATTTTTTTAATAGTCATTCAGCATTCACCACTATTTGTTGTGGTATGGATCACTTAAGATTTGGATTTCTTTAATTTTTGGGCCTATGCTAGAAAATGATCTGGGAAAATAGATGGACGTAGATACATAATGGATGCATCGAGGTGGGCCCCACAGTCAACGTCTCACTCATGTCGCTCAGTCACTATTTCAAGGGGTCCCAACTAAGTGGCACCCTCATGCACGCGGGTTCGCACAACAAGTTTGCACGAACTTCTAACACGTGAAGTGGTCCCAAAATCTGGATCGTCCATGTGGTGCATCACCTCATGAAAACCCCAAGGCTAAGTTCTTGGCATGATTCAAAGATCTGGTGGGTCATAGCAAGGTGAGAGGCAAATGTACATCCCAAGTGAAAAAATGTGAAAATCTCTCTCTCTCTCTCTCTCTCTCTCTCTATATATATATATATATATATATATATATATATATATATATATATATATATATATATATATGGGAAATGGTACTATGAGGTCGAGTTGTGTGGGCCCCACCATGATATGGAGTGGGCATCAGCATCGTGCATTTAATGGGTCCCCTTTAGGTGATGGGATATCCCAAAAATGAGCTGTATACAGAACTCAGGTGGGCCATACCATCTAAAACCATGTGAAGATATGCCTAAAACATCTAAAACCACTTGGTGGGGCCCACCTGAGTTTTGGATGCGGCTGAAATTGGTCTAACCCCTCATCCAATTGGGACACACACAATGGATGGGCTGGATTTGTGAACCACATCTCAGTGGGCCCAATAATCAATCATGAATATTTTAATGGCTGGATAACCCCTCTCAAGTGTTGTATATGGTGTGGCCCACCTAAGTCATGGATTGACCTGATTTTTAAGCCCGTGGCCCACCATGGAATGGTGCATCTAACTGATGGGGCAGATGTCCTATCCACATCACGATGGGGCCCACATAGCTCGACCTCATGGGAAGTTCCAATGAGGTCAACCTCTTAGTACTATATATATATATATATATATATATATATATATATATATATATATATATATATAATTCGATCAATAGATTCAATTCGATACAGAACGATTCGATTCAATCGATCGAAACCGAAAAATTGAAATTGATTTTTTTTTAAAAAGAAAAATTAAATTAATCTTGGGGAATGATCCGATTCAATTCAATTTGTTCGATTCGATAATTGATCCTAAATTGAATTGTGTGCAGCCCTAGACACAATTTGCTTCCTTGTGGGCCGGATGCAGATTGACATCCTTCCCCGCCTACACACTAAATGCTTAATGCATAAAAGCAGGGACTTTATGGGGCCCACCATAGTGTGTAGGTTTTATCTAGTATATCCAACCATTTTTCCAAATCAATTCAGAATATGAACTAAAAAATGAGGCAAATTAAAGGCTCAAGTGGACCACATTATGGGGATTGAACTCCCACCATTAGAAACTTCTTGTGAGCGGCAAAGTTTTGGATCCATTTGAGATTTGTGTTTTCCTTTCATCCATATCTGTATGACCTGATAAACAGGTTGGTTGGCAAATAAACATCACAGTTTTTTTGAACCTATTTTTAATTGATCCTGGAGAAGAGGACACGTGTCATGAGAAATCAGCTAAAGGTGAAGCGGCCAAGTGTAATGGCCCAGCAAGGTGAAGCGATCGAGTTGTTTGAAGTGGGCGAGCAAGGTGTACAAATAGTTTAAGGAAGAAGAAGAGGCAAACGATTGAAGAAGTGGAAGAGTCAAAAGAAATGCAAGGGCGTTGAGTAGCCGCAGTAATGGACAAAGTAAAGAAGGATGCTTGGATACTTCTTCCTTCTCCAGGAAAATCTATAAATTGTGAAAGAAATCAACAGAGTAAGTCATCTGTTCACAACCCCAAGTACAAGGTCGCAATGTACTAATAATCTCGGTGAGACAGAGGTCGATCAATGGGGAAGGAATATAGGTTCAAACACTCATATACTATTTAGGATTTAGATCTAAACTAACTAAACTAAATAGAATTTAAATTGAGGATAAATGAATTAATTATAAAAGAGAAAATTAATAAACCAAACACTAAAGCATCAAGGAATCCACTTCTAGTTATCAATAATGTCCAATTCAATTGATTCGATTAGCTACTTAACTGGAATTAGAGTTTCATCCAATCCAGTCAGAATATGAAGCAGTTAAATCATCATAATACATATATGATAGATGGGTCATTCATTAATATAGTTCCCTCAATAAGGCTCAGGCATTGGGCGCACTCAATTGTACAGGCTAATCCTTTAACAAAATAAGTTAAGATCATAATCATGATTTTCCTCAAATCTTGTCATTAGACTTGATTAGAACCATAATTTGAACTTGAATCAAACTAATTCAATAAACAATTCATCTATCTCATATTTACACAAAAGGTTAGAACTTTGGTTTGAAACACTTCCCACATTAAGAACCATGTTTGAGAGCATAGAGAATTTAAAGCACCTACCATGCCCATAGTCTATAGTAGATCAATGAACTTTATAAGTCTAAACAGTGCAAAACAAGTAACTAAATTTAGAACTTCTAAGCATCTAATGAGCCCGAAGTCATCAATAGATCAACGAAGAACTAGAACTAGAACTTTATTCAAACTAAAATAAAACCATGTTCTTCAATTAAACTAAACTTCGAAATTAAGACAATTAGAACATTATTAATAAACTAAAAGTATCACCTCTCAGCTTTAGCAGAGATTTAGCCTAAGAAAAACATGAAAAAAAATAAGAAATAGAAAATGAAGAAAAGCTAGAAAAATAGAGGCTTAGAGCCTCCTTGCTCCCCACATCATTGATTCCTAGACGAGAGAGGAGAGCTCCAAATTATAATGCAGATAAGAAAATAACAACATAGTAGATTTTATTTCACTTCATATGGGGTAACTGTATCTTTCATGGCATATGTACTTCCTCATGGATGGTTTAGATCTTGCAAATTATCCCTTGAGTAGGCCCATGAATCAGAATAGTGACCGCCTCTCCAATTCATGTAATTCAGACACATGTAAAATCAATCATCTTATGATCGATGTTACAGAGTGTACAGAGGTCGGATTGGTCTTAAAATAAAAAAATTGATAGAAAACTTCCTCCTTTATATGATAGAAGGTTTAGATTGTCCTAAACTATTCCAGAATGGGGTCAAAAAATCAGAACATTTAGGGATTTTTTTATAATCTGCGCAGGCAAATCTGTCAAGATTGTCCATCTTCCTTCAAATGGTACGATCAATCTACAAATCCTTTTGACATGAATCTTCATGCTTTTATAAATATCAATGTGATCTATAAGATGGTCTGCTTAAATTCTTCATATCATTAGTAGTGGGCCACCCGGACCGTTTCCAAGTTGAGTTGGCGGAATTTAAAAAACTTTTGGATAGTTCATCATTTTTTTATCGCCATGGTCAATTCGTACTTAGATCGACGTGAAACGCCTTGGGTTTTTTTTTCATTGAACTGATCTTCGACATGACGGACTAGATTTTCAAAAATCATCAAGATGAGCCCCAGAATTGGCCTAAAAATTAAAAAAACGGATCAACCTTTTGTTTCCTATTTTGGTTGAAATTTCAAAATAGAAACTACTTTTGTTTCTTTTTTTTTCTTTCTTTATTATTTCTTGCTTGATGGAAGTATGTGTGGGGTCCACCTTAGGTGTTTTACGCTAGATGTGGAGATTATTATACTATCAAGGGTGGTCAGGAATACTTAATGGAGGGCTACTTTGTTGGACATGTTGAAATTGATTTCCTTAGGCTGTCTTAGTCTGGACGCTGGATTGAAGGGCCTGATGGAGAGGTGGTCCACTGTGTTGGATGATGAAGAGATGGTATGTGCGATTGAAATGGATGTTCACTTGTTGGAACTTGTGAGAGGGTGAGACATCCACCACTAGCATGTGTGAATGATATCCTCTATCAGTTGTACATGGACGGTGGGAATTCCATCTTGGATGTTGCATATGTGTAGAAGCGAGTCCCATCTTTATATCTAGATAACAATCTCCATGTGAGTTGGGTGTTAAATCTTATTCCTTTAACGCTCTAAATCATCAAAGTTAGCTCAATTTCTCATAAACATCTCTTAATCACCTACATTCATGATAACAAGCTTAAGTTAGAGCATTAAACATACTGTTTCATGTAAACATAACATGGAATTGGAGATAAATGTGCACAATTCAAGGCTTAACACACCGCCCAACCATCATTTTGCTAGTTCCAAGCAAAACATGCGAAAAATAATATCCAATTCTCAATCTTAAACTTCTCTCAGAAATTAACTTCTATGAAATCCAAGTCACATGAGAGTGAAATTCAAAGACACTCAATAGCAAGACAATAAAACACCTATCTTCTGATAACTTAGTGAGTGTTCAAACTGAGTTCCAATTAATTAATTGACAAATAGAGTTATTCAAACAATCATGATGTAGTGTGCTTAGTGAATTCCCAACTCATCATTTTTTAGGATTATCATTCTTTCCATGGATCAATTGGACTACAAGTCCAAAAAGTGTATAGATCAACAACAAGCCTATGACAAGAGTTTGCCTTACCACTCTATCGACGACTTTCACACTAATCCCATTCCCTTTTTGGGTGGTCATAGTTAGCCCTTTTTTATATTCTCATTTTCTAAAGATTTTTCAATTCAACTCATTTTCTTTTCTTTTCTTTCTTTTAAAAAAAAAAATCAATAGTCGAAGAATCTAAAAGGCTCACTTCGTAATAAAGCATTATATTCATCATAACAATAATAGCATATGATGGGAATCCTTTCAGGATAAGAATCTTTTTAGGATGGGAATCCTTACCCCAAATTGCTTAAATCTTTTTCTTTGATCGTGATGGACAAAACTCCCCTGCTTGGTTCTTTAACACTTTTAAGCTATAATCCAATCAATCAAAACATTTTCCGTAATCCTTATAAATGAGAGTGATGTGTAATATGTACTAGACTTCAATGTTGTTTAAACTTTCTATCGTCAAATATAGAAGGAATTTAATTTAGAATTACTACTTAGCCAGATGATTATAGATTTTCAAAATCAAATTGCTATGATCCTAACTACAAAATGTTGTGGCTAAGGTTATACTTAAGAATATTTTTATATGTTCTGCTTTAATTAGAACAAAGCTTGATTGGGCCTGTTAGAACTAGAGAATGAACATTCTCTAGAAATGTTGGGTTTTGTTGCTCTGGGGTTCTGAATAATAAAAATATTCATAGACAATCACAAGCATTCACAAAATACGCAAGAGAAGAGATATCGCAAGGCGAATTTTATTCCAGAGATTCTGAGATCTTATACATTCCAGGCCGTGATCTGGCACGAGCCCTTAATTACATCGAATGATCGATGACCCTTGATTAAAAGGCAAAAGACTAGTCAGCGGGGACCATGGTTTCAGAGTTCATAGTCGCGGAGACCTGTGTTTTGGTGGTCGTAGGGACCTGTGTTTGTATGGTCGCGGGGACCTCTTGTTTGTATGGTCGCGGGGACCTGTGTTTGTATGGTCGTGGAGACCTGTATTTGTATGGTCGTGGAGACTTGTATTTGTGGTGTTCTGTTATAGACTGAATCGTCTTTGTACGAGTCGGATGTCTATGTCCCATGTTTTGACCGGAGATCCGGGCTGAGACTGTCAGGGTTTATGGCCGGGAAGGACGACTCTGGGCCCGCGCCTGTCAATGTAGGGACAGGTGACCTCGGGAAGTCCATTCCACGGTTGTATGTACCTGAGCAGCTCAACCAGCGGATGCCGTTTTGGATGGGTAGGGCACCGACTGTTCTTGAAGCG
This sequence comes from Liriodendron chinense, assembly GCA_003013855.2. Taxonomy (NCBI): domain Eukaryota; kingdom Viridiplantae; phylum Streptophyta; class Magnoliopsida; order Magnoliales; family Magnoliaceae; genus Liriodendron; species Liriodendron chinense. Next base: position 326,979 of record ML058477.1, read on the forward strand.
TCAGTCTTTAACAAATTGTGTGTGATAGTTTAGAACTCTCCTGATGTGGTTTACCATGTTAACCATAATCCCCTTTGCTTAGTCCGGGCCTGAATCCGGGTCACGTTATGATAGTACATGTAATGATGATACATCAGTGTAGTTCTGGGCACTGGTGGCCTCTCTTCGGGAGGATTGATCCATTCGTCTCTCGCGTTCTGCTCATTGGGCAGCCCGGATGAGTCATTTGACCGTTCTATTGCGTCCGGAATGCTCGAAATACCCAAAATAGGCCCAAACGGGGATTGAAAACGTTATAGAACGAGGATTTAAGGGTGCTGGAATGAACGCTCAAGGTGCTGATTTTTGCGATCCGCTGGCCTGATTTTCTGGATACGCTGGGGCCAGTGCGTCCAAAAAACGTATTTTTCCAATCCGCTGGCCAATTTTGCGACGCGCTGGGGCCAGAGCGTCCGAAAAATGTATTTTCTCGATCCGCTGGCCTATTTTGCGATGCGCTGGGGCCAGTGCGTCCAAAAAATAACTTTGTTTATGATTTATTTGATCCGCCGGCCTATTTTGCGATGCGCTGGGGCCAGTGCGTCCGAAAAATAACTTTGTTTATGATTTATTTGTTCCGCTGGCCTATTTTGTGATGCGCTGGGGCCAGAGCGTCCGAAAAATAACTTTGTTTATGATTTATTTGATCCGCCGATGGCTTTTCTGATGTGCCGGATCACTTTTATGATGCGTTGGGATCAGCGCGTCGAAAAGGGTGACTTGAGTTATTTCATCTCCAGACCTGTTATGGTCGGAGGTGCGATTTTCAGCGAAGGGATCCGGTGATCGGAAAAGGATTTCGGCGATTGGAAAAAGGTTTTTCGGCGACGAGGTTCTCTCTCTCTCTCGCTGAATCGTCTGAATGAGGTGGTGGGAGGGGGTATTTATAGGTAAAGTCTCCCAATAGGCGATCGACACGTGTAGCGCATCGAGAAATTCGGTCGGCACGTCGATTAAAGTCACTCGGCGCGTATCGAAATGGTGGGAGTCCGGAAGCTGATTTGCAGGACGCGCCAGCTGCCAGTGCGCCCTGAAATTGGCTAATTTTTTGGATGCGCCGGGTGAATTTTGGACGCGCTGGAGGTAGTGCGTCCTAAAATTCGGAATGATGAAATTACTTGACGCGCCGGGTGAATTTGTGGATGCACTGGAGGTAGTGAGTCCTAAAATTCGGAATGATGAAATTACTTGACGCGCCGGGTGAATTTGTGGATGCGCTGGAGGTAGTGCGTCCTGAAATTCAATCTGTCCGAATTTCCTGATGCGCTGGAGGATTTTTGTGATGCGCTGGGGGTATTGCGTCTTGAAATTCATTTTCTGAATGCGCTGGACGTATACGTGTTTCCCAAACTTGGGTTTTGCAAATTGGGGGATTTGTGGGGTCCGCCTCACAATGAATGCCGATGCACTGCTCCTATCTTTTTATAATTGAGGTAATCCTCCCAGATTTTGACAGTTTTGGTCATAAGGATCGGTGGGGTCCACCGCTGGCTCAATTTCCTGTTCTTGGTCAAGTCTGATGCGCGTCGCGATTCGTGCTGCGATTTCCAATGCACTGGCCCTAAATTTGACCGAGTGATGGTTTGGGCATTTTGGAATCATCGTTTCGGGGACCCTCACTTTTGGGACCCCAACAGATGCCCCTCCGATGCGTTGGGATGGACGAACGGTGATCCATTGCGACGCATCGGATTTTCCGGGTCCCACTATAAATAGAGGAATCCATGTCATTTCATCATTTCACTGTTCATTTTCGACGACCAGAGCTCTCGGCCAGCGCATCAGTTTTTTCGCCAGCGCATCGAATTATTATCTCCAGCGCATCAAAAAATTAGGTAGCGCGTCGAGTTAATCGAACTTCGGGCATTTTGTCGATGCGCTACGCGTAGCGTGGCCTTTAATTGGACTTTTCTGATTTTCTGAACGCGCCATAGGGCAGCGCATACAATAACTGGACGCGCTAGGCCCCGCGCGTTGTTTTAACTTGAAATCATCCATTTTATCGATGCGCTAGGGTCAGCGCGTCCTCTCGTGCCTTGTGGAAACCCATACATGACGCGCTGAGCCCAGCGCGGTTGCACTTGCATTTTTTCGATGCGCTAGCCCCAGCGCGTACCCGCGTGCCTGGGAAACCTTATTTAATTGACGCGCTAAGGTATGGCGCTCGTCAAAATTCATGACTTTAGTGAATTTACCATTTCTTGGACGCGCTGGGCCCGGCGCATCATGTTTTTTGGACTTGTGAATTTGCATGATTTTTGCGACGCGCTGGGCTATGCGCATTGTGATTTTGGGACTTAGTGAAATTTATTGGATTGTTACGCAAACCGGCTCCCGTACATATTTCCAGGCTTGGTTAATCGACCCGATTGTTGAGCGTATTAAAGCCGACGAGCACCGATTTCTGAGTTTTGAGAAGTTGTCCGATTCTAGTGTCCTATTTTAATGTGCTTATCGTGGCTTAACACACTCACCTGCGGGTTCATTTGACCGTTGCTCACGATATTTGGGACTTGCTCCGGGTACGCGGGGTCTCACGCACCCTCTTTATTAAACTAGATTTGCTTTGAGCATCACCAGGGTATGTGAAACCTCGCGCATCTAGCCCGTGGGCCTCGGTGGAGTCTGTGGTTTCTGCGAATTCAGCACCAGCGGTCCGCCGTGTCCCCAAAGGGTGTGAATCCCTATGCCTCTGTTTCGTATTCGCGTATGCGTGCCAATTGTCTTAGGGAGGCATAGGGTCTCACGCGCTTGGGAGACTCCCTGACTGCTTTAATTTAACGGGCAATTCGAGAGGTGATTTAAAATGATGTTTCGAGCATACCTTTGCATGTCATTCCTCGGCTTCTCTGACTTTACGCGAGTGGCTTTGCGCACTTTTCTTTTGTCGGACTGCCTTATCTGGTTCATCCGTCTTGTTTTTAGCAGACGATGGTCCTGACCTGTGCTTCCCTTCGCGCGGCCCGGGACTGCATGGGGCGGCTCCTAAACGATCTAGACCACCCCGAGGCTTGGTCATCTCTTGCTGGTCAATGCGATGAGGTGGCCGAAGCCCTGACTCACCTTGGTGTCGAATCCCGCCCCACTCTCCGAGGTCTTCAGAATATCTCGGCGATGACTTCTATCTCCGACGAACGCAAGGAGGCTATCTCTGGTTTTATCGGTGATTCTTCCCTCCTGGAGGAATTGGCTATCCTGGAGGCGGCGGAGCCTTCTCTGGCTGCTTCCTTCCTTTCCCTTTCGAAGCGTCTCCACTTCCTAAAGGATGAGAAGAGGGAGAGCAGGAGGTTCCTGGCTTGGCTTATCCCCTTGGCGGAGGTCGAGTACCCGGATCGTCGTGCCGGTATTTGGAGAATGGTCAGAGCGGCCATCCGGGAGCACGATGACCTGGCGATTGACTTGTCTGCGATAAGGAACTACGCCGATGCTGAGCACTTGAACTTTGATCTTGTGCAACAATGCATCTCTATCCTGGTGGACATGGTCTTCAAGGAGGCCCAGATTCAGGACAAGGTCGATGAGCTGAGGGCTCGAGTTCTTCCTCTGGTGCAGGACTGAAATCTTCATTTTCTAGCTTCGAGGAGGGGTCCCCACAATTTTGAGTCATTTCATATTGACTGTCGATTTTTTCATTTTTTAAGCAATTGACATTTGACGATTTGGGCTTCGGCATAGCCCTCGTGGTTTAATGAATGTTAATTATACTTCTTCCGCTTTACTTCTGTCTCTCGAAAATTTATGTGTTTGCGATGATGTTGTTGCGGATGCTGTCATTTCATTTCTTTTCATTGGTTGATGATGTCGCGTAGTGGCCTGGATCGGTGCTCGTTCTTTGTTTGTTTGTTGCTTCGTATGTCTTTGGATTTTGTGAATGTTTGACTGGGCTTTATGAGGATATTTTCATTTGCTCTGTATTTAAACCTTTTCATGTCGTTGCAGATTATAATGGCCAGCAATCCTTCGCAAGCCGGTCCTTCGGGTCCGCCTCAAACTTCATCCAAGCGTAAACGTGCTGCCATCAAGCAGGCTTCCAGACCGTCAGCTGAGAATCCGCAGTGGTTTCTCCCGCCTGAGACATTTAGCTTTTACGAACGTATTCTGACCCTTCCGAAGAATGTCCAGCGGAAAATACTCTGCGATAAGGCCTTACCGCCCCCTCCTGATGAGGGTACCCAGGAGGAATGGGACGCGTGGTACGCTCCCTTACAAGGTTTCCGGACTGATGAGGTCGTCGGGTCTGAAGAGGGCGAAGCGAGCCCAATTGTGCCCACCCAGTCTGCTAGGCGAGGTCGTCCAAAGACGACTGGGAAGAGCGCTAAGCAGGTCTATATGGAGAACCAGACAAGGTCAAAGTCCGATAGGATGAGGGTTGTCTGGTCTTCTGTGAAGCTGCCAGTATCGTCTCTCGTGATTCGCAACCCTTACACAAAGCAATTCATCCGCTTTCCTAAAAGCTTCCAGAGATATCGTTCTCTGCCAAGCATTGAGCCCTCTGATATAAGTTGCGCGAATTCTTTCTACAGCGTTGACTCCTGGACGTCCATTCCGGAGACGTTCGTTAATTGTGCTATATTTAAGAACGGCACGTTACAGTCTGTCCTCGGGGAGAAGGACATGATATTTCTGGAGCCAAACCACGACCCTCATCTGCCATTCCCAACACACTACTACGAGACCTTGCGCCAAAGGTTTCGTCCCCTGTCTGACGCAGAAGTCTGGACAACCGGGGGTTTCAGGACCCGAGGACATTTAAGCCCTCATCCCGGTTATGAAGCTTGGGCCAATCGGATAGTCGAGCAGCACGAAGAGACCTTGAGGCAAGTAGGTCTCCTCCGGGCCATCCAAGCGACGTCGAGCTACTTCCTTCGAGAACCTTGCATCTATAAGGGGTTCCTGAACCATTGGAGTTCCATCACCAACTCCTTCCATCTACGTTGCGGGGAAATGAGTATCTCTCTCTGGGATCTGTATCGGATAGCAGGTCTCCCTATCCGTGGCAGAATCTATGATGAATGGACTCCTAGCGATGAGGAGCTGTCCAAGAAGAAGAAGGGTGCTGATGAAGGCTTTTATTCAGAAGCCTGCTACGAACTATTCGCGGAGCTTCCACAATTTTTGGGTTACCAAGGATAAGGTGCCCTTTGAGGACTGGCTGGTTTATTTTAGTCACGGTCTGAAGTGAGTTTCTTCTCCTGTCCTGCACTGTTCGCATCCTACTTTATTCTTTTCTTCCACTGATGGTTTTCTTCCCATCTCAGCTTAAATTACGGACCGTACGATGAAGGTCGCAAGGACAAGTTGATCCTGGAGGCCAAGATGAAAAAGAAGTTCCCACAGCCAAACAAGCTCTCTCCCACCTGCGAGCTCGCTGGGTTTTTAGCCTACTGGCTGTGCTGTGTGGCCCTCCCGAGCTCCAAGCAGGCGGATAGTGTAAGGGTCTCCTGCTTTGCTGTTGTAGGGAGTCTAGCTAACGGCCATCACTACGCATTGGCCCCGGTGGTATTGTGCTCCATATATCGGGCCTTTGGCGGCGTCATCAGCAATAAGGGTTCGGCTTCCTTTGGATTAAATTCTTCTTATTGTGGGTGGCATTTCTTCTCGGGATGGCTTGTGGTCTATTTCCCATGGGTCTATGGCATGGAGCTCAAGGACTTCATCTAGAGGGGATCTGTTCCGTTACACGCTTTTCAGAAACGGAAGATGATAAGCGGAAACTTGGAGACTATCGAGGCAAAGATAGCTCGCAATGATGATGTCGACTTCTTCCTCTTCTCGGGGACCAACAGCGAGGATCCAGACCTGCTCGATGATGACGAGAGCCTCAGTTCTTATCACCGCTCGTTCTTGGTGTCCATTCGCCCGAGCTCGCTGCCTTTAAGAGAGGGCGCTGAGTTTTGGAGAGAGCCATACTACCCGAACCGATTTGCCAGGCAGTTCGGTTATGATCAAGGGATACCGGAGTCGCTCAAACCGGTGACAAGAGAACAGCGGGCATACGGCACAGGACCGATCCATTGGAAGTGGATATGGCGACAGCTTCTGCTTACCAGGTCGGGCTGTTCTTTCATTGTCCCGGGCACAGAGTATGTCCCCGGCGCCACATATGGATGGATGCGGTGGTGGGCTCACCAATATTCCTTGATCCGCAACAACCGTCACGTAACCGATCCTATCTTCGTCTCCCCTCCGATTGTCAATCCTACTCCTGCCGACGGCTTAGGTTACGTGGCAGAGCCGCTCCGCCAATTGGCTACTCCGGGCGTACAGAAGTTCATGACCTCCTTGAACGTTATAATAGATCATGAGAAACCCGAGCACACGCTCGAAGGGTGGGTCGCTTATGGCCAGAGGATCACGCTACAAGGGAACCCGGATTCCCCACTCGTCGGTCCCATGGCAGAGGGACAGAGGAAGCGTTATGACATTGGCGATGACGATGATGGCGAAGCCGCTGGTGATGAGGACGGTGACGAGGAAGATGCTACTGATGACGGCGGAGGAGACGAAAACGATGACGACGCTGGCGATGACAATGATGGAGGAGGTGGTATTGGTGAGGGGGTCACCAGAGAGGGTGGAGAGGGTGGCGACGAGGGAGATATTGTTGCGACTGCCGGTACTCCTCCGTCCGGTGGTCAGGGAGGTCATGGCCAGAGCCCAGCAGGTCGGACGAGCCTATCCAGACGTTATGTTCTCGGGGATAGTGATTTCGAACCGTCTCCTGAACGTTCTGGGCCTCGCATAAAGACTGCTCCTCGCGTCTCTGTCGCCGACGGAGGAAAGAAGATAAAGGACCTGCTGAAGTTGTACAGGGCTGAGAAGGCGCGGAGCCAACTCCCCCAGGCTGCCGGCAGTGTCCCGACTGATGATGTGAGCGGACCAAGGGAAGAGGGGGAGATGAGCTCGCAGGCGAACCTCAGCGGAGACCGTCCTGCGGAGGGAGGTGAAGGTAGCGAGCCAGTATATGAGAGATCTGTTCCTGATGTAGACATAGAACCCGTCCCTATGGACATCGATGGTGAGCTGCGAGCTGAAGATCCCCCTCTTGCTGATCCTGTCAATATCGAGGCTGCAGCGAACCCTAGCCCCGCTCCTGAGGCGAGACCTGTTGTTTCTATAGAAGTGGCATCACTCCTACCCCGAGGAATCATGCTTGCAGATGTCACTAGCGCACCAGAGCCTATTGCCGAAGTGCCCCTGGCCGCTGAACCAGCCCTGAGCTATCTCTGCCTCTGAGGTCGTTATTCTTTCTTCCCCTGAAATGCCTGAGTCGGCAGCGGAAGTCGCGATTGGATGTGCCCCTAGCTTGTCGAGACCTGTTGCCTCAATCAGTGCACCGGGTGATGAAATCCCTACTGGTATACTACTTTCCTTTATCGTTTGCTCCCTTCTCTTCTCTCTCCAGTGTGCTAATGTTTACCATTTCTTTTCCCAGCCACTGCCCCTGCCAGCATCCCAGCTCCTGTAGCCTTGCCCGAGGCATTCCTCTCATCTCTCCGAGGCTTATCAAGGACCAAGGCGAACCTTCTGAAGAGCTTACTGTCTGACATCGTCGATTCGCTTAGGAAAGGAGACGAAGGGTCTATCTTGGACGAGGCACTGCAGTCGTTGGAACTCACTGCTACGTGGCTTGGAGTCGACATTTCTTCGATAGTCAGCCATGTGTCACAATTCAAAGATGGTGTGGCTCAAGTGAACGATGCGAGGCACTTTAAGACTGACCCCTCTGTTGAAGAAAAACGTAGTCAGTTGCGGTCCCTTCTTCCGGAGCTAGAGTTGCACGAGGCGGGTGTGGCCACGGTACAGAAGGATTAGCGGGCTGTAGATACTGAGCACCAAGAGGCCACCAGGCGTCTCGCAGAAATTGAGGATGAGATGGCCCGATTACGTGCTGAACATTCTGTCGTCCATTTCAAACTTTCGAAACTCGGTGGTCAGAAAGCGAGCCTGCAGTCTTCTATTGACCAACGCAAGGTGGAGTGTAACGCTGTAAGGGCACGAATTACAGAGCTACAGCGGTCTCTCCAAGATACTCCTGACCCTGTCCTACTCTTGGCCGAGGCTGAGGCAAGACAGAAGGCAATCGCGGGGTCCGCAGTTAACCTATTGGAGCAGTGTTTGAGAACTTTAGATGGTTAGGCTGTAATAATAATGATTCTTTTGTAGTTTTAAAACACGTTGTAATGAGTGTTGTATCATTATGTATGCTATTGTGATGCTGAGTTCATATTGTGCTTCTTAGCCTGATTGTCGTTCCTCTTGAGTTTGAGTGCAAAATAGATTGTGTCATTTAGAAAGGAACGTCCCCCTGTCAGGACTTAAACCTACGTATGTGCACGAGGATGTAGCCAGGCCTCGGCTTAGGGCTGATCTTGATTTTAATAATCTCGAAAAGGCATGGTGTCCTGCTTGACGTGTCTCGAGCCTTGGTGACCCTTTCAATACCTGTGTAAACATAAAGCAGATGATTAGCATTTTAGTTTAGTCATTGCATGGCATCCTTTCTTTTAGGCATCTACTCTATTACATTCCCTCTACTGGGGTATTTACAACTTGCGATGATAAGTTTATGTCAAGTGTAATATCTTTTTAAGAATCGGCCATTCACTAGAGAACTGACACCATGTCCTTTGTAATCTATTACCTGATAGGCTCCGTTGGAATATACTTCGTCGATGATACAGACGGGATCCCACTTCGGGTCGAACTTGCTTTTCGATCCTTGGAGCGGTGCCGGACGCTTCATCATTAGCACGAGATCGCCCTTCTTGAACGACCTGCCCCTGACGCGCTTATCGTACGCGGCTGAAATCTGTTTCTGATACATTTTGAGTCTTTGTTGGGCGACGAGCCTTTTTTCATCTAGATTATTAAGTTCGACCATCCGGCTCTTGGCATTATGCTCGGTTGTCAGGGAGTGTCGGAGAGCGACCCGTAGTGACTCAACTTGTATTTCCATTGGGATCATGTCTTCTGTACCGTATACCAGCGAGTAGGGCGTAGCCCGGGTGGCCGTGCGGTGCGTAGTTCGATAAGCCCACAGTGCTTCGGGCAACCGTCTGTCCCAGTCCTTCTTATTTTCCGCCACTGTCTTTTTCAGAATCTTCACAATAGTCTTGTTGAATGCTTCGGCCAGTCCATTCGCAGGAGGATAATAGGGCGATGAGTAGCAATGCTTGATCTTGAATTTTGCGCACAGTTTATCGATAGCAGCATTCCTGAAGGGTGTCCCGTTGTCCGTGGTGATTCTCTCGGGGATACCATGTCGGTATAATATGGCGTGGCGGATGAAACCTTCAACATGTTTGGCTTTCACGTTTCTCAGGGCGACTGCTTCGGCCCATTTGGAGAAATAGTCGGTTGCTGCGAGGATGTACTGATGCCCCTGGGAGGATGGTGGACTGATCGGTCCGATCACGTCCATGCCCCAGGCTGCAAAAGGCCAGGACATCACTGACTGATGCAACTCTTCTGGTGGTGAATGTATGATATCGGCATGGATCTGACACTGGTGACACTTCTTCACGTATTCTATCGCGTCCTTCGTCATTGTCGGCCAGTAGTAACCCATGTGTCGTACACGGTGGTGTAAGTTCTTTCCTCCCTGGTGAGCACCGCATTCTCCGCCATGAGCTTCTTTCAATGTACTACGTGCTTCATCTTGGTTTAAGCATCGTAGCAGTACTCCCTCGTACGATCGTTTATAAAGTACGTCATTCTGGAGTATGAATGAGTTGGCTCGTCTTCTGATTTGTGTGCGCATCTTGGGCTCTTCTGGTAGAAATCCGTACTTCAGATAGTCAATGAATGCTTTTCTCCAATCATCTTCCGCTGTGACCTCAAAACAGCAAACGGGATTGGTACTCAATTCTCCGTTGCGCAGCGCAGTCGTTGGCAGGATTCTTCTTTCTTCAATCGTAACCTGAAGTGGGCTGCCTCCAGGGTTAGCTAAAGCAGCGGCTAAACTGGCGAGTGCATCAGCTCGTACATTCTCCTGCCTCGGTATATGTGAGATACTGCTGTTCCGAAACTGCTCAAACATGGACTGCGCTTGGTGGCAATAGGGCGATAACTCGGGTTTGCGGACTTCGTACTCTGTCGTTAGTTGACCGATGACAAGCCTAGAGTCACCGTAGATGCGCATTTCCTTGATTTGCATTTCCAGGGCCAAGTGTAACCCAATAATAAGAGCCTGGTACTCTGCTTCATTGTTGGTGCATGCCGAGACTAACGTGAATGAATAGGGTAGCAGGTCCCCTTGCGGACTGATGAATATAATTCCTGCCCCTGATCCTACCGCTCTGGCTGCGCCATCGAAATACATCTCCCAATGGCGTGCTTCATTAGTTGCCATGACCTGCTCGTCTGGGAGGTCGTACTCTATTTCTTCACCGCTTGGTACTGGATGCGCGGCAAGGAAGTCCGTGATAGCTTGCCCTTTGACGGCCCGAGCCGGCACATATGTCAAGTCGAATTCCGACAAGAGTAGGGCCCATTTGGCCAGCCGCCCAGACAACATGGGTCTGTTCATGAGAAACTTGAGGGGATCCGCTTTGGATATCAACGTTATCTGATGAGAGAGGCAATAATGTCTGAGCTTTTTGACGGCAAAGATCAATGCCAGACAAATTTTTTCAATTGCTGAGTAGTTAAACTCGGCTCCCACCAGTGTGCGGCTAAGGTAATAGAGTGCGCTTTCCTTCCCTTCTTCGTTCTTCTGGGCTAAGAGGGCTCCAAGTGAATTTTCGCCGACGGCAATGTAGAGGATTAGTGGCTCCCCTTTGATCGGTGCCGCAAGGACTGGAGATTTGTCGAGCAAGTCTTTCAGAGAGTCAAACGCTTTCTGGCAAGCGTCATCCCACTCAAACCGTACTCCTTTCTTGTTGAGGCGCGAGAACGGTTGACAACGACCAGATAAATTCGAGATGAACCTTCTTAGGTACGCGACCCGACCTTGGAAGCTTTTCAGCTCTTTGAGACTCCTCGGAGGTGGCATTTCCCTGATCGCCTTAATCTTCGTTGGATCAATTTCTATGCCTCGGTGCCTGATAACAAATCCTAAAAACTTGCCAGAGGAAACCCCGAATGCGTACTTCAATGGATTCATGTGAAGGCTTTTCTTTCTCAGTCTTTGGAACACTTGCCTAAGATGCTCTCTGTGTTGGTCATGCCCGGCCGACCTTACTACCAGATCGTCTACATAGCATTCGACATGTTTATGCATCATGTCTTGGAAGATCACTTGCATCGCATGCTGATACGTTGCCCCTGCGTTTTTCAACCCAAACGGCATCACACGGTAACAGTATATGCCCACCGTTGTACGGAATGCTGTCGATTCCTCATCCTCTGGGGCCATACGAATCTGGTTATACCCTGAGTAACCGTCCATGAAGGACATCACTGCGTATCCTGTCGTGCTGTCGATCAGTAGTTCTGGGATAGGCAGTGGGAAATCATCCTTAGGGCATGCTTCGTTGAGGTTCCGGAAGTCTACGCAGATCCGGATTTGACCGCTCTTCTTCTTGACCGGCACAATGTTTGAGATCCATTGTGGGTACTTGACCTCTCGGATGAACCCGGCTTGGATTAACTTTTCGACTTCTTCTTCGATTTTGGGCACTATGTCTGGGTGGAATCGTCGTTGAGGCTGTTTGACCGCTTTCTTCCCTTTCAAGATGCCCAACTTGTGCATCGCGATTGATGGACTAAGCCCTGGCAATTCTGAGTATGTCCAAGCGAACACGTCCCGGTTCTCTTTCAACAGTTGAATGTATTTCTTTTTCTCTTCTCCTGGGACATTTTTGCTCAGGTATGTATTTCTGGGGTCTTCCGGGGTTCCCAGATTTATTTCTTCGAGCTCATCTATCGTGGGCTGTCCCCCGTCCTCTATCTGTGCAGGTGCGGCACTGGGTTGGATGACGTCGACTACCTCTTGTGGCTGTACCTCTTCTGTAGGATTGATTGTCACCATGTTGACGTGCCTAATCTTCATCTTTGCCCCTAATCCTCCCCTTCCTTGGTAAACTCTGGCGTTTTCTTCGAACGGCGCTAACATTCTACCATTCGAGGCTGATTCTGAGTAATAGAAGCCCATATTCTTCATGATGTTACGACTGGCTTCACTGTATCTTCCCTCTTCTATCGGTCGAGGTAAACGGAGTGATTTCTCAGCCTCGTCTCTAGACTGCGTGGATTCACTTGACACTGAATAGAATTTGATTTCTTTCTTTGTATCGGCATTCGGCAGTACCACAAACTGGCTAGGAGCTCTTGGGAAAGGTCTAACCCTTCCTATTTTTGGCACTGGCATATTGAAGCTAGATTTGAGCACACTCATGTGCTGATTCGAAATCATTTCGAGGACGGACTGCCCGGGCTGTCGCAAGTGCTTCGGGACTATGTAAAACTTCTTGGTGGTCCTTTGAGGTTCTTCAGCCGGCTGACCTGCGGTTTCTTTTTGAGTAATGGATTGCGGTTTGCCTCTCTGTTCGAACTTGCTGACTTTTGGTTTTGCCCCTTGCCCTTTCTGCGTTTCATCGGGCTTCTTTGTGACTTCCCCTTCGTCAATCAAGTCGTAGTACCGGGCATCGGCTAAGAATGATTTTGCGACTGTATATGGCTTTGGGTCTGCTGCCACTCTGTACTGAACTCCCTCTCTGTTGTATTTGAAGCACTGATGATAGGTTGAGGGAATGACGCGATTCTGATGGAGCCACGGCCTCCCTAGCAGAAGATTATACGTTGTTACTGCGTCGATTACTTGGCATGTTACTTTCGTCTTCAGCCTCTCAATTTCTAGCGTCACAGTGATCGACCCCAGAGTGCGCTGGCTGTCTTGATTGAACCCTTGAATGACCATGGTGCTGGGTCGCAGGGCTGATGGTCTATAACCCAATCTCTGTAGTGTCTTCAACGACATGATGTTCACCGCGGACCCATCGTCAAGCATGCATCGCTTAATTTCCGCGTCTCTAATCGTTCCTGTGACCATCAACGGACGGTTGTGATCTGTTGCCTCAATTGTGCGGTCTTCTTCGGAGAATGTAATTACAGAGGGGTGATCTATCTGCATTGCTTGCTGGATTGGCGCGTTTCCTTCCCAAAACTTATCTGGATCGCTCATTTCTGCTTCAATTTCTGTCATCATCATTTCTCTGGCTTCACTGTCTAGCAGCGCGTTGATCAACATTTCCCTGTATGCCTTTGAGAGACACAAGGCGTCGTATATACTCAGGCGAGCCGGGACCCTTCGCAGGTGTGACACGACATCATACACTACTGGTGCTGCCCCTTGTCTTGGCTCCGGCCGACTGGACGTGGCCTCGACAACTTTCTCTTTCAACTTCTGCCCCTGGGGCCTTGTTGAGGGTATATCCGGGTTTTCGTCTTCTTGCATCTGGTCGACTGGTTCTGGCCGGGTGCGCTCCGGCATTTGCCTTCCGGATCGGAGGATGACGGCATTGACTCCTCCTTTATCTGCCTGCAATGTCTCTTCTGTTGATGGCTGTTCTATAAACGATACCATCGCGCAATGTACCCGAGTCTCTATAAGTCGGTTCTTCTCTTGGCTGCCCTTCTTTCTCATCCCTTCCTTCTTGCGGTTGAGGAGTCTTCTTCGGTTCTCGAGCCTTTTCTGGCTGCTAACCAAAGTCTAGGGTTCTTCAGGTTCGGGGAACGGTATGCACAATTGGGTGTTTTCGTCTGAGGGGAAGGCTGAAACCACCCCCGCTGTTTCCTTCGTTGTCGTTTCCGGTGCCTTCATACTGATCACCCCTTGGTTGATCAACCCCTGTATTCTTCCTTTTAGACTAAAATAGTCTTCTGTCTTGTGGCTCAGACACCGATGGTATTTGCAATACCGGGGATCATCTACCTTCCCAACCTCGTGGGGCCGAATCGGTTCTGGCAAGCGGATTACCTTTTCTTCCACCAATTGTCCATGATGGGGATCAGGTCGGCCATGTCGAAGGTGTATGGGCCGTTGGCTCTTTCTCTCTCGGCTATTGTTATTTTTTGAGGAACGTAGGGTGTTAATGTCAGATTTTGTAACGAGATCCTCCGGCTTTTCTCCTTCGCTCCAGGAGGGATTTCCACCACCAGACCTGAAACAAGACAGCGAATAAGGGTGGCTGGGGACCAGCCGTTAGCCCTCCGACGCTTAAGTTAGGCCACAGAAGAGAAGCCAAGCAAAACGGGACCCAGATTGAATGATGAGTACGTACCTCCTATTCAAGGGAGCCATCCCCTTATATAAATCTGAAACAATCCAATCTGTTACGTGAGATGTCGAAATCCCGTTGATGTCGCATACGATACTGAGAATCCGCTGATTTCGTGGGATAAGATCCTATCTTTTTAGTCAGATCCAACCCAATGATTTCTTCCAACAATCACGCCCCTAGATGGCAATCCTTTGAAATCCGGATGGATCCGGCCAGAAGCCATAGTTAGAGTCATGGCCTCCGAAAAGGAAGGAGACGCCCGCAGCTGGGAGTCATGACCTCCGAAAAGGAAGGAGACGCCCGCAGTAAAGCTGCTCGCAGGTTAAAATGTGGTCGCGAGTCCAAGTACATACTTTGGGTGTAATATCTTTCAACGACTTGTGAGAAGGTCTACTCGCGAATCTAGTTTTCCGTATTTGACTATCCATGACTCCTGACCAGATGATCTCGAGAGTCGAATGGGCGTCCCGCACTTGTCCAATATTCGACTCTCGATCAGATGATCTCGAGAGTCGAATGGGCGTTCCGCACTTGTCCAATATTCGACTCTCGATCAGGTGATCTCGAGAGTCGAATGGGCGTTCCGCACTTGTCCAATATTCGACTCTCGATCAGGTGATCTCGAGAGAATAATGGACATTTCCACATGAAATTTTATCTCCACCATTTTGCCTATAACAGATGCCCCCCAAGTCCTTGCCGTCTAAGAATTCTTAAGGAAAGGACTTAGCTCACTATCACACGAAACCGCTTGCTACCTTCATCGAGAATGACACCCCTCATGATGGGCTGAAATTAATGAGCGCCAGCTTTTCGCAGCCTTTTCGCTGATGGGAAATGAAGGGGCGCTCGCCACGTGCTTGAGGAGTTAATGGGCGTGCCTGCTCGAGCGCTGTGTCCAACGAGGGACTGCCACGTGCCATCAGATACGGCGGAATGATTGCCTATAAATATACGGAGTCCGCCATTTCTTTGAGTTTCTACAGAATTTTTTTCGAAAGAATCCTGCAACCTTTTCTTTCCATTCTTCTTCTTCCGGTGCTCAATCTCTTTTTCTTGGTATTACTTCCTTTTTCTTCTTTTTTTATTTTCATCTCCCCATGGCTGGGAACTCTGACGAGACCACTGTCCCCCTTGGCGATGCCACTCCGGAGTCCTCTGCCTCCAGCAGTGCAAGGGTTTCGGCGGGGAGATACACAGCAGCCGGGTATCCTTCCGTTTTATCGGAGGACCGGCTGGCTGAGCTCCGGGAGAGATACCAAATCCCTGCCTCTGTAACTCTCCGCTTGCCCGGAGGTGGAGAAACACCCGACTCCCCCCCCCAGGATGCGTAGCATTTTACGAGTACCAGCTCATCTTGGGGGTACGCCTTCCCCTCCATCCCTTTGTTCGCGATGTATTACGATGTTACAAGATTGCCCCTGGGCAACTTATTGTGAACGGGTGGAGGGTGGTGTTGGGCTCCTTTGCCCTTTGGGCTCAGGCTGGCAACGGGGAACTCACGGCGGAGGAGTTCCTCCGTATGTTCCGCCTGAAGAAAGCTCCATCCAGCGAAGGCTGGTATTATTTATGCTACTGGCACCGGGATAACTTCGTGTTGGGTAAGCCCTCCTCGAACTATCCCGGCTGGAGGAAGCGGTGGTTCTATGCTTCCGGGAGCTGGGAGTCTGCCTCCTCCAGGGGTCCAGGAGTGACCCGGTTTTTCTGTGAAGGTAGACAATCCCGTATTGTGCAGTTTCCTTAAAATAAATTTTTAGGGTTTTGCTTTGACCATGATTTGTGCTCGCAGGTATCCCAGCTTTGCGGAAACCGAATTTGAAGGGTGGGATCAACGAGAAGATCGTCCGAGTATATAAGGTGCCTGTCGGAGATAGGCATATCGAGGCTTGCTTATCGCCTCAGCGACTTGCAGCAGCAGGCCTCATATCCAGAAGAGAAGTCGAAATGACGAAGGCTGGAGAGAAGAGAGGCCTACTGCCCCGTCTAAAGGGCACAGGTTCCAAAAGGCAGAAGAGGACCCCTGCCGAACCATCTCAACCTTCCATCCGTGCGGGCAGCGATCAGCCTGCCCTTCCCGCGAGTGTGGCGGGGGCTCCAGCTGGGCCTACTATCCCTTCACTGGTGGTCGCACCTGGGCCACCAGTGATCAACATTGCAGACAATTCCCCAGATGGGGTGGGGTCCAGCTGCCCCCCAGCTGAAGAGGCTCGAGAGCAGGTAGAGCCTCAAGAGTCAACTCCTGCTCGGGAACTAGTCCCAGCTGCCGAGCAGGGACCTGCTCGCGAGTCCATGCCTCCGCCCCGCGAGCAGACCGGTTTGGTCGTTGCCCAACCGTCTGGGAGCGGGACGTACTCGATTCCACGCCACCTCCACCCTGTGTGTAAGTTCTTGTTCGAGAACGTTCCGCCTCACGCCTTCGGCTCTCTCCCCGAGCCAAGCCCTGAGAACCTTATCCTTGAAGCGGGGATGAGGATGGTTCAGGTAAGACTGTCAAGGTCTGTTTCGACCTGTTGATACGTTCCAGAAATCTTATACTTTTCATCTCTGTGCAGGGTTTAGATCTGATTCTGCGAACGAGGCGTGATATCGTTGCCGCCCGTCGCACGATAGAGGAGGCTGAGGGAAAGAGGACTGCCTTGGAAAAGGCAGTTCAAGGAAGAGATCAACTGCTCAAGGCTCGTGAGGCAGTGATCTCGAAGAGAGATGAGGAGAAAAAGATCCTCATTGAGAAGATCCAAGTCCTGACCGACAGGTATCAGGCCTTGGACTCAGACTACGTGAAGCTCACGGGTCTGAAGGAGAAGGCAGAGAGAGAGAGGGAGATCTTCCGACAGGACAAGATCTCATTAGAGGAGCAATTCGCGGGAGCCAGGTCGCAGCTCAAGGAGGCCTACGACAACCTGACTAGGGAGCGCACCGCTCTTGCGCAGCTTAAGGACGACTCGATCCACTGGGACGAGGAGAGAGTCGCCCTTGTAAAAATGCTCTCGGAGGAAGGTACTCGGGCAGTTTCCGAGTTCCGGACTTCGCAGCTGTATGACGATGAACGATATGAGTCATACGATGCTGGTCGAGACTTTGCACTGAGAGTAGTGCAACGAATGATCCCATCCTTCGATATGGGGGAATTCGGTCGAGTCGCGACCATCATAGCTGCAGAGGAGCAAGCTGCTGCCGAGAACGAGGTGACCGAAGCCACGCAGGCTGGAGGGGCTCCTGAAATGGGCCCTGAAGTCGAGAGCATGGCTCCTCCTAGTGATTGATTTCCTTTTATTTTCTTCTCTTGTATCTGCGCTCATGTATATGTAATCATATGATTATCAATGAAAAGATATTTTTGGAAGTATTGCTGTTTCGTTGCTGTTCTCCCTTCATCTTTCATTTTTGGCTTGTTAATCTTGAATGGATTTGTCAGAGATGTGACCCTTTAATTCGAGCATGAATTAAGCTGCTCGCGATCAGGATGTGACCCCGTTCGCTGCCCTAATTTGGGCACGAGCTGTGGTGCTCGCATTTTGGAGTGCGATTCCTCCTCACCAATCGCGAGTAACTAACTCATAAAAAAAAAATGAATTAGACTCAATCCGGGGGTCGTGAGACCATGTCCGCGTTGAGATAGACTGATCTATCGATTGAGATTTTGATTCTACCAAGGGCAGAAGGTTGGTCAAGAGATGGTATCCATTCTCTTCGGGGCTGTTCAGGTCCATGAGAATGGAGAAGCGACCAACTAGTAATGATTTCAGCCCTACCAAGGGTAGGCAATTGGCCAAGAGGATGTGTAAGCACTCTTCAGGGCTATTCGGGTCCATATAAATGGAGTAGCGGCCAAAAGATATTTTTCACTTTATTCATAAAATGTTATGATAAACTACATCGAATCTAGGGGTAGTATCTTAGCAAATGCTCCACGTGCCAAGGGCGACGTACAGGCTTCCCTTGCATGTCTTCAAGATAATAAGTTTCGGGTCGCACAACCCTAATAACCCGATACGGGCCTTCCCAATTCGGATCCAATGAACGAACAGGAATTCCAAGATTTCGCCTTAGAACCAAATCTCCGAACTGGAAAGATCTAGGTCGAACCTTTGCATTCCGATAACGAGCAATACGTTGTTGATATGCCGCCACTCGTACTTGGGAAGCATTTCTTCGCTCTTCCAAGAGATCGAGATGAAGTCGGATATTTTCCTGATTGCTCGCGGGATCATACTGTTCGATCCGGTATGAGGGCACTTGAATTTCCACTGGTACCACTGCGTCAACACCAAATGCTAAGGAGAAAGGAGTTTCACCTGTCGATGTACAAGCCGTGGTTCTATAGGCCCATAATACTTCTGGCAGAAGTTCTGGCCACACCCCTTTACATTCACTTAGCTTGGTCTTTAAATGATGCTTTATAATTTTATTCACTGCCTCGACCTGCCCATTCGCCTGTGGATGATATGGAGAAGTACGGAGATTACGTATCTTCCATTTGTCGCAAAATTCATCAAAGGCTGCGTTGTCGAACTGCGTTCCGTTATCGGTAATTATGGTATGAGGAAGTCCGAAGCGACATATAATATTTCTCCACATAAACTTAGTAGTTTGTCTTTCAGTAATTTTGGCTAATGGTTCTGCCTCGGCCCATTTGGTGAAATAATCAACCGCCACGATCGCGAACCTATTCTGTCCCTTTCCCATAGGTAAGGGACCGATGATATCGATCCCCACTGAGCAAAAGGCCAAGGGCTGTCGACTGGGGTCATCCGCTCAGACGGTACGCGAGGTATAGGTTGATATCGTTGACACTTGTCGCATTTTTTTGAAAATTCTATGGCGTCTGTTTTCATAGTAGGCCAATAATATCCTTGCCTCATCACTTTATATGCTAGAGATCGCCCCCTGGGATGATTACCACATGCCCCCTGGTGTACTTCATCTATAACACGATGTGCTTCTTCTGGGTGAAGACACCTCAAATAAGGCAAGGAGAAGCTTTTTCGCAACAAGATTCCATCTTGTAAGGTGTACCTGGCAGCTCGGAGCTGAATTTGTCTTGCAGCTTTCTTATTTTCTGGTAGGTATCCATCTCTGAGATAAAGGATGATAGGATCCATCCAGCATGGAGACGATTGTAACGATATAACTTGCTCGGGAGCCACTTGGTCGATACGCGAGAGTTGACGGTGCTCGATGGGGATCGAATGTGATAGTTCTGATTCTGGTGCAGAAGCGAGTTTTGCCAAGGAATCGGCCAGTTGGTTCTGCTCGCGAGGGATATGGAATATTTTGTAAGTCTTCAGTTTGGCGAGCAGGATGAGGACACGAGACTTGTACAAGGCCATTCTTTCTTCTTTGGTTTCGAATTCGCCAAGAACTTGGTTGACAATGAGCTGGGAGTCGCTATGAATTATCAAATTCTGGACTGCGAGGACGACGGCTAGCTCGAGGCCGACAATAAGGGCCTCATATTCTGCTTCATTATTGGAGATGCGTGATTCAAAACGCAGAGCGTATTGAAAATGCGACCCGTCTGGAGCCACTAAAATCAGGCCCGCTCCACTGCCACCGGCCCGTGACGACCCGTCTACAAAGAGTGACCAAGAAGGCTGGTCGCTGGTCATAGCGCTATCTTCAGAAGAATATGTAAATTCGGCGATGAAATCAGCCACAGCTTGGCCCTTGACTGCGGTCCTAGGACAGAATGAAATATCATGCTCGCTGATCTCGACCGCCCATTTAGTTAAGCGTCCGGAAGCCTCAGGCTTTTGGAGGACTTGACGTAGTGGATGATTCGTTGGTACTAAAATAGGATGGGCTTGAAAGTATGGTCGCAGTTTTCGAGCTGCCGTGATTAAGGCTAGGGCCAGTTTCTCCAAATCAGAATACCTAGTTTCTGCATCAACCATTGCTCGACTGATATAATAAACGGGCCTTTGTACCCCGGAATCTTCTCTTATTAAAGCGGCACTAACGGCCGTGGAAGACACAGATAAATAAAGAATGAGTTGCTCGTGTGCCATGGGTTTAGATAAAATGGGGGGAACGCTCATATATTGCTTCAGTTGTTGAAAAGCTTCTTCACATTGAGGTGTCCAATTCCAATCAGACTTGGCCGTTGCACGAAGGAGTTTGAAGAAGGGCAGGCACTTGTCAGATGCTCGCGAGATGAACCTGTTCAATGATGCGATGCGACCAGCTAGACGCTGAACGTCCTTCAGAGTCACTGGGGATTTCATCTCTATCAACGCTTTAATCTTTTCGGGATTCGCTTCAATTCCACGCTGGCCAACCATGAACCCAAGAAATTTTCCTGCAGATACTCCAAACGCGCATTTTTCTGGATTTAATTTCATCTGATACTTCCTCATCAGATCAAAGGCTTCTCGAAGATCTGGAATGTGGTCATCTTCATTGATGCTTTTCACGAGCATATCGTCGACATATACTTCCATGTTCCTACCGATTTGAGCAGCAAATATTTTGTTGACAAGACGCTGATAAGTGGCCCCTGCATTTTTGAGACCAAATGGCATTACCTGGTAGCAATATAGCCCTCGATCTGTGATGAAGGCAGTGTGTTGGCCATCAGGTGGATGCATCATAATCTGGTTGTAACCAGAGTAAGCATCCATAAAACTGAGGAGGGCGTGTCCAGCTGTCGAGTCGACCAACTGGTCGATTCGTGGTGTCGGGAAGCTATCTTTGGGACATGCTTTGTTTAAGTCTGAATAATCGACGCACATCCTCCATTTGCCATTAGCTTTCCGGACGAGAACTACGTTGGCGACCCACTGTGGGTAGTCAACTTCTTTTATGAAATTTGCCGCGAGCAGCTTCTCAACTTCAGTTTTGATCGCCATCTGTCTTTCTGCAGTGAAGGCGCGTCGACGCTGATGTACTGGTTTGTGCTTTGGATCAATGTTGAGACGATGTACGATGACATTAGGATCGATGCCCGGCATATCTTTATGAGACCAAGCAAACACGTCCTGGTATTCAGTGAGGAAACGAATCAAATTTTCGCGGTGGATACTATTTAAAGAGGAACCGATGTACACGATCTTAGACTGGTCGTCTTCGGTCAAGTGGATCGCCACTGTTTCCTCCCCTGGAGTTCCTGATTTTAGAGCACTTTCCCTTGGATCCAGCGCGGAGGTGAGAACGTCGGATGAACCTTGAACTATTTCCATGACAGGCGTCGCTTGAGCTTTCTTTCGATCTTGGAGGGCTATCTGGTAACAGGACCGTGCCTCCTGCTGACTTCCTCGCACGACCCCTATGCCATTTGAGGTCGGAAATTTAACGCATAAATATGAAGGGTGCAAGGCCGCTCCAACCTTAGTTAGTGACGGTCTTCCCAAGATGGCGTTATACGCTGATTTTCGATCCACGACGAGGAAGTTTACGAAGACGGTGGTCTTCGCTGGACTCTCCCCAAAGGTGACTGGGAGATCGATACTTCCTTCAGGTGTCACCACTTCTCCTCCAAAGCCGACAAGAGGGGTTGATACTGGCTTGAGGAGGTTTCTGGCAAGTGCCATCTTGTCGAAAGCCTCCAAATACAGAATATCGGCCGAGCTACCTGTATCCACCATAATTCGATGAGTCAGATAATTTGATACCTTCAGTGTGACTACGATGGAATCTTCATGAGGGAAATGAATTCCCGCTGCATCTTCGAGGGTGAAAGAAATTGGGGGAGGGCTAGCCTTCGAAGAGTTGGACGTTTGTTCCAGCCAATAGATCTGCTGGGGTTCTTTGGACGCCTTTCGGGCGTATGCCTTTCTTGAAGCTTGAGAGTCACCCCCGCAGGCTGGACCCCCGACGATAGTGCGAATTTCTCCTGCGGGCTCAGCATCCTCTTGGTCGGTTTGATGATGAGACGGTTCCTTTTGGCGAGATGAGGTCTTCGCCCTTTCTGGTGACCTATTTTTACGAGTAACATAATCCTGGAGATGGCCTTTTCGAATAAGAGCTTCGATATGGTCTCGTAGGGAGATACAGTCCTGGGTCCTATGCCCATGATCTTTGTGAAAGTAACAGAACTTACTCTTATCTCTCTTCTCGGGATCGGACTTAATCTTTGCAGGCCACTTCACATATGGCTTGTGTTTTATCTCCATTAGAACCTTTTCAGGAGACCGATTAAGAGGAGTGTAATTATGATATTTACCAGAGTAAGGCTTCCTGGGAGAGCGATCGCGCTGATCGCGATGGTATTTCTTATCTGTAGAAGTTCCTTCTGGCTTGCGTTTCTTACTTTGCACTCCATGACGTGTCAATGCGACTTCTTCTGCATTGATATATTTCTGAGCTTTGGCTTGGAATTCCGCCATAGTTTTCGGCGGGCTCTTATCCAAGGCAAACCTAAATTTCTCGCTCGTTATTCCGGCGATGAGGGCGGTGAGACCCTTTTCTTCAGTGTAACCCTCGGTTTGAACGGCTTCGGCAGTGAATCGTACTGTGAACTCTTTTATTGTCTCCACATGTTGCTGTTTCAGGTTCATCAGATGGGAGGCTGGCTTTTTAATGCGAATACTTCCCATGAATTGAGAAAGAAATATCTCCGACAATTGAGAAAAGGAACTGATGGAAAGTGGCTTTAACCCCCGAAACCACGTACGAGCCGCTTCCTTCAATGTAAGGGGAAAAGCCCTACACATGATTTCTGAACCATGTCCCTCCAACTCCATGAGGGACCTATATGTTTCCAGATGTTCCAGAGGATCGCCAATGCCTGTATACGGAGCGATAACAGGCGTTCGATACTTTCTGGGCAACGGGGCTTCCATGACCTCGCTTGTGAAGGGAGATTCAGATTGATGTATAGCCGCCATGACAGCAGATGGCCGATTTGCCTGGTATCTCTGCTCCATGACATCAAAACGGTCTTGGATTCTTTTGAGATCCCCTTCCCATGGCAAGGTATAGCTAGACGTTTCGGCGTTGGAGCCTTGCGGTTGAGGTTGTCGAGACGAACTGGAATGTATCGAATGTGGAGACGGCGCAGGGGGATGGCCGCCAAGTGGCGGGACCTGTGGTTCATCCATAGAATGCCTGGAAGCAACTGGTATGGGTGGAGGTGGTAACCCCTCGGAGGGTTGTCTTTGCGGTTCAGGGAAGTGCTGATCAAGTCGATTTGACAGTGCCTGAACTCCGGCGTTTAGAGTTAGGAGAGTGTTCCCGAGGAATCGTAGGACATCATCCTGATTTTCAGAAGCCCCCAATAATGGATTTGTTGATGGCATATTTGGGGCTCCTTGAGGGATATCCGTCGGAACAGGTGGGAGGGCAGGTGCGGATTCCGTCTCACCGGGCGGAGGTGGTGCCTGCCTTGAAGTTGAAGGATGAACAGTCTTTTTAGGAGGCATCACCGAAGGATTTTGATCGGTGGTTAACACGATTGATTTTGATGATCAAGTCGTTCCCACAGACGGCGCCAAACTGTTAATGTCAGATTTTGTAACGAGATCCTCCGGCTTTTCTCCTTCGCTCCAGGAGGGATTTCCACCACCAGACCTGAAACAAGACAGCGAATAAGGGTGGCTGGGGACCAGCCGTTAGCCCTCCGACGCTTAAGTTAGGCCACAGAAGAGAAGCCAAGCAAAACGGGACCCAGATTGAATGATGAGTACGTACCTCCTATTCAAGGGAGCCATCCCCTTATATAGATCTGAAACAATCCAATCTGTTACGTGAGATGTCGAAATCCCGTTGATGTCGCATACGATACTGAGAATCCGCTGATTTCGTGGGATAAGATCCTATCTTTTTAGTCAGATCCAACCCAATGATTTCTTCCAACAATCACGCCCCTAGATGGCAATCCTTTGAAATCCGGATGGATCCGGCCAGAAGCCATAGTTAGAGTCATGGCCTCCGAAAAGGAAGGAGACGCCCGCAGCTGGGAGTCATGACCTCCGAAAAGGAAGGAGACGCCCGCAGTAAAGCTGCTCGCAGGTTAAAATGTGGTCGCGAGTCCAAGTACATACTTTGGGTGTAATATCTTTCAACGACTTGTGAGAAGGTCTACTCGCGAATCTAGTTTTCCGTATTTGACTATCCATGACTCCTGACCAGATGATCTCGAGAGTCGAATGGGCGTCCCGCACTTGTCCAATATTCGACTCTCGATCAGATGATCTCGAGAGTCGAATGGGCGTTCCGCACTTGTCCAATATTCGACTCTCGATCAGGTGATCTCGAGAGTCGAATGGGCGTTCCGCACTTGTCCAATATTCGACTCTCGATCAGGTGATCTCGAGAGAATAATGGACATTTCCACATGAAATTTTATCTCCACCATTTTGCCTATAACATAGGGCCTTTTGCCTCTGTCTTGGGTAGGTGTTGTTTTCGTATCTATCTTAGGTTCTGCGGCGGGCCGTTTCCGATCTATCGCACTTTTTTCTTTGCTTATGTTGTGCGTTTCGGCAATCCTTACTCCTTCTCTTTTTTGCCTTTCTGGCCTGAGGTTCACCCGTGTCGCGGCTTCTTCTACCAGGTGTGCTTTGGTGGCCAATTCTAGAAAAGAGTGAAAACTATTCCCTGACAACTCGTATGATATCATTGGGTCCAGGGCTCGCATGCACATCTTTATCTGTTCTTTCTCGCTGGGTAACTCTTGACATTGAGCATCTATTGTCCCCCACCGATCCATGAATCTCTCCACGGGTTCGTCCTGTCTCTGTCGGATCAAGGCCAGATCTGTTACTGACGTTTCTCTTTCTATAGAGAAGAATTTTGAGATAAAACTGTCTCGCATTTGCTCCCATGACTTTACTGATCCGGCTGGTAGCGACATGTACCATTGGAAAGCTTTCCCTGTCAGCGTTGACCCGAATAACCGCATACAGTACTGTGGGACGGTAGACCAATTCCCCAATGCTGTGAGGAAGCGAGTGATATGTTCCTCTGGCGACCCCCTACCATCAAATTTTTTGAAATCCGGACATCTGAAGTTGACCGGAAATGGCATTTCTTCTATCTCCAACGGGTATGGGACCTGATATTTGTACCCAGTTCCTCTTTCCTTCTCCTTCTCTTGTCGCATGAGACTTATAATTGTTTGCGACAGCTCTTCTCTCGTCATTTGCGTAGTCGGGACTATTATTCGTTCCGCTGGAACTCTCTTGGCCTGGGTAAGTGGTTCGGCACTAGCTGGCTCTTCTGCTGCCCCCTGAGATTCTTCGGCTAATGGGCGCGTAGGTGGTGCAAGGCTTCGAGCAGTATTCTGAGCTATTAAAGTGGTCAATGCTTCCTGAATCACCCTCATTCGTTCATTCGTTTCCCGATTAGCCTGAACTAATCTGTCGATCTGATCTTGGACTGTGGGCAGTTCGTCTGCTTCGTATGATCCCTCCTCTGCCTCTGCTACTTGAACCATTGCGATCATCACTGGTCGGGCCTTCTGAACCTGCCCCTGTCCTGGCTTGGGAATTTTCATGGGCTGGGAGCTCCTCGCAATCGCGGTTTTGGTGGATTTATATGTGGCACGGGTGATCTTGGACAATGGCGGAAACTGTTCCATCGTCATCGCAGGCACCGAGGACGTGGTTGATGCGGCCTGACAGTTGGTGGAGATCTTCTGCCCTTGTTTTGGTCGCCATTGTCTCTTGGTTGCTGAGCGAGGTCTTGCAATATTTACCTTCTTGTATGCTGCTAAGCTGGCTGCTTTCTTCTGCTCTTTCTTCTGCCAGCGCGTTTCGACCAACTGCCATCCTGAACTAGAAGCAGTAGTAGTGGTTGGGATGAAGCGAGGGAAGCTGAAGCCTCCAGTGGTAAGGAAGGTGCACGAACTGGTCATTGAGCATGCCATTTCTTCGGTCTGTCCTAGTATCTTGCTAATTCTGGTGTGTCATAAAAATCGTTAGAACAGTTCACAAGTGCGGTCGGGAGTATGAGCCCATTGATCGCAGTGCATAAACCGACAAAATAAGCAAGAAGGAGACAAAATACGTGTAGTTGTGGAAATTGTGGGTTCGAAAACCTTTTAAATGTCTATTGCCTTAAAGATGAAGGGAAGAACGTTCCCGTTGAGAGTCGCCAGTTTGACGCCCGAGGGGCGCCGAAACATTACGCCTCGCGGTAACTTTCTTATGTGTAGATTCGTGTTTGTAAGTGGTTGATCTTAGAGTGTTCCTATATTCAGATATAACTAGAGATCCTGGTATAGTTCGATCCCCAGCAGAGTCTCCAGTTTGTTAGAACTAGAGAATGAAAATTCTCTGAAAATGTTGGGTTTTGTTGCTCTGGGGTTCTGAATAATAGAAATATTTATAGACAATCACAAGCATTCACAAAATACGCAAGAGAAGAGATATCGCAAGGCGAATTTTATTCCAGAGATTCTGAGATCTTATACATTCCAGGCCGTGATCTGGCACGAGCCCTTAATTACATCGAATGATCGATGACCCTTGATTAAAAGGCAAAAGACTAGTCAGCGGGGACCATGGTTTCAGAGTTCATAGTCATGGAGACCTGTGTTTTGGTGGTCGTAGGGACCTGTGTTTGTATGGTCGCGGGGACCTGTTGTTTGTATGGTCGCGGGGACCTGTGTTTGTATGGTCGCGGAGACCTGTATTTGTATGGTCGCGGAGACCTGTATTTGTGGTGTTCTGTTATAGACTGAATCGTCTTTGTACGAGTCGGATGTCTATGTCCCATGTTTTGACCGGAGATCCGGGCTGAGACTGTCAGGGTTTATGGCCGGGAAGGACGACTCTGGGCCCGCGCCTGTCAATGTAGGGACAGGTGACCTCGGGAAGTCCATTCCACGGTTGTATGTACCTGAGCAGCTCAACCAGCGGATGCCGTTTTGGATGGGTAGGGCACCGACTGTTCTTGAAGCGTCAGTCTTTAACAAATTGTGTGTGATAGTTTAGAACTCTCCTGATGTGGTTTACCGTGTTAACCATAATCCCCTTTGCTTAGTCCGGGCCTGAATCCGGGTCACGTTATGATAGTACATGTAATGATGATACATCAGTGTAGTTCTGGGCACTGGTGGCCTCTCTTCGGGAGGATTGATCCATTCGTCTCGTCGGATCGGGTCGGATCCCAAAGGCTCACGTTCTGCTCATTGGGCAGCCCGGATGAGTCATTTGACCGTTCTATTGCGTCCGGAATGCTCGAAATACCCAAAATAGGCCCAAACGGGGATTGAAAACGTTATAGAACGAGGATTTAAGGGTGCTGGAATGAACGCTCAAGGTGCTGATTTTTGCGATCCGCTGGCCTGATTTTCTGGATACGCTGGGGCCAGTGCGTCCAAAAAATGTATTTTTCCAATCCGCTGGCCTATTTTGCAACCCGCTGGGGCCAAAGCGTCCGAAAAATGTATTTTCTCGATCCGCTGGCATATTTTACGACGCGCTGGGGCCAGTGCGACCAAAAATAACTTTGTTTATGATTTATTTGATCCGTCGGCCTATTTTGCGATGCGCTGGGGCCAGTGCGTCCGAAAAATAACTTTGTTTATGATTTATTTGATCCGCTGGCCTATTTTGCGATGCGCTGGGGCCAGAGCGTCCGAAAAATAACTTTGTTTATGATTTATTTGATCCGCTGGCCTATTTTGCGATGCGCTGGGGCCAGAGCGTCCGAAAAATAACTTTGTTTATGATTTATTTGATCCGCCGATGGCTTTTCTGATGCGCCGGATCACTTTTATGATGCGCTGGGATCAGCGCGTCGAAAAGGGTGACTTGAGTTATTTCATCTCCAGACCTGTTATGGTCGGAGGTGCGATTTTCGGTGAAGGGATCCGGTGATCGGAAAAGGATTCCGGCGACGAGGTTCTCTCTCTCTCTCGCTGAATCGTCCGAATGAGGTGGTGGGAGGGGGTATTTATAGGTAAAGTCGCCCAATAGGCGATCGACATGTGTAGCGCATCGAGAAATTCGGTCGGCGCGTCGATTAAAGTCGCTTGACGCGTATCGAAATGGTGGGAGTCCGGAAGCTGATTTGCAGGACGCGCCAGCTGCCAGTGCGCCCTGAAATTGGCTGATTTTTTGGATGCGCCGGGTGAATTTTGGACGTGCTGGAGGTAGTGCGTCCTAAAATTCGGAATGATGAAATTACTTGACGCGCCGGGTGAATTTGTGGATGCGCTGGAGGTAGTGCGTCCTAAAATTCGGAATGATGAAATTACTTGACGCGCCGGGTGAATTTGTGGATGCGCTGGAGGTAGTGCGTCCTGAAATTCAATCCGTCCGAATTTCCTGATGCGCTGGAGGATTTTTGTGATGCGCTGGGGGTACTGCGTCTTGAAATTCATTTTCTGAATGCGCTGGACGTATACGTGTTTCCCAAACTTGGGTTTTGCAAATTGGGGGATTTGTGGGGTCCGCCTCGCGATGAATGCCGATGCACTGCTCCTATATTTTTATAATTGAGGTAATCCTCCCAGATTTTGACAGTTTTGGTCATAAGGATCGATGGGGTCCACCGCTGGCTCAATTTCCTGTTCTTGGTCAAGTCTGATGCGTGTCGCGATTCGTGCTGCGATTTCCGATGCACTGGCCCTAAATTTGACCGAGTGATGGTTTGGGCATTTTGGAATCATCGTTTCGGGGACCCTCACTTTTGGGACCCCAACAGGGCCGACCACTCAAAAAGTGCCTAGAGTGTTCTCATTTTATATCACCCGGTCTGATGAAATTTTTGACATTATGTTGGCCAAAAAATTTATCAAAGTACCTAATAATCATAAAATTCCTATGAATAAAGAAATGAAGAAAACCCAATATTATAAGTGGTATGGAACTTGTACCCATTCTACTAATAATTGTGTGGTTTTCAAGAATATCATTCAAGAAAACATTGATGAAAGGCTGCTCAAATTTCCTGAAAAGGAAAAGGAGGCGATGCTGATCGATATCGATTAACATTCACCTAACATGGAAGTGAACATGGCCATAGTCAATATACAAAGGTTGACTTGACCACAACAAAAGATTAATTTGGGCCCTTGTGATCAGCATGAAGAAACACAACGACTTATTCGGAGGCGCTGCTCTCCTTAACACATGATCGAGTTCTCCAAACACTGGTTGAGAACAACACTAGGTGATTTCAATAAGTCCCAATTGTGCACCTGATGTGCAGGAATGATTCGATTGACCGTAGAGTCACCACAACTAGTTAAATGTAGAAGGACAGAACGATTTCATACTGACCAGACTCGGCTAGATTTATGGCCGAGACATGGGATGGTCAAGCCACGACTCGACCGAGAAGGAGAATGGAAGAGATTGAGTCACCTAAAGTTTCCAACTATGCTCGAAGGGATGACTCTCACTCAAAAGCGACATTGGCTACAAAGGCAAGCTAAACTAAGGAAATTGACTCACATAAACAATGAATCTTAATCAAGATGAACATTAAGGGTTGTTCAACAAAGGGATGGATGTTTGCCAGCCCCAAGTGCAAGGCCGCGATGTAGTAATAATCGATTGTGAGACCGAGATCGTCCTCGAGAATTATGTAACTAACCAAATTTCAATCGTTCTAACAACTAAACTAGGATTCTCAGAAATTAAAAATAAAGCATAAACGGAAATTTAATTAAGAAAATATCAGAATTTAAAGTAACTAGAGCATTAAGGATCCACTTGTAGTAATCTTAATGTTAATCCATTCACAAAGCACAATCACAATCCGAATCGATGTCCTATCTCTATCCAATTGGAACATATAACATTTAAAAGCACATAATAGTCCAAACTCAAATCGGAACTTCAACTTCTAGTTCTACTTATACATGGAAAACATGAACTTGTGGCACTTCGAAGCATCAACCATATCCTGAGATCATGGCGGATCTAGGGTTTCTACAATCCAATTCTCATAAAACCATAATAATCAATCTCAGAAACTCTTAAGTAACTCATGTACTTAGCACACAAGCTCTCAGAATTGTCTAAAAATACCAACTTTATTCAAACTAGAACTTGAAAATTTTAAAACAAAAGATTAGAGTACTTGCATGAACAAATTAGACATTAAAACTAACTACAAGCTTTTCCTCTTAGCTGTAGTTAAGAGGTTCTGCCAACCATTAACATGATTGAACTAAAGAAAAGAAAAACTAGAAAAAATATAAAAACTAGAACAAACTAAAAGAACTTGGAGTTGTAGAATTTCCACTTCGAATCTCTCCACCTCTAGCACTTCTAAGACTCTTCTAGGATTGTTTAGGAAAGATGTGGAGGTGTTCTTTTATAGAGAAAATCCGCCACCGCCTTGGAATCTTTGAGAGAATGTGTAACTTTTTCGTAGTTGGAGTCGGTCCTGGTTAACTGGTCACTTGATTTAATCAGCCTGATGAACCCCGCCTTTAGCAATCACTTGATTTCTCCTTTAATTGTTTGAGTGACCTTGACCGTCATCCTCCGGGGCAACTGCTTATGCAGCTGATATCCTTCCTTTATTGGTAACCTGTGCTCGACTAGACTATGATCTAGTCTTGGCATCTCTTCATACTCCCATGTAAAACCATCAACAGACTCTCTAAGCATGGTTATAAGTTCATCCTAAACCTTTGGTGAAAGGCGGCCACTAATAAAGGTAGGTTTAGGATGTTGTTTAGTTCCTAGATTTACTTTAATCAACAGGTCTTGAACTTGGGCTTGTGAATCTTCAAGTTTTTCAGGTGCCTTTTTTCAGATCAATGATGTTTATACCATTATCGTCCACTTGGTCGAGTGGTATTACAGTGTCGACTAGATTTACAAAACAATCGTCCTCATCTTCAAGACTTTCTTCGAGCTCCTTTATTATGGCCGTGAAGTTGGCCATGTTTTGACTAGTCAAAGTTGTACCAGTCATGAGACCTCTTCAATAGTGTATTTCGGGTCCAACCAATAAGTAACGATATTTATCGGTTGTTCACCTTCAAGATGAAGAATCGCGGATATATCCTACACTATGCTATCTGGGTTCTTTGCCGCGGAGATCCCAATTGGACATCCATATTTATTTCTCCCAGTGAACCGTATGTAACGCCCCGGTTTTCATTACTCGGGTGTTGAGCCCGAGTTCTGAAAACCCGAGTGTAAACATTCAAAGATTCACTTTACAGTATAATTTTTTAATTTAAAACGCAATAGAAGAAAATCAAGACATATAATGTCCAATATAAATCAAACTGTACTAGTGGCGCCCATAGGGCTTATACAAATCAATTGTCTCAATATTACATTAATAAAAAAAATCAAAAGAAAGAAACACTGCAAGTAGACTTGTGTCGCACCACCTTTCAACTTCTCATCCAAAGATACCGGCATCAACTGTTATGATTCGATAGCGTTAAAACGCTATCATAGTGAGGTAAAAACCCTCCAAAATTACCAGGCATGATAGCAGTTAAGTAAAGACCAACTAAAGATAATATATTGCACCATAAGCAATTTATACAATTCTAAAAGAAGTGACATTTAAAACAATCAAATGTAACAATTTACTCATATTATAAATACCAACAAATTATAACATTCAATCCATATATTCCAACTTTAATCCCGTTTACCTGAATGTGTGCATGCAAATGTTCTTTAGCCTGGGGATGTACATCTGTTGAACCTCCAATTTATACATTGCATTGCCCATTACATGACAAGATTTGCATGATTTTCATGGTTTAAAGGCCTACCTAACATATGTTTTGTGAGTATAGGGATGAGAGCGGACTTCATTCAATTACAAGCCAAAAGAATGCTTCTAGAGCTTTTGGATGAAGATGAAAGGAGACCAAAGAAAGGAGAAAGCAAAGAGAAGAGAGAGAAGAAGAAAAAGGAGAAAAAGAAGAGAAGAAGAGTCAAATGGAAGACAGGCCGACCGGTCATGACCGGTCGGCCATGAAGGCTGACCACATTACATTGGAGCCCGACCGGTCATGACCGGTCGGCTGTATACATTGGACAAGGTGGGAACAAAGCCCGACCGGTCATGACCGGTCGGGCACACACACTGGATGATGGAAAATCTGGTCCGACCGGTCATGACCGGTCGGCTACACTTGCTGGATGAATGGACAGCCAGTCCGACCGGTCATGACCGGTCGGCTGTACTCACTGGAATGCTTGGAAATCAGTCCGACCGGTCGTGACCGGTCGGCGCTACGTAAGATCAGTCCTTTCTAAATCAGGACTCCGAAAAACACTGCGCAATGCGTAGTCTTTCGCAGAATTCGACGCAAGGGAGATTGTTTGCTATAAAAGGACACCTAGGGGCTCTCCCTAAGGTATCAGAGAGGCTAGGGAACGTGAGTTTGGAGGGTGAAGGCGATTGTGGAGCGGCTGCAACTCTCCTATTCGGGTTTTTCTATTTTATGCTTTATTTCAGAGTTTTTAGTTGTAGCATGACTATGCTCGGCTAAAACCTCTCAGTTAAGGCTGAGAGGTGAAGCTTGTAGCTAATACTATGTTGATTTCAGTTTAATTCAAGTAATTTACATTCAAGTTTGGATTTTTTGCATGGTTTAGTTCCAAATAATGGTAGTTTGAGATGTTTTATCCGAGTTTGTGTGCTCCGGACATGAATTCCTTTTAATTCTCTGAGATTATCATGTTTGTTTATCTAAATTCGGATTATAGTAATCCTTGAGCAGGCCATAGTCCAGAGGCATGGCTGTTATTCCGCAGGCTATAGTTAGAGTTTTGCATTGATTGAATGGAACTAAAACTTGGAAGTTCAACTTGAATGTGATGGAATGTGTGTGAATGCTTTATTTTCCAACTAGATGAGAGATAGGACTTCAAATCTAGTTGTGTTCTCTATTTGGATTGACTGAATTGACATAGGATTGCTACAAGTGGATCCTTGAAAGCCTTAGTACTTAATATCTCTGATTTTTTCATTAAATTCCTGTTTTAAGTAAGCACCCTTTTAAATCTGATTTCCTTTAAAAAGCCGAGTTGCTGGAGTGATTTGGTAGCTGTTACTATTTCCCTGTGGATCGACCTCGGTCTTACCGAGATTTATTACTACATCGCAGCCTTACACTTGAGGCGAGCGAACAAGTTTTTGGCGCCGTTGCCGGGGAAATTAGATAACGGTTTTCAAATAATTTCAGTGGCTGTAGAAGTAGAAATAGTTAGGCGTTTTGATTTTCTTAGAACTAACAAGTTTTTCTGTTATGTAGGAGTTTTTTCTCTAGTTCAAGCGCATCAGGTGATACCCTTCTAATTTAGCTTCTGCAGAATTTTCTTTCAGTTTCAGATTTTAGTTTCCTAGAATAGGATTAGTTTCAGTTTCTGGTTGAGTGGTTTATGTCCCGTTGGGAACGTAACCATTCGAATCGTCTCCAATCTGAAGGTGGTTTAGTTGGACCATTGTCAGTCCATAGACGAGTCCGGAATTATCAAGAGCATTGTGAAAGTTTGGGGAGTATGGATCAAACACCCTTAAGGAATCCTCCCCCCCTACTCCAACCACAAACGCAAATCAGGAAGGAGTAGGAGAGAATGAGGTACATAATGTTCCTCCAATGAGATCACTACGGGATTACCTACAACCTGCTCGTACAATTACACCTTCTTGCATAGTTCTACCAGCTAACGGTGGGACCCTTGACATAAAACCGGGAGTAATCCAATTTTTACCTAAATTCCATGGGCTAGACTCTGACCGCCCATACTTACACTTGCAAGAATTCGAAGAAGTGTTGGCCACCTTGCATTATCCCAATGTTTCTGGGGATACAATCAGACTTAAACTTTTTCCCTTCACTTTGAAAGAAAGAGCCAAAGATTGGCTTCACTCTCTTAGACCATATTCGATTGGGTCATGGGTTGAGATGAACCGGGAATTCTTGAAAAAGTTCTTCCCGGCTCATAAAACAAACACTCTTCGAAGGGCCTAATGAATTTCTCAGCTAAAGAGGGTGAATCATTCTTTCAATGTTGGGAAAGATTTAAGGAACTCCTGCTTGCTTGCCCACATCATGGCTATGAGAGTTGGCGAGTTATAAATTTTTTCAATGATGGATTAAGTTCCAATATGCGCCAATTTGTGGAAATGATGTGCAATGGCAAGTTTATGAGTAAAAATCCAGATGATGCTTGGAGTTACTTGGACATGTTGGCTGAAAACGCCCAATCTTGGGATACCTCGGATAAACCCAAGAACCCCAAGCCTACTCAAGAGAAAGGAGGAATATATGTCCTTAAAGAGGAAGACGACGTGAATGCAAGGATAGCCAACCTCACAAGGAAGGTTGAGGCCATGAAACTTAGCAAAAATGGAGTTTTCAAGTCCAAGGAAGCTATTGAAACCACATGTGGGATTTGTCTCACCGACTTACACGCTACGCAAGATTGTCCCACAATTCCTGCATTTAAGGAAGTGCTGCAAGAGACAGCCAATGCCACATATGGTTATCAACGGCCCTTCAATGGACCGGTAGGTAATACATACAATGAGAGTTGGAAGAACCACCCGAATTTCAGTTGGAAGAATGCTCCTACGGGCAATCCTACCAACTCCCAAAGAGGGCCACCCATGCAAAATATGGCCCCACCTCAATTCTCATTGGAGGATACCTTGAGAGCGTTTATGCAAGGGCAAGCACAAATAAATGAATCGAATCAACAATTGTTCCAAGAGCTGAAAGTCTCGGTTGATGAGATTAAGGGACGCTTGAATGCTAGGGAAGGGACCTTTCCGGCCCAACCTCAGCCCAATCCAAAGCAAGTACATGAAGTAAGCATCCCTAATCCTTCCAACCAAAACATGGAGCAAGCTAAATCTATTACCACCCTTAGAAGTGGTAAACAAATTGACAAAACTATTCCGGTGAAGGCCGATGAACCTAATGATCCGATAAATTCTGAGGATGAAAATGGATCTAACTTAGCCCCACAACAACCGGAACGCATTTACAAGCCCATAGCACCATTCCCATCGAGATTGGTTGCCCCAAAATCTCTCCCAAATTCTCAAGATATTCTAGAAATTTTCATACAAGTCAAGATCAATATCCCTTTGCTTGATGCCATCAAACAAATTCCCTCTTATGCCAAGTTTCTAAAAGACCTATGCACAACAAAACGCAAATATAATGTGCAGCAAAAGGCCTTCTTAACTGAGCAAGTTAGTGCCATCCTCACTCAAAAGACTCCCCCAAAATTCAAAGATCCCGGTAGTCCCACCGTCTCATGTATCATTGGAGACTACCGGATTGAACGTGCCTTGTTAGACTTGGGGGCGAGTGTGAACTTGATCCCATACTCGGTATATGAGCAATTGGGCCTTGGTGAATTAAAACCCACCAAAACCACATTGCAACTCGCCGATAGATCTATCCGTGTACCGAGGGGGATAGTTGAGGATGTTCTAGTCTAAGTTGACAAATTCTACTACCCGGTAGATTTTATAGTCTTGGACACACAACCGGTTTTGGATGCTAGCACCCAAATACCGGTGATATTAGGCCGCCCATTCCTTGCCACATCAAATGCAATCATCAATTGCCGGAATGGGGTGATGCAACTATCTTTTGAAAACATGACACTAGAGGTAAATGTGTTTCATTTGGGCAAAAGACATAGGGATGTCGATGATGATGAGTTCTTTGATGTGAACATGCTCGAAACTTTTGAAGAAGAAGAACTCCTCCAACTTGAACCACTAGAAAGCTTGGAGACATGCTTAGCACATTTCATGGATTCCGAAGATCCCATCAGTAGTGAGATTGTGCAAGCATTAAATATAGAAAGATCGGTAGTTGATACTAGCCGGTGGAGGCCCCACTTTGAAAGATTGCCACCAACCACATCAAGGCCTCTACCGTCTAACATCAAACCACCAAAGCTTGACCTCAAACCGCTGCCATCAGAGCTTAAATACGTATATTTGGGTCAAGAGGAAACGTTCCCAGTTGTCATTGCCTCCCACCTAGAGAAAGACCAAGAGCTCAAGTTGATTGAGCTACTCAAAGAACATCGGGAAGCCATAGGTTGGACAATAGCGGATCTCAAAGGGATAGATCCTTCAGTTTGCACTCACCGTATACACCTTGAAGAAGATGCAAAAACGTCTAGACAACCTCAAAGAAGGCTAAATTCAAACATGATGGAGGTTGTCAAAGCCGAGGTGTTGAAGCTATTGGATGTGGGTATTATCTACCCCATCTCAGATAGCCAATGGGTGAGTCCTACCCAAGTTGTCCCCAAGAAATCCGGTATTACCATCATTGAGAACGCCAACAACGAACTTATACCGACAAGGGTGACAACCGGTTGGCGTATGTGCATTGATTATAGGAAGCTCAATACAGTTACTAGGAAAGACCACTTCCCTCTCCCATTTATGGATCAAATATTGGAGAGGTTGGCAGGCCATTCCTATTATTGCTTCCTAGATGGCTATTCTGGATACAACCAAATTGAGATAGCTCCGGAAGATCAAGAGAAAACCACTTTTACATGCCCGTTTGGCACCTTCGCTTATCGAAGAATGCCATTCGGGTTATGTAATGCACCCGCCACATTTCAACGATGCATGTTGAGTATTTTCTCGGACATGGTGGGAGAGTTTCTTGAGGTATTCATGGATGATTTTTCTGTTTTTGGTTGTACATTTGAGGAGTGTCTCAAGCACTTGAAGTTGGTCTTGATGAGGTGTGAGGAAAAGCAACTTGTATTAAACTGGGAAAAGTGCCATTTCATGGTACAAAGAGGAATATCCTTGGACATATCATCTCGTCCAATGGAATAGAAGTAGACCGGGCGAAAATTGACATAATTTCCAATCTACCACCACCCAAAAGCATACGCGATGTGCGGTCCTTCCTTGGACACGCCGGTTTTTATCGAAGGTTTATAAAGGACTTTAGTCACATCTCAAGGCCTTTATGTAACCTTCTACAAAAGGAGAACCAATTCGAGTGGAGTGCCGAATGTCAATTAGCTTTTTCAAAGCTAAAAGAGATGTTAACAACCGCTCCTATCATGCAACCACCAGATTGGTCCACTCCTTTTGAGTTGATGTGCGATGCAAGCGATTTTGCTATTGGGGCGGTGTTAGGTCAAAAGAAGGATAAAAAGCCCCATGTCATCTACTACGCAAGTAGGACCTTGAATCCTGCCCAAGTTAACTATTCGACTACGGAGAAAGAGCTCCTAGCTGTCATTTTTGCCTTGGACAAATTCAGACCATACTTAATAGGATCCAAAGTTATCGTTTATACAGATCATGCGGCGCTGAAATACCTTCTTTCCAAGAAGGATGCTAAGCCCCGTTTGCTAAGATGGATCCTACTCCTTCAAGAATTCGATTTGGAGATCAAAGATAAGAAGGGAGTAGAAAATGTGGTGGCGGATCATCTATCCCGCCTAGTCCTACCAAATTCCATTGACGAGTCACCTATTGAGGACTCATTCCCTGATGAGCAACTCTTTGTTGCTATGCATCCACCATGGTACGCTGATATAGCCAATTATCTTTCCACAGGTGCAATGCCGACTCATTGGACTGCGCAAGACAAACGTAAATTTCTAAGGGAAGTGCGCAGATTTTTCTGGGATGAACCTCTATTGTTTAAATATTGCCCAGACCAAATTATAAGGAGATGCGTCCCCGATGATGAACACAATTCAGTCATCTCCTTTTGTCATGATCAAGCATGTGGGGGTCATTTTTCAGCCAAGAAAACAACTGTAAAAATTCTACAGTGTGGTTTTTATTGTCCCACATTATTTAAAGATACCCACGAGTTTTGCAAAGCGTGCGAGCGCTGCCAGAAGTTAGGAGGATTATCCCGTCGAAATATGATGCCTCTCATCCCAATTCAACATCTTGAAGTCTTTGACTGTTGGGGCATCGATTTCATGGGACCATTCCCCTCATCTTTTGGACATGTCTATATTCTGTTGGCCGTAGACTATGTGTCTAAATGGATAGAGGCTATCCCATGTAGAACCAACGATCATCGTACGGTTCTCAAGTTTCTCAAAGAAAATATACTTTCTAGATTTGGGACGCCTCGAGCCATTATTAGTGATGGTGGTTCTCACTTTTGCAATAAACCTTTTGAAACTTTGATGAAGAAATATGGTATTAGGCACAAAGTGAGTACCCCATACCACCCACAAACAAGTGGGCAAGCTGAAATCTCCAATAGGGAAATCAAACAGATTTTGGAAAAGACGGTGAGACCGGATCGCAAGGATTGGTCCCTAAGATTGGACAATGCACTTTGGGCTCACCGTACTGCCTACAAGACACCCATTGGAATGTCCCCTTATAGACTTGTCTATGGGAAAGCTTGCCACTTGCCTGTGGAGATAGAACACAAAGCCTATTGGGCAATTCGGGCTCTAAATTTTGACATTGACAAGGCTAGCTCGCTTCGCAAACTTCAATTAAATGAGCTTGATGAGATCCGGAACGATGCATATGAGAATTCTAGAATTTACAAGAGCAAGATGAAGGCCTTTCATGACAGGCATATCTTAAGGAAATCTTTCCATGAAGGGCAGAAAGTGCTCTTATATAATGCCCGACTTCATCTTTTTCCGGGAAAAATTACGATCTCGATGGACCGGCCTATATATTGTCAAAGAAGTTTTTCCTCATGGGGCTGTTGAGATTGAGAATGCAGCGAATGGTGACTGTTTCAAAGTTAATGGACAACGCCTTAAACCATTTGTTGAGAAATTTGATTCAGAGGACATGTCCATCTCCTTGAATGATCCTGTCTATCAGGATGATTGATCTCCTAGTCTGATGGAGGTATAGCATAGGTAGGTTTTATTTAGTTTTACTGTCTTAGTAGGATTTAGTTGTTGTAGTTGCAGACTTCCATGATCGCTCTCCCAGGTATTATTATTCTCACTCTCTCATTGTTTACCATTGCTCTCATGTTCATGCTAATTGACTATCTTTTTACATTGAGGACAATGCAAGATTTGGTTGGGGGGTGAGATGAGATCCCTTATCTAGAATATTGCAACATTTCGAGCTTCACATGTGGCAAATTTTTTTCGAATTTTCTAATATCTCAAAAATCTTTTAGAAAATCATGTTTCTATACATTCGAGAGGCTATGAGTAGAAGAGGAGGAGAAACGAAGTGTGTGATGTTGTAGTCTTGAATTTCTCCCACCATAATGGTGTTATATGATAGTTCCCCTATTGTTGTGATTGATAGAAAAATTTGAACACTTTTTACACCTAGTTCACATTACACGATTTTCATGAGTGACAGGTTTATGTGATTTGTGGATTAGCTAGACTTTGATTTAAAGGTGTTGAGCAGTCAGGCCGGGGTATTTTGTCCATCCTTGTCCATGGGAAAATAACAGAAGATATGGATTTCTAAAAATCCTATCTAATTTAAAAGAAAAAGGAAAGAAAGGATGAAATCGGGAAGGAAAGAAAAATGGTGAAAAATTCCGAAAAGGGCTACCTATTACCAACCGGGGGATGGTCGAACTGTAACCAAAGCTGGAAATGGAATGTAGTGTGAAAGCCGTCGGAAGGACGGTAAGGCAAATTCCTGTCATAGGCTTGCTGTTGCTCTGCGCATCTTAAAATCTTTGGTTTACTTAATCCATGAAGAAGATGATTCCAGGAACTCATGAGATGAACTTGCACTATGCACACTAGGTTGAATTTGTTCGAGCTCCTCTATTTATCAATCAGTCAGCGGGAACCTCATGTAAACACTTCTTATGTTTTGAGAATCCAAGGTTCAGCTTCTATCACCTAAATTTCTCCAAATTTTATATTTCTGCATCTTGGAATGGATAGAAACATGGATTCTGGAAGAGAGTTGGGTTTGGAGGTTTGAATTTGTTTCATGCATGTTTTGCTCGGGATTAGCAAAAAGCTGGTTGGGGGGTGTGTTGAACCTCCAATTTATACATTGCATTGCCCATTACATGACAAGATTTGCATGATTTTCATGGTTTAAAGGCCCACCTAACATATGTTTTGTGAGTATAGGGATGAGAGCGGACTTCATTCAATTACAAGCCAAAAGAATGCTTCTAGAGCTTTTGGATGAAGATGAAAGAAGACCAAAGAAAGGAGAAAGCAAAGAGAAGAGAGAGAAGAAGAAAAAGGAGAAAAAGAAGAGAAGAAGAGTCAAATGGAAGACAGGCCGACCGGTCATGACCGGTCGGCCATGAAGGCTGACCACATTACATTGGAGCCCGACCGGTCATGACCGGTCGGCTGTATACATTGGACAAGGTGGGAACAAAGCCCGACCGGTCATGACAGGTCGGGCACACACACTGGATGATGGAAAATCTGGTCCGACCGGTCATGACCGGTCGGCCACACTTGCTGGATGAATGGACAGCCAGTCCGACCGGTCATGACCGGTCGGCTGTACTCACTGGAATGCTTGGAAATCAGTCCGACCGGTCGTGACCGGTCGGCGCTACGTAAGATCAGTCCTTTCTAAATCAGGACTCCGAAAAACACTGCGCAATGCGTAGTCTTTCACAGAATTCGACGCAAGGGAGATTGTTTGCTATAAAAGGACACCTAGGGGCTCTCCCTAAGGTATCAGAGAGGCTAGGGAACGTGAGTTTGGAGGGTGAAGGCGATTGTGGAGCGGCTGCAACTCTCCTATTCGGGTTTTTCTATTTTATGCTTTATTTCAGAGTTTTTAGTTGTAGCATGACTATGCTCGGCTAAAACCTCTCAGCTAAGGCTGAGAGGTGAAGCTTGTAGCTAATACTATGTTGATTTCAGTTTAATTCAAGTAATTTACATTCAAGTTTGGATTTTTTGCATGGTTTAGTTCCAAATAATGGTAGTTTGAGATGTTTTATCTGAGTTTGTGTGCTCCGGACATGAATTCCTTTTAATTCTCTGAGATTATAATGTTTGTTTATCTAAATTCGGATTATAGTAATCCTTGAGCAGGCCATAGTCCAGAGGCATGGCTGTTACTCCGCAGGCTATAGTTTGAGTTTTGCATTGATTGAATGGAACTAGAACTTGGAAGTTCAACTTGAATGTGATGGAATGTGTGTGAATGCTTTATTTTCCAACTAGATGAGAGATAGGACTTCAAATCTAGTTGTGTTCTCTATTTGGATTGACTGAATTGACATAGGATTGCTACAAGTGGATCCTTGAAAGCCTTAGTACTTAATATCTCTGATTTTTTCATTAAATTCCTGTTTTAAGTAAGCACCCTTTTAAATCTGATTTCCTTTAAAAAGCCGAGTTGCTGGAGTGATTTGGTAGCTGTTACTATTTCCCTGTGGATCGACCTCGGTCTTACCGAGATTTATTACTACATCGCAGCCTTACACTTGAGGCGAGCGAACAACATCCAGCTGGTGAATTTCAAACCGACAGTAACATGGCTCGTCACCAATGTTACCCGCAATGCAATGCATATCAAACCGACAGTAATGTGGCTCATCACCAACATTACCCGCAAATGCCATGTATGTATGATTAATCAGCTTTTATTAGTCGAATTTACAAACAAGCAATTAAAAGCTCACGGTCACTATGGGGGTGCGCAACCCAGCATAGGCCGACGGCTCAGGCATAGCATCCCATAACACTGTCCCCGGCCCATGAGACGTCCAACAAAATATACTATAGTACAAATTTTATGATTATCTACAATTAGACAATTAACATTACTATTTTGTGTGTGTTCCAAAGTTTTCAACAAAAGGATACTTTTCTTCGTCCAAGCCACCTGAAAAACAAGTCCATTGATGGACACCAATAAGGAAATCTTTCCAACAAAAGCCACATGGCCACCAAGTCCAATCAAGGACACCACAAGGTAAATTTCACTCTATTACTCCAAATGAAAAAACAACAAACATCTAAAATATATGCAATATTATTTAACAACCAAACTTTCGAATGCCATCCAATTTATATAGAAACAATTATATTCTCTAAGTACATCATCAATGGTCAATTGAAATGTAACAACTCTATAAGCAATTATTATAATGAAACAATTATCGTAAAACAATGATCATGAGACATTTATTTGGAAATAAACAATTCTATGAACAAACAATTATCGTAAGCAAGAATGGAAGTAAAGAAACATATAAACAAAATAATTCAACTACCAAGATATATTTAAGCAAGAACTACATACTCCAATTATATAAATGGGAAGCTTGAAGGGTGAGGAACCTCACCTTAATTATAGTAGCCCGGTCGAATTTTCTTAATTCAGAAACAATCTTAAGTGTGGTATTCGCGATGAAATCAAGCATCCCAATTGATGACCTAAATCCAACCCTGCCTGATCGGTGCCACTTGAACTTAACCCAACTTTTTGTGATAAACCGAGCTACTATACTTGAACTCAACTCTAAACTCAAATTCCTGGTGATGCTGGACAACAACAACCTCAAGTCCAGATCTCATAGAGCTAGAGTTGTAGAAATGCACTGAGTCAGCTTGACAGGAAAACTTCACCCAACTCGGTTCCAGGATCCAATCCAATCAAACCAAACAGCTCTTACCCGATTAAAAGAATTTGCAATAGATCTGACCAACCAAAAATCAGATTGACCCAATCAATTCTGACAACCTCTATCTATCCTGGTACAATAGCTGAATTTCAATGTAAGTTGAGTAGCCGATACATCTGTTGAATCCAACATTACTTAGCTAGAATACAACCCAAACAACCAAACTTCCTTCCAGTCAACAACAGATTGTAACTCAGTTGTATCAATCGAGTTAGCCTCAACATGAAAAGAAACTTGATTAAAAATCGATTTAAGAATTGAACTGAAATGTTATAAACTCACCTCTGATGCAGCCTCAGCACTTGGGCAAAGAAGACTATGCCAGGCTTCACCGCTGCTGGATTCGGTGAGAAAGATGAACGGGTCGAAGACGACCGAGTCAACCCAGTAGAGGCACTGCAGCTATAAAAGGCGAGACAGCAACATGCATTCTTCTTCTTCCTTATCTCTTGCTCGACCAGAAATGTCTACCAGGCCCAGATTCGATCTAGATCGGAACAATGCGTCCCTACTCAGCACAACTCTGGAGCGATGAAGGAGGTGATAGAGGTGACTCTGCTGACTCGAAGGACGACCCCCCCCACTCTCTCTCTCTCTCTCCCTCTCTCTCTCTCTCTCTCTCTCTCTCTCTCTCCGATTTTCTTGATTTTCGGGTTTTGAAAGCCTTAACTGAGTAGAGGAAAGAGCTATTTATAGCCCACGACGCCAGCTCTAGACAGTTTTGTAACTAATCTACTAATTAGTTATGGGAATTAAGCTAAACCAGTTCAGAGTCGGCTGGAGAAAAACTGATAATCTAACCTTGTTTGGTTCCATGATTGAAATCCACACCCAAGAATGTTGATTTGGTACTAGGACCCACCTCTTGAACGTCTTAGATCAGCTAACCAGGCCCACCTCAGAAATGATTAACAACAAAACCCGATGGTTCATGCTCGACCCACGGCTGCGATGAAAACTCCAATAGCAACTAGCAAAACCCTAGAATCTCTAGGAGAAACCTCTCTTTATTAGGGTTTGATCTAACGCACAAGATTGAACAAAGAAGCTACGAAAGGCTCAGATAACACCACGTTCCCCCGCTCCTCTAACTGAATTGAAACGGGAAAGATTCCTTCCAACTTTTCTTTTCTTGCGGAGGAAACACACAATCCGTGTGTGACAAGAAAGGAGGGCTAAGATAGCTCCTAATCAACGGCTAAGATGCTTAGAGAAAGATGCACATGGATCACTAACTCAGCAAAGGAACAACATTTTCGTTTTTGGTAAAACACTAAGCACCACCCGACTTTGGCTTGAACCCACCAAAGGAAACCCACATGGTTTTATAGAGCATTGGTCCCTCTGTAAGATAAACGGTTTGGATTGGCCAAAGGTGGCCCATGGCAATCCCCAATCCAACGATTACAAAATCTCTAGAAACACAAATCCCGACTTAAAAATCAGACTTCAGGGCCAAAATGCATCCATCCGGATGAACAGAGAAGGAAATATATGCCTAGAGTTTGATAAAGCCCACCGCCTAAACCAAATGGACGGTTTAGATCATCTAGAATGGAACTCGAAAGTGGGCCGCATAGGCACCAAAATCAGACAGCGTCCGTAAATTGATGCCCGTTTGGGCGGGAGCGTGAAAAGAGGGAGAGAGACATACCTTCTTTTGGTATTAACAGGGTCAGCCTTGCTGACTACCTTTTGGTGGTATGGTGCAGTTTGTGTGCACATCTAATGGTGCACATTCACACCATAAAAGTGGGGTCTACAAAGGTTTCTAGTCAAATCCACTCCATCCATTATCTCCCACTAGACACACTGTTACTAGTGGTCCACTAATGACCCAATAATGGTCCATTCCTATAATTAAGTGGGCCCTACACATAGATTTAGTT
The DNA here is from genome assembly GCA_003013855.2 of Liriodendron chinense. Taxonomy (NCBI): domain Eukaryota; kingdom Viridiplantae; phylum Streptophyta; class Magnoliopsida; order Magnoliales; family Magnoliaceae; genus Liriodendron; species Liriodendron chinense. The sequence continues at coordinate 371,603 of ML058477.1, forward strand.
AATAATAAGGCATCTAATACAATCCAATGGTTGAATTAACTCCAAAATGATTTTGGACGGTTAAAATGTCCAAGTAACTATTATGGTCCATACTAACTAGTGATTCATTTTTACATTAATTAATGTGCCCACACTCATAAAACTTGTACATTATGAAACACTTAATTATCATAATTATGAAAATTTCACAATTGATTGCCCATGTTTTAACTCAGTAGTAACACCCAAGTATTGAAAAGTATGGGGTGTTACACCGTACTGGCCCGACTCCTTCACCATAATAATAAGCTTCGTTAGTGTTAGATATAGCCAAGAAAGGTTTGTTGTGCCATTATCAATTCTACCCTATATTGATTCTAAAATATTATAAACTGATGAAAGGATGATGTAATACATCCGAAAGTACGGATCCAATCCCTCCCTAATAATGCATTGTATCTGGAAGAGGTATCGGCCATGAAAAAAGCAGCCAACACCTTTTTAGTCCCTGTGGTGTTATAGGCAAAATGGTGGAGATAAGATTTCACGTGGAAATGCTCATTTGGCCCTCGAGATCATCTGATCAAGAGTCACAGAACGGGTAAAAGTGGAGTGCGGGTTCGACTCTCGAGATCGTAAGTTCGGGAGTCGAATATTGGATAAGTGCGGGACGACCATTCGACTCTCGAAATCATCTGATCGAGAGTCGAATATTGGATAAGTGCGAGACGACCATTCGACTCTCGAGATCATCTGATCGAGAGTCGAATATTGGATAAGTGTGAAACGTCCATTTGACTATCGAGCTCACCCGATCAGGAGTCATAGATAGTCAAATATGGAAAACTAGATTCGCGAGCAGACCTTCTCACAAGTCGTTGAAAGACATTACATCTAAGTGTGTACTTGGACTCGCGACCACATTTTAATATGCGAGCAGCTTTCCTGCGGAAATCTCTTAGCCTTCAGTACTAGCACCCGATTCCCGTCGAGCAGTTTGTCCAATCCCTCTGCGACACTAAGCAGGGCCACATCCAGTTCGGTGGTCCCCGACTCGTCGGCGTCTCCTTCCTTTTCGGAGGCTATGACTCCAACTAGGGGCGTCTCCTTCCTTTTCGGAGGCTATGACTCCAACTACGGCTTCCAGCTTATCATGATATATCAGCGCTATTACCACGCTTATTGGTAGTCCGTATAGGTCGGCTTTTGGCTTTATCTTCTCTAAATGGATCCTGATCTCAAGGGATTGCCATCAAGGGGCGTGATTGTTGGAGTAAATCATCGGGTTGGATCTGACTCAAAAGATAAGATTTTATCCCACGAAATCAGCAAGATCTCAGTATCGTACGCGATATCAACGGGATTTCGACATCTTACGTAACAAATTGGATTGTCTCTAGATCTATATAAAGGGGTGGCTCCATTAAGAGTAGGTACGTACACATCATTCAATATTGGTCCCGTTTTGCTTGGCTTCTCTCCTTACTGTGGCCTAACTTAAGCATCAGAGGGCTAACGGCTGGTCCCCAGCCACCCTTATTTGCTGTCTCGTTTCAGGTCTGGTGGTGGAAGTCCCTGCTGGAGTGAAGGAGGAAAGTCGGAGGATCTCGTTACAAAATCTGACATTAACAGTTTGGCGTCGTCTGTGGGAACGATTTGATCATCAAAATCAATCGTGTTAATCACCGATCGAAATCCTTCAACGATGCCTCCTAAAAATGTTGTTCATCCTTCAACTTCAAGGCAGGCACTACCTCCGCCTGATGAGACGGAATCCATACATGTCCTCCCACCCGCTCCAGCAAATATCTCTCAAGGAGCCCCGAATATACCAACAACAAATCCATTGTTGGCGGCCTCCGGAAATCAAGATGATGTCCTACGTTTCCTCGGAAACACTCTCCTAACTTTAAACGTCGGAGTTCAGGCGCTGTCAAATCGGCTAGATCAACACTTCCCTGAACCGCAAAAACAACCCTCTGGAGGGTTGCCACCGCAACCCATACCAGTAGCTTCCAGACATTCTATGGACGAACCATAGGTCCCGCCACTCGGCGGCCATCCCCCTGTACCGCCTCCGCATTCCATACATTCCAGTTCGTCTCGACAACCTCAACCGCAAGGCTCCACCGCCGAAACATCTAGCTATACCCTACCATGGGAAGGAGATCTCAAAAGAATCCAAGATCGTTTTGATGTCATGGAACAGCAATACCAGGCAAATCGGCCATCTGCTGTCATGGCGGCGATACACCAATCTGAATCTCCCTTCGCCAGCGAGGTCATGGAAGCCCCATTACCCAGAAAGTATCGAGCGCCTGTTATCGCTCCGTACACAGGAATTGGCGATCCTCTGGAACATCTGGAAACATATAGGTCCCTCATGGAGTTGGAGGGACATGGTTCAGAAATCATGTATAGGGCTTTTCCCCTAACATTGAAGGATGCAGCTCGTACGTGGTTCCGGGGGTTAAAGCCCCGTTCCATCAATTCCTTTTCCTAGTTATCAGAGATATTCCTTTCTCAATTCATGGGGAGTATTCGCATTAAGAAGCCAGCCTCTCATCTGATGAATCTGAAACAGCAGCATGGGGAGACGATAAAGGAGTTCACAGTACGATTCACTGCCGAAGCCGTTCAAACTGAGGGTTACACTGAAGAAAAGGGTCTTACAGCCCTCATTGCCGGAATAACAAGCGAGAAATTCAGGTTTGCCTTAGATAAAAGCCCGCCGAAAACTATGGCAGAATTCCAAGCCAAAGCTCAGAAATATATCAATGCAGAAGAAGTCGCATTGACACGCCATGGAGCACAGAGTAAGAAGCGCAAGCCAGAAGGAACCTCTTCTACAGATAAGAAATACCGTCGTGACCAGCGCGATCGTTCTCCCAAGAAGCCTTACTCTGGTAAATATCATAATTACACTCCTCTTAATCAGTCTCCTGAAAAGGTTCTAATGGAGATTAAACACAAGCCATATGTGAAGTGGCCTGCAAAGATCAAATCCGATCCCGAGAAGAGGGACAAGAGCAAGTTCTGTTACTTCCACAAAGATCACGGGCATAGGACCCAGGACTGCATCTCTTTACGAGACCATATCGAAGCCCTTATTCAAAAAGGCCATCTCCAGGATTATGTTGCTCGTAAAAATCGATCACCAGAAAGGGCGAAGACCTCATCTCGCCAAAAGGAACCACCTCATCATCAAACCGACCAGGAGGACGCCGAGCCCACGGGAGAAATTCGCACTATCGTCGGGGGACCAGCTTGCGGGGGTGACTCTCAAGCTTCAAGAAAGGCATACGCTCGAAAGGCGTCCAAAGAACCCCAGCAGATCTATTGGCTGGAACAAGCGTCCAACTCAACGAAAGCTAGCCATCCTCCAATTTCTTTCACCCTCGAAGATGCAGCGGGAATTCACTTCCCTCATGAAGATTCCATCGTAGTCACATTGAAGGTATCAAATTATCTAACTCATCGAATTATGGTGGATACAGGTAGCTCGGCCGATATTCTGTATTTGGAGGCTTTCGACAAGATGGCACTTGCCAGAAACCTCCTCAAGCCAGTATCGACCCCTCTTGTCGGCTTTGGAGGAGAGGTAGTAACACCTGAAGGAAGCATCGATCTCCCAGTTACTTTTGGAGAGAGTTCAGCGAAGACTACTATCTTCGTAAACTTCCTCGTCGTGGATCGAAAATCAGCATATAACGCCATCTTGGGGCGACCGTCTCTAACTAAGGTTGGAGCGGCCTTGCACCCTTCATATCTGTGTGTTAAATTTCCTACCCCAAATGGCATTGGGGTCGTGGGAGGAAGTCAGCAGGAGGCACGGTCTTGTTACCAGATAGCCCTCCAAGATCGAAAGAAGGCTCAAGCGACACCTGTCATGGAAATAATTCAAGGTTCATCCGACGTTCCCTCCACCTTGTTGGATCCGAGAGAAAATGCTTCGAAATCAGGAACTCCGGGGGAGGAAACAGTGGCGATCTGCCTGACCGAAGACGACCCGTCTAAGGTCGTGTACATCGGCTCCTCCTTAACCAGTATCCACCGTGAAGATTTGATCCGTTTCCTCACTGAATATAAGGACGTGTTTGCTTGGTCTCATAAAGACATGCCGGGCATCGATCCCAATATCATCGCACATCGTCTCAACGTTGATCCGAACCATAAACCCGTACACCAGCGTCGACGTGCCTTTATTGCAGAAAGACAAATGGCGATCAAAACTGAAGTTGAAAAGCTGCTTGCGGCTAATTTCATAAAAGAAGTTGACTACCCAGAATGGGTCGCCAACGTAGTTCTCGTCCGGAAAGCTAATGGCAAATGGAGAATGTGCGTCGACTATTCCGACTTGAACAAAGCATGTCCCAAAGATAGTTTTCCGACACCGCGGATCGACCAGTTGGTCGACTCAACAGCTGGACATGCTCTCCTCAGTTTTATGGATGCTTATTCTGGTTACAACCAGATTATGATGCATCCACCTGATAGCCAGCATACTGCCTTCATCACAGATCGAGGACTATATTGCTACCAGGTAATGCCGTTCGGTCTCAAAAATGCAGGGGCTACTTATCAACGTCTTGTCAACAAAATATTCGCTGCTCAAATCGGTAGGAATATGGAAGTATATGTTGACGATATGCTCGTGAAAAGCATCGTTGAAGATGACCACATTCCTGATCTTCGAGAAGCCTTTGATCTGATGAGGAAGTATCAGATGAAATTAAACCCAGAAAAATGCGCGTTTGGAGTATCTGCAGGGAAATTTCTTGGGTTCATGGTTGGCCAACGTGGAATTGAGGCGAATCCCGAAAAGATTAAAGCATTGATAGAGATGAAATCCCCCGTGACTCTGAAGGACGTCCAGCGTCTAGCTGGTCGGATCGCATCATTGAACAGGTTCATCTCGCGAGCATCTGACAAGTGCTTGCCCTTCTTCAAACTCCTTCGTGCAACGGCCAAGTCTGATTGGAAGTGGACACCTCAGTGTGAAGAAGCTTTTCAACAACTAAAGCAATATATGAGCGCTCCCCCCATTTTATCTAAGCCTGTGGCACATGAGCAACTCATTCTTTATTTATCTGTGTCTTCCACGGCCGTTAGCGCCGCTTTAATAAGAGAAGATTCCGGGGTACAAAGGCCCGTTTATTATATCAGTCGAGCAATGGTTGATGCAGAAACTAGGTATTCTGATATGGAGAAACTGGCCCTAGCCTTAATCACGGCAGTTCGAAAACTGTGACCATACTTTCAAGCCCATGCTATTTTAGTACCAACAAATCATCCACTACGGCAAGTCCTTCAAAAGCCTGAGGCTTCCGGGCGCTTAACTAAATGGGCGGTCGAGATCAGTGAGCATGATATCTCATTCTGTCCTAGGACCGCAGTCAAGGGCCAGGCCGTGGCTGATTTCATCACCGAATTTACATATTCTTCTGAAGATAATGTCACAACTAGCGACCAGCCTCCTTGGTCACTCTTCGTGGACGGGTCGTCGCGGGCCACTGGCAGTGGAGCGGGCCTGATTTTAGTGGCTCCCGGCGGGTCGCATTTTCAATATGCTCTGCAATTTGAATCACGCGTCTCCAATAATGAAGCAGAATATGAGGCCCTAATTGTTGGTCTCGAACTGGCCATTGTCCTCGCAGTCCAGAATTTGATAATTCATAGCGACTCCCAGCTCATTGTCAATCAAGTTCTTGGTGAATTCGAAGCCAAAGAAGAAAGAATGGTCCTATACAAGTCTCGTGTCCTCATCCTGCTCGCCAAACTAAAGACTTATAAAATAATTCATATCCCTCGCGAGCAGAACCAACTTGCCGACTCCTTGGCAAAGCTCGCTTCTGCACTGGAATCAGAGTTATCACATTCAATTCCCATCGAACACCGTCAGAACTTGAGTATCGACCATGTGACTCTCGAGCAAGTTATATCGGTACAATCGTCTCCATGCTGGATGGATCCTCTCATCCTTTATCTCAGAGATGGATACCTACCAGAAGACAAGAAAGCTGCACGAAAAATTCGGCTTCGAGCCGCCAGATACACCTTACAAGATGGACTCTTGTTGCGAAAAAGCTTTTCCTTGCCCTATTTAAGGTGTCTTCATCCAGAAGAAGCACTTCGTGTTCTCGATGAAATACACCAGGGGGCATGTGGTAACCATCCCAGGGGGCGATCCCTAGCATATAAAGCGATGAGGCAAGGATATTATTGGCCTACTATGAAAGCGGACGCCATCGAATTTTCTAAAAAATGCGACAAGTGTCAACGATATCTACCTATACCTCGTGTACCGTCTGAGCGGATGACCCCAGTTGATAGCCCTTGGCCTTTTGCCCAGTGGGGGATCGATATCATCGGGCCCTTACCTATGGGAAAGGGACAGAATAGGTTTGCGATCGTGGCAGTTGATTACTTCACCAAATGGGCCGAGGCAGAACCATTAGCCAAGATTACTGAAAAACAAACTACTAAGTTTATATGGAGAAATATCATATGTCGTTTTGGACTTCCTCATACTATAATCACCGATAACGGAACGCAGTTCGACAACACGGCCTTTAATGAATTTTGTGACAAATGGAAAATACGTAATCTCCGCACTTCTCCATATCATCCTCAGGCGAATGGGCAGGTCGAGGCAGTTAATAAGATCATAAAGCATTATTTGAAGACCAAGCTAGGTGAATGTAAAGGGGTGTGGCCAGAACTTCTGCCAGAGGTGTTATGGGCCTATAGAACCATGGCTTGTACATCGACAGGTGAAACTCCTTTCTCCTTTGCATTTGGTGTTGACGCAGTAGTACCAGTGGAAATTCAAGTGCCCTCATATCGGATCGAACAGTATGATCCCGCGAGCAATCAGGAAAACCTCCGACTTCATCTCGATCTTTTGGAAGAGCGAAGAAATGCTTCCCAAGTACGAGTGGCAGCATATCAACAACGTATTGCTCGTTATAGGAATGCGAAGGTTAAACCTAGATCCTTCCAGCCCGGAGATTTGGTCCTAAGGCAAAATCTTGGAGTTCCTGCTCGTTCATTGGATTCGAATTGGGAAGGCCCGTATCAGGTTATTAGGGTTGTGAGACCCGGTACTTATTATCTTGAAGACATGCAAGGGAAGCCTGTACGTCGCCCTTGGCACGTGGAGCATTTGCTACGATACTACCCCTAGATTCGATGTAGTTTTATTACAACGTTTTATGAATAAAGTGAAAGATATCTTTTGGCCGCTACTCCATTTATATGGACCTGAATAGCCCTGAAGAGTGCTTACACATCCTCTTGGTCAATTGCCTACCTTTGGTAGGACTGAAATTGTTACTAGTTGGTCGCTTCTCCATTTACATGGACCTGAATAGCCCCGAAGAGAATGGATACCATCTCTTGACCAACCTTCTGCCCTTGGTAGAATCAAAATCTCAATCGATAGATCAGTCTATCTCAACGCGGACACGGTCTCACGACCCCCGGATTGAGTCTAATTCATTTTTTTTCATGAGTTAGTTACTCGCGATTGGTGAAAGGAGGGATCGCACTCAGGAATGCGAGCACCGCAGCTCGTGCTCAAATTAGGGGGTCGGGGTCATATACCCTAATCGCGAGCACCGTAGCTCGGGCTCGAATCGCAGTCGTACACCCTAAATGCGAGCAGCGCAGCTCATGTTCGAATTAAAGGGTCACATCTCTGATGAATCCATTCGAGATCAACATAAAACAAAAAATGAAAGATGAAGAGAGAACAGCAACAAAACAGTAACACTTCCAAAAATATCTTTTCATTGATAATTAGATGATTACAGATACATGATCACGAATACAAGAGAGAAGAAAATAAAAGGAAATCAATCGCTTGGAGGAGCCATGCTCTCAACTTCAGGGCCCATTTCAGGAGCCCCTCCAGCCTGCGTGGCTTCAGTCACCTCGTTCTCGGCAGCAGCTTGCTCTTCTGCAGCTATGATGGTCGCGACTCGACCGAATTCCCCCATATCGAAGGATGGGATCATTCGTTGCACTACTCTTAGTGCAAAGTCTCGACCAGCATCGTATGACTCATATCGTTCATCGTCATACAACTGTGAAGTCCGGAACTCGGAAACTGCCCGAGCACCTTCCTCCGAGAGCATTTTTACAAGGGCGACTCTCTCCTCGTCCCAGTGGATCGAGTCGTCCTTAAGCTGCGCAAGAGCGGTGCGCTCCCTGGTCAAGTTGTCGTAGGCCTCCTTGAGCTGCGACCTGGCCCCCTGCGAATTGCTCCTCTAACGAGATCTTATCCTGCCGGAAGATCTCCCTCTCTCTCTCAGCCTTCTCCTTCAGACCCGTGAGCTTCACGTAGTCTGAGTCCAAGGCCTGATACCTGTCGGTCAGGACTTGGATCTTCTCGATGAGGATCTTTTTCTCCTCATCTCTCTTCGTGATCACCGCCTCACGAGCCTTGAGCAGTTGATCACTTCCTTGAACTGCCTTTTCCAAGGCAGTCCTCTTTCCCTCAGCCTCCTCTATCGTGCGACGGGCGGCAACGATATCACGCCTCGTTCGCAGAATAAGATCTAAACCCTGCAAAAGAGATGAAAAATGTAAGAGTATTCTGGAACGTAATAAACTGATCGTAGCAGGTCTTGACGAAGTCTTACCTGAACCATCCTCATCCCCGCTTCGAGGATAAGGTTCTCAGGACTTGGCTCGGGAAGAGAGCCAAAGGCGTGAGGCGGGACGTTCTCGAACAAAAATTTGCATACAGGATGAAGGTGGCGGGGAATAGAGTACGTCCCGCTCCCAGACGGTTGGGCTACGACCAACCCGGCCTGCTCGCGAGGTGGAGGCATTGACTCGCGAGCAAGCCCCTGCTCGGCAGCAGGGACCAATTCGCTAGCAGGAGGTGGCTCTTGAGGCTCTGCCTGCTCTCGAGCCTCTTCGGCTGGGGGGCAGCCGGACCCCACCCCATCTGGGGAATTATCAGCAATGTTAATCACTGGTGGCCCAGGCGCGACCACCAGTGAAGGAATAATGGGCCCAGCTGGGGCCCCCGCCATGCTCGCGGGAAGGGCAGGCTGATCGCTGCCCGTGCGGATGGAAGATTGAGAAGGTTCGGCAGGGGTTCTCTTCTGCCTTTTGGAGCCTGTGCCCTTCAGTCGGGGCAGTAGGCCTCTCTTCTCTCCAGCCTTTGTCATTTCAACTTCTCTTCTGGATATGAGGCCTGCTGCTGCAAGTCGCGAAGGGGACAAGCAAGCCTCGATATGCCTATCTACGACAGGCACCTTGTACACCTTGACGATCTTCTCGTTGATCCCTCCTTTCAGATTCGGTTTTCTCAAGGCCGGGATACCTGCGAGCACAAACGGGGATCAAACGAAGAAAAACCCTAAAAAACCTTTATGGGGAAAATGCACAATGCGGGATTGTCTACCTTCACAGAAAAACCGGGTCACTCCTGGACCCCTGGAGGAGGTAGACTCCCAGCTCCCGGAAGCATAGAACCACCGCTTCCTCTAGCCGGGATAGTTCGAGGAGGGCTTCCCCAACACGAAATTATCCCGGTGCCAATAACACAAATAATACCAGCCTTCGCTGGAGGGAGCTTTCTTCAGACGAAACATACGGAGGAACTCCTCCGCCGTGAGTTCCCCGTTGCCAGCCTGAGCCCAAAGGGCAAAAGAGCCTAGAACCACCCTCCACCCGTTCACAATGAGTTGCCCAGGGGCAATCTTGTAACACCGGAGTACATCACGAACGAAGGGATGGAGGGGAAGGCGTACCCCCAGGATAAGCTGGTACTCATAAAATGCTACGCATCCTGGGGGGGGGGAGTCGGGTGTTTCTCCACCTCCGGGCAAGCGGAGGGTTACTGAGTCGGGGATCAGATATCTCTCCCGTAGCTCAGCCAGCCGGTCCTCCGATAAAATGGAAGGATATCCGGCTGCTGTGTATCTCCCTGCCGGAACCCTTGCACTGCTGGAGGCAGAGGATTCCGGAGTGGCATCACCAAGAGGGACAGTGGTCTCATCAGAGTTCCCAGCCATGAGATAAAAATAAAAGAAAAGAAAAAAAAGAAGTAATACCAAAAACTGAAAGGAAAATGAACACCGGAGGAAGAAGAAGAATGGAAAGAACTGCAGGTTCCTTTCGAAAAAGCTTCTGTAGAAAATCAAAGAAATGGCGGACTCCGTATATTTATAGGCAATCATTCCGCCGTATATGGTAGCACGTGGCGATCTCTCGTTCGGCACAACACTCGAGCAGGCACGCCCATTAAATACTTGGACACGTGGTGAGCGCCTCTTCATTTCCTGACTGCAGAAAGGCTGGCGCTCATTAATTCTAGCCTAATCATGTACGACTTCTCAGTAAAAGCAAGAGGCAGCCGCTCATGACAGCAAGCTAAGTCCTTTCATTAAGGATTCTTGGCGGCAAGGACTTGGGGGGCATCTGTTATAGGCAAAATGGTGGAGATAAGATTTCACGTGGAAATGCTCATTTGGCCCTCGAGATCATCTGATCAAGAGTCACAGAACGGGTAAAAGTGGAGTGCGGGTTCGACTCTCGAGATCGTATGTTCGGGAGTCGAATATTGGATAAGTGCGGGACGACCATTCGACTCTCGAAATCATCTGATCGAGAGTCGAATATTGGATAAGTGCGGGACGACCATTCGACTCTCGAGATCATCTGATCGAGAGTCGAATATTGGATAAGTGTGGAACGTCCATTTGACTATCGAGCTCACCCGATCAGGAGTCATAGATAGTCAAATATGGAAAACTAGATTCGCGAGCAGACCTTCTCACAAGTCGTTGAAAGACATTACATCTAAGTGTGTACTTGGACTCGCGACCACATTTTAATATGCGAGCAGCTTTCCTGCGGAAATCTCTTAGCCTTCAGTACTAGCACCCGATTCCCGTCAAGCAGTTTGTCCAATCCCTCTGCGACACTAAGCAGGGCCACATCCAGTTCGGTGGTCCCCGACTCGTCGGCGTCTCCTTCCTTTTCGGAGGCTATGACTCCAACTAGGGGCGTCTCCTTCCTTTTCGGAGGCTATGAATCCAACTACGGCTTCCAGCTTATCATGATATATCAGCGCTATTACCACGCTTATTGGTAGTCCGTATAGGTCGGCTTTTGGGTTTATCTTCTCTAAATGGATCCGGATCTCAAGGGATTGCCATCAAGGGGCGTGATTGTTGGAGTAAATCATCGGGTTGGATCTGACTCAAAAGATAAGATTTTATCCCACGAAATCAGCAAGATCTCAGTATCGTACGCGATATCAACGGGATTTCGACATCTTACGTAACAAATTGGATTGTCTCCAGATCTATATAAAGGGGTGGCTCCATTAAGAGCAGGTACGCACACATCATTCAATCTTGGTCCCGTTTTGCTTGGCTTCTCTCCTTACTGTGGCCTAACTTAAGCATCGGAGGGCTAACGGCTGGTCCCCAGCCACCCTTATTTGCTGTCTCGTTTCAGGTCTGGTGGTGGAAGTCCCTGCTGGAGTGAAGGAGGAAAGTCGGAGGATCTCGTTACAAAATCTGACATTAACATGTGGTCAAATCGATCGGTAGGACACCATGAGTATTCATGACTCCCCCTGTGAAGTCACTGACAGTAACATCGAACAGAATCAGATCAGCCGTAGTTTTACCCAATTTTGTCATCATTCAGATTGGGAGAAGAATTACCGCTTCCCCATTATCAACTAGGATTTTAGTGACATGGCAACCCTCAAGATGGGCTGATATATGTAAGGATTTGAGATGCTGAGTCATACTTTGGGTCGGTTTTTCAATCACTACCCTCTTAGAAGATGGTCTGGCTCCATAGTAATAGTGTTTACTTGCGGTGATGAACTTGTTCCAGGCAATGTATTTGTCTCATCTGGTGGGGGAAAAGATGTGTGCTGGATTGCTACCGGAGGACTGAGTTCCTCCACATCCCCTACAATCTCATTAGGCTAAGACAATTTCACTTGAAAATCAGATGGTAGAGTGAGCACTATGTTACAATCAAACACTACAGGCGATAACGCCCCAGACATAATTTTTTACTTTAAACATTGTCCCCCCCCCAAGTGTTGCCTGACTGGATGAATCATCATAGCCATTATTCGACCACTGCTCGGGTGGGTCGATGTTCTATTCACTAGATAATGAGATGACCTCCATTGGTTTAGTCGAAGTCATGAGTTCATCCATTTATAAATCATCACCCACCTATCATTCATCACTGAAATAGCCTGATGAGTCCTCTCCTCCTTCAGCAGTTACGAAATCAGTCATATTATCGAAATGACCTTGTTGTTCTCTTGGCTGATCGTTCATAGCCAGATCACCCGCTGAAGGTCCGAAAACAACATCAATCGCATTAACGGTCACTAATTCTTCCCCTACTTGAGGAATTTGCCAAAATGGACAGGCATCACCATTTGTCTCATGGGATGGCTCCCCAGACTTGGCGGCTGCCCTTTTCTTGGCTGCTTGATGCCGTTGCCATCGACATTTTGGCGACTTTGTCATGATCTTTAGAATTGTGGGGAACTTGGGGCGCCTTACCCTCCTTTAGACCTCTGATTGTGTCGGCGGTGGTTTCACTATTCACGGTTGGACCAAAGCTTGCTAGCCTAGGCGATCTCGCAATGAATCTGACCTCGGTGGTGGGTTAGATTTTTTACGATGTCCCATTGGCAATACTTCTCGTTCATTTCTTCTTTGTGGCAAATGCGACAAGGTCGACTACTGTAGCCTTTTGGCCCAATAACTACATGATGGTGAATCTTGTTCGTTACATTGCCGACCCTTCAGATGCCATACCGACCATGCCGTTCTTGATTGTCGCTGATTTGATCAGGAGTTTGATCGTGAAGATGAACCTTGGTACCATTCAAGTCCCAAGTCCATTTTCTGTCATGACCGATTAATTCGTTGAAGGTCGACTGTAACCATATTAGCCTCCAGGACTGGAGGAAACAGATCTATATCGATCAGCATGCCTCTTCGTCTTTCTCTGGGAACTTCAATAAACTTTTGTTAATGTTGTCTTGGATGACATTCCTGAAAACCACACATTTGTTAGTAGAATGGTTCCGAGTTCCATGCCACTTACAATATTCGCCTTTCTTCAATTCCTCAGCCGTTAACACTTTATGATGGATTGGGATTTTAATAAATTTCCCGGCCAACAATAATTCAAATATCTCATCGGCCCGAGAAATTTCGAAACTGTAAGTCTTCTGAGCCTTATGTGTGACGGATGTTGTCATGGCAGCATTAATCAAAGCAGAGCACACAAGAGACTTCTTTACGACTACATCGACAATTTCGACCTCATAATTAGGAACATAATAATATATCCTTAATGATGAGTTCTTTTGCCTAGAGCCCCTCTTGTAAAAGTTCCTCACATCAGGACACTTTCGGGTTAATTCGTACAAGTTCGCAAACTCTGCACCAACAAACTTTTTCAGAGTTTATATTCCAGACCATCTAATGCGAGTTGCACAAATTTGACCTCTGGTGTAACCACCTTAAAGCAGCTCCTTGCCTTTCTGAAGTGGGCGATATAAATTTTGCAAGATTCTCCAGGCAGTTGCCGGAATCGTGCAAAGGTCCGCCATGATCATTTCTCGATCCTTACAAAAGAACTGAGCGTGGAACTTCTTTTTTCTAATTCCTGCCATGAATGAATCGAATTTGGCAATAAATAAGAATACCATATAAAAGCGGCAACCGTCAGTGAATGACCAAACAATTATAATTTGAAGTAATCATTATTAGCCAACTCGCCACATTGCATAGTGAATCATTCCACATGCTAAATAGTAGATTGACCCGAATCGCCCGAAAATAATGCAAAATCCAGCCAATAATTTCTTGACAAAGGATGTTGTCGGTTGATCCACTTGGGTTATGGCTTATGATAGACATAAATAGTGTTGCAGCTAAGGACTTGACTAGCCACTTCTTGAACCAATTGCACAATCTGGTCGCGATCCACTCATTGTGGTTCAACCACAGGTGGTAAGTCGAGACCCATATGCTTCGTGCCTTCATTAAAATATGGATTCTTGAAAAATGGCTGAAATGACTGCCCTCCAGGCATCCCGTGATTCCGTACTTTTGGGATAAAATTCTTAACCTCCCTTTTCAGACGTTTGTACTTAGGCTGTGGGACAGCATTGCGTCCTTTTGAAATTAAGGTAGGCTGTGAATTCTGTTGTAATAGGGTCATTGATGGTGGTTGAGCTGCATTACTGACAGATCTCCCTTCATTATGTGTGTTCACAATCCCAAGTATAAGGTTGCGATGTAGTAATAACTCGTTGAGACTGAGATCGTTCCTCAGGGATTATGGTTGCTAACTTAATTTCGTTGTAATAAAACTTAGAGTAGGATTCTCAGTTAAAAGAAATAAAAAAAATCAATAGGGAAATCTCAGAATTTAAACTTAGTAGAGCATCAAGGATCCACTTGTAGTAATCTTAATGTTAATCCATTCAGCAAGCACAAACAGATGATTGGAATCGAAGTCCATCACTATCCAATTGGAAGATATATCATTCAAAAGAACATAAACAGTCAAAACTTAAAATCTGAAACTTTAACTTCTAGTTCTACTTTAAGCATAGAGAACTTGAACTTATAGAACTTCAAAGCGTCAACCATATCTTGAAATTATGGCGAATTTAGGGTTTTCACAATTAAATTCTCATAAAACTGTAATGATCAATCTTAGAAACTCATAGGCATCTCATGTACATGGCACAAGAGATCTTAGAATTCTCTAAAACTATTAACTTTACTCAAACTAGAATATGAAAAATCCACAACCAAAGCTTAGAGTACTTGTATGATAAAATTAAACATCAAAAGCTTCACCTCTTAGCTCTAGCTAATCAAAGACATGCTTAACTAGAAAACAAAAGAAAAACTAAGAAAAAACATAAAAACTAGAAGAAAACTTGAAGAACTTGGAGTTGTAGAAGCTCCACTTCAAATTCCTCCACCTCTAGCATGTCTAGGACTCTTCTAAGATGATTATGAAAGATAACGGATATGTCCTTTTATAGAGAAAATTATGCATCGCCTCAGAATTATGTAACTCTTTCGTATGTACGTCGATGTTGTCGACCGGTTGGCAGGGGGCCTCAACCGGTCGACAGGTCGGTTAGACGGTCTAACAACTGATTTTAAAAAAATATGCACATTGTCAACTGGTCGGTCACAGGCATTGACTGGTCGATGGTTTCTGTTGACCAATAAAAAATGACTCTAGATAGTCCAACAAGCTTTTGCCTATTTTTCATGAAAATCCGGCCACTCGGTCTTCCCATCAACCGATTGGTGGCCTCAGTCGACCGATCGGCAGCTGCCGTTTCTTCTGGTTCATTCTTTTTCTCTTTCCATTTTTCCCTACTCCTTTCTTCCACCTCTTGACTCTTTTTCCTTTTATCTTTTGAGTGCTTTAAAAGGTCCTAGTAAAAATCAAATTTGTGAGATCTCTTGTTTTCTTTAACACTGTAACCTATGCATACTATGTGATGAATTGGGGTTTAAATATGCACAATTTAGAACTCAACCCACACCCCAACCAACATTTTTCTAGTCCCGAGTGTTGTAGATAAAGTTGGTCGAAGGAATTCGTAGCTTGCAGATCTCGAATGTTTTTATGATCGCGTACATATGACTCGTGAGCACCTCTGAGTATCACAAGTCGTGAGCAAATAAGCTCGTCTGGCGAGCCAAGGTGGTCGCATCTCATATATTAAGGAAGCTTGCTCATTAGCTAGTAGTCGTCGTTCGTATCCGAGCAGCCCTGGTCTCTAGTCGTTTGGTGGGGACGCCCCCCATCTCATAGTCTCAGCAGCCCATATAGGTCGGTCTGGGTTCATTTTTCCTCGTAGTTCCGAACCAAAGGGGACCTTCTTCAAGGAACCTAATCAGTCAGATGTCTAAGTTGATCACATAAGCGTCTTATTTGAGATCTAATGAGATAAGCACCTTATCTCCTGAAGTCAGGAGAGATCTTAACAGCTTACGTAACAAACTGAATCACTTGGATCTGTATAAATAGACGGTCCCACAGATGATAAAGGTACACAACCTCTAATCTTACATTTCACACTTCATCTTACTCTCAAGCCTATCTCTAACTTAAGCATCGGAGGGCTAACGGCCAAGCGCCGGCCACCCTTAGCTACTCCCTTTGATTTTCAGGTGAAGAGGAGAGCCATCTTCGAGGTATCATATATTGTGGAGGAGGGAACCTGTTACCAGAATTAGACGTTAACAGATTGGCGCCATTTGTGGGAACGAGTATCAATTCGTTCTCATCATTAATTCTTACCTCCCATTATGCCTCCTAAGAAGACGACTCATCCTTCCACCTCAATGCAGACGCTGCCTCCAATAGAAGTTCCTGAGAAAAATCCTAGCCTCAATCAAGCTATGCTAGGAATTTCTCCAGGGCAGCCTAACCCACCTGATTCCATACCACAAAACCCATTCCAAGATATATCTAGTGGCTTTGATGGTATTATGCGTTTTGTAGGAGATACGCTCCTTACTCTCCAAGCCAGTTTTCAAACCCTTTTTAATCTGTTTGATCAACACTTTCCTCCACTGTAGCAAGCTCCGGAAGGACCACCATTACAACCTATGCCAGCGACTTCCAGACACTCTCCAGGCGAACCGCAAGCTCAACAAAATCCTCCTCCAAACCGTATCTCTCACGGCCATCATATTCCGAATTAACGGTCATAATCTATCTGCTCCAGTGCCTCTCGACAACGCCAACCTGAAGAATAACTTGATACCGAAACATCCAGTTATACTTTACCCTGGGAATGAGACCTCAGGAGAATTGAGGACCGTTTCACTGATATTGAACAGTGATATCAATCCAACCTCCCGACTTCCACTCTCGCATCAATCCATTGAGTTGAACCTCCTTTTACTTATGAAGTAATGGAGGCTCCTTTGCCTAGAAAGTATCGAACGCCCAGCATTGTTCCATATACCGGTATCAGTGATTCTCTCGAACATCTGGAGACGTATGGATCTCTCACTGGAGCTAGAGGGATATAGCTCAAAAATTATATGCAGGGCTTTTTCCTTAACTCTAAAGGACACGGCGCGTACTTGGTTTCACGGTCTAAAGCCTCGATCCATAGAGTCTTTTTCTCAATTATCGAATCTTTTCAGTTCATAGGAAGCATCCGCACCAAAAAGCCCGCGTCTCATCTATCAGATCTAAAGCAGCAACATAGAGAGACGATTAAAGAATTCACAGTTTGATTTACGGCAGAAGCAGTCCAGACAGAGGGTTATACTGAAGATAAGGATCTCACTGCCCTTATAGCAGGAATTACGAGCGAAAAATTCTGGTTCGTTCTGGATAAAAACCTACCTAAAACCATGACTGAGTTTCAGGCCAAAGCTCAAAAATATATTAATGTTGAAAAAGTAGCCTTGGCTCGTCATGGTATTGAGGGACTAGAAGCAAAAATCTGAGGAAATCTCTCCAGCAGATAGAAAGTATCGATGTGATTGACGGAATTTCTGAGAAATATCGCAATTATACACCTCTCAATCAGTCTCCAGAAAAGGTACTGATGGAGATCAAGTATAAATCATATGTTAAATGGCCTCCAAAGATCAAATCGGATCCTGAAAAAAGAGACAAGAGGAAGTTCTGCTACTTCCATAAAGACCATGAGCATAATACGCAAGACTGTATATCTCTTAAAGATCATATTGAAGCCCTCATTCGAAAGGGACAACTTTGAAATTATGTCGCACGATAAGATCGTTCACCCAAAGGATCCGATGCCCTAGCACATCGCGAAAACCAAGCGTGAAGGAAAAAGTCGCTGCAACATCGTCCTTCACAGGAAGATGCCAAACTTATAGGTGAAATTCAGACCATTGCAGGTGGTCCGACTTATGGAGGAGATTCCAAAGCCTTAAGGAAAGCATACGCTCGAAGGGCATGCCAGAAGCCTCAGCATATTTACTGGGTGGAGAAATTGCCCAGCTCGCAAGTTTGAGCCATCATCCAATCTCTTTCTCTCATGAAGACGCTGAAGGAATTCATTTCCTCATGAGGACCCCATCATAGTCACATTAAAGGTATCAAATTATTTAACTAACCGTATTATGTTGGATACAGGTAGCTCTACAGACGTCCTTTATCTTGAAGCTTTTAACAAGATGGCTCTCACCAGAAATCTACTCAAACCAATCTCTACTCCCGTTGTCAGTTTTGGGGGTGAGGTGGTAATACTAGAGGGAAGCATTGACCTCCTCATCACTTTCGGAGAAGCCCCAACCAAAGTCATCATTTTCATCAACTTCCTCGTAGTCGATTGAAAATCAGCATACAATGCTATCTTGGGCCGACCCTTGCTCACCAAGATAGGGGCAACTTTACACCCCCTCTACTTATGCATTAAGTTGCCCACTCCAAACAGAATTGGGGTAGTTCGAGGAAACCAGAAGGAAGCTCTAGTGTGTTATGAAATCGTGGTACAAGACCGAAAGAATGTCCAAGCAACTCCTATTATGATAATCTCAGGAGATTCAGTGGATTCTCCAATAGCAACAACTCTAGATCCAAGGGAGGATACGTATCAAGAAGGAGCTCCCAGAGAAGAAACAGTTAAAATTCATTTATCTAAGGATGATTCTTCCAAGAATGTCCATGTCGGATCATCTCTGGATTGCATGTTTCGAACCTTCGTGACCAATTTTTTGGTCGAATATCAAGATGTGCTCGCCTGGTCTCATAAAGATATGCCAGGTATCGACCCCAACGTTGCGGTCCATCATCTGAATGTTGATCCAAAATTCAAACCCATCCATCAACGTCGACGAGCGTTCACAGCTGAAAGGCAGATGGTTATAAAAATAGAAGTCGACAAATTGTTGGCCGTTGATTTTATTGAAGAAATTGATTATCCAGAGTGGGTCACAAATGTCGTTCTCGTACGCAAGGCAAACGGTAAGTGGGGAATGTGTGTAGATTATTCCGATCTAAACAAGGCGTGCCCGAAGGATAGCTTCCCAACTCCTCGCATCAACCAACTAGTCGATTCAACTGCAGGACATGCCCTACTGAGCTTCATGGATGCCTATTCTGGTTACAACCAGATCATGATGCATCCACTCGATCATGGGAATACCGCCTTTATTACTGATCGAGGTCTGTACTATTACAAAGTGATGCCATTCGGTCTAAAAAATGCTAGGGTTACCTATCAACGCCTAGTCAACAAAATATTTGCTCTGTAAAATGGCAGGAACATGGAAGTGTATGTCGATGATATGCTTGTAAAATGTGTTATGGCTGATGATCATCTTGCGGATCTCTGAGAATCTTTTGATCTGATGAGGAAGTATTAGATGAAGTTGAATCCAGAAAAGTGCGCTTTTAGGGTTCCGCTGAAAAATTTCTTGGGTTTATGGTTAGTCAACAGGGGATCGAAGCAAATCCTGAAAAGATTAAGGCCTAGATAGAAATGAAATCTCCCTCCATTGTCAAAGAGGTCCAACGATTGGTCGGGCATATTGCATCCTTAAATAGGTTTATTTCACGTGCCTCTGATAAATGCCTTCCTTTCTTCAAGCTACTTTGTACGACTACAAAATCAGACTGAGCATGGACCCAACAATGTGAAGAAGTGTTTCAGCAACTGAAGCAGTATATGAGTGCGCCTCCCATCTTATCAAAACCTATTCCACATGAGAAGTTCTTTCTTTACTTATCTATATCTTCCACGACCGTTAGTGTCGCTTTAATAAGAGAAGACTCCAGGGTATAAAGGCCCGTTTATTATGCCAGTCATGCAATGGTGAATGCTGAAACTCGATACTCTGATATGGAGAAACTTGCTCTGGCATTGGTAATCGCAGCACAAAAGCTGCGGCCTTATTTTCAAGCCCTTTCTATAATAGTACCTACTAATCATCCATTAAGGCAAGTCCTTCAAAAACCTGAAGTATTTGGGCGATTAACTAAATAGGGATCGAGCTTGGTGAACTTGATATTACCTTCTACTCGCGAACCGCCATAAAGGCCCAAGCCGTAGTAGATTTCATTGCCGAATTTAAGTATTCGACCCCTATCATTGCTACATCCAATGATGACCCACTAGAAAATGAGCAAGCACCTTGGTCGGTTTACATAGACGGATCATCGTGCTCCTCAGACAGTGGAGCCGGAGTAATACTAACCGCTCCTGATGGATCACAATTCAAATATGCTTTGCGCTTCGACTTTTGTGCCTCAAATAACGATGCGGAATATGAAGCCTTAATAGTTGGTCTCAAATTAGCAAATATACTCGCGATAAGGAACCTGCTCATCTACAGCAACTCACAGCTTATTGTAAATCAAGTGCTCAACGAATTTGAGGTGAAAGAAGAGAGGATGGCTTCATATAAATCCCAAGTACTAATCTTGCTTGCTAAATTGAACAAGTATGAAATAATTAATATTCCTCGAGAGGAGAACAAGCTTGCAGATTCTTTGGCGAAATTAGCTTCTGCACCTAAGTCCGACCTGACGCGAGCTGTTCCTATCGAGCATCTCCCTGCCTCGAGTATCGATCAAGTTACTCTAAAGCAAGTTGCCACAATACATCTATCTTCATGTTAGATGGATCCCATCATCTTTTACCTCTAAAGCGGACAAGTCCCAGATGATAAAAAGTTAACCCGACAAACTCGCTATCGTGCTGCCAGGTACATCTTTTAGAATGAAAAGTTGTTGTGTAGAAGTTTTACTTTACCATATTTAAGGTGTCTCCATCCAAAAGAAGCATGACGTATTCTAGATGAAATATACCAGGGAGCATGCGGTAATCATCCCAAAGGACAGTCTCTAGCGTACAAAGCAATGAGACAAGGGTATTATTGGCCCACTATGATGGCAGATGCCATCCAATTTTCAAAGAAATGTGACAAATGTCAACGATATTCTCCAGTCCCTCATTTACCATATGAACAAATGATGCCAATAGACGGCCCTTGGCCTTTCACTCAATGGGGGAGTCGATATAATCGGACCACTACCTAGGGAAAAAGGACAAAACAGGTTCGCAATTGTGGCAGTTGATTATTTCACCAAATGGGTTGAAGCGGAACCTCTGACCACCATCACCGAAAAACAAACTACTAAATTCATATAGAGGAATATTATATGCCGTTACGGACTTCCCCATACCATAATTTTTTACAATGGAAGACAATTTAATAATGCCGCACTCTCTGAATTTTGTGAGAAATGGAGGATAAGTAATATTCGAACTTCCCCATATCATCTTCAGGCTAACGGACAAGTAGAAGTGATTAATAGAATTATCAAGCACCATTTAAAGACTGATGGGGCTCAAATTTGTACCCATTATAAAACAACATCCCGTGGTCCATCGGCAATGATTTGAAACAGTTTTGAGACCGAAAAAGCTTGGAAAATGCTAGTACGACCCTAATCGCTCGGTAGCGACCTAAATTCGTGAACAACATTTTGGAGCATAACTAGACGTGCAGATCACCGCCAAAGGGTCTGGAACATCCTAAAACCCTTAACCTACAAGTTTTGAAGTCATATGATGCGTATATTTACCTGCGCACCTCGGAATGCGTTTCACCTTGCTTGGAGCTGACCAAAAAGGGTCAGTAAGCCTACAGCTACCATTTTAGAGCGGAACTGAACATCCGCACCACCGCCAAATGATCTAAAGCGCCCCAAAACCCTTATATAGTAAGTGTGAAGTCCATGCGGTGCGTATTTCCATATGCGCGCTACCTGAAAAATTGTTCCTATACGACAAGCCGACTCGAAGGCTCCAAATTAGGAGGAAGTACCAAAATTTGCAACATATGGACTTCCACACCCCATCCCATTCATTCAGGAGGTCGATTCTAGCCTAGAAATGGCTTGGTGACAGTGAGTGCATGTCTAGAAAAGGTAGCTGTCCTTTGAAGGTCTCTCGTCGGAACCTAAAATCCTGAAATTTTCTAAGTACCGAAATCCTGAAATTTGGCTAAGTAGTGGGAAAGGCGCAGGCAAAGACATGCGCCTGGCTTTCCACCACATGCGCCCACACCCTATGTATGAAAGGAATCACTTCGAATACCTTTTCGAAATGCACCGGAAAAGGACATGCGCCTGAACCCTGCACATGGGCCCGGCTTTTGCTGGCCACATGCGCCAGGCATTTCTTACCACATGCGCCGAATTCCCAGCACATGCGCCAGGAAATACACGTCTGGCCAGACTCAAACCCGATTACCTCCATATAAATAGCAGAGTTCGCTTCATTCATCAACACGAAATCATCTCCTTCCGACCTCAGGACGACGCAAGAGGTACATGCACCCGCTCCATTACCCCTCGCCGGTTGCCTTGGACGAAGTGGATTCCCTTGCTGGAATCCCTCGCCGAAAAGGGATTTCCTCACCAGAATCCCAAGTGTAGAGAAAATTCTGAAATGTTTCTAACTGCTAGGCACATGCGTTGGCTTTTCCTCCACATCCACCGGCTTTCCCACCACATGCGCTGGTGTTTTCTCGCCGGAAAAACCTGAAATTCCACCAAGTGTTGGAGGGACATGCACCCACTATCTAGGGCCAGGCGCATGTGCAGTATGACATGCGTCAGGATTGCTTCCCCTTCCTCCATTTTTCATGAAAAAAGGGCACATGCACCCGGGAGATGGGAACATGTGCCTAACTCCCCACCACATGCGCCTACCAGCTGTGGGAGTCCCACATGCGCCTGTACCACCTCCTCCATGGGCCTGGACGCTGGTTGGAAGGGTGGGCCTTCCATTGTGCGGCCCGCTTTCGTTCGGGATCGGATTTCGATCAAACCGCTTCTCTCGGATGCATCTCGATGAGATCTATCCATCTCCCAGATCAGATTCTCCAACGGTCAATGATAAATGGCCCAAATCAATGTTTTGATTCAAAATGACCAACACTTAGCCAATTTAGCAGCTCCAAAAATCCCTCCGAAAGTGCCGAAAATGGCCGAAACGAAGAAGAATCGGGCGGAATTGGACCAAGCCCAAGAGGGAAGCTTTTCTTCATCATGACATGATACACCATAATCATGCATAGCGATGAGGTTATCCAATCTCAGGACCCTCGAATACCCTAATCAAGCGGTCGGTAGGCCCACTACTTAGTCATTTTTAGCCCTATGAAGTGCCCTGTCGGCTCGAAAATCGACTTATGCTAAGCGAATCGAAACGTGATCGCACCGCGATCCCCGTGGACAAAATCCACCCCTATTCAAAGATGGTTATCGATAATACTCACCGAATACTTTGACTAGACCGCGAACAGGTCCACTACTTAGTCATTTTCAGCCTTGGGAAGTGCCCTGTTGGCCCGAAAATCAACCTACGCTAAGCGAATCGAAATGCGATCGCACCGCAATTCTCGTGGACATAATCCACCCTTGTTCAAAGATGGTTATCGATAATATTCACTGAATACACTGATCAGACCGCAAGCAGGTCCACTACTTAATCATTTTCAGCCCTAGGAAGTGCCCTGTTGGCCCGAAAATCGACTGACGCCAAATGAAATTAACCGCGATCTCAAAGACACTGAGGCAAAGCTAATGCGCTCAGGCTATCAAATAGCGGAGTTAAACATTTATGGGGCACCGATCCTCATCATTCATCAGAAATTGGCATGAACGGGAACC
Source organism: Liriodendron chinense (assembly GCA_003013855.2). Classification (NCBI taxonomy): domain Eukaryota; kingdom Viridiplantae; phylum Streptophyta; class Magnoliopsida; order Magnoliales; family Magnoliaceae; genus Liriodendron; species Liriodendron chinense. The sequence goes on from ML058477.1 coordinate 395,309, forward strand.
CATCAGACCCGATACTTAACCATTTGCGGGCATCGAAAACAGCCGATCCAGCCTATTGAATTTGAATCCTCAAAAGATCTTGGCTCGATAAAGCCTATTTGATCACAAATAGATCATTGGAAAATACTCAGAAGAAAGAGTGTTCTCGAAGACGAGTCGCCCGACTCCAGAAGAAACACATTTACTTTATTGTACAAAGCTCCATTCATCCCGGATAAAGGTCCGAGGCTAAACCTAAGGGGTTATGGTTACCACGAGAAACCATAAACAAAAGAGCTCTAACTAAGCTTAAAACATCCTGGTATGGATTGCCACTATTAAAAGACAGTCGATGCCTTACCCATCGACAACGGGTCCGTCGGTCGAGCTGATGAGGCAGTTAAGGATTGCTTTCCTAAGGTCACCTGTTCATAGTAATAGGCGCGGGCTTCAGGTTATGCTGACCAACATTTTGATGTTCGTTTATTCCAGCAGTCACATATTCACAGTAACAGGCGCGGGCTCAGAGTTGCACCACTCGATTAAAAACCGCGTTCGGGAACGTTGCGGAGTGCTCTCCTAAGGTCACCTGTCATAAAAATACGAGCGTGGGCCTTGGGTTATGCCGAACAACATTCGAGGATCGTGTATTCTAATGGTCACCTGTTCACAGTAACAGGTGCAGGCCCAGAGTTGCACCACTCAAATCCTGACAGTCTCTCAACCCGGACAATCCGAAAGAAAATGGGACATAGACATCTGACTTCTCTAAGAAATGTGGCTCAGTCCATAATAAGAAACACAAAGGTTTATACGACCATGAACTCAAGACCATAATCCCCGACGGATTAGTCTTTTTCCTTCCAATCAAGGGTGATCAACCGTTGATGTAATTAAAGGCTCGTGACCAGTATCACAACCTGTAATGTAAAAGATCTCAGAATCTCTGGAATAAAATTCTCCTTGCGACATTTCTCTTGTGTACACTCTGTGATTGCTTATGATTGTCTATGAATGTCTCTATACTCAGAATTCCCCCAGAATAATGAAACACAGGAAAAAGACTGCTGACGAGCAGCGATTTTGCTAGTTCTAACAAACTGGCGACTCTGTTGGGGATCGAACCCAGAATCTTTGGTTATTTCTGAGTAGATAGACATTCTATGATAAATCATTTGCAGACACTGATGTGTATATGAGAAAGGCTACCGCAAGGAGAAGTGTTCGGCTCCTTCACGAGCGTCAAACTGGCGACTCTCAACGGGAACGTTCTTTCCTTCATCTTTAAGGAAAAAGAATTTTGAAGCCTCGCATAGCATGCATGTAGTTCATACTTGTATGTTTCTGTCTATCCACTGTCGAGCAGTACGGGATTGGTAAGGTCGCGTCCCCTCTCTTTTCCAAGTGCATGGAATATTCTAATGCGTGTATGACTGTGCAGAGAGAGAGAGAGAGAGAGAGAGAGAGAGAGAGAGAGAGAGAGAGAGAGAGAGAGAGAGAGAAGCAAAAAAGACAGAAAAGAACCAAGCAAATGGCGTCTACAATTATCTTCCTAGCGTCCAAAGGATTCTACTTCCCTCATCTTGCTACAACCTCTGAAGCCGGATGGCAGGTTGTGCAAAAGCACAAGATTGTTAAGAAGACCGAGAACAAAAAGGTTATTCCAACAGAAATAGGAATGACAGCAAGGGTACAGGGCGAAATGAAGAAACAATGGAAGCCAGTCTATAGGAACAAGGTGCGCAATGCCAACAGAACCACCATGTCAGCCAGGCCAAAGTTCTCCTTTGCCGCTATCGACTTCCTAGCAATACTAAAGATAGCACTGTTAGCCAAGATATCAAACAGATCCGCTGTCCGACAGTCGGTTAAGACGGCGATGAAGACAACCCCTACTGAAGCCGCCGTGACCAAGATGAGGCCACAACAAGCACAAGTAATGATGGTGCAGGTCGCCGAAGGAGAGGCGAGTGAGCGATACCCAGAGCTGCCTCCAATCCAAGAACAAATAGATGAGATTATCCGGTCCAAGAGGACACGGCTAGAGAGATGAGAGAGATGAAAGAAGCACTGTTGGCTCTAGTTGCCCAGGGGGCAAATAGAAGCCCAGCTGTACCTACTCGACATTCTGTGGAGGAATGCCAGGGAGTAGCAGGAGAACCAGCTGCTGCCGAACCACAAGCTCGCCAGAGAAACATTGTGTTCGGATGTGTACCGCCACTGCCATCCCAAGCCACGAGAGAAGAACTGTCCCAAACAGTTGCGGACCTGATGCTTCAGGAAAGAGAAAAGGAGAAGAGAGGAAAATATGTATACCGGGTGTCGTACTTGCCCGAGGTCGACGACCTCCCATTTCCCAACAATTTCAAGCATCCGGACTTCCCCAGATTCGATGGCAGAGGATTGCTGGAGGAACACATGGCCCAATTCATGACAATGATAGGCAACCTGTCAACGATCCCCCAGTATTGTCTCAGGTTGTTCGGCTCGACGCTCACGAGCAAGGCATTCCAATGATACATGTCACTGCCTGCAGGGTCAGTCAAGTCCTGGGATCAGATGCAGGACCTGTTCATCTCTAAATTCTTCTCCACTGAGCGAGAAGTCTCGCTGACAGATTTAGCCTTGGTTCGTTAGAGGCAGGGGGAGTCAGTCGAGAAGTTCATCGACAGGTGGGGAACTATAGCAGCACAATGTCAAGAACTGTCCAGCGAATCTGAGCAGGTCAAGATGTGCATGCAGGCCATGGATACAATGATTTCATTTGGCCTATCTGGACACAACTTCTCGACGTTTCAAGACCTAGCTACGAAAGCCCACCTGGTGGAAGGAGCCGCGTTCAGAGTGCAGTTCAAGGCAGAGAAGCCCAGGAGAGAAGCCGGAAGGATGATAACATCTAACTACGTCAACAAAGGAAAGGGTTCGAATGATAGGAAACGCCCGAACACCGAGTGTAGAGTCGAGGCTAGGCCAATAACCGCGACTCAAGACAAAGGCAAGAGTTTTCAGAGGCCGCGACATATTACGATAGAAGAGCATAATCGAGCAAACGAACCTTATACCTTTGACATGGAAGATCTGGTTCCAATCATGGAATAACTGGTAGAAGAAACGTTAATAAGACTACCAGAATGCACGCGCCCGGAGGAAGCAAAGATGGTCGATCATCCCAGCTACTGCAGGTATCATCGTGTGACTACCCACAAGACTGAAGACTGCTTTGTCCTAAAAGGCAAGATCCAGCGAATGATCAACAACGGCACCATCAATGTGAAGGCGGAAGAGGCAAGCTGAAACACTGCGACAGTGGTGTCTGCCCTCCCTGTACTAGTTCAAATTTGAACGACGAATCCGTTCCAGGAATCGGAAGAGCCATGGACACTTGTGAGCAGCAAGAAGAGGCTAGAGAACAAAAGAAGACTCTTGGAGAAAGAGAGGACGATGAAGAACAGAATGAGAAGAAGAAATATTGGACAGAAACAGCCACGTGCACAGCTCGTTCAGTGCGCCATGGTCTCGGTGATCACTCAGCCAGGGGCCAGTGATAAGGACCAAGTCCTAGAGAGAGAAGAAGTCAATGTAGTGGCTCTGCGGTCTGGAAAGCAAGTCGTGCAGAGAGAATTTTCGAGATGACCAGACCTTAGAAGAACGAATGTGGTCATAGGTGAGCCATCAGGAACGCCTCGAGAAAAAGAACCGATAAAAGCAATCAACGAGCGAGCAACTGACAAATGAGATCACGCACGAGATAAGGCACCAGTGATTTATGATGTGGTGTCTCATCTGAAGAAGGTCCCGGCCCGACTCAGCATCTACGATGCCCTGTGCCTTTCGAAGAAATATTGAGAAATGTTGCTCAATGCATTGCTCGATCAAGAAGCTCGTGAGGTCATGATGGCAGAGATTGAGTCAGAGATGGAAGAAATGAAGATAACAGGAACTGATGATCGACCCGCAGAACAGGTCATGCAGATCGACTGATCGTCCATGATCACATTCTCTGAAGAAGACAGAACGATTAGCTTAACGGACCACAACCGCCCGTTGATGGTGACAGGTCTCATCCGAGACATAGAGATCCGAAGATGCATGCTGGACGATGGGTCCGCTGTGAATATTATGTCTCTGAAGACATTGCAGCAGTTGGTTTCAGACAGACAGCACTTCGCCCGAGTGCCATGGTTATCCAAGGGTTCAATCAGGACGACTAGCGTGTCCTAGGGTCCATTACTGTCATAGTGGAGATAGAAGAATTGAGTACTAAAGTCACCTATCAGGTGATTGATGCGATGACGACATACAATATCTTGTTGGGACGACCGTGGCTTCATCAATATGGTATCATTCCCTCGACATACCATCAATGCTTTAAGTACAATAGGGATGGCGAATGGCGGCAGACCCGAGGCCGTACTCCGTCACTGAATCCTTCCTAGCAGATGCATAATACTATCAGGAGAGCGACAGAACCGAGACTGCTAGAAAAGCCAGTGAATCGACAGAGGTGACACAGGGGGCAGAACCCCAGGGTGAGAATCCAAGACAAGCGAATAAAGCTTCACAAGTGGTCGCTGAAGCGAAAAGGGCTCACAGAAAGAATCCGTTGCAAAGGAAGAAGTTCTACCTGATCCCGAAGCACCTCCGAAAGGCAGGGCAATCAGTGTTGAAGCAGATGACAAGCCAACAGATGAGCGTGTTACAGTCCAGCTTCAATATTTCGTTACCAAAGGTTGAGAGGATTCGTCCATTCCCTAAAGCTCCGAGCCAGTTCTGAGTACCGCTGACAATGGGAGCCAGGAACGAGATAAGGTTTCAGGCTGGACTCCGCAACTCGTTGCAGATTGAAGAGAATGCGAAGAGAACACCGGTAGAGACACCGCCCATTGAAGAAGAAGGATATAACAAAGCCAGTAGACACATCATGAGAAACATGGGGTTCATTTGTTCAGAACCACCAGCTCGGAAAGGCATGCTAGCACCCTTCGAAGTAAAAACGAAGGTATACAGAGGAAAAGAAGCCCTGGGGGTAGGATGTGAGATCAGGCATATTAACATGGTGACGATCAGTCCTGTGGAAGAGGTAAGGTCTGCTGGACCGAATGAAGTCTTACAGCCGAGTGCCGCACCAGAGCAGATCGAAGATGGGGGTCAGCCCACGATAGATGAGCTACAAGAAGTCAATTTAGGGACTCCTGAAGAGCCGAGGAATACTTATATCAGCAAGAACATTCCAGAAGAAGAGAAGGAGAGCTACATTCAACTCTTGAAAGAGAACAGAGACGTGTTCGCATGGACCTAGTCTGAAATGCCAGGACTGAACCCGGTAATCGCGATGCACAGGTTGAATATCGCAAAGGAGAAGAGGTAAGTCAAATAGCCACAGAGGCGCTTCCATCCTAACATCATCCCGAAGATAGAAGAAGAGGTGAAGAAGCTGCTTCAAGCCGGGTTTATCAGGGAAGTTCAGTATCCCAAATGGATCTCGAATATAGTACCTGTAAAGAAGAAGAGCGGCCAAATCCGGGTATGCGTTGATTTCCGCAACTTGAATGAGGCTTGTCCCAAAGATGACTTTCCTCTACCCATCCTGGAGCTCCTGATCGATAGCACATCAGCATATACGAAGATGTCCTTTATGGACGGCTACTCAGGGTATAATCAGATTCGAATGGCTCCAGAAGACGAAGAGTCCACTGCCTTCCGCACGTCTCTCAGGATATTCTACTATCGGGTGATGCCGTTCGGGCTGAAGAATGCAAGCGCCCCGTACCAGAGAGCGATGGAGGTAATCTTCCAAGACATGATGCACAAGCATGTGGAATGCTACGTCGATGACCTGGTAGTGAGGTCCGACGAACATAAGCAGCATCACGAACATTTGAAGTTAGTATTTCAGAGGTTGAGGAAGAAAAGCCTCCGCATGAACCCATTGAAGTGCGCCTTTGGGGTGTCCTCAAGAAAATTCCTTGGCTTTGTGATAAGGCATCGGAGAATCGAGATTGACCCCGCGAAGATCAAGGCGATCCAAGAAATGCCTCCTTCGAAGAACTTGAAAGAGCTGAAGAGCTTCCAAGGGAGAGTCGCTTACTTGCGGCGGTTCATCTCGAACCTGTCAGGTCGTTGTCAGCCTTTCTCTCGGCTGAACAAGAAAGACATCCGCTTTGAGTGGGACGAAGCGTGCCAGAAAGCCTTCGATTCCCTCAAAGAGTTACTCGAGAAAGCTCCAGTTCTCGCAGCGCCAATCGAGGGAAAGCCTCTAATACTATATGTAGCAGTAGGAGAGAACTCACTGGGGGCACTGCTCGCCCAGAAGAATGAAGAAGGAAAAGAGAAGGCTCTGTACTACTTGAGCCGCACGCTCATCGGCGCTGAGTTTAATTACTCACCGATTGAGAAGATATGCTTGGCTTTGATATTCGTTGTGAAGAAGTTGAGGCATTACTGCTTGTCATATCAGATTACATTGATCTCCAAAGCAGATCCTATCAAGTTCCTGATGAACCGACCTATGTTGTCCGGGCGATTAGCCAAATGGGCCCTAATGCTATCCGAGTTCGACATTACGTATCTGCCATCTCGAGCTGTTAAAGGGAAGGCGATAGTTGATTTCCTAGCAGCCCACCCGATACCAGATAACATGGAAATGGAATGTGATCTTCCTGACGACCAAGCCATGATGGTAAGGGTCGCGAGATAGTGGCAGATGTATTTCAACGGAGCCTCAAGAGCTGCAGGATCAGGGGCCGATGTGATCTTCATTAGTCCTCAGGGCGACTTATTGCCCTACTCATTCACAATAGTGCCGTTGTGCACAAACAACAAGGCAGAGTATCAGGCCCTCATCATTGGGTTATAATTGGCACGAGATATGCAAATCCAATCACTACAAGTATACGGTGATTCTCGGTTAGTCGTGGGATAGCTCACGATGGAATATGAAGTCTGCAAGCCAGAGCTACCATCTCTTTGCCATCAGGCCCGAGCCCTGTTCGATCATTTTCGGGATAGTACAGTGTCGCACTCCCAAGAGCTGAAAATTCTCAAGCAGATGCATTGGCTAACCTGGCCGCGACTCTCGCGCACTCGAGGGGCAAGCCACTTCAAGTTACCATAGACGAAAGGAGGATATTGCCATCCCTCACAGTAGCCGAGAATGTCACGAGCGTAAGCCCCGTACATTGCTTTGAGATCACAGAAGAAGAAGATTGGAGGAGACCATTCTCTAATTACTTGAAATACGGGTTCTTACTCGAGGATCCGCAGATGCTCACTCAAGTCAGAAGGCGCGCCAGCTCGTTCATCCTCTTAGAAGAGGTACTGTATCGACGCTCCAACGACGGAACACTGTCAAGATGACTGGCTCGAGGAGAAGTTCATGATATGCTGAGAGAGGCGTACGGGGAAGAATGTGGTGCCCACCAAGGTGGCCAGAATCTGCATCATCGAGTGTGGCACATGGGCTATTATTGGCCCACCATGATGAAAGACGCGATGGACTACGTCAGGAAATGCCATCAGTGTTATATACACGCTGACATTATACATATACCTCCAGAAGAATTGCATCAGTCAGTGATGTCTTGGCCTTTTGCGGCCTGGGGTATGGATGTGATAGGCCCCATTAACCCCTCTTCCTCTTAAGGGCACCAGTACATGCTTGCGGCAACATATTACTTTTCTAAGTGGGCTGAGGCTGTGGCCCTGAAGAACGTGAAAGCTAAACAAGTGGAGGGTTTCATTCGGAACGCCATCATCTACAGACACGGCATTCCCAATCGGATCGTCACGGATAACGGCACACCCTTCCGCAATTCCATGATCGACATGCTGTGTGCCAAGTTCAAGATCAAGCATTGTTACTCAATGCCCTATTATCCTCCTACAAACGGGCTTGCTGAGGCATTCAACAAAACCATCATGAAGATTTTAAAGAAAATGGTGGCAGAGAATAAGAAAGATTGGGACAAACGGTTGCCCAAAGCGCTCTGGGCATATCGTACTACGCACCACACAGCAACGCAGGCTACTCCTTATTCACTAGTATACGACACAGAGGCCATTGTCCCGATGGAAGTTCAGGTTGAGTCCCTACGAGTCGCACTTCGGAACTCCCTGACAGATGAACGTAATGCTGAGCTCAGGATGGCCGAGCTCGATGCCTTGGACGAGAAGAGGCTCGCGGCACAACAACGGCTAGAGATGTACCAGAAGCATATCTCAACAGCGTATGACAAGCGAGTCAAGGGTAGATCCTTTAGGAAGGGTGACTTGGTACTCGTAATGAAGCGATCGACAGCCGCGCACACTACAAAGAGCAAGTTTGACCCTAAGTTGGACCCGATCTGCATCATAGAAGAAGTCTACTCCAACGGGGCCTACCCTTAGTGAATTTCGATGGTGGCGGAGCTGGTTTTGCGATTAATGGCCGGTTTCTGAAGAAATATTACCCCTAACAGTCAACCCGTTACTTCCTTTTACATAAATATGAGAAATGTAAACTTCCCAAGAGAGGGAATGTAATAAGTGTGGATAGAAATGGAGAATGAAATGGAGTAGAATACAATAGATAAGCCTATAGTTACAAAAGCTAATCAGTTACTCCGTGTTCTTGCAGGTCTTCCTTGCCCTTGTTATGGAGAAATAACCAAGAAAGATCATTCGCCTACGACACGAGCGTTCCCAAGTTTAGAAACTCAGGACACTCCCGAAATCGACGATAAAGGGAAGTGTTACTCTTTTCATTTCATTCTACATTCATCAGTTATTAGAATTGTGATTATTACTGTTATTATTGCAAACCATTCTAAGACACATCACACAAACATCACATGATAAAAAAGTAATTGCTACTGTCATTTCATTTAGAAAAAGTTTGGTTGACATCTTTTCGACACCGTATACATGAATGGTCAGAAGTCAGAAGGTAAGTATTTCTTATACCAATTACAAAAATTTCTAAAGGTAAGATCCTATGATCATTTCTATACATTTGAAGTCAAGAAAGAGAGCATCGGGAGTGAAAGATCAAAGCTTCTCCAAACATCCCGATATCAGCCTGATCACAGCCACCACGGCGGTTTTCATCGCTGACTTTGCTATAGATAACACCTCCGCAGGATCAAGAACATGTTGAAGTTCAGCAGTCAAATCTTCCAACCGCTTGCGCGCTGCTTCGCCCTCGCTTTCGAGCCGCGTGACCGCTATCTGGCCCTGAGCAACTATTGACTCGAGACGGGCAGCTTCGAAGCTCACGGCGATCTTCTCCACCTGCAGACGCTCAATCTCGGCGTCAATTTCAACTAGACGACCCAAGCACCCTTCATACTGAATCTTGTTATTTTGTAGGCATTCTCGTGCGTTCGCCGTCGAATGTGCGTGGCGTTCTACTGCATGTCCCAAAGACTCCTCAATCCTCCTCTTCTCCTCGATAGTAGGATGATGCTCGGTGCGCTCAGTAGCTGCTATGTTTACGAGGGAGCTTTCAAACGCAGAAATGTGATGGACAACCACGAGCGCATTAGACCCAACTACTCCGACGCAAGCTTCCAGCGCTTTCATGCCAGCGCCCAGCATATGCCATTCTTGTGGATCGGCCAATGCCTTTGCGAGGCTAGACAACAGGCCCTTCAGTATGCTCTGACCAAAACAATTTAAATGTTTAAATGCAGGAATGCCCGGCATCATAGTAATGACGATGTCGGAATCGATGGCAGCTGCAAGAAAGAATGCAAGAAAAACCAATGACGTGTTAGTAAAAATGAAAGCAGAAACTACAAGTCATAATCTAACGTAAATTACGAAAGAGTCGTACTAGGAATAGCAGGTAGATCAATAGCAGGCTCCGAAGGCCCCGCAATGCATGTCCTGGAATTAACAATTGTTTCCAAAGCTTCGCCCGGTAGTTCAATAGTGACAACCGGAGATGATGCGATGGAAGTGGCAGAGGCAGGTATCAACTCAATAAGATCTGTAAAAATAAGATAACAATAACAAAATATGGTTAGTATGATTATACAGGAATTAAAGAAGAAAAGTACAAAGCAGAACCACAATCGCATTTCTTACCTTGTGCTTGCGGAATGTCGGGACCGACTTCGACCGTAACAGAGTGTGACGTATCCACGACCTCCAACTCAACAGGACAGTCTGCTTGCAATGAACAACCTGATGGAAGGACCGAAGAAGGATCGACGTTCCCCTCACGTATCTCAAGCCCAGGAACGGATTCCTCGACGTTATCAGCACGAACGGGCAAACAAGGATGAACATCCGTCGACAACCCCATAGTCGGTGCCACGACAGCTTGAGAAACGAAGACTAAAGGCTCGGAAGAATGCTAGACCTTGGCATTGTTATAGAGTTGTGCTTCGATCGCGGCTATGACAACATCATCAAGATCACCTGCACCCCCGACACCGGCATCGTTATCATAATAGTTCGCGAGGGAATCATCGTTGCTGTGATCATTGGCACGATTCACTCCCCAGTCATCGCCAGAATAATCTACAGGTTCATCTTCAAGCTGCGACCTCAAATCATCAAGGCATGCCACTCCCTGGCCATCACCGGCTTCAGAACCGCCTTCGGCATTGTCCCCCTCAACATCCACAGGTTCGGATTCACCTCCATCATGATTATCGACAATCTTATCTTCTTTGTTTGCAATCTCCTTGGTAGCACCAGACCGAAGCTCACCTTCTTCGCGACTATCGGCAACAGTCGCACCTGCTACTACCTCTGGGGGATTAATCTGCAACAACGGATCCAAACTCCCCCACTTCTTGATATGTAACATTTCTGCCTGTCTTAAGTTTTTCTCAGGTGCTGACGGGCGAACTCTTGGTGTGAGTTTTATCTTGACTCTCAACTGATCTCTCGCGCGGCCCGGTGGAAGATCGTCAACGAAATCATCAAAAGGAATAACTTCTGCCATGCATTCCGTAGGCTCACCCTCCATTGATGAGATTTATTACTACATCGCAGCCTTTTATAAAGTTAATGGACAACGCCTGTTCGCTCGCCTCAAGTGTAAGGCTGCGATGTAGTAATAAATCTCGGTAAGACCGAGGTCGATCCATAGGGAAAGAGTAACAGCTTCCTAATTACTCCAGCAACTCAGTTTAATAGAGTAAATTCAGATTCAATGGGATGTTTAATTAAAACAGTAACTTAATGAAAAATCAGAGATTTAATGTACTAAGGCTTTCAAGGATCCACTTGTAGCAATCCTATGTCAATTCAGTCAATCCAAATAGAGAACACAACTAGATTTGAAGTCCTATCTCTCATCTAGTTGGAAAGTAAAGCATTCACACACATTCATCCAATTCAAGTTGAACTTCCAAGTTCAAGTCCATTCAATCAATGTAGAATTCAAATTCATAGCCTGCGGAGTAACAGCCATGCCTATGGACTATGGCCTGCTCAAGGATTACTATAATTCGAATCTAAACAAGCAACCTGTGATAATCTCAGAGAATTAAAAGGAATTCATGTCCGGAGCACATAAACTCAGATAAGACATCTCAAACTACCACCTATTGGACTGAAACATAAGAAAAATCCAACTTTGAATTAAAAATACTTGAATCAAACTGAAATTAACATAGAACTGGCTACAAGCTTCACCTCTCAGCCTTAGCTGAGAGGTTTTAGCCGAGCATAGTCATGCTACAACTAAAAACTCAAAAATAAAGCATAAAACTAGAAAAACCCGAAGATAGATGTTGCAGACGCTCCACAGTCGCCTTCAGCCTCCAAACTCACGTTCCTTCTCTTCTTTGATACCTTAGGGAGAGCCCCTAGGTGGCCTTTTATAGCAACAATCCTCCCTTGCATCGAATTCTGCGAAATCCTACGCATTGCGCAGCAATTTTCGGAGTCCCGAATTAGAAAGGACTTTCCTATTACGCAGAGCCGACCGGTCGTGACCGGTCGGACCAGCTTTTTTTTTAAAACATCCAGTGGGTGCAGCCGACCGGTCGGACTGACCTCCCACTCATCCAGCGTGCATGCCCGACCGGTCATGACCGGTCGGGCTGATCTATTGCCTTGATCCAGTGTGCATGGCCGACCGGTCATGACCGGTCGGCCTCTCTTCTACTTGATTCCTTTGATGTGGCTGACCGGTCGGACAACCGGTCAGCCTTGTATTTCTTCATCTTTTCCTTCTTTTCTTCATTCTCTTTTCTCTCTCTTTCTTCTTCTTTCCGTGGTCCATCTTAGGACTTCATCCAATGTCTTCAAATATAATCTTTTGGCTCCAATTTGATGGAATCCACTCTTATCTCTACAATCACAAAACACATGTTAGGTGGGCCTTTAAACCATGAAAATCATGCAAATTATGTAGTTTAATGGGTAATGCAATGTATAAATTGGAGGTTCAACACACCCCCCAACCAGCTTTTTGCTAGTCCCGAGCAAAACATGCGTGAAACAGTTTCAAACCTCCAAATCCAACCCTCTTCCAGAAACCATGTTTCTATCCATTCCAAGATGTATAAGTGTAAAATTTGGAAAAATTAGGTGTTAGAAGCTGAACCTTGGACTCTCAAAACATAAGAAGTGTTTACATGAAATCCCCGCTGACTGATTGATAAATAGAAGAATTCGAACAAATTCAACCTAGTGTGCATAGTGAAAGTTCATCTCATGAGTTCCTGGAACCATCTTCTTCATAGATTAAGTAGACCAGGGATTCCAAGGTGCACAGAGCAACAGCAAGCCTATGACAGGAATTTGCCTTACCGTCCTTCCGACGGCTTTCACACTACGTCCCATTTCCGGCTTTGGTTACGGTTCGACCATCCCCCGGTTGGTAATAAGTAGCCCTTTTCTGAATTTTCCACCATTTTTCTTTCCTTCCCGATTTCATCCTTTCTTTCCTTTTTCTTTTAAGTTAGATAGGATTTTTAGAAATCCATATCTTTCATTATTTTTCCATGGACAAGGATGGACAAAATACCCCGGCTTGGCTGCTCAACACCTCTAAACCAAAGTCTAGCTAATCCACAAATCACATAAACCTGTCACTCATGAAAATCGTGTAATGTGAACTTGGTGTAAAGGTGTTCAAATTTTCTATCAATCATAACAATAGGGGAATTAGCATATAAAGCCATTATGTTGGAAGAAATTCAAGACTACAACATCACACACTTCGTTTCTCCTCCTCTTCTACTCATAGCCTCTCAAATGTATAGAAACAAAATTTTCTAAAAGAGTTTTGAGATGTTAGAAAATTCGAAAAAATCTTGTGCATATGAAGCTCGAAATGTTGCAATATGCTAGATGAGGGATCTCATCTCTCCCCCCAACCAAATCTTGCATTGTCCTCAATGTAAAAAGATAGTTAGTTAGCATGAACATGAGAACAATGGTAAAATATGAGAGAGTGAGAATCAATGGAGGTCTGCAATTCCAACAACTAAATCCTACTAAAACAATAAAACAAAACTAAACCTACCTATGCTATACCTCCATCAGACTAGGAGATCAATCATCCTGATAGACAGGATCATTCAGGGAGATGGACATGTCCTCTGAATCAAATTTCTCAACAAATGGTTTAAGGCGTTGTCCATTAACTTTGAAACAGTCACCATTCGCTGCATTCTCAATCTCAACAGCCCCATGGGGAAAAACTTCTTTAACAATATATGGGCCGGTCCATCGAGATCGTAATTTTTCGGGAAAAAGATGAAGTCGGGCATTATACAAGAGCACTTTCTGTCCTTCATGGAAGGATTTCCTTAAGATGTGCTTGTCATGAAAGGCCTTCATCTTGCTCTTGTAAATTCTCGAATTCTCATATGCATCGTTCCGGATCTCATCAAGCTCATTTAATTGAAGTTTGCGAAGCGAGCTCGCCTTGTCAATGTCAAAATTTAGAGCCCGAATTGCCCAATAGGCTTTGTGTTCTATCTCCACAGGCAAGTGGCAAGCTTTCCCATAGACAAGTCTATAAGGGGACATTCCAATGGGTGTCTTGTAGGCCGTACGGTGAGCCCAAAGTGCATCATCTAATCTTAGGGACCAATCCTTGCGATCCGGTCTCACCGTCTTTTCTAAAATCTGCTTGATTTCCCTATTGGAGATTTCAGCTTGCCCACTTGTTTGTGGGTGGTATGGGGTACTCACTTTGTGCCTAATACCATATTTCTTCATCAAAGTTTCAAAAGGTCTATTGCAAAAGTGAGAACCTCCATCACTAATAATGGCTCGAGGCGTCCCAAATCTAGAAAGTATGTTTTCTTTGAGGAACTTGAGAACCGTACGATGATCGTTGGTTCTACATGGGATAGCCTCTATCCATTTAGACACATAGTCTACGGCAAGAAGAATATAGACATGCCCAAAAGATGAGGGAAATGGTCCCATAAAATCGATGCCCTAACAGTCAAAGACCTCAAGATGTTGGATTGGGGTGAGAGGCATCATATTTCGACGGGATAATCCTCCTAGCTTCTGGCAGCGCTCGCACGCTTTGCAAAACTCGTGGGTGTCCTTAAATAACGTGGGCCAATAAAAACCACACTGCAGAATTTTTACAGTTGTTTTCTTGGCTGAAAAATGACCCCCACATGCTTGATCATGACAAAAGGAGATGACTGAATTGTGTTCATCATCGGGGACGCATCTCCTTATAATTTGGTCTGGGCAATATTTAAACAATAGAGGTTCATCCCAGAAAAATCTGCGTACTTCCCTTAGAAATTTACATTTGTCTTGCGCAGTCCAATGAGTCGGCATTGCACCTGTGGAAAGATAATTGGCTATATCAGCGTACCATGGTGGATGCATAGCAACAAAGAGTTGCTCATCAGGGAATGAGTCCTCAATAGGTGACTCGTCAATGGAATTTGGTAGGACTAGGCGGGATAGATGATCCGCCACCACATTTTCTACCCCCTTCTTATCTTTGATCTCCAAGTCGAATTCTTGAAGGAGTAGGATCCATCTTAGCAAACGGGGCTTAGCATCCTTCTTAGAAAGAAGGTATTTCAGCGCCGCATGATCCGTGTAAACAATAACTTTGGATCCTATTAAGTATGGCCTGAATTTGTCCAAGGCAAAGATGACAGCTAGGAGCTCTTTCTCCGTAGTGGAATAATTAACTTGGGCAGGATTCAAGGTCCTACTCGCGTAATAGATGACATGGGGCCTTTTATCTTTCTTTTGGCCTAACACCGCCCTAATAGCAAAATCGCTCGCATCGCACATCAACTCAAAAGGCATGGACCAATCTGGTGGTTGCATGATAGGAGCGGTTGTCAACATGTCTTTTAGCTTTGAAAAAGCTAATTGACATTCGGCACTCCACTCAAATTGGTTCTCCTTTTGTAGAAGGTTGCATAAAGGCCTTGAGATGTGACTAAAGTCCTTTATAAACCTTCGATAGAAACCGGCGTGTCCAAGGAAGGACCGCACATCGCGTATGCTTTTGGGTGGTGGTAGATTGGAAATTATGTCAATTTTCGCCCGGTCTACCTCTATTCCATTGGACGAGATGATGTGTCCAAGGACTATTCCTCTTTGTACCATGAAATGGCACTTTTCCCAGTTTAATACAAGTTGCTTTTCCTCACACCTCATTAAGACCAACTTCAAGTGCTCGAGGCACTCATCAAATGTACAACCAAAAACAGAAAAGTCATCCATGAACACCTCAAGAAACTCACCCACCATGTCCGAGAAAATACTCAACATGCATCGTTGGAATGTGGCGGGTGCATTGCATAACCCGAATGGCATCCTTCGGTAGGCGAAGGTACCAAACGGGCATGTAAATGTGGTTTTCTCTTGGTCTTCTGGAGCTATCTCAATTTGGTTGTATCCGGAATAGCCATCTAGGAAGCAATAGTAGGGTTGGCCTGCCAACCTCTCCAAAATTTGGTCCATAAATGGGAGAGGGAAGTGGTCTTTCCTAGTGACCGTATTGAGCTTCCTATAATCAATGCACATACGCCAACCGGTGGTCACCCTAGTCGGTATAAGCTCGTTGTTGGCGTTTTCAATGATGGTAATACTGGATTTCTTGGGGACAACTTGGGTAGGACTCACCCATTGGCTATCTGAGATGGGGTAGATGATACCCACATCCAATAGCTTTAACACCTCGGCTTTGACAACCTCCATCATGTTTGGATTTAACCGTCTTTGAGGTTGTCTAGTCGTTTTTGCATTTTCTTCAAGGTGTATACGGTGAGTGCAAACCGAAGGATCTATCCCTTTGAGATCCGCTATTGTCCAACCTATGGCTTCCCGGTGTTTTTTGAGTAACTCAATCAACTTGAGCTCTTGGTCTTTTTCTAGGTGGGAGGCAATGACAACTGGGAAAGTTTCCTCTTGACCCAAATATACATATTTAAGCTCGGATAGCAATGGTTTGAGGTCAAGCTTCGGTGGTTTGATGCTAGACGGTAGAGCCCTTGATGTGGTTGGTGGCAATTTTTCAAAATGGGGCCTCCACCGGCTAGTATCAACTACCGGTCTTTCTATATTTAATGCATGCACAATCTCACTGATGATGGGGTCTTTAGAATCCATGAAGTGTGCTAAGCATGTCTCCAAACTTTCTAGTGGTTCAAGTTGGAGGAGTTCTTCTTCTTCAAAGGTTTCAAGCATGTTTACATCGAAGAACTCATCATCATCGACATCCCTATGTCTTTTGCCCAAGTGAAATACATTTACCTCTAGTGTCATGTTTCCAAAAGATAATTGCATCACCCTATTCCAGCAATTGATGATTGCATTTGATGTGGCAAGGAATGGGCGGCCTAATATTACCGGTATTTGGGTGCTAGCATCCAAAACCGGTTGTGTGTCCAAGACGATAAAATCTACTGGATAGTAGAATTTGTCAACTTGGACTAGAACATCCTCAACTATCCCCCTCGGTACACGGATAGATCTATCAGCGAGTTGCAACGTGGTTTTGGTGGGTTTTAATTCACCAAGACCCAATTGCTCATATACCGAGTATGGGATCAAGTTCACACTCGCCCCCAAGTCTAACAAGGCACGTTCAATCCGGTAGTCTCCAATGACACATGAGACGGTGGGACTACCGGGATCTTTGAATTTTGGGGGGGGTCTTTTGAGTGAGGATGGCACTAACTTACTCAATTAAGAATGCCTTTTGCTGCACATTATATTTGCGTTTTGTCGTGCATAGATCTTTTAGAAACTTGGCATAAGAGGGAATTTGTTTGATGGCATCAAGCAAAGGGATGTTGATCTTGACTTGTCTGAAAATCTCTAGAATATCTTGAGAATTTGGGAGAGATTTTGGGGCAACCAATCTTGAAGGGAATGGTGCTATGGGCTTGTAAATGCGTTCCGGTTGTTGTGGGGCTAAGTTAGATCCATTTTCATCCTCAGAATTTACCGGATCATTAGGCTCATCGGCCTTCACCGGAATAGTTTTGTCAATTTGTTTACCACTTCTAAGGGTGGTAATGGATTTAGCTTGCTCCATGTTTTGGTTGGAAGGATTAGGGATGCTCACTTCATGTACTTGCTTTGGATTGGGCTGAGGTTGGGCCGGAAAGGTCCCTTCCCTAGCATTCAAGCGTCCCTTAATCTCATCAACCGAGACTTTCAGCTCTTGGAACATTTGCTGATTTGATTCATTTATTTGCACTTGCCCTTGCATAAATGCTCTCAAGGTATCCTCCAATGAGAATTGAGGTGGGGCCATATTTTGCATGGGTGGCCCTCTTTGGGAGTTGGTAGGATTGCCTGTTGGGGCATTCTTCCAACTGAAATTCGGGTGGTTCTTCCAACTCTCATTGTACGTATTACCTACCGGTCCATTGAAGGGCCGTTGATAACCATATGTGGCATTGGCTGTCTCTTGCAGCACTTCCTTAAATGCAGGAATTGTGGGACAATCTTGCGTAGCGTGTAAGTCGGTGAGACAAATCCCACATGTGGTTTCAACAGCTTCCTTGGACTTGGAAACTCCATTTTTGCTAAGTTCCATGGCCTCAACCTTCCTTGTGAGGTTGGCTATCCTTGCATTTACGTCGTCTTCCTCTTTAAGGACATATATCCCTCCTTTCTCTTGAGTAGGCTTGGGGTTCTTGGGTTTATCCGAGGTGTCCCAAGATTGGGCGTTTTCAGCCAACATGTCCAAGTAACTCCAAGCATCATCTGGATTTTTACTCATAAACTCGCCATTGCACATCATTTCCACAAATTGGCGCATATTAGAACTTAATCCATCATTGGAAAAATTTATAATTCGCCAACTCTCATAGCCATGATGTGGGCAAGCAAGCAGGAGTTCCTTAAACCTTTCCCAACATTGAAAGAATGATTCACCCTCTTTAGCTGAGAAATTCATTATGGCCCTTCGAAGAGTGTTTGTTTTATGAGCTGGGAAGAACTTTTTCAAGAATTCCCGGTTCATCTCAACCCATGACCCAATCGAATATGGTCTAAGAGAGTGAAGCCAATCTTTGGCTCTTTCTTTCAAGGTGAAGGGAAAAAGTTTAAGTCTGATTGTATCCCCAGAAACATTGGGATAATGCAAGGTGGCCAACACTTCTTCGAATTCTTGCAAGTGTAAGTATGGGCGGTCAGAGTCTAGCCCATGGAATTTAGGTAAAAGTTGGATTACTCCCGGTTTTATGTCAAGGGTCCCACCGTTAGCTGGTAGAACTATGAAATTGCGGTTTTACCGCTTGTAGAGATACTCGGAGATATGTCTATGGACCTAGAGGGGGGGTGAATAGGACCTTTTTAAAATTCTTTTCGCCTACTTATGCAATTCAACAAGTTTAAGCTAGGTAAGCAAGAACACCTTGGCTTCCAAGCCTTGGTGGGTCCAATCACAAGACTAGCAAGAGTTAAGCAATAACCAACCCTAGTCTAAGCATGCATAGGTAAGAAAATGATTCAACTAATTAAGCTACTAACCTATGCACCTTGTGTAGACTTATGAGATTGGATCAATGAGCTCAAGTCTACACAAGTAGTGAAGGTACATCTTGTGCAAGGATGCCTAAAAAGTGCCTAGCATGCATTCATATCAATCATTCATAATTAAGCAATTAAACTAACAATGCAAAGATATCAATGTGCTCAATAACAATCACAAACACGAGGATGTATAGTGGTTCGACTACGTGTCTACTCCACTCCCGGTTCAAGTACTCAACCCCTTTGAGCACACCGGCATTCACTATCGGAGGTTTTAAATGAGGTTCACCTCTCAACCTTTACACGGAGGTTTTATCGGTTCACCTCTCAACCGTATCCGGAGTTTTAGACATAGGCTAACTCTCAACCTTATCGCACGTTTACTCCCGTGTCGGAGGCTCCCCCTTGGAGACTTAGTTTAAGCCCGGCTGACGGGCCAAGGAACGGCTAACGTCCCTAAGGCGAGTTGACAAACAAACTCTAAAATGGACTCTCAAATGAGACAACCTACTTGTCGGATGAGCCCCTTGTTTAGCGCCGGATTGGGTTGCTTGATCTCCGCTCTCCCGTGCTTCAATCAGCTTCCCTTTGCTCCCTCGATCGTGCCGCCGTTGCGTCGCCAATGCCTCAGCCACATTCGATCAAACACCTTGCATGCGATGCCTTGAAATGCCCAAGGTGCTAGGAGGATGGGTGAATCTCATACATGGGATGTGTAGGTTGTTCCAACTAGGAGATTCACCTAGAGAGTCTTCTAGAGGTCTTGGACAAAGGATATACCTATGTGGAATAGTGTCACACCTCTAGATTTGAGAGAGGAATCAAGTCATCTCTTGATTGCGTTTGAATGCCCATACTTGTGTTTGAAACACAAGGGATATGACTTGAACACCTCCTCTTTGAGACCCCAAAAGATGTACAAATGATGTGGGCAAAGGGTTCTCAAAAACTTCTCTCCATGACCCAAGAATGGAGCTCCATATTTATAGAAAAGAGGCTCCAACGGTCATAAAACGGCCATAAAACGGCCTGCCCCGACCGGTCATTACCGGTCGGACTCCCTTGCTGAAGAACCTCAAGAGTATAGGCCACATATATGGGCCGACCGGTCATGACCGGTCGGACCCCCTCACTGGACAGCCTAAGCCATACTGGCCGACCGGTCATGACCGGTCGGCCCCCTTTGCTGGATGGCTGAAACATGCATGGAAGCCAACACTGGCCGACCGGTCATGACCGGTCGGCCCACCTTGCTGTATACCTTCATTTGTGAAGGCCGACCGGTCCTGACCGGTCGGCTGGCCTTTGTACATCCAGCAGGGCTGCTGGCCGACCGGTCTTGACCGGTCGGACCAGCCTGGGACCCCAATGTATTTGCTGATACATGTGTTTCTTTAGCATGTAGTTTAAGGCCAAGGTTAGGGTGTACAAATGGGACACCTAGGGCCTATCTATGATGCCTAAAGGGTTCTAAATATGGTCAAGGTCATCAAGGATACAAAGGGGATAGGTTTTGGTCGAGGTTAAGGCACCAAGGCATCTCATTTACCTGAATCTTCTTCCTTGATGCGGCTGGACGTCTTGAGTCTTCTTTCTTCGTCTACTTTGGGCTCAACCGACTCTAGACTCACTGCTGTAAGTGATTGACAAACAAGGTGCACTAGTATGCCACGGAAAAGTGCACTAACAAACTATGCAAGAAGGTGTAATTGTACGAGCAGGTTGTAGGTAATCCCGTAGTGATCTCATTGGAGGAACATTATGTACCTCATTCTCTCCTACTCCTTCCTGATTTGCGTTTGTGGTTGGAGTAGGGGGGGGGGGGGGGGGGGGGAGGATTCCTTAAGGGTGTTTGATCCATACTCCCCAAGCTTTCACGATGCTCTTGATAATTCCGGACTTGTCTATGAACTGACAATGGTCCAACTAAACCACCTTCAGATTGAAGACGATTTGAATGATTACGTTCCCAACGGGACATAAACCACTCAACCAGAAACTGAAACTAATCCTATTCTAGAAAACTAAAATCTGAACTAAAAATTCTGAAAAAGCTAAGTTAGAAAGGTATCACCTGATGCGCTTTAACTGAAAGAAGAATTCCTACAAAACAGAAAACTATGTTACTTCTAAGAAAGATCAGAAAAACCTATCTACTTCTACTTCTGCAGCCACTGAAACTATTTGAAAACTATTATCTAATTTCCCCGGCAGCGGCGCCAAAAACTTGTTCGCTCGCCTCAAGTGTAAGGCTGCGATGTAGTAATAAATCTCGGTAAGACCGAGGTCGATCCACAGGGAAAGAGTAACAGCTTCCTAATTACTCCAGCAACTCAGTTTAATAGAGTAAATTCAGATTCAATGGGATGTTTAATTAAAACAGTAACTTAATGAAAAATCAGAGATTTAATGTACTAAGGCTTTCAAGGATCCACTTGTAGCAATCCTATGTCAATTCAGTCAATCCAAATAGAGAACATAACTAGATTTTAAGTCCTATCTCTCATCTAGTTGGAAAGTAAAGCATTCACACACATTCATCCAATTCAAGTTGAACTTCCAAGTTCAAGTCCATTCAATCAATGTAGAATTCAAATTCATAGCCTGCGGAGTAACAGCCATGCCTATGGACTATGGCCTGCTCAAGGATTACTATAATTCGAATCTAAACAAGCAACCTGTGATAATCTCAGAGAATTAAAAGGAATTCATGTCCGGAGCACATAAACTCAGATAAGACATCTCAAACTACCACCTATTGGACTGAAACATAAGAAAAATCCAACTTTGAATTAAAAATACTTGAATCAAACTGAAATTAACATAGAACTGGCTACAAGCTTCACCTCTCAGCCTTATCTGAGAGGTTTTAGCCGAGCATAGTCATGCTACAACTAAAAACTCAAAAATAAAGCATAAAACTAGAAAAACCCGAAGATAGATGTTGCAGACGCTCCACAGTCGCCTTCAGCCTCCAAACTCACGTTCCTTCTCTTCTTTGATACCTTAGGTAGAGCCCCTAGGTGGCCTTTTATAGCAACAATCCTCCCTTGCATCGAATTCTGCGAAATCCTACGCATTGCGCAGCAATTTTCGAAGTCCCGAATTAGAAAGGACTTTCCTATTACGCAGAGCCGATCGGTCGTGATCGGTCAGACCAGCTTTTTTTTTAAAACATCCAGTGGGTGCAGCCGACCGGTCAAGACCGGTCGGACTGACCTCCCACTCATCCAGCGTGCATGCCCGACCGGTCATGACCGGTCGGGCTGATCTATTGCCTTGATCCAGTGTGCATGGCCGACCGGTCATGACCGGTCGGCCTCTCTTCTACTTGATTCCTTTGATGTGGCTGACCGGTCGGACGACCGGTTAGCCTTGTATTTCTTCATCTTTTCCTTCTTTTCTTCATTCTCTTTTCTCTCTCTTTCTTCTTCTTTCCTTGGTCCATCTTAGGACTTCATCCAATGTCTTCAAATATAATCTTTTGGCTCCAATTTGATGGAATCCACTCTTATCTCTACAATCACAAAACACATGTTAGGTGGGCCTTTAAACCATGAAAATCATGCAAATTATGTAGTTTAATGGGTAATGCAATGTATAAATTGGAGGTTCAACAGTAGGCATGAGGCTTCATGCCATATACCCACGGGAAATAAACGCCTAACCAGCTGCAGAAATAATGCCACTGGCAATAGGCCACATCCATTCCATCAGCAGGTTTGTCCGGATTACTGGCAGCGTAACCAAACGCCCTATATATGCTGCAGAGTACAGGTGGCGCTATAGCAAGACGTTGACCACTTGCAAGGGCACCCACCATGACGAAGCAAGAAACCCTGACGCCATCAGCACTCTTCGAGCTGGGAAGTTGACCGCGGACAACCAGTAAGCGAGGAAGCCTGCTAGCTCGCAAGTGGGAGTCAATATGTTCGGGCAAGGAAATTTGCGTTGAAACTGTTGTCGTAAGGCCCTTATTCTTTTAACATCAACTTTATATTTCTCATAGTCAATCCTAAAAGAGAGAAAGGAGAGAGAACTTCACATAAGAAGCTACGCAAAAGGAAAAGAGCATACATCATGAGAAGAAATAAAGAAACGTCCTATGAAGACTTACTCTAAGCCGTGGCCAAAGTAGACTGACCAATCTTCATAGTGTATCTTTGTAATGCAGTCGAACTATTGCAATTCATGGAACAACTCCAAACACGCCTTGGAATGATAAGCCTTCCGATCACCTTCGCGTCTGAAGCCAGACAATTCTTCATCATAGGGAATATATTCGTGATAATACCCGCCGTGTATGGGCAAGCTCGCCATCACCTTAAGATCCCAGAGGGTTATACTCATCTCTCCTTAAAGAAGATGCAAAGAATTGGTAATGAAACTCTAGTAATTTAAGAAGCCCCTGAGAATCGTCGGATCTCACGAAAAGAAGCCGGCAGTCGCCTCGATGACACGGTAGAGCTCAACCTCCCTCAACACAGCCTCGTGTCGGATCAGAATCTCCTTCGCCCATGGTATGTAGCTGTCACGATGACTCAAATGCCCTCGTGTACGGAAGCTTGAAGTCTCCCACATGGCGAACGTGCTCATAGAAAAGAACATTTGACGCACCGTCTCAAAGAAACGAGTCGGATAAGGTGCATGTGGATCACACGTAGGAATGTGGAAAGTCATCTCCTTAATCTCACCAACCTTTTGTTGCTTCTCGTTACTTCCCGGAGTGGCAGTGAGTAATCTCTCAGGAATTGAAGACCATCTCTCCACTCCATAGAATTGGCTAGGTCTACGAACATTAGATGGCTCGATGCTCGGAAAAGGTTTACACCTCATAAGAGACCTCTGGTGCAAGATGACTTCGCCATCGTAGGGATTCGTGATACAGATGCCACGCTCAGCCACGATCTTGTTACTCTCCCATCCAATCTTCATCCATTCATATTTCAAGTCGAGGAGCCGTGTCAATCGCTCCGCTTGACTGAGCGCTTTGATCAGTTGTTTTCCACGTCCTCCTTTCTTCTTACCTTTCTGACCAGCCAGATTTTCTTCTGCATTTTAGACAGGTATATCTTGAGGACTTGCCTCGATGGCACTCGCCACACCAGCAAGTTGGGCATACCAATAGACCCACTCTTGTTCTATTCCCTGCTATGGAGGTTCGAGCGCCATTTTATTGACAAAGATGCGCACCAGCACTTCATGAGGGAGCTGTCCAATACGCTCCGAGAAATCCTTTATCTCGGGTTCGATCGCAGGAAAGAAGCGAGAATTACGTCTTGGAGGAGGAGGGTTGGAAGGACCTTCGGCCGTTCTTTTTCGACTACGCTTCATCGGCGTCCGACCAGAAGCATGCGACCCGGAGGTTTGTTGAGCTCATAATTATGCATATTCTAACCCCAATGCATCACTCATTATGCACGATATATACGTTTAAAGAACTAACTTAATGCATGATGTGTGATTGTAGGGACAAGATGGAGAGCTCACCATTTGAAAGCTAAATGAGGCTCCTTACAAGTATTGAAGACCATAGGATGAAGTATTGAAGGAAGATCGAAGAGAAGAAAGCAAGGAAAGAAGAGAAAAGAAGAAAGAAAGAGAAGAAAGCAAAGAAGAAAAAGTGCTGACCGTTCGTGACCGGTCGGCCAAGGAAGCCAGACCGGTCAGTAACCGGTCTGCCATGTATGGAGGATGCTGCTGAAGACGTCCGACCGGTCATGACCGGTCGGACAGTGCTGCTGGGAATTCAATGAATAGGACCGACCGGTCAAGACCGGTCGGTCAGTGTTGCTGCAATGTGAAGAAAAACATCCGACCGGTCTTGACCGGTCGGAGTGGCTTGCTGGATTGCGGTTCTACAAGGCCCGACCGGTCTTGACCGGTCGGGCATACCTGCTGGAGTGTTTTCACTTGAGGCCGACCGGTCATGACCGGTCGGCCATGCGTACTGAGTTGGAACTTTCTAATTTCTTCCCGAAATTCTCTGCGCTGCGTAAGTGTTACGCAAATTTCCAATTCTTCCGACGTTGGGGAGCCGCCAAACTATAAATAAACACCTAGGGATTGTTTCTAGGGTATCCGAGAAGGGTTCAAGCGAGGTTGGAGGCTGTGGAAGTGAAGATTGGAGTTTCACAACTCCTTTTGGTTTGCTTTGCTGTTTTCATGTTTTTAAGAGTTGTTTCATGTTTCCTTGGATCATGAGCAGCTAAACCTCTTAGCTAGGGCTAAGAGGTGAAGCTTGTAGTGTATCCAAGATGTTTTAATTCGTAGTTAAGTGGTTTTCAGTTTGGAATTAAGGATTATGAACTAAGGTTTGAAGTTTATGCAAGTTTTTAAGTAATTTCTCTTAGTCTTGTGATGACTTATGGATGTTTGGATGAATTACTTATCTGCTTAATTTGTTTGCAACGGTCTAGACCTGTATGATCCGAGGAATTGGAGTGCGCTCTAGTACCAAGCTCTTCATAAAGGGGCTTCATGCCAAAGTTCTAGTTTTGGTTGATTATCTGGAATATGTATGGACTGTGCATATAATTTGAATCCAGTTCAAATCATGATCTAGCCTTGTCTTGTGAGAAGACTTGAGGATGGTTATGATTGGGAATTGGACATATAGAAAAGGTGAATGACCTATGCAATGAGCATGCTCAGATCAGCCTAGAGTTGAGTGAACTTTATGCACAGAACTTACATGTTACAGACTTCTGGTTTAACAGTTCTATCATCCGACTAGATAGACCTGACTGGTGATTCTAGTTGAGAGAATGAGAAACCACAGCGGATTGAACATCGAGGATTGCTACAAGTGAATCCTCGAACCCCTAGTGCCTTCTTATAATTGTTTACATTCAATTTAGCTTAAACTGTTAATCACACACATTTTATTCAAACTTTGATTGTTAGCTTCAATAGAAACTTGTGGATGAGTTTGTGACATCCTACATAAGTCCCTGTGGATCGACCTCGGTATTACCGAGTTTATTACTACATCGCAACCCTACACTTAGGGAAGCGAACAAGGTTTCACCAGAAGATCCCATTGTCGCTACTACAATTCACTACAACGCGCAAACAGAACAACATCAGAAAACAACTCGTTACACACGGGCAAATAGCCTAACGAAATCGTATCGCAAACATAAGCACAGCACGTAGAGCACAAGCAACAAAACATGAAAGCAACCAAATCAAGAGCATAGCATATCAGTCATCATACGTATTTCACAACAAAGCAATTGCCATCATACATGCACGCATACATGTGATTGATGCACACACAAAATCACTGATTGAGCCCATAATACATTCATGCATTTAGCCTAAAAGTAGCCTTGACAAGTCCAGGCGCTTATAAGTGTTAGTGCACTTTTCCGTGGCATACTAGTACACCTTGTTTGTCAATCACTTACATCAGTGAGTCTAGTGTCGGTTGAGCCAAATGAAGATGAAGACCGAAGACTCAAGACGGACCGGCTGCATCAAGGAAGAAGAGTCAGGTAAAAGAGATGCCTTGGTGCCTTAACCTTGACCAAAACCCAACCCCTTTGTATCTTTGATGACCTTGACCATATTAGGAATCCTTTAGGCATCATAGATAGGCCCTAGGTGTCCCATTTGATCACCCTAAACTTGGCTAAAATGAATTGGCTGAAACCAGTAGAGTTCAGCAAAATAGAGATGGGATCCAGGCTGGTCCGACCGGTCATGACCGGTCGGCCAGTAGCCCTGCTGCATTTTCAAAAGGCCAGCCGACCGGTCATGACCGGTCGGCCTTCTCAACTCATGGAGGTCAGCAGGTGTGGCCGACCGGTCATGACCGGTCGGCCTGGTGTTCTTCAGCCATCCAGCAAGAGGGTCCGACCGGTCATGACCGGTCAGCCTGGATCATCTGGCCAGTCCAGCGAGGGGGTCCGACCGGTCATGACCGGTCGGCCTATGTATTTGGGCTATGCTTCAGCGAGGGGGTCCGACCGGTCAGGACAGGTCGGCTCCTAGCCGTTTTATGACCGTTGGAGCCACTTTTCTATATATATGAGGCTCCGTTTTTGGACATATGGAGAGGGATTTTTGAGGGAGTAAAGCCACCATTGAAGGAGATCTTTTGAGGCTCATTCCTTGACCTATGCAAGGCATCTTCCTTGTGATTTAAACACAAGATTAGAACATTCCAAGCTCATGAAGAAGATGACCTTCATCCCCTCTTGATCTCTAGAGTTTGGAAGCTTCTTAATTGGCAAATCCTTGTCCAAAACTCTAAGATGAGATCGTTGTAGGTAAGAGACTCTAGGCAAACCATTCCCACTAAGTTGTAGAGCTCTCAAACCTATCCTCCTAGCACCTTAGGCATCTCAAAGGCATCGCATGCAAAGTGTTTGATCGAATGTGGCTGAGGCATTGGCAACGCAACGACGACACGATCGTGGGAGCAAGGGAAGCTGATTGAAGCACGGGAGAGCAGAGATCAAGCAACCCAATCCGGCACTAAACAAGGGGCTCATCCGACAAATAGGTTGTCTTTTTTGAGAGTCCATTTTAGAGTTTATTTTTTGAACTCGACCTAGGGACATTAGTCGTTCCTTGGCCCGTCAGCCGGACCTAAACTAAGTCTCTAAGGGGGAGCCTCCGACACGGGAGTAAACGTGCGTTAGGTTGAGAGTTAGCCTATGTCTAAAACTTCGGGTACGGTTGAGAGGTGAACCGATAAAACCTCCGTGTAAAGGTTGAGAGGTGAACCTCATTTAAAACCTCCGATAGTGAATGCCGGTGTGCTCAAAGGGGTTGAGTACTTAAACCGGGAGTGGAGTAGACAAGTAGTCGAACCACTATACATCCTTGTGTTTGTGATTGTTCTTGAGCTCATTATATCTTTGCATTACTAGTTTAATTGCTTAATTATGAATGCTTGATAGGAATACATGCTAGGCACTTTTTAGGCATCCTCACACAAGATGTACCTTCACTACTTGTGTGGACATGAGCTCATTGATCCACTCTCATAAGTCTACACAAGTGGCATAGGTTAGAAGCTTAATTAGCTGAATCATTTTCTTACCTATGCATGCTTAGACTAGGATTGTTTACTGCTTAACCTTATGCTAGTCTTGTGATTGGACCCACCTAGGCTTGGAATCCGAAGTGTTCTTGCTTACTTAGCTTAATTTTTTGAATTGTGTAAGTAGGCGAAAAGATTTTTAAAAGGTCCTATTCACCCCCCCCCCCCCCCCCCCCCCCCCCCCCCCCGCCCCCCCCTCTAGGTCCTTAGACATATCTCCGAGTATCTCTACAAGCGGTAAAACCGCAGTTTCAATAAGCAGATACTGGACAGAGTCAGGAAACGGTTTCAGCATCATATATATGCAACTGTTCGCACACGACAACTTCACAAGCAATCGGAACGCTATGAGTGCACTCTGGCAGACATACCCTGAACCTGCCTAAAAATAGACAATTGCAAGCTATGACATGCCAAAGTAGGCAGCCAACTACAGGCCTAAGGCACTGAGTTCCCATCGTGCTTGAATTTTAAGTGATTTAGCCTCAAACAACACTGAATTTGACTGAGAAACGGAGCCGAAAATGCCATTTCTTCACTGAGTGCAAAGCAGGGCCTAAAAATGGAAATTTTCACTAAGTGTTGGGCTCACATGCACCCAAGGTGGAGCCCCAGGTGCATGTGGCCCCTCACATGCGCCCAATCCATAAAATTCGAAAGTGCAACTTCATCACTTAAGGCCTCAGGCGCATGTGCAGTCTGACATGCGCTCGGCTCAGAAGAAGGAAATGAACGAGTTTGGAATCCGAAGCTCCGAGCCCATGTAACATCCTCACATGCGCCTACCTATGAAATCTAAAAAACACAAGTCCTGGGCAATGCCCTGGGCGCATGCCCAGAACAACATGCTCCTGGGACATGCACCCACCTTTTCAAGGCAATCTAACATGCGCCTGGAGAAGTTTCTTCATCGAAAAAGTAATGGCAGGCCACATGCACCCACAAGGGGACCACATGCGCTTGTACCCTGAGGATGAGCTCTCTCACCTTGGGAAAATCAGGTTTTCTGACTCAGAGAAACGTCGAAATGACTCAGTGAGTCAACTATTTATACTTGAGCCTATGAACCAGGTGCACTACACTAGCATGACGTAAGCATCCAGCGCAGCACACCAGGGGGGGGGGGGCACTTGTTGGGGTTCAAATTTGTACTCATTATAAAACAACATCCCGTGGTCCATCGGCAATGATTGGAATCCGTTTTGAGACCAGGAAAGCCCGAAAAATGCCAGTGCGACCTTAATCACTCGGTAGCGACCTAAATCCATGAACAACATTTTGGAGCATAACTAGACGTGCAGATCATTGCCAGATGGTCCGGAACATCCTAAAACCCTTAACCTGCAAGTTTTGAAGTCATACGGTGCATATATTTCCCTGCGCACCTCGAAATGCGTTTCATCCCTGCTTGAAGCTGACAAAAAAGGGTCCATAAGCCTACAGCTACCATTTTATAGTGGAATCGGACATCCGCACCACTGCGAAATGATCTGGAGTGCCCCGAAACCCTTATATAGCAAGTTTAAAGTCCATGCGGTGCGTATTTCCATATGCGCGCTCCCTGAAAAAACGTTCCTGTACGACAAGCCGACCTGGAGACTCCAAATTAGGAAGTACCAAAATTTGAGTGGGAAAAGCGCCGGCAAAGACATGTGCCTGGCTTTCCACCACATGCGCCCACACCCTATGTATGAAAGGAATCACTTCGAATACTTTTTCGAAATGCGCCGGAAAATGCGCTGGAAAAGGACATGCGCCCGGACCCTGCACATGCTCCCGGATTTTTCTGGCCACATACGCCTGGCATTTCTTGCCACATGCATCGCCTCCCAGCACATGCGCCAGGAAATACCCGTCGGGCAAGACTCGAACCCGATTACCTCCCTATAAATAGCAGAGTTCACTTCATTCATCAACACGAAATCATCTCCTTTCAACCTCAGGACGACGCAAGAGGTACATGCGCCTGCTCCATTACCCCTTGCCGGATGCCTTGGACGGAGTGGATTCCCTTGTTAGAATCCCTTGCCAAAAAGGGATTTC
Source organism: Liriodendron chinense (assembly GCA_003013855.2). Lineage (NCBI taxonomy): Eukaryota > Viridiplantae > Streptophyta > Magnoliopsida > Magnoliales > Magnoliaceae > Liriodendron > Liriodendron chinense. Next base: position 425,316 of record ML058477.1, read on the forward strand.
CTCACCGGAATCCCAAGTTCAAAGAAAATTCTGAAAATTTTCTAAGTGCTAGGCACATGCGCTAGCTTTTCCCCCACATGTGCTGGCTTTCCCGGCACATGAGCTGGCTTTTTCTCGCCGGGAAAACCTAAAATTCCACCAAGTGTTGGAGGGACATGCGCCCACTATCTGGGGCCAGGCGTATGTGCAGTATGACATGTGCCGGGATTGCTTTCCCTTCCTCCATTTTTCATGAAAAAAGGGCACATGCGCCCAGGAGATGTGCACATGTGCCGGGATTGCTTCCCCATCCTCCATTTTTCATGAAAAAAGGGCACATGCGCCCAGGAGATGGGCACATGTGCCGGGATTGCTTCCCCTTCCTCCATTTTTCATGAAAAAAGGGCACATGCGCCCGAGGAGATGGGCACATGCGCCCAACTCCCCAACACATGCGCCTACCAGCTGTGGGAGCCCCACATGCGCCTGTACCACCTCCATGCGCCTGGACGCTGGTTGGAGGGGTGGGCCTTCCATTGTGTGGCCCGCTTTCGTCCGGGATCGAATTTCGATCAAACTGCTTCTCCCGGATGCATCTTGATGAGTACTATCCAACCCTCAGATCAGATTCTCCAACGTTCAATGATAAATGGCCCAAATCAGTGTTTTGATTCAAAATGACCAACACTTAGCCAATTTGGCAGCTCCGAAAATCCCTCCGGAAGAGCAAAAAATGGTCGAAACCGAGAAGAATCGGGTGGAATTGGACCGAGCCCAAGAGGGAAGCTTTTCTTCGCCATGACATGATACACCATAATCATGCACCGCGACGAGGTTATCCAATCTCAGGACCCTCGAATACCCTAATCAAGCGGTCGGCAGGCCCACTTAAAGTGCCCTGTCAGCTCGGAAATCGACTTATGCTAAGCGAATCGAAACGTGATTGCACCGCGATCCCCGTGGACATAATCCACCCCTGTTCAAAGATGATTATCAATAATACTCACCGAATACTTTGACTAGAGCGCGAACAGGTCCACTACTTAGTCATTTTCAGCCTGGGAAGTGCCCTGTTGGCCCGAAAATCGACCTATGCTAAGCAAATCGAAATGCGATCGCATCACGATCCTCGTGGACATAATCCACCCCTGTTCAAAGATGGTTATTGATAATATTCACTGAATAACCTGATCAGACTGCAAACAGGTCCACTACTTAGTCATTTTCACCTTGGGAAGTGCCCTGTTAGCCCGAAAATTGACTAACGCCAAATGAAATCAACCACGATCTCAAAGACCCTGAGGCAAAGCTAAAGCGCTCAGGCTATCAAACAGCCAAGTTAAACATTTATGGGGCATCGATCCCCATCATTCATCAGAAATTGGCATAAACTGGAACCCATCGGACCCGATACTTAACCATTTGCGGGCATCGGAAACAGCTGATCTAGCCTTTTGAATTTGAATCCTCAAAAGATCTTAGCTCGATAAAGCCTATTTGATCCCAAATAGATCATTGGAAAATACTCAGAAGGAAGAGTGTTCTCGAAGACGAGTCACCCGACTCCAGAAGAAACACATTTACTTTATTGTACAAAGCTCCATTCATCCCGGATAAAGGTCCGAGGCTAAACCTAAGGGGTTATGGTTACCACTAGAAACCACAAACAAAAGAGTTCTAACTAAGCTTGAAACATCCTAGTATGGATTGCCACTATAAAAAGACAGTCGATGCCCTACCCATCGACAACGGGTCTGTCGGTTGAGCTGATGAGGCAGTTGCGGATTACTTTCCCAAGGTCACATGTTCATAGTAACAGGCGCGGGCTTTAGGTTATGCAGACCAACATTTCGATGTTCATGCATTCCAGCGGTCACCTGTTCATAGTAACAGGCGCGGGCCCAGAGTTGCGCCACTCGATTAAAATCCTCGTTCGGGAACGTTGCGGAGTGCTCTCATAAGGTCACTTGTCATAAAAATATGGGCGCGGGCCTTGGGTTATGCCGACCAACATTCGAGGATCGTGTATTCTAGCGGTCACCTGCTCACAGTAACAGGCGTGGGCCCAGAGTTGCACCACTCGAATCCTGACATTCTGTCAACCCGGACAATTCGAAAGAAAATGGGACATAGACATCCGGCTTGTCTAAGAAATGTGGCTCAGTCCATAACAAGAAAACAAAAGGTCTATATGACCATGAACTCAAGACCACAATCCCCGGCGGATTAGTCTTTTGCCTTCCAATCAAGGGTGATCAACCGTTGATGTAATTAAAGGATCGTGACCAGTATCACAGCTTGGAATGTAAAAGATCTCAGAATCTCTGGAATAAAATTCGCCTTGCGACATCTCTCTTGTGTAACTCTGTGATTGCTTATGATTGTCTATGAATGTCTCTATACTCTAAATTCCCCCAGAATAATGAAACACAGGAAAAAGACTGCTAATGAGCAGCGATTTTTCTAGTTCTAACAAAGACTAAGCTGGATGAACGTAAAGGTATGTGGCCAGAACTCCTACCAGAAGTTTTATGGGCTTATAGGATGACCACCTGCACGTCAACAGGAGAAACACCTTTATCAGTGTCATTTGGTACTGAAGCAGTCGTCCCAGTGGAAGTCGAAGTACCCCCTCATTGAGTAGAACATTATGAGGCAGTGCATAATGAACAAGGCTTAGAACTTCACCTCGATCTCCTAGAAGAAAAGGGGGACACATCTCGACTTCGAGCAGTGGCCTATTAACAACGTATAGCCCGTTACCACAATTCAAAGATCAAGCCCAAGTCTTTTCATCTCGGTGACTTAGTGCTCAGACAAAACATCGGAACAGCCACTCGGTCGCTAGATCCTGATTAGGAAGGCCCGTATCGAGTCATCAAGATTGTTCGACCACGTACTTACTATCTAGAAGACATGAAAGGAAGACCCCTACGTTGCCCTTAACACGTGGAACATTTACTCCGATATTTTTCATAAGGCATTCATGATCTGAACGCTGAATCATATATAAATAAAAACGATCTCTTTCATTATAACTGATCAGCTATAAAATCTATAACTTGGTCGCTACTCCAGTTTTTGGACCCAAATGGCCCTAAAGAGAATACAAACATTCTCTTGACTAAGTCTTCTGATTACGGCAGAGCCAAAGACTCAATTAATAGGTCAGCCTATCTCTATGCAGATGTGGTCGCCAAGACCTCCTTAACTGAGCCCAACTCATTTGCATGGGTTGAGTGAACATTCAAGCATGAATTCATTTCCATGAGTTAGGAAAGAGAAGACAAAATTATTCTTTTCTATTTAAAGTTTATCCAATTACAAAAAAATTAAATTCTTTTCTATAAAAAAGAAAAGGGAGAGATCAAGATCAACATATAAGTTGTTCATTCTTGAGCATCGCTTGGAAGAGGTGCACGACTCTGTACTTCAGGTTCCGTCTTAAGAACTTCCAATCTTCGATAGCCTCCATGACTTCATTTATGTTTGCTCGCCTCAAGTGTAAGGTTGCGATCTAGTAATAAAACTCGGTAAGACCGAGGTCGATCCACAGGGAATTGGATAACAAATTCCAAACTATTCCAGCAACTCAGTTTGCAATAGATAAGAGATTCAATTGGAATAATTATGCTAAAACAGTAACTTAATGAAAATCAGTAGTTTAAGGTACTAAGGCATTCAAGGATCCACTAGTAGCAATCCCATGTCAATCCAATCAATCCAAGCAAGATACACAACTAGATTTGAAGTCCTATCTCTCATCTAGTTGGAAAATAAAGCATTCAAACACATTCAATCCCATTCAAGTTGAACTTCCAAGTTCTAGTCCCATTCAACAATGAAGAATTCGAAATTATAGCCTTCGGAGTAACAACCATGCTGATGGACTATGGCATGCTCAAGGATTACTATAATTCGAATCTAAACAACCGCAATATGATAATCTCAGAGAATTGCAAGGAATCCATGTTCGGAGCACATGAACTCTCATAAAACATCACAAACTATCAACTTGAAGAACTAGAATAATTAAAAATCCCAACTTGAATTGAAATTACTTGAATCAACTGAATCAAACATGAAATTAGCTACAAGTTTCACCTCTCAACCTTAGCTGAGAGATTCTAGCCGAGCATTGTCATACTACAACTAAAACTAATGAAAGAAAACATAAAAACTAGAAAAATCAGAGTTTGGAGGGTTGCAGACGCTACACAATGACTTCCGTCCTCTCCCACGACGTCCCTTAGCTTCTATGATACCCTAGGAAGAGGCCCTAGGTGTCCTTTTATAGTGTAGCACGGAAGGTTCCAGATTGCGCAAGAAATCCCGGACTGTGAAGAGAAAATCGGAGCTTCACGGAGAAGCTCTGTTACGCAGACGACCGATCGTACGACTGGTCTGAGCTCCTGGACGACCGGTCGTACGACCGGTCACAAAAGGGCGAAAACGGTCCAGTGAGTTTTTTTACGAAATCCAATATTAACTTTTAATTCGAGGACCGGTCGCACGACCGGTCTGAACATTGGACGACCGGTCGCATGACCGGTCGTGAATGGTCCAGTGGCCTCTCGCTGAATGTTCTTCCTCTGTGAATAGTCGGACCGGTCGGATGACCGGTCTTGGCGATGGACGATCGGTCGCATGACCGGTCTTGGCTAATTTTTCCTGCTTTCTCCTTAGGTTTCTTTCTTCCTTTCTTCTCCTCTCTTTCTACTTTCTTTGGTCCTTCTTCCACCTTCATCCAATGGCTTCAAATGGCTCTTTTTAGTCTCCAATTGGGTGAATTCCGCTCTCATTCCTGAAATCACAAATCATGCATTAGATGGGCCTTTTAAGCATGTAAACCATGCATATAATGCGATGTAATGGGCAATGCAATGTATAAATTGGAGGTTCAACACACCCCCCAACCAGCTTTTTATTAGTCCCGAGCAAAACATGCGTGAAACAATTTCAAACCTCCAAACCAAACCTCCATCAGAAACCATGTTTCTATCCATTCCAAGATATATAAGTATAAAATTTGAGAAAATTAGGTGCTAGAATGATAAGTGTCTACATGAAATTCCCGCTGATTGATTGTTAAATAGAAGAACTCGAACAACTTCAACCTAGTGTGCATAGTGAAAGTTCATCTCATGAGTTTCTGGGATTATCTTCTTCATGGATCAACTGAACTATAGATCTCAAGGTGTACAGAACAAAAACAAGCCTATGACAAGCATTTGTCTTACCGTCCTTCCGACGGCTTTCACACTATGTCCCATTTCCGGCTTTGGTTACGGGTAGACCATCCTCCAGTTGGTAATAGGTAGCCCTTTTCGGAATTTTCCACCAATTTTCCTTCATTCCCAATTTCATCCTTTCTTTTCCTTTTTCTTTTAAACTAGATAGGATTTTTAAAAATCCGTATCTTTCATTATTTTCCCATGGACAAGGATGGACAAAGTACCCCGGCTTAATTTCTCGACACTTTTAAATCACGTCTAGCTGATCCACAAACCGGATAATCCTTTCAACCCATGAAAATCGTGTAATGTGAACTAAGTGTGAAGGTGTTCAAATTTTCTATCAATCACAACAATAGGGGAACTAACATATAAAACCATTATGTTGGGAGAAATTCAAGACTTACAACATCACACACTTCGTATCCCCTCTTCTTATACTCATATAATCTCGGATGCATGAAAATAAGGTTTTCTAAAGGAGTTTTGAAATTTTAGAAAATTCGAAAAAATTTGCGCATATGAGGCTCGAAATGTTGCATCATGCTAGATGAAGGATCTCATCTCACCCCCTAACCAAATCTTGCATTGTCCTCAATGTAAAAGATATCACTACAAGAAATTCCCTTTTTACCGACGAATGATTTCGTCGGGAATCAGTAAAATTTCGTCGGGAAATCTTTTTCCCGACGAAATTTTTCGTGGCTAACATCGTCGCAGAAAGGCCATCAGTAAAGGTTTTTACCGACGAAATCATTTTTCGTAGGTAATAATAAAACCATTACCGATGAAAACATTCGTCAGCAAAATATATGAATTTTGTCGGAAATAAAAATGATACGTCGGTGAAAAAACTTTTACCGACGAAATAATTCGTGGGTAAAAAGATGAAATAATTTTTTACCGACGAATTGTTCGTCGGTAATAAAAACTGTAAAACTTTTACCGATGAAATATTTCATCGGTAAAGGTTTTTCAAATTTTATTACCGACGAAAAAATTCGTCGGTAAAAAATTATTTCATCTTTTTACCCACGAATTATTTCGTCGGTAAAAGTTTTTCCTGTCCCAGTTTCATTTGTTTTCAAAATTCAGGAAAATTCCTGATATACACCTGTAAAGAAACCTATACATTTTTCTCCTATTCACATCCACATACATACAAATAAACAGAAACTACACCATCCATACACAAATAATCCATTCCACATCCACAAACAAACAATATTCATCAACACACAAATACATATAAGTTAAAAGTCGTATAGTAAAAAAAATAATCAGGAAGATGAAGGCGGAGGTGGCGGGGCATCAGCGCCAAGGTGTGCAGCGAGAGCCTGAAACATCTCCTGCATCCGTCGCTCATGCTCCTGTCGCTCCTGCCGCAACTCCTCGATCCTCCTCTCCTGCTCTTCCTGTCGCCTCTTCTCCTCCTCCTCCCTACGCCTCTGCTCCTCTCTCTGCCTCTCCAGCTGCTCTCGAATCTCATCGACGACGACCCGTAGCTGCTGAACCTCTCTCTCTGCGATATCAGCTCGGTGTTGAGCGCTCTCACCAGCTACGGATCGGCTGGAGCTAGCTCTAGTTTGTGCCATGAGCTTAGCACCATGGCCAAGCCCAAGCACATATCCAGAACGGGTGCCAAGCACCTCGCTCAGGATTTCTGGCTCACTCCGCTGACTACCATCGGGAGTGGGCTGACTGCGTATGGTGTCCATCGCCGCCTGTAATGAAAAGATATGAAATTTCATAAAAAATGACATGAATGACATTATTATCAATGAATGCGCAATTAAATTTTACAAACTAAAGATTTTTACCCAATGCTCACTGGCTCTAGGATGAACCCAAGATCCCGTCGCCTGCCGACAGTGAGTCCCTCTGTAGAGGTCTACTGGTCCAGGCTCCTGGCCGGTGACGGAATCTCGCTGCGCAATCGAAAGGAAAAAAGATTTATATATAATAAATGCTAATCAAAATAATATATTAACTTAATAATCATCAATAATTTCTTACCATGTCGTAACGATGTCGTACAAATGACTTTGAACCAGCTACATGGTTCACTTGTAACTTTTCCCTGTTCGCAGAATTTATTCTACTCCTCTTCTGAACACATTATACAAAATACATTTCTATTAATTGCGAAATTAATTACGAATTTAATTGTTACCGTAAGATATCGTACATGTAAATATTACCTGAAAAGTCTCCGACGAAAATCTCTCGCAGAGTATCCGCCAGTCGTCTGTAGTAACGTGTGGCGGTGCGGACAGTACGGCCTCATCGTGTGTCCTGCACCGCTTGTACCGTTGGTGCAACTCTCCGCGGTACTCCTTGAACCGCTCTCTAATCATGTCGTCGACGGCATGAGAAATGTAGGGAACATTCAAATCGAATTCAAATTTATCCTGCAATTTCGTAATAATAAATTAAGGCAATAAACTTATTAACAATAGGACTTAACCGTAAATGAACTTTCACAAAAGAAAATTTCAATTTACTAAACTTTACCTGAAGGCGCTGACGGATGAGCTGTCGCACATCATCTGTCACGTCAGTCCAACGGGGGGTGGTGGCGGGGATCAGAGATTGGCATAGGACACCGACCTCAGACGTAAACAGTCTGGCACTGTCCCCAACAGGTCTAAGGCAGTCCTGTCGGAACTCTACCGCCACCCTACCCTCACGCGTAAGTCGCTCTAAAACTAACCCACGCGTGGGTCCACGTCCTCGTCGGCTGGTAGAAGATGCTGCTGCGAAAAGATATATGTAAGTAACAATTTAAACAGAAATCACTAAATAAATGTCTAGACTTACATGCAGTGCCCGGTGTATGCTAAACCGAAGGATCAGATGACTGTGATGCACCGTGCGACGTCGATGCTGTCTGCGTCGCATCACGGGTGGAAGGGGTAGATCCAGTGCGCGAACGACCTGATCTCCCACCTGGTGCCATGACTGAATATATCTGAAATACAAACTTATAAATTTAAACAATGTCAATGCAAGTTTATGAACATCATTGTAGAGTGAATTTGTGCTTATGCTTAGAGAGATGATAAAAATATGATTAGGCCATTACACTATAATGCAAGAAGAATATAATAAAACCGTAAACAGAATATAAAAGTTGAAAAATCCATTACACATTGTCATTCTATATTAAATACATATATCTCATTGTAATACAAATCAACTTCGGATCATTGTAATACATATATCTCGTGTTTGGGTCTAGGTTTAGAGTAGGTGAATGGATTTAGGAATAGGTGTAGGTTTAGTTTAGGTGACATGAGTTTAGGATTAGGTTTAGGGCATAAGTTGAGATTTTCGGGTTCGGGATCGAGTTTCAGGTTTGATTTTCGTGTTTGGGTCTAGGTTTAGGGTATGTCAATGGATTTAGGAATAGGTGTAGGTTTAGTTTAGGTGACATGAGTTTAGGATTAGGTTTAGGGCATAGGTTTAGATTTTTGGGTTCGGGATCGGGTTTCGGGTTTGGTTTTCGTGTTTGGGTCTAGGTTTAGGGTATGTGAATGGATTTAGGAATAGGTGTAGGTTTAGTTTAGGTGACATGAGTTTGGGATTAGGTTTAGGGCATAGGTTTAGATTTTTGGGTTTGGGATCGAGTTTCGGGTTTGGTTTTCGTGTTTGGGTCTAGGTTTAGGGTAGGTGAATGGATTTAGGAATAGGTGTAGGTTTAGTTTAGGTGACATGAGTTTAGGATTAGGTTTAGGGCATAAGTTGAGATTTTCGGGTTCGGGATCGAGTTTCGGGTTTGGTTTTCGTGTTTCGGTCTAGGTTTAGGGTATGTGAATGGATTTAAGAATAGGTGTAGGTTTAGTTTAGGTGACATGAGTTTAGGATTAGGTTTAGGGCATAAGTTGAGATTTTCGGGTTCGGGATCGAGTTTCGGGTTTGGTTTTCGTGTTTGGGTCTAGCTTTATGGTATGTGAATGGATTTAGGAATAGGTGTAGGTTTAGTTTAGGTGACATGAGTTTAGGATTAGGTTTAGGGCATAGGTTTAGATTTTTGGGTTCGGGATCGGGTTTCGGGTTTGGTTTTCGTGTTTGGGTCTAGGTTTAGGCTAGGTGAATGGATTTAAGAATAGGTGTAGGTTTAGTTTAGGTGATTTGAGTTTAGGATTAGGTTTCGGGGATAGGTTTAGATTTTTGGGTTCAGGATCGGGTTTCGGGTTTGGTTTTCGTGTTTGGGTCTAGGTTTAGGGTATGTGAATGGATTTAGGAATAGGTGTAGGTTTAGTTTAGGTGATTTGAGTTTAGGATTAGGTTTCGGGGATAGGTTTAGATTTTTGGGTTCGAGATCGGGTTTCGGGTTTGGTTTTCGTGTTTGGGTCTAGGTTTAGGGTAGGTGAATGGATTTAGGAATAGGTGTAGGTTTAGTTTAGGTGACATGAGTTTAGGATTAGGTTTAGGGCATAAGTTGAGATTTTCGGGTTCGGGATTGGGTTTCGGGTTTGGTTTTCGAGTTTGGGTCTAGGTTTAGGCTAGGTGAATGGATTTAGGAATAGGTGTAGGTTTAGTTTAGGTGATTTGAGTTTAGGATTAGGTTTCGGGGATAGGTTTAGATTTTTGGGTTCGGGATCGGGTTTCGGGTTTGGTTTTCGTGTTTGGGTCTAGGTTTAAGGTAGGTGAATGGATTTAGGAATAGGTGTAGGTTTAGTTTAGGTGACATGAGTTTAGGGATCGGGTTTAGGAAAAGGTTCTCGTGTGCAAACCAAGGTTTAGGTTGGGAATTGGTGTAGCATTAGGTTAGGTGATTTGAGATTAGGATTAGGTTTACGCATTGGTTTATAGTTTCGGGTTCGGGATCGGGTTTATGGTTAGGTTTTCGAGTTTGGGTCTAGGTTTAGAGTTATGGCCCGTTTGGCACCATGGATTCTAGGAGAAAGGAGGAGAAAGGAGGAGAAACTGGTTGCTTTATTCTGTTTGGCACCATGGATTTGATGAGAAGTGGATTTGAGAGGATTAAAATTTACACCGTCCATTCCTTCATGTTTGATTTCTCTCCAAATCTTGACTGCCAAACAGAAAATCTGAAATTGGTAAGAACTGGAATTGATGAGAATTCATATCATAGAATCCACTTCTCCTCAAATCCATGGTGCCAAACGGGCCATTAGATGAATTGAGTTTAGGTTTCGGTTTAGCCGTAGCTTATAGGTTTTAGTTTTAGGTTTATGGTTTCGGGTTTAGGGTGTAGGTCTTGGAGACTCAAACAACTCAAGGATAGCTCCGACGCACATCCGGGTCTGCTCCACACAAAGCGGGCCTGTCCAAATGGCCAGGCCACCCATATTGCTGTCCATAGGAAATGGACAGCTTCCTCATGGTCATAACAGCGGTTCCCACCTTCCACGGACCCCCGCTTAACACCCGGATAGCTCCGACGCACATCCGGGTCTGCTCCATTAATTTCGAGCTAATACATAAACACGGGCCTGTCCAAATGGCCAGGCCACCCATATTGCTGTCCATAGGAAATGGACAGCTTCATCATGGTCATAACAACGGTTCCCACCTTCCAGGGACCCCCGCTCAACACCCGGATAGCTCCGACGCACATCCGGGTCTGCTCCATTAATTTCGAGCTAATACATAAACACGGGCCTGTCCAAATGGCCAGGCCACCCATATTGCTGTCCATAGGAAATGGACAGCTTCATCATGGTCACAACAGCGGTTCCCACCTTCCAGGGACCCCCGCTCAACACTCGGATAGCTCCGACGCACATCCGGGTCTGCTCCATTAATTTTGAGCTAATACATAAACACGGGCCTGTCCAAATGGCCAGGCCACCCATATTGCTGTCCATAGGAACAGGACAGCTTCAGCATGGTCACAACAGCGGTTCCCACCTTCCAGGGACCCCCGCTCAACATCAACATCAATAAAGTACTCTTAATCACAAGTATCATGTTCGTCATCTAATTTTCCACTAAATGATAATATAATAAAATCAGTCGCCCATCCAAGGATGGATAGATTGAAATGCTATCATTATTTCCATTTACATGCCCAAGCCTAAATTTCGACAGATCTCCCCCTATCTCTCTAGATATATTTATCTTACATTTCATTTCCACGTCAACTATCCACACATTGTGTGGATTAAATTGACAATGGAATTAAACATAAGAAACATATCCAGAGAGAATAGGAGAGTTACTGCACGAAACTAATGACCCTACGCATGTAAATGACAAACAACGATAACATTCCAATCTATCCAACCTTGGACTGTCCAACAGGACAATTTGGCAGATTTCTATACCTCCAAAACACACTTTATCTATGCTCGGCAATATAGAAATCTCCAAATGGGCTAACTGATTCAATTATACTACCATTTGTGGACAAAAAATAATTATTAATAATAAGCTAAATACATCCACAACATACATATCCACATAAATCAACCACGGATAGCTCCGACGCACATCCGGGTTTGCTCCATCAATTCTAGATACACAAGCACATGAAAATGGCAGAATCATCAACACCATGAATCAAGTTTAATCAAATACCTAATGACTATTTTGTGAACAAATAAGTATGGGCGGCCCACCATGGGAATCGGATTGCGTGCGGAGTGTAGAGTAAACTCAGTTGGGCCCACCTAGAATGTATGTGATTTATCTATTCCGTCCTTATGTTTTTCCACCTCATTTTAGTGGTTGAGCCCAAAATTTAAGCATATCCAACTCTCAAGTGGACCATGCCATGGGAAACAGTGGGAATAATGATTTCCACCATTCCCAGGCCCTACAGTGATCTTTATTTGTCATCCAACCTGTTCATAAGATCACATGGATATGGATGAGGGAAAACACAAATATCAGCTTCATCTAAAACTTCTGTGTCCTCCAAGAATTTTTCAATGATACACATTCAGTTCACACTTGTGGTGTGGTCCACTTTAGATTTTGATATGCTTCATTTTTGGGCACCATACCTAAAATTTCCTGCTAAGATGGATGGACGGAGTGGATAAAATACGTAAATCACTGTGGGCCCCACAGAGTTTGCTCCACACAAATATATGCTTGATCCAAAACAGTGGACAGTGAGGGTGGGCCCCACGAGCAGTGGACAGCGACGGTGGGCCCCACATTTATTGTATATCATGATTTTTATTAATTTGTAAATCACAAATTAAAATCCCTAATTAAGGAAGGAATTAGGGGATTTTAATTTCGAAATCCCTAATTAGGGGATTTTAATTTCAAAATCCCTAATTAGGGATTTACTAAATCAGTGGGCCCCACCAAATCGTGGACAGCTAAGGTGGACCCCACGCACATGCAATGGACAGCGATAGCGACGGTGGGACCCACATGCAATGGACAGCAATGGTGGGACCCACATGCACTGGACAGAGATGGCGTATGGGACCCACATGCTTAGGATTTTGGCAGTGGGCCCCACAATGAACAACGAGGAGAGAGAGAGAGAGAGAGAGGAAATGGAGGAAGAAGGAAGGGGGAGACGGTTACCGGCGGAGGCGGCGGCGTACGGTGCTGGTGGAGGAGCGTGCTCACGCGGGTGGCATCGGTGACGGTGTACGGCGGCGTCGGTGGTCGGCTGGGGGTCGGTGGTCGGGTGGCCGCCGGTGACGGACGGCCGGTGGTCGGCAGTGAGGGAGATGGCCGCGAGAGAGAGAGAGAGAGCGTGAGAGAGAGAGAGAGAGCGAATGAGAGAAAAGAGGGCGATCGGGTAAGTTAAAAAGACGACTTTTACCAACGAAAATTTTCGTCGGTAAAGGTTTTTTTTCGTCGGTAAAAGTCCGTATCAAAACTTTTACCTACGAAAATTTTCGTCGGTAAAAGTCATCTCTTTTCTTGGCGGGAATCACACGTTACACATTATTACCGACAGGCCACAGTCGTCGGGAAAAGTTTTCGCTTTTACCGACGAAAATTTTCATCGGTAAAAGTAAAATTTGCTGTTTTATTTTTTAGCAACAGGTATCTTCGTCGGCAATAAACTTTTTACCGACGAAATTATAATTTTGTCGGTAAAAGTGTATGGTGGGAAGCAAATCCGGCGGTGGCAGGAAGCTGGAATGATTTTTACCGACGATTTCTATATTTCATGGGGAAAATGATTTTTCCCAACGAAAATAATTTCGTCGGTAATACTTTCGTCGGTAAAAATCCGTTCTCTTGTAGTGTATGCAATGGTCAAGAACATGAGAGCAATGAGAAAATATAAGAGAGTAAGAACAATAATACCTGCGAGAGTCGATCATGGAAGTCGAAAACCCAACAACTCAACCTCTAACCAAGAAAAACTAAAATGACTAAACCTACCTATGATATACCTCTGTCAGACTAGGAGATCAATCATCCTGATACACAGGATCATTCAGAGTGATGGACATGTCCTCTGAATTAAATTTCTCAACAAATGGTTTAAGGCGTTGTCCATTAACTTTAAAACAGTTACCATTCGCTGCATTCTCAATCTCAACAGCCCCATGAGAAAAAACTTCTTTGACAATATATGGGCCGGTCCATCGAGATCGTAATTTTCTCGGAAAAAGATGAAGTCGGGAATTGTACAAGAGCACTTTCTGTCCTTCATGGAAAGATTTTCTGAAGATGTGCTTGTCATGAAAGGCCTTCATCTTACTCTTGTAAATTCTTGAGTTCTCATGTGAATCGTTCCGGATCTCATCAAGCTCATTTAATTGGAGTTTACGAAGCGAGCTAGCCTTGTCAATGTCAAAATTTAATGCCTGAATTGCCCAATAGGCTTTATGTTCAATCTCCACAGTAAAGTGGCAAGCTTTCCCATAGACAAGTCTACAAGGAGACATTCCAATGGGTGTCTTGTAAGCGGTACGGTGGGCCCAAAGTGCATCATCTAATCTTAGAGACCAATCCTTGCGATTCGGCCTCACCGTCTTTTCCAAAATCTGTTTGATTTTCCTATTGGAGCTTTCAGCTTGCCCACTTGTTTGTGGGTGGTATGGGGAACTCACTTTATGCCTAATACTGTATTTCTTCATTAAAGCTTCAAAAGGTCTATTGCAAAAGTGAGAACCACCGTCACTAATGATGGCTCGAGGCGTCCCAAATCTAGAAAGTATGTTTCCTTTAAGGAACTTGAGAACCGTACGATGATCGTTGGTTTTACATGGGATAGCCTCTATCAATTTAGACACATAGTCTACGGCAAGCAATATATAGACATGTCCAAAAGATGAGGGGAATGGTCCCATGAAATCGATGCCCCAACAGTCAAAGACTTCAAGATGTTGAATTGGGGTGAGAGGCATCATATTTCGACGGGATAATCCTCCTAACTTTTGGCAACGCTCTCATGCTTTGCAAAACTCGTGGGTGTCCTTAAATAGTGTGGGCCAATAAAAACCACACTGCACAATTTTTGCAGTGGTTTTCTTAGCGAAAAAATGACCCCCACATGCTTGATCATGACAAAAGGAGATGACGGAATTATGATCATCATCAGGGACACATCTCCTTATAATTTGGTCTGGGTAATATTTAAACAATAAAGGTTCATCCCAGAAAAATCTGCGCACTTCCCTTAGAAATTTATGTTTGTCTTGCGCAGTCCAATGAGTCGACATCGCACCTATGGAAAGATAATTGACTATGTCAGCATACCATGGTGGGTGCATAGAAACAAAGAGTTGCTCATCAGGGAATGAGTCCTCAATAGGTGACTCGTTAATGGAATTAGGTAGGACTAGGCGAGATAGATGATCCGCCACCACATTTTCTACCCCCTTCTTGTCCTTGATCTCCAAATCGAATTCTTGAAGGAGTAGGATCTATTTAAGCAAGCGGGGCTTGGCATCCTTCTTAGAAAGGAGGTGTTTTAGCGCCGCATGATCTGTGTAAACGATGACCTTGGATCCTATTAAGTAAGGCCTGAATTTATCCAAGGCAAAGATGACGGCTAGGAGCTCTTTCTCCGTAGTCGAATAATTAACTTGGGCGGGATTCAAGGTCCTACTTGCGTAGTAGACAACATGGGACTTTTTGTCCTTCTTTTGGCCAAACACCGCCCCAATAGCATAATCGCTCGCATCGCACATCAACTCAAAAGGTATGGACCAATCCGGTGGTTGCATGATGGGAGCGGTTGTCAACATGTCTTTTAGCTTTGAAAAAGCTAATTGACATTCGGCACTCCATTCAAATTGGTTCTCCTTTTGTAAAAGGTTACATAAAGACCTTGAGATATGGCTAAAATCCTTTATGAATCTTCTATAGAAACCGGCGTGTCCAAGGAAGGACCGCACATCGCGTATGCTTTTGGGTGGTGGTAGATTAGAAATTATGTCAATTTTTGCCCGGTCTACCTCTATTCCATTGGACGAGATGATATGTACAAGGACTATTCCTCTTTGTACCATGAAATGACACTTTTCCTAGTTTAAAACGAGGTTCTTCTCCTCACACCTCATCAAGACCAACTTCAAGTGATTGAGGCACTCGTCAAATGTACAACCAAAAGCAGAAAAGTCATCCATGAATACCTCGAGAAACTCACCCACCATGTCTGAGAAAATACTCAACATGCATCGTTGGAATGTGGCGGGTGCATTACATAGTCCGAATGGCATTCTTCAGTAAGCGAAGGTACCAAACGGGCATGTAAATGTGGTTTTCTCTTGGTCCTCTGGGGCTATCTCAATTTGGTTGTATCAGGAATAGCCATCTAGGAAGCAATAATAGGAGTGACCTGCCAACCTCTCCAAAATTTGATCCATGAATGGGAGAGGGAAGTGGTCTTTCCTAGTGACCGTGTTGAGCTTCCGATAATCAATACACATACGCCAACCGGTGGTTATTCTAGTTGGTATAAGCTCGTTGTTGGCATTTTCTACGATGGTAATATCGGATTTCTTGGGGACAACTTGGGTAGGACTCACCCATTGGCTATCCGAGATGGGGTAGATGATACCCACATCTAATAGCTTTAACACTTCGATTTTAACAACCTCCATTATGTTTGGATTTAGCCTTCTTTGAGGTTGTCTAGTCATTTTTACATTTTCTTCAAGGTGTATACGGTGAGTACAAACCGAAGAATCTATCCCTTTGAGATCCACTATTGTCCAACCTATGGCTCCCCTATGTTCTTTGAGTAACTCAATCAACTTGAGCTCTTGGTCTTTTTCTAGGTGTGAGGCAATGACAATTGGGAAAGTTTCCCTTGACCCAAATATACATATTTAAGCTCGGATGGCAATGGTTTATGGTCAAGCTTCGGTGGTTTGATGTTAGACGGTAGAGACCTTGATGTGGTTGGTGGCAACTTTTCAAAATGGGGTCTCCACCGGCTAGTACCAACTACCGGTCTCTCTACATTCAATGCTTGCACAATTTCACTAATTATGGGGTCCTTGTAATCCACGAAATGTGCCAAGCATGTCTCCAAGCTTTCTAGTGGTTCAAGTTGGAGGAGTTCTTCTTCTTCAAGAGATTCAAGCATGTTTACCTCGAACAACTCGTCATCATCAACATCCATATGTCTTTTGCCCAAGTGGAACACATTCACCTCTAGTGTCATGTTCCCAAAGGATAATTGCATCACCCCATTCCGGCAATTGATGATCGCATTTGATGTAGCAAGGAATGGGCGGCCTAAGATCACCGGTATTTGAGTGCTAGCATCTAAAACCGGTTGTGTGTCCAAGACGATAAAATCTATCGGTAGTAGAATTTGTCAACTTGGACTAGAACATCCTCAACTATCCCCCTTGGTACACGGATGGATCTTTCAGCGAGTTGCAATGTGGTTTTGGTGGGTTTTAATTCACCAAGACCCAATTGCTCATATACCGAGTATGTGATCAAATTTACGCTTGCCCCGAAATCTAGCAATGCACGCTCAATCCGGTAGTCTCCAATGATACATGAGATTGTGGGACTACCGGGATCTTTGAATTTTGGGGGGGGTCTTTTGAGTGAGAATGGCACTCACTTGCTCATTCAAGAAGGCCTTTTGCTGCACGTTATATTTGCGTTTAGTTGTGCATAAGTCCTTTAGAAACTTGGCATAAGAGGGGATTTGTTTGATGGCATCAAGCAAAGGAATGTTTATCTTGACTTGTCTGAAAATCTCTAGAATATCGTGAGAGTTTGGAAGAGATTTTGGGGCAACCAATCTCCTAGGGAATGGTGCTACGGGCTTATAGATACGTTCCTTCTCTTGTGGGGCTAAGTTGGATCCGTCCTCATCCTCAGAATTTACCGGATCATTAGGCTTGTCGGCCTTCACCGGAATAGATTTGTCGATTTGTTTACCACTTCTAAGAGTGGTGACGGATTTGGCTTGCTCCATATGTTGGTTGAATGGGTCAGGGATGCTTACTTCATGTACTTGTTTTGGATTGGGCTGAGGTTGGGCCGGGAAGGTCCCTTCCCTAGCATTCAAGCGTCCCTTAATCTCATCAACCGAGACTTTAAGCTCTTGGAACATTTGCTGATTTGTTTGATTAATTTGCGTTTGCCCTTGTATAAACGCTTTCAAGGTATCCTCCATTGAGAATTGAGGTGGGGCCATATTTTGCATGGGTGACCCTCCTTGAGAGTTGGTAGGATTTCCCGTGGGAGCATTCTTCCAATTGAAATTTGGGTGGTTCTTCCAACTAGTACTGTACGTATTACCCACCGGACCATTAAAAGGCCGTTGATACCCATATGTGGCATTTGCACGTTCATGTAACACCTCTTGAAATGCAGGAATTGTGGGACAATCATGCGTAGCGTGTAAATCGGTGTGACAAATCCCACATATGGTCTCAACAGCTTCATTGGACTTTGGAATTCCACTTTTAATAAGTTCCATGGCCTCGATCTTCCTTGTGAGGTTGGCTATCCTTGCATTCACGTCGTCTTCCTCCTTGAGGATATAGATCCCTCCTTTCTCTTTCTCTTGAATAGGCTTGGGGTTATTGGGTTTATCCGAGGTATCCCAAGATTGGGCATTTTCAGCCAACATGTCCAAATAACTCTAAGCCTCATCTGGATTTTTACTCATAAACTCGCCATTGCACATCATCTCTACAAATTGGCGTATATTGGAACTTAATCCACAATTGAAAACGTTTATAATTCTCCAAATGTCATAGCCATGATGTGGGCAAGCAAGTAGGAGGTCCTTAAATCTCTCCCAACATTGGAAGAAAGATTCACCCTCTTTAATCGAAAAATTCATTATGGCTCTTCGAAGGGTGTTCGTTTTATGAGCTGGGAAGAACTTTTTCAAGAATTCCCGGGTCATCTCATTCAATGACCCAATCGAATGTGGTCTAAGAGAGTGAAGCCAATTTTTTGCTCTTTCTTTCAATGAAAAGGGAAAGAGTTTAAGTTTAATGGTATCTTCTGAAACATTGGTGTATTGCAAGGTAGCCACCACTTCTTCGAATTCTTTCAAGTGCAGATATGGGCTGTCAGAGTCTAACCCATGGAACTTTGGTATGAGTTGAATTACACCCGGCTTTATGTCAATGTTTCCCCCGTTTGGTGGTAGAACCACGTAAGAGGGTGTAATTGCACGGGCTGGTTGTAGGTAATCACGCAGTGATCTCATTGGAGGAACGTTATGTACCTCATTCTCTCATACTCCCTCTTAGTTTGCATTTGTAGTTGGAGTCGGGGGGGGGGGGGGGAGGATTCCTTAAAGGTGTTTGATCCATACTCCCCAAATTTTCACAATGTTCTTGGTAATTTCAGACTCGTCTATGGACTAACAATGGTCCAACTAAACCACCTTCGGATTGAAGACGATTGGAGTGGTCTCGTTCCCAACGGGACATAAACTACTCAACTAAAAACTAAACTAGACCTAAAATCTGAAATAAAAAGACTAAAAACTAAAAGAGTTCAAGTTGGAAGGATAGTACCAATTCGCTTGAACTAGAAGAACTTCCTACCAAATAAAACAGACTTTATTAGTTCTAAAATTCAGAAAAAACAATCCTAAGAGAACAATAAATCCTAACTACTTCTACTCTATAGCCACTAAAACAATTCAGAATCGTTATCTAAAATCCCCGGCAACGGCGCCAAAAACTTGTTCCCTTGCCTCAAGTGTAAGGCTGCGATGTAGTAATAAAACTCGGTAAGACCAAGGTCGATCCACAGGGAATTGGATAACAAATTCCAAACTATTCCAACAACTGAGTTTGCAATAGATAAGAGATTCAATTGGAATAATTATGCTAAAACAGTAACTTAATGAAAATCAGTAGTTTAAGGTACTAAGGCATTCAAGGATCCACTTGTAGCAATCTCATGTCAATCCAATCAATCCAAGTAAGATACACAACTAGATTTAAAGTCCTATCTCTCATCTAGTTGGAAAATAAAGCATTCAAACACATTCAATCCCATTCAAGTTGAACTTCCAAGTTCTAGTCCCATTCAACAATGTAGAATTCGGAATCATAGCCTTCAGAGTAACAACCATGCTGATGGACTATGGCATGCACAAGGATTACTATAATTCGAATCTAAACAACCACAATATGATAATCTCAGAGAATTGCAAGGAATCCATGTCCGGAGCACATGAACTCTCATAAAACATCACAAACTATCAACTTGAAGAACTAGAATAATAAAAAATCCTAACTTAAATTGAAATTACTTGAATCAACTGAATCAAACATGAAATTAGCTACAAGTTTCACCTCTCAGCCTTAGCTGAGAGATTCTAGCCGAGCATTGTCATACTACAACTAAAACTCATGAAAGAAAACATAAAAACTAGAAAAATCGGAGCTTGGAGGGTTGCAGACGCTCCACGATGACTTCCGTCTTCTCCCACGACGTCCCTTAGCTTCTATGATACACTAGGAAGAGGCCCTAGGTGTCCTTTTATAGTGTAGCATGGAAGGTTCCAGATTGCGCAAGAAATCCCGGACTGCGCAGGGAAAATCGGAGCTTCACGGAGAAGCTCTGTTACGCAGACGACCGGTCGTACGACCGGTCTGAGCTCCTAGACGACCGGTCGTACGACCGGTCGCAAAAGGGTGAAAATAGTCCAGTGAGTTTTTTTTACGAAATCCAATATTAACTTTTAATTCGAGGACCGGTCGCACGACCGGTCTGAACATTGGACGACCGGTCGCACGACCGGTCGTGAATGGTCCAGTGGCCTTTCACTGAATGTTCTTCCTCTGTGAATAGTCAGACCGGTCGCACGATCGGTCTTGGCTGATTTTTCCTGCTTTCTCCTTGGGTTTCTTTCTTCCTTCCTTCTTTCAAATGGCTCTTTTTAGTCTCCAATTGGGTGAATTCCGCTCTCATTCCTGAAATCACAAATCATGCATTAGATGGGCCTTTTAAGCATGTAAACCATGCATATAATGCGATGTAATGGGCAACGCAATGTATAAATTGGAGGTTCAACAATTTATAGCAGCTGCTCTTTCTTTAGCAACAACGACAGCTGCGACCTTTTCAAATTCCTCCAGGTTGAACGCTGGAGAAATTCGTTGCATCACTTTGATCATAAAATTGCGACCAGCATCGTACGATTCGTATCGCTCATCTTCATAAAGCTGCGAAGTCCGGAATTCCAGAACCGCACGGGGGCCTTCTTTAGATACCATCTTGACGTAAGCCACCCTCTCCTCTTCCCAGTGGATGGAATCGACTTTCTGTTCCGCGAGGGCAGTCTTCTCTTTCTCTAAGCTTTCGCTGACCTCCTTGAGTCGAGACTTGCTCTCTGCGATCTGATCTTCCAGAAAGATCTTATCCTGGCGAAAGATCTCCTTCTCCTTCTCGATCTTCTCCTTCACCTCGGCAAGTCTCGTGAACTTAAGGTCCAGCGATTGATACCTTTCGGTTAAGGCCTGGATCTTACTAATGAGGATCTTCTTCTCCTCATTTATCTTAGCAATCAGAGTCTCCGAGCCCTTATGAATTGATCCCTCCCTTGGATTGCATTCTCCATGGCCTTCTTATTTTCTTCGGCCTCATTTATAATACGACGAGAAGCAACGATGTCGCGTCTCGTCCGTATGGTAAGGTCTAAACCTTGCTCGAAAATTAAAAGAGGTGTCATTAAAGGTGTATGAATTTCTTTAGATAAATGTGAGAAACGAAGAAGTATTTTTACCTGGACCATCCTCATCCCCGCATCTAGAGAGAGATCCTCCAGACTGGGCTCAGGAAGAGTGCCAAGAGATTGTGGAGTGACATTATCAAATAGAAACTTGGAAATAGGGTGCAAGTGACCCGGAATGGTAAATGTCCCAACCCCAAAAGGTTGAGCCACGACCATTTTAGTAGCACTCGATTCATGAGCAAAAGATGGCTCTCGAGCAGGAGCCAACTCTCGACTAGGAACTGACTCCCAAGCAGGAGCCAGCTCGCGAGCAGCAGCATGCCTGCAATTCCCCTCATCCGAAGGATGACTTGGTCCCGCCTTGTTATCCCTCAGGGAATTATCAACGATATCAATGATCGGTTGTTCAGGAGGAACAACCGGAGTCCCCACGATAGCTTCAGCTGGGGGAGGGTTGCGTGGTGGCGAGCCATGAGCAAGCTCATATGTTCGTCTGGGCTGATTAGAGGGGCTAGCCATCGTCCTCTTCTACCTCTTCAAAGCAGTACCCTTTAGATGAGGCAACACCCCCCTCTTTTCACTAACATTCACCATCACTTCTTCTTGGGAGATGAGGTTGGAAGCAGCGAGTCATGGAAGCGAAAGGGTGAAGCTAATATCTCTGTCGTCCTCCGACAGCTTGAAGACTTTGATAATCTTCTTGTTAATTCCTCCTCTCAAGCTAGGTTTCCTTCCAGCTGGAATACCTATGAACATGAGAAAAATTGAATAAGTAAAAGAAGTTGAATCATGCTCGTACTCGTACAGAAGTGAAGATTCACCCACCTTCACAAAATAAGTGATTGATGTTATAACCCCTAGGGTTGGACCCCACGTTAGATTTCCAGTTACCAGAGACATAAAACCACTATCTCTTTCACCTGGGATAATTTAAAGAGGGATTCCCCAAAATGAAATTGTCCTAGTGCTAGTAACACAAATAGTACCAACCCTCACTGGATGGGGCTTTCTTAAGTTGGAACATCTTCAAGAATTCATCGGCCGTCAAGTCCCCGTTACCAGCTTGCTTCTAGAGGACATAGGCACTCAGCACAACTCTCCAACCATTTACAATGAGTTGTCCAGGGGCGATCTTATAAATACTGAGCACGTCCCGGATAAAAGGATGAAGGGGGAGACATACGCTAAGTTAAAAAAAGTATTTATACAAGGCCATGTAGCCCGGCGGTGGAGAATCCGGAGTTTCTCCCTCTTCGGGTAATTGGAGAATGACGGAGTCAGAAATTCGGTATTTTTCCTGTAAACCGTTCAAATGTTCCTCCGTCATTAGAGAAGGGTACCCAAACGCAGAGTACCTCCTTACCGACACCCTTGCGTTATTTGAGCCAGAGGAATCTGGAGTTTCATCCCCCAAAGAAACAACTTCATTGTCTGAATCCCTCACCATAGAAAAGAAGAAAGTAGAAAAGAAGAAAGGAAATACCTCAAGAACGAGGTCTCGCTAGAGAAGAAAAATGAAGGAGAGTGTTTGGAAAATTCTGCAGAAAACTTCGAAGTAAATAAATCCTCCGCAGCTGTCCAGATATTTATATACAATCATTCCATCAAGATTTGAATGACACGCGACGACTCTTCATTTGGCATGACAGTCGAACGGGCACAGGCATTAACTCCTAAAGACACGTGGCAAGCGCCGCTTCATTTCTTTCGATTGAAAAGCTAGTGCTCATCAATGCAGGCTCAATCATGTACGGTTTCTTCCCTTTGAAAGACATGCTAGGCGGTTACATGAGCAGTCAAGTCCTTCGCTTAGCTACTCAAAACAAAGGACTTGGGGGCATCTGTTGTAGATAAAGTTGGTCGAAGGAATTCGTAACATGCAGATCTCAAATGTTTTTATGATCGCGTACTTATGACCCGCGAGCACCTTTGAGTATCACAAGTCACGAGCAGGTAAGCCCGTCTGGCAAGCCAAGGTGGTCGCATGTCATATATTAAGGAAGCTTACTCATTAGCTAGTAGTCGTCGTTCGTATCCAAGCAGCCCTGGTCTCTAGTCATTTGGTGGGGACACCCCCCATCTCATAGTCTCAGCAGCCCATATAGGCCAGTCTAGGTTTGTTTCTAATCGTAGTTTCGAACCAAAGGGGACCTCCTTCAAGGAACATAATCAGTCAGATGTCTAAGTTGATCACATAAGCGTCTTATCTGAGATCTAATGAGATAAGCACCTTATCCCCTGAAGTCAAGAGAGATCTTAATAGCTTACATAACAAATTGGATCACCTAGATATGTATAAATAGATGGTCCCACAGATGATAAAGGTGCATAATGTTGAGTGCTTAAATGTGCATATTCTAACCCCATCTTATCACTAACTACGCATGGCTTTCAAGCTTTAAGACTATCCTAATGCGTGATTTTATAATTGTAGGAATGAGAGGGACTCCACCCAATTGAAGACTAAAAAGATCTCTTTAAGAGCCTTGGATGAAGACCCAAGGTGGGCCGAAGAAAGAAGGAAGTAGAGAGAGAAGAAAGGAAGAAGAACATGAAGAAGAAAAAGGCTAAGACTGGTCTTGACCGATCGGCCAGGGGGGCCTCGACCAGTTTAGACCGGTCGGCCATCTCCTATTTCTCCTCTGGACCAGCAATACAATAGCTTAACCGGTCGGCCAGAGCCTGTCTACTTCCAGCAAGCTCCCTGGACTATCCCAGATCAGGTCCGACCGGTCCAGACCGGTCGGCCACATACAGAAATAGCCAATTTCTATTCTGGGCTCCAATTTTCTCTGCTCCCTGCGTATCCTTACACAATTTCTAAATGATTCTGACGCAGCAGAGCTTCCCCACTATAAAAGGACACCTAGGGATCATTTCTAGGGCATCATGAAGAGATTGAGCATGGTGGGAGACGACGGAAGTCGATTTCGGAGTTCTACAACTCCTCCTAGTTTGCTTTCTAGTTTTATGCTTTGTTTAGTTGTTTTCATATTTCCTTGGATCATGAACGGCTAAACCTCTTAGCTAGGGCTAAGAGGTGAAGCTTGTAGTGAATCTAAGATGTTTCAATTCGTTTGATTTGGTTTTAAGTTGGATTTCTATTGAAGAATAATGGTTTGAAGTTTAATTCAAGTACTAAGCAGTTTTTCTTAATCTTATGATGACTCATGGATGTTTGGAAGAATTGCTGGAGTTCTTAATTGTTTTGAGCTAGTCTAGACCTATATGATCCGAGGAATTGGAATATGCTCTAGATCTATGATCTTCATGTGGGAGCTTCATACCAAAAGTCTACTTTTCTGAAAATTCTTAAGTATGTGAGACTGTGTATGTGATTTGGATCAAGTTCAAATCATGATCTAATTTTGTCTTGTGACAGGATTTAATGATGGTTATGATCGTGATCTTAACCTATTGGAATTGGGACTGACCTATGCAATTGAGTATGCTCGTCCTAGTTTGCATTGAGTGAATCATATACATGGATCATACATATGTCAGGTTGATTGTTTTAACCGCTCTATCATCCGACTAGATAGAACTTAATTTCAATTCTAGCTGAGAAAGTGAGAAACCATAGTGAATTGAGCATCAAGGATTGCTACAAGTGGATCCTTGAACCCTTAGTGCCTTTTATTAATTGATTACCTTCAGTTAGTCCAAAATATCTCTCTACATCAGATTACTAAATTCTGTTTAGTTAGTTCTTCAGTGGAAACTATTAGAAGTGTTTTGTGAATTCCTATATAAGTCCCTGTGGATCGACCTCGGTCTTACCGAGATTATTACTACATCGCAACCCTACACTTGGGGAAGCGAACACATAACCTCTAATCTTACATTTCACACTTCATCTTATTCTTAACTCTATCTCTAACTTAGGCATCAGAGGGCTAACTACCAAGCGTTGGCCACCCTTAGCTTCTCCCTTTGATTTTCAGGTGAAGAGGAGAGCCATCTTTGAGAGTATCATATATTGTGGAGGAGGGAACCTGTTACCAGAATCAGACTTTAACACCGAGCAAAATATGCGCAAAATAATTTCAACTCCTAATCTCAACTTTCTCTTAGAAAACCAACTTCTATGAAGCATAAATTATACAACTAATGAAATTTAGATATACATAGTAAAATGGCAAAGAAACCCTTATCTTCTAATGACTTAATGAGTGTTCAAACTGAGTTCAAACTAATCAATTGACAAATAGAGTAATTCAAACAATCATGGTCTAGTGTACTTAATGAATACCCAACTTTTCATCTTTTAGGATTACCCTTTTTTCATGTATTAATTGGTTAAAAGTCTAGAGAGCATACAGATCAACAACAAGCCTATGACAAGAGATTGCCTTACCGTTTATCGACGACTTTCAAACTAATCTCATTACCAGCTTGGGTGATCAGCCCTCCCTTGGTTGGTCATAGGTAGCACTTTTTTATATTTTCAGTTTTCTAATGGTTTTTCAATTCAGCTCCTTTTCTGTTCTTTCTTAAAAAATCAATAGCCGAAGAATCCAAAAGGCTTACTTCACACTAAGAAATATGTTCATCACGATAACGACATAGGATGGGAATCCTTTTAGGATGCAAATTCGTTCAAGAGAAAAAATTCATGCCCCAAATTAAATTTTAACGTGATGGATAATACTCCCCGGCTTGGTTCCTCAACACTTCCAAACTATAATAAAATCAATCAATCAAAATATATTTCCTAATCTTTTCAAATGAGAGTGATATGTAATGTAAACTAGACTGTAATGATGTTTAAAATTTTCTATCGGTTAAACAATCGAAGGAACTCATGTAAAAAACTACTTGCAAACACCCCACCTTCGACTACAATGTTGGTAGAGATAGCTGAATGAATGGAGGACCATACCCCCAAATCCTATGTCCAAACCCAGCCAAACTCACCCTTGTAAGCCCTAATCTATAGCCCAGCTCAAGCCTGAACCCAGTCAACTCACCCCTAAACATCAGCCTGAAACCCCCCCATAAGAAAAACTAGTTAAAAATCCCAAAAAGTCAAACTTGGTGAGTCAAATCACCGAGTCAACTCACCTGGTCAGTCCAGCCCCTACACCCAGTCAACTCACCGTGTCAATCCATCTTTCAAACCCAGTCAACTCACCTAGTTCCGAGCCACAGCTTCGGAGTAGGTCTGAACCTCGAACCAACACCTTTTCTGCTTCAGGTTTGGGGGTTATACGCTCCGAAGCTGGAGCAGAGAGTTCGTACGGACGACCCCCAGGGGACCACCCAAGCCTAATTACACAATCTGCCACTGCTCGCAGCAATAAATACCCCATTCCCTCTCCTGTTTCAGCATCCCTCAACATCCAGAAAAAATCCCTCTTCAGCCCGAGAGTTCTGAGTCCAACTCCATCCCTTTAGCCCATTCCTCCACCAAGGAGAGCCTGAGTGAGAAGAGCCTAGCCTTGGTCCAACCCAGCCTGACCCTGGTCCAAGTCTCCCAAGCTACCCAAGTCCTGATCTAGCCACTTGAAGCAAACCCTTGCGACACCTCCGTCCATCCAGCTACTCTTTTATTAACATCATCTCATTCGCATCTAGCATAAGTGCAACATTTACTTTTCTTCTAACCCCCTACTTATCATATCATTGCAAACACTTTGATTAATCAAATACACATCATGCATCCCACATAAAGCACCTTTCAGTTCGATCGTATGCGCTGGGCTTGCCTGTTAATGGAAACCTGCCCATCAGAAACTCTTACTGTTCAAACCTACATTCATGCATCATATCATTCATGAGAGTGTACGAGGATTAAATCAGACTTTCAAGTATTAATTCGATTCTGTGAAGTAGACACCGTACTTTGGTACGGGCAGAGTGGGGTGCTTAACATCTTCCCACCTTGTAACCGTGATCCCTTACCTCGAATCTCTGGCCGCAGATCAAAAGGAGTCATTTTAGAGGAAGGAATCTTCGGATTCCCTTCTCTAACGTTTCTATGGGGTCTAGCCGACTGTAGATTCAAAGTAACTGGCTAGTGGCGACTCTGGTCTTATACGAACTCATCCAAACATATCCAATTTAACAAGACAACCGAGAAAAAGCCCTCAAGAACAAGGCGAGCTAGTGGCACAACGGCGATTCGCATATACATTCCCCTTTTTCAGAAGGGAGGGTCGGGAGAGCGGAAAGCCAAGCGTCAATAGAATGGCGACTCCACTGGGGATATGCTAGTCCCACTATTCGTGATCCAACTTGAAAAACGGAATCTCTCCTATACTTGAAAGTCATTAGTCCTCATACAATCTTATCTGCATAGCATTCCATCCAAAAATTAAAAAAAATAGAAAATCCCAAAACCCAAAGAAAAAAATGAATAGAGCATATTCCTCATCATTGCGCCTCCTCGGGCTCAACGTTTTCGAAAACAACTTCCTTTCCGCAGCACAATCCGCACTCGAGCTCAGCAAGCCATGTTCGACCACGAAGAGGAAGCTCACCTCTTCCCTACCCTCGACATGGCCAAAGCACAACCTCCAGCGCAACAACCAATTGAGAATACGCCATTCATACAAGAATTGGCATAAGGAATGAGAGCAATGCAAGAAATGCTCTTGAAATTTATACAAGCACAAGCTACCGCAGCAGTCAACAATCAAGTTGGCCCAGTTCAGCAATCTCAGCAGCCATGTCGTGTCCCTCCGGCCTCCAGTTCAAATCAAGCACAACCATCGGAGTCTACCCAAGACTACCGACAACATCCATCTCAACCCTTCGCTATGGGGTATCCTCCTTAATACCTTCCTGCAATGACAAGACCGTCTGAGAGCATTCCCGTCGCAGGAACTTCGAGTCAACTTCCAGTCAATCTTGCAAGCAACAATCTCAGTAGATTCCAGCACGCCCCTACCGGACCCCTTTCCTTTCTCAGCATGTCCCCGCCGATGGGACCTTTACTCAATTTCAACACATCCCCGCCGATGGGATTTCAATTCAATTTCCAGCAGCAGGGACAACACTGGCGAATGCCCACAATGGGGGTCAGTGTTAGGCCCACATCAATCAACGGATAGTGGTGAATACCCAACAAGGGGGTCACTTCCTAGCATCTCAACCTCCTACAAACAGGAGCACTTTTCAATTCAAGCACATCCCCGCCGATGGGATTCCAGTTAATTTTTAGCAATCTTTAATTCAGCAAGCTCCAGTTAATTTCCAGCAATCTCTAGTTAATTTCCAGCAAGTTCCAGTTCAACCTTTAGTACAGTCTCCAACTCAATTGCAGTCATTTCAAGCACAATTTCGTCAAAATCCAGTTCAATCATCGAATTAATTTCAGCAACCCGTGGTTGCTTTTTAGCAAGCCCATAGGGTCGAAGACATCGACCACTATACCGAAGAAGAACGTGCCTTACTTCGAGAGGCACCAACGTTCGAGTAGATCATGCAGGACTGGACGAGTTGCAGGAGCAATTTCAGATCTTGCAAAATCAACTTCAGCAACAACAGGGAATCGATCTACCTTCGACCAAGTTTAGAGACTTGTGTCCTTTTCCAGATACTCAGATACCTCAAAACTTTGAGGTACCAAAATTTAAAAGATTCGACGGCAGCTGTTGTCCCACAGCACATCTTAAGGTTTTCTATGGAGATCTGAGTGCAATCTCAGGAAATGAAGGAGCCCTCATTCGCTTGTTCCAAAAATCTCTGAAGGGCGATGCCCTAGATTGGTACACATCATTAGATTGCCATCGCATCGGGACTTGGGAGCAACTCTCCCAGGCTTTCATCAACAGATTCGTGTACAATCTCAACATGGCACCCAGGAGAGCCGACCTCGCAGCTCTCAGGCAAAGGAGTGATGAAACGTTGTCAGCTTATGTGGGACGTTGGCGAGCTATGGCAGCCAGAATGCGGACACCCATCGACGACGAAGAACAAATCTCCATGATTGTTCATTCAACATATCCTGGCATATCTGGGTATCTCATCTCGCACCCACATGCGAATTTCTCACAGTTGATCCGTGCTGGAGAGCAATTCGAAGCAGGAATCTGCGTAGGGACAATCTCCCCATGGCCTCACCAGGCCACTCCAGTCAAACAGAACAGAGTGGAAGGAAGACCTATTGGATACCGGAACAGAAACCGCAATGGTTCTCCTCCTCACCCGACAGAAGTAAACAACATCATCGCCACTGCTCAGGGCAACCAATATGCTCCCCCACAAGGACGTTAACCATATCAGCAGAATCAGGCCCAGCATCAAGCTCAAAGGTATCAGCCACAGCCACCCCTACTGCAACTAAATCCTTAACCACAACCACAACCACCCCGACAGCAGTAGTAGTTCAGGGGGAACGGCCAATACTCATATCAGAATAGGCAGAATTACAGGGAGCTCAGCAAATTCACTCCTCTCACTCAGCCACTCAGTCAAGTCATGGTTATGTTGATACAAAAACAATTACTCACTTTAATGGCACCCAGGCCTCTTCCAAATCCTCTGCCTCCGAACTACCGAGAAGATGAATATTGTGCTTACCATCAAGGCCGTGACCACACCACTGATCGATGCATGACTCTAAAGAATGTCATACAAAATTTGATTGATAATCGCAAGATCGTCATCTTGGTCCCTGGAACTCCTCCAGGAGCTCATACCAACATCCTTCAGAATCCTCTGCCTCAGCATCCGACGGACCCCAGTTCATCTCGTGGCCCCGCCGTCAATAGCATAGAAGAAGGAGAGTGTCTCGATCACTTCTTCTCCCTTATCCAGTCCATTCATGCTTACACTTATGGGCCAACAAATTCTCCTCCGATCTTGCAAGGGGCAAACCCCTTTCCTCCTTCAGTCTCCGAGCCGTTTGCACTCGAAGGAGCACCTCCATATGATGCACCAGTTGTTCAAGGAATTGTCCCCTTGCAAGGGGCACCTTTCAGCCATTCATGTTGGGAACTGGTTATCCTGGAAGGAGTACAGTCATAAATCGAGCCCGCATATGAACCTGTCGTTTTGCAAGGGGCAATTTTAGCTCAGGAACAATCCAATCCACAATGGAGGGATTGTACTCATCAACAGCAAGAACCCATTGTCTTGGAAGGGGATCCTCCAGTCAAGTCAGTCATATTACAAGGGGCAAGTTCTATCCCCAAGCCACAAAGACATCCCGGAGGCGTGTCAATTACACTATAACAACTGGGCCGAATGGAAAAACCCCTCGCCATATCAAGAGGACCAGTGTTCATTCCATGGGAACCTCCTGCTCCAGGAATAGTCAAGCTAGGACCACAACTTTATGTGATCTATGAAGACAAACCTCGATATTATCCCTTCAGCACAGGCAACAATGTACCTCAAGGTAAAAGTTCCATATGAGGAAGATCTGGTACCCACACCAGCACCGTTACAAGAACCAGTGGTCCTAGAAAGTAAAGGAGAGGAAAATTATAAAGAAGTCCCGTGGCACTATCCAGAATGTGAAGAGGTAGGAAACATGAATCCCAATGGGCGTTGCATCCGAAGAGATAATCAAAACAACGGAGATCCTAAAAACGCTCTCTCGGGCCTTGGCAATAGAAATGAAGCTGCATATGATGTGGCGACTTAGCTCAAGTCAATCCCTACCCAAATCTCGGTATGGGAACTACTCTACACATCTCGCATACACCGAGAAATGTTCTCCAAAACCCTGAGCGATGCTCATGTCTCCTTCGATACAGCACCTGAAATGATAGCATTGTTGATCAGACAGCTCTTGGCTCCGCGCGCCATCACCTTCACTGATAATGAGTTGCCACCAGAAGGGCACGACCATGGGCGATCCCTCAATATAGCCTTACGATATAAAGACCTTTGTGTCTCGCTAGTCCTTATCGATAACGGCTCAAGTTTAAATGTCTGCCCGCTCAAGACTGCGGACCGTCTGGGAATCAATCCCTCCTCATTTCGACCTAGCACCATGTACGTCAGAGCATTCGACAACACCCGCCGATCAGTGGAAGGAGAGGTCGACATAGAGGTACAAATAGGTCCAGAAATCTCCACCATCACATTCCAAATCCTAGATATATCAGCCTCTTTCAACATGTTACTCGGACGACCTTGGCTACACAAGGTTGGAGCTGTGTCATCAACTTTGCATCAATGGGTGAAGTATATCTGTGGAAATCAAGTGATATCTTTCCATGCAGAGAAGGAGCTCATCATTCCTTCCAATGTTACTGCCACTGAACCAGATATCCCTGTCATCAACATCCAACACTCTGAAGAAGACGTCCCATTTCATAGTTTCGAATTTGAGATTGTGAACGCTATCGCAAATCCAGAACCGATAAGTGTGGATCGTGCCTTTTCACCACCAGAACATCTGAGCCTCAAGTATTGGATGAAGAATCATTTCAAGTTCAGAAAGATGCCGTTGGTATATAATCAACGCAAATGGGGAATCAGGTATAGGTCAGTCGCCACAGACAAAAGAAAAAAGAAATGTCAGTGTTCACCCTTCAATTCATCAGGCCAGGAGAGCCTTGCAGAGATCTAAGAAGAAATAAATCAACTGCATTATACAAAGGCCTCCCAATGAGCCTAGCTTGGGCCATGTAGCCCCCCATTCGATGGGACTGGATTCTCGAAGTACTTAAGCCTCCAGAAGAAGAAGGAGAGGATGAAGACAAAGAAGAAAAACAAATACAACAGCTTCAGGACCAGGGTACTCTGATACCTGCTCTCAACCAGGGGCACCACCTGCCAACTTCAATTCTAGCCAACCAGGAGCACAACTTGCCCATCTCAGAATCAATCAACAAAGGGCACTACACGCCCATCTCTGTAGAATCAACATCATCAACCATCAGCCAAGGGCAGAACCAACCCATCCATTGGACCAAGAAAGGGAAATGGCCAGCCTTAGATTGGTCCGATGTCCAGATTCTAAACTTGTGTCTCGTTGTGGAACCAGATGAACTACAATGTGAGGTAAGTGATCCTGGAGGGACTGAGTATGACTCAGATCTTGAACCCAACCAGCGAGAAATCATGGTCATTGGGCCAGACCGTGATTCTTCGCCTAAATCATCAACCCCCACCTCTCTAGGGGAAGGAGTGTGGGGTCCTGAATGGTCATCCGTTCCCTTAACTTCTGAATTAGCCAGAGAGTCATCTGAGGGCTCTGGCTTACAAAAAAAAATGCCGATTTAAACAGCGAGCGGTACCCTGGGACAAGGTAGGATCAATCATGGTCTGAAATGCCCGCTTGTTCAGGATCCCGTGATTTTCAAAAACCCAAAAACTAAAAAACTTTCGAAAGCCAAAAACATCTAGCATTTCAATTCCAGAAAATTCACAAAAATGAAAAAACATTTCTTTTCCTCCATTCAATAATGTGTCAAGTTCGTCTAAAGAGTCGCATGAGTTTGAAGTCGAATCATATGATTTTGACATCGAATTAGACTTTGAGCTCATGGGTCTGGACAAAGCTTGGGATAAGGAAGATGGTGACCCAGCTCCCGAACTAGAGGATCTCCTCCTAAGGTTCGAATCTAAAGCCAATGTTGTAGTCGATGATTTTGAGGTAGTAAACTTGAGGACACCCGAGAATCCTAGGGAAGTACACATTGGAAAATCATTACCACCAGAGATGAAGCAGAGAATGATAGAGTTCCTCGCTCCAAGATTGTCCAACTTCGCGTTCTCATATGAAGACATGCTGGGGCTCGATGAAGAGCTCATTGTACACCATCTGCTAACCAAGCCAGATACGAAGCCAATGAAGCAGAAACTTCGAAGAATGAAGCCAGAATGGGCTTTGTGTTAGAATTAGAAAAATCGCTCAAGGTAGTTTTTTCCTGTGTTTCATTATTCTGGGGGAATTCTAAGTATAAAGACATTCGTAGACAATCATAAGCAATCACAAAGTGTACGTAAGAGAGATATCGCAAGGTGAATTTTATTCCAGAGATTCTGAGATCTTTTACATTCCAGGCTGTGATATTTGTCACGAGCCCTTAATTACATCAATGGTTGATCACCCTTGATTAAAAGGCAAAAGTAAATGAATGCATACATTATAGATAGATTAAATAAAGCAAATGAGGAAATATTAATGTAAATCATGCACGCCAGAGAGAACACAAAGATTTTTTACGTGGAAACCCTTACGGGAGAAAACCACGGCACAAAGCGACAAAGCTCCACTATGAATAATGTTTGTACAATAGATGGAGTATTCGAGACAAGGCCCGGATAGATCGAGCAGGTGACTAAGTCATCGGGGACTATCGTCTTTGAGTTCATGGTCGTAGAGACCTATTTATTTTCTTGTTATGGACTGAGCCATGTTTCTTAGACAAGCAGGATGTCTATGTTCCATTTTCTTTCAGATTGTTCGGGTTGAGAGACTGTCAGGGTTCGAGTGGTGCAACTCTGGGCCCGCACCTGTTACTGTGAACAGGTGACCACTGGAATACACGAACATCGAAATGTTAGTCGGCATAACCTAAAGCCCGCGCCTGTTACTGTGAACAAGTGACCTTAGGAAAGCAGTCTGCAACTGCCTCATCAGCTCAACCGACGGACCCGTTGTCGATGGGTAGGGCATCGACTGTCTTTTTCATAATGACAATCTATAGCAGGATGTTTCAAGCTTAGTTAGAACTCTTTTGTTTGTAGTTTCTTGTGATAACCATAGTCCCTTTTGGTTAGTCTTGAGCCTCAATCCGGGCTGAATCCTAATTGTGCAATGAACATAATCGATACAAAGTTCCTATAATCAGTTGTCGAGTAAGGTTGGAGTCTGTTGACTTGTCTTCAGAAGTGATCCCGACCTCGCACCTTTGTTGATAGCTAATACGCAACGAGAGATAAGAAGAGAACCTGCTCACGCGTGCATAAATGCGTAGGGTATTGTAACGAGATAAGGGATCTTCAATGTACAATGAATGTAATTGAATGTATATCATATGAGATTGATTGTATGTGATGAATGCAATAGAAGATATGTCATATAAGAATAAATGTATATGAGAACACAATAGTATGTATGCCATGTGAAGTTGAATACATGTCTAGTTAAATGAATGCTAGATTAAGCAAAGATGAGTGCTAGATTAAGCAAAGACGAGTGCTGGATTTAAGCAAGATGAATGCTAGATTAAGTGTGAATGAATGCTAGATTAAGCAAGATAGGTGTTAATGTATCAAGCAATCAATATTATCTAGTCATAACTTCATTTCTATACAAATTTGCATTAAAATGATATTCTGGTCATTTCGCTGCCTGAAAATTCTAAGTAAAAATCTGAATTTTTGATATATCCACAGATCGACCATAAAATATCATGAATATTTCACCGGACTTTGGTGTTTTAGCATAATTAGGCTATTTTGGATTTTTTGGACGGTTTAGATTCGAAGAAAACTCCTCCAATCAAAAGGCGAACTTTTTGGGGAGTGCCAAAAAGTTGCGATTTGTACTTCGGATGGAAAATCAAAATCTTCATTGTTGGGAATTTATTTTTTTAGTATTTTTCATTGAATCCAAATGGGGGGTACTTCCTTATTTACATAAATAACTTAAAGTAAATGGAAAATGTTTCTATTTACTTTAACGTTTTTATGTAAATAAGGAGTGTAGTGTGTAGTGCAAGTGCAGTGCAGTGCAGAGAGATGTGCAGTGCAGTGCAAAGAGAT
This sequence comes from Liriodendron chinense, assembly GCA_003013855.2. Classification (NCBI taxonomy): domain Eukaryota; kingdom Viridiplantae; phylum Streptophyta; class Magnoliopsida; order Magnoliales; family Magnoliaceae; genus Liriodendron; species Liriodendron chinense. The sequence goes on from ML058477.1 coordinate 460,284, forward strand.
GTGCAATGTAGTACCGGTGTGGCCAGTTCAGGCGCATGTTGAAAGAGGGCTGGCGCATGTCTATGAGAGTGAGCGCACGTAGTAGGGTCGTGGGCGCATGTGACATGGAGTGGGCGCACATAACCAAAATACAAGAAGGGAGAGAGAGAAGATTTCTTCCGGGCAAGTGTGGCTCTGCACATGTGCCTGGTGGGTGGAGGTGGGCGCATGTGGCTTCACCACTTATGCATTTTTTTCATATTTTCTGCTCCAAACGGTGGGCGCATGTCCTCTTTTTTTTTAGTTGGATAGTTGGCGTATGTATCCCTCCTTGGAAGGACGGGACGGGCGCATGTATCCCTCCTTGGAAGGACGGGACGGGCGCATGTATCCCTCCTTGGAAGGACGGGACGGGCGCATGTATCCCTCCTTTAGGGAAGGCATCAAGGCGCATGTCTCCCAGGCTGGGGAATGCATTCAGGCCCATGTCTCTCACCTCAAATGGGTGGGGCGCATGCCAAAAACTCTCAATCTCATCCTCCCCTCCTCTCTCCTCTTCTCTCTTCTTTTTTCTTCTTCTCTCTTCTTCTTGAATGCCACTCACCCAACCCCTTTATATAGTTGCTGATTTGGGAGTTGTAATGGTAAATATATATCCTTTTATGGTGTGGTCCACTTGAAACTTGGATCAGGTGAATTCTTGTGTACTCTGGCACGTGTGGACCACACTGATCCTGTGAACAGGTCAGATTCTCCAAATCACTCATATGGTGGGCTCTTAGAGGCGCTGGACGTTGGTTAATGTTGACAATATGTATGTAACATGAGTTTGCATGGTTAGTACGTCTTTTGGAAAATTTGTTAGTGGGTCTCCTTTGTAGTTCGTGGGCCCCAAATCTGAGCGGTTCATTAGTTTAGGGTCGTCATCTATGAGGTGGCCTTAAGTTCACCTAAATTCGAGTTCTAGGTGGGCCATACGAGAGGAAACAGTTCCACCGTTGAATCACAGTTGAAGACTCATGTGGAGCCATAGAAGTATCAGATCAAGCTAGCATTTATGCATATGACACGTGTGGGCATTTGTGATTCTCTGAATGTTTCAGATGGTTCAAAGGGCATCATGGTGGCCCCACACATGTTTTCAATCAGTAACCGATTTTCAACAGTGCTTGGGCGCATGTCTTTACGACAGTGACTTTGCATGTTTCCACGTGTTTGGCAAACTTTTAGGTGGGTCCCATTTATAGTCTATGGGTCTAGGATCAAAGCCGTCCATTGGCTCGGGAGTGTTATTCTAGGAGGTGGTCCCAAGTTTAGGGTAAATCAGATGTTCATGTGGGTCATACCACAGGAAATAGTGCCACCGTTGTTTTGCCGTTGAATGATACTTCGGGGCCACAGACATGTTGGGTCAAGCAATCATTAAAATGTTCCATGTGTGTGACCCCCCTAGGATACTCTGGTCGGTCCAGATCTTGGAAAACAATATTGTGGTGGGCCACTAGAGAGGTTTAACCGGTGATCACTCATTTTGGGAGTTATAATGGTAAGCGTTGATCTTCCTGTGGTGTGTCTCACCTGAGCTTCAGATATGCCTCATACTTAGTCCCAAGGGTTAAAATAAGCTATCAAGATGTCTGGGAGGTTTGGATTACCCTTATGCATCACGATGGGGGCCCTACAACAATAAGCTCATAAAGTTATGTTTTCACAAGTTTGGAAGTTTAAAGTGTGAGTTTTACATGCTTTATGTATGTTGCCAACTTCCAACCATGGACAATTCTTCCTCCAATGTTTCTCCTAGTGTAGTCTCTCTAGGACTCAGATCTTCTTCATTTTCTGTCCAAAGGGGTAAAATGGGTTGGTGAAACAGATGATCGGCTTAGATCAAGTATATACTCCATGGTGGGGTATAGAGAACAACGTCTGGTGGGAACATTACCATGGGCAATGTGAACGTACGTACATATTATGGTTTTATTTGTGCACGTGCTATGTTGGTGGTGTTCAGGTCGTGCATGCATTGCATATGCATGTGAATATGTAGTTTGTGGTGTGTATGCATTTGTTGCATGGATGACACGTGTGTTTCATACATGAGTCTTAGGCATGGTCCATGGTTTATATGTGTTATGCATGCATGTATGAATGGGTTACATGAGAATGGTGTTCTTGCATGGTGTGAATGTATGTATGTTTAAGATATATGCATGGGCATAGATGAGAGTTACATTTATACTTAGTGCCTTTATGGGCTTCATACATGGGTAGCATGCATGGGCTGTATGGGTTGCATTCATGGCATGCAAAACAAGGTACATGTGTGTGGCATGTGTGGTTATGCATAGTATGCATGAGTTGGTTGCATGCACGTGATGGCTTAGCTTAACGATTGCATGTGCTCATGCGGGCTTTAGGTATGCATAACCATATGCACTATTCTCTTGCATGAGTTCTATGTGTATTACATGTATGGAAGGTGTTCTATCACTTTTAAGGCTATTTTTCGGGTCTTGAACCGATCCAAACCATTCATTTTAACCCATCATTCACCCTTCTATCATGGGTGAAATTTTGAGCCCCAACACTTTGAAAGTTCGAGATGAAGTCATCAAGTAGTACAATGCGGGATTCTTGGTAGTCTTCAACTACCCTGAATGGCTCGCCAACATTGCACCTGTATCGAAGAAGGATGGCAAGGTTCGAATGTGCATCGACTTCCAAGATCTCATCAAAGCCAGTCCTAAAGATGATTTCCCTTTGCTACATATCGACACTCTGGTTAACAACACTACAGGGTACAAGATCTTCTCATTCATAGACGTATTCTCAGGTTACAATCAGATCAAGATGGCCGTCGAAGATCACGAGAAGACATCATTTATCACTCCCTGGGGAACCTTCTGTTACAGGGTAATGCCGTTTGGTTTGAAGAACGCAGGAGCAATATATCAGCGAGCAATGATAGCATTATTACACGACATGATGAACAAAGAGCTTGAAGAATATGTGAACGATATGATCGTCAAATCTCGCACAATTGAAGGACACTTTGAAGATCTGAAGAAGTTATTCAACAAATTAGAAAAGTACAAGCTCCGTCTCAACCCTCAGGAATGTGTCTTCGGTGCAACGAGAGGCAAACTCCTTGGCTTTATGGTGAGCGAGGATGGCATCAGGGTCGACGAGACTAAAACCAGAGCAATCATCGAGATGCCCCCTCCTAGAACAGAGAAAGAAATTCGTGGCTTCCTCGATAGAATTCAATACATCAGTCGCTTCATCGCATAGCTCACACCTATCTGTGAATCCATATTCAAGCTCCTTTGGAAAAATGTTCCAAAGAATGGAATGACGATTACCAAGTCACTTTCGACCGCATCAAAAAGTATCTCATGAATCCTCTAGTTCTAGTGCCGTCCACTCCCGGACGACCACTATTATTATACATCTCGGTAGCAGCAGAAGCCATTGGCTGTGTCCTTGGCCAACACGGTGAGACCGGGAAGAAGGAACAAGCAATATACTATTTGAGCCGAAAGTTCACCGACTACGAGACCAGGTATTCTTCGATCGAGAAGACTTGCCTCGCCCTAGTCTGGTGTTGAGCTCTTAATTGTGCATATTCTAACCCCAGTTCATCACTCATTGTGCGAGATTTTTATGATTTAAAGACTAATAGAATGCATGTTTTGTGATTGCAGGATTGAGAGTGGACTCCGCCTAATTGAAGATGAAAAGGGCTTATTTAGAACCATTTGGATAAAGATCGAAGGAGGACCAAAGAAGAAGGAAGCAAGGAAAGAAGAAAAGAAGAAAGAAAGAAGAAACTGAACCAGAAATAGGCCAAGATCGGTCGTGACCGGTCGGCCAGGAAGGTCAGACCGGTCGTGAGACCGGTCGGCCAGCTTCCCATACAGGCTGAGCTCTCTGGACGTAGGCCTAACACAGTCCGACCGGTCGTGACCGGTCGGCCAGAAGAAAGTTTACCTCCAGAGCTTGCAGGACTGTCTCACAGTGAGGCACGACCGGTCGCGACCGGTCGACCAGTCACTCAGACCGGTCGTGCGACCAGTCAGCCACATGAAAAATCAAAACTTTCTATTTTTAGTTCGATTTTCTCTGCGCAGTGCGTAAGTGTTACACAAATTCTCGAATCTTCTGAAGTTGCGGAGCCTTCCCACTATAAAAGGACACCTAGGGATCGTTCCTAGGGTATCGTAGAATAGTTTAAGCAAGGTGGGAGGCGGCGGAAGTGGATTTCGGAGTTCCACAACTCCTTCTAGTTTGTTTTACTGTTTTATACTTTTCTTAAGTTGTTTCATGTTTCCGTGGATCATGAGCAGCTAAACCTCTTAGCTAGGGCTAAGAGGTGAAGCTTGTAGTGGATCTAAGATGTTTCAATTCGTTCTAAGTTGGTTTTAAGTTTGGAATTCATGTTTATGAACAATGGTTTGAAGTTTATACAAGTTCTAAGTAGTTTTTCTTAGTCTTATGATGACTCATGGATGTTTGGGAGAATTACTTAAGTTCTTAATTGCTTTGTATTAGTCTAGACCTGTATGATCCGAGGAATTGGAGTACTTTCTAGTACTATGATCTTCATGTGGGGACTTCCTACCAAAGTTCTACTTTTCTGGTTTGCTGAATTATGTAGGGGACTGTGCATGTGATTTGAATCAAGTTCAAATTGTAATCTAGCCTTGTCTTGTGACAGGACTTGAGGATGGTTATGATTGTGATCTATGCCTATTGGAATTGGGACTGACCTATGCAATTGAGCATGCTCAGCCTAGCTTACATTGAGTGGATCATATGCATTGGACTTACATATGACAGATTGTTTGGTTTAACAGCTCTATCATCCGGCTAGATAGATCTTAATATCGATTCTAGTTGAGAAAGTGAGAAACCACAGCGGATTGAACATCAAGGATTGCTACAAGTGGATCCTTGAACCGCTAGTGCCTTTTTATAATTGTTTACCTTCAATTTAGTTTAAAGTTGTTACTTACATCAATTTCATACAAAAATCTGGTTGTTAGCTCTCAATAGACACTATTGGATGTGTTTGTGAAATCCCACATAAGTCCCTGTGGATTGACCTCGGTCTTACCAAGTTATTACTACATCACAACCCTACACTTGGGGAAGCGAACAAGTTTTTGGCGCCGCTGCCGGGGACTTTGACGGTTTTTACAAATTTCTGAAATTAGTATCTATTTAGGATTTTTAGGATTTTAGGACTAACTTAGTTTGTTTTATTTGATTTTTCTTTTTTGCAGGGATTTCTAGGAAGCTAAAGAAGATATAAGGAATTCAAGTGCCGAATCAGGTTCTATCTTTCTAAACCTTACTCTTCTCCTTCTCCTATTCATTCCTATCATATTCATCTCTTGTAGAGTGGGTGGAGACTCCTTTTGGATCTCTAAAAGGTAGGCCTTGTGCCACCTGGATTCCTACTGGTCGGCCCTGCCGTCTTGGATCACCTTGTGCTCAGAGATTTCTTTTCTCACCTCTACTCCTCTTTCTCATTTTTCTGCTCTTTTTCTCAAAAGATTTAAAGAGTGGGTGGGGAGTTCTCTGAACCCCTATTGACCAGGAGAAATCGATCTCTATCCTTGCTTCTGGCTTAGCCATTGCAAGACACCTTGTGCTTCGGTCTTAGAGAACAGTAAAGAAAGGGAGGAAGAATTCTTCTCTTTGTTTCCTATTTTTTTGGTTTTGCATGCCACATTGGGCTCGGTATTCCAATAACCGACTCATAAGTGAAGGGGGGATAATAGAAGGAATTGACAGAGAACCACGTGCTAGGAGACATCTAACTTCTCCAATTTTTCTGAAAGTATAGCTGTGAATCAACCTAATCCAATGGCCAATCCTAATCTGGGCCAAAACCAAACTGAAACGGGGGAGAATGTGGTTGAGAATGTTCCCCGACCTAGAACTTTACGTGATTTCTTGCAACCAGCAAGAGCGAGCACTCCCTCATGCATAATTATTCCACAAAATGTAGGGAATGTGGATTTAAAACCGGGAATGATCCAACTTCTCCTTAAATTCCATGGATTAGACAGTGAAAGTGCCTATCAACACCTTAAGGAGTTTGATGAGGTAATAACCACCATGCACTTTGCTAATGTGACTGATGATGTGGTGAGACTTAAATTCTTCCCTTTTACTCTTAAAGATAAAGCTAAAGGTTGGCTTCATGCATTAAGGCCAAGATCATTTGGTGCATGGACTGATATGCATAGGGAATTCATAAAAAAATTCTTCCCTACTAACAAAACAAACATGTTGAAGCGCCTTATCATGAAGTTTGCCCAAAAGGAAGATGAAACCTTCTTCCAATGTTGGGAGAGGTTTAAGGACTTATTAAACGCATGCCCACATCATGGCTATGAAATTTGGCGAGTTATAAGCTTTTTCTATGAAGGACTGACTTCACCCATGCGCCAATTCGTAGAGATGATGTGTAATGGGGATTTCATGAATAAGGAGGCTGATGAAGCATGGGATTATTTGGAAGAATTGGCTGAGAATGCACAGTCTTGGGATACATCAAAACCAACAAATTCCAAGACTGGCCAACAAAAGGAAAGAGGAGGAATGTATGTCTTATCGGAAGAGGATAGCATAAGTGCACGGGTGGCTAGCCTCACAAGAAAGGTCGAAGCCATGGAATTGAGGAAAGGAGAGACGATTAACTCCAATGACGTTGAAACCGTTTGTGGAATTTGTGCCGGAAATCAACATGCAACACAAGATTGTCCTACAATTTCAGCAGTTTAGGACATCTTACAAGAACAATCAAATGCCATAAACAGTTATCAACGGCAATTTGGTGCTCCAACTTCAAACACGTTTAATGCTAGTTGGAAGAATCATCCCAACTTCAGTTGGAGGAACGGACCCACTACGAATGCAACCACTATCCCTCAAGCTCAACCTATACTAGGTCCATCTCTAGTCATTACTCCAAAACTGACGCTAGAGGAGATGTTGGGTGCATTCGTATCGGTCCAAGCTGAGTATAACAAGACAAATTCTCTAAAAATAGATGCGTTCTTGCAAGAGCAATTAAAATTCAATCAAAATTCAACTCATGCCATCAATGAATTGAAAACATCAATGGCTAGAGTTGAATCTCATCTTAGTGTTAGAGAGAAGGGCACACTTCCTGCCCAACCTCTTCCTAACCAAAGAACTCAGTTTGAGATACAAGATGCAAGCTCATCCTCCCATCATACTAAGCATGTTCAAGCTATCACCACTTTGAGAAGTGGGAAAGAAATTGACAAATCTAATCCGGTGAAGGCCCCAAAGCCTAAGGATCCGAAAATTTCCAAAGAGGATGATAACTCAAACAACACTCCACAAGAGAAAGAACCGGAAAGGCAATACAAGCCGGTTGCCCCGTTTCCACAAAGGTTGATTTCACCTAAACCTTTAGATAAAAATCTGAAAATTTTAGAAGTTTTCAAGCAGGTGAAGATCAACATCCCGTTGTTGGATGCCATAAAACAAATACCATCTTATGCCAAATTTCTAAAGGAATTGTGTACAGTCAAAAGGAAACACAATGTTCACAACAAAGTACTTTTGACTGAGAATTTGAGTGCCATCATCAAACAAGAGGTGCCCCAAAAATACAAGGATCCGGGTAGTCCAACCATCTCATGCATCATAGGAGATTACCGGATTAAACAAGCCTTACTCGATTTGGGGGCAAGTGTGAACCTCATTCCTTACTCCGTTTACGAACAACTTGGGTTGGGTGAATTGAAACCCACCAAAACCACACTCCAACTTGCTGATAGATCCATTCCTATACTGAGAGAAATGATTGAGGATGTTCTAGTCCAAGTTGATAAATTCTACTACCCAGTAGACTTTATTGTCTTGGATACACATCCCGTGATAGGCACCGGTGCTCAAATTCCTGTCATACTTGGCCGACCGTTTCTAGCTACTTCAAATGCAATTATCAATTGTAGAAACGGACTTGTACAAATGTCCTTTGGAAATATGACCCTTGAGCTTAACATATTTGATTTATGCAAACAACCACGGGAGGTTGATGATGATATCTACGAACTAAACATGATTGAATCATTCGTGGAAGATACCTTCCCCTTGTTATTATCTTCCGACCCTTTGGAGGCATGTGTGGCCCATTCTCATGAGATAAATGATGAAACAATACAAGAGATGGATGCCATTCTAGATGCGATGCCGGTGCTTGATAATAAAAGATGGAGGGCCCTATTTGAGCCTTTGCCTGTAAATGAGAACAAGGCCCTCCCATCCAATATCAAGGCACCAACAGTACTCGACTTAAAACCATTACCAAGTGAGCTGAAATATGTCTATTTAGGTCGAGATGAGACATATCCAGTGGTGATTTCTTCCCACTTGGATGAGGAACAAGAGAGTAAGCTAATGGCCACTCTATTAGAGCACAAGAGTGCCATTAGATGGTCAATTGCGGATCTCAAAGGCATAGACCCACTGATTTGTACTCATCGCATACACCTTGAGGAGAATGCGAAGACATCTAGGCAACCACAAAGACGACTAAATCCAAACATCAAGGATGTAGTTAAGGCCGAAGTGGTGAAACTATTGGATGTGGGTATTATTTACCCAATATCCGATAGTCAATGGGTGAGCCCAACTCAAGTGGTGCCTAAGAAATCCGGAATAACCATCGTAGCCAATGCCAATAATGAACTCGTGCCAACTAGAGTCACTACCGGTTGGAGAATGTGCATTGACTACAGGAAGCTAAACACTGTCACGAGGAAAAACCACTTCCCCCTACCGTTTGTTGATCAAATTTTAGAATGGTTGGCGGGTCATTCCCACTTTTGCTTCCTTGATGGCTATTCAGGGTACAACCAAATAGAGATTGCCCGTGAAGACCAAGAAAAGACTAATTCACATGTCTATTCGGCACTTTCGCCTATCGACGGATGCTGTTTGGACTATGTAATGCCCCTGCCACCTTTCAGCGTTGTATGATGAGTATCTTTTTTGACATGGTGGGGACAATTCTCGAAGTCTTCATGGATGATTTTTTCGTATTTGGTTGTAACTTTGATGAGTGCCTTGAGCACTTGAAATCTGTGCTGAAAAGATGTGAAGAGAAGAACCTTGTGCTGAATTGGGAGAAGTGCCACTTCATGGTTAAAAAGGGAATTGTACTTGGTCACATCGTTTCACAAAATGGAATCGAGGTGGACAAAGCAAAAATTGATCTTATCTCTAACCTTCCACCACCCAAGAGCATACGAGATGTGCGGTCCTTCTTGGGACACGCAGGATTTTATAGAAGGTTCATAAAGGACTTCAGTTCACTCTCTCGTCCTTTATGTAACCTACTTCAAAAGGAAAATTCATTCGGTGGAATGAAGAATGTCAAAAGGCCTTTACCACCCATAAAGGTATGTTGACATGTGCTCCCATAATGCAACCACCTGATTGGAGCCTTCCTTTTGAAATTATGTGCGATGCTAACGACTATGCTATTGGGGCCATGCTAGGCCAAAGAAAAGAGAAAAAGCCATGTGTCATCTACTATGCAAGTAGAACCCTAAACTCAGCCCAAGCAAACTACACTTCTACTGAAAAAGAACTCTTAGCCATAGTTTTTGCCTTGGACAAGTTTAGGTCCTACTTGATTGGATCCAAGATCATCATATTCACTGACCATGCCGCGCTTAAGTACCTTCTCTCCAAGAAGGATGCTAAACCACGGTTGTTAAGATGGATCCTTCTACTCCAGGAATTTGACATAGAAATACGTGATAAGAAAGGAGTAGAAAATGTCGTGGTTGACCATCTCTCTCGACTTGTCCTCACTGATTCCCCTGAAACGACCGCGATTAATGACATGTTCCCTGATGAACAACTTTTTACTATTTCCCAATTGCCATGGTATGCGGACATTGCTAACTATCTTGCTACAGGTACAATTCCTACACATTGGAACAAGCAAGATAAGGATAAATTCTTCACTGAGGTGCGAAAATTCTTATGGGACGACCCATACTTATTCAAGTATTATCCCGATCAAATTATAAGGAGATGTGTCCCAGATGATGAACAACAAAGTATCATCTCCTTCTGCCATTCTCATGCTTGTGGTGGCCACTTTTCGGCTAAAAAGACCACAGCAAAAATTCTGCAATGTGGGTTTTATTGGCCCACTATGTTCAAAGACACACATGAGTTTTGCAAAACATGTGAACCTTGTCAGAAATTAGGAGGAATCTCCCGTAGAAATATGATGCCACTCAATCCCATCTTAATAATCAAAATTTTTTATTGTTGGGGCATCGATTTCATGGGTCCATTCCCATCTTCTTTTGGAAACACATACATCTTGCTTGCCGTTGACTATATTTCCAAATAGGTCAAGGCCATCCCTTGCCGAAATAATGACCATAAAATGGTCATTCGCTTCTTAAAAGAGAATATTCTTTCCCGGTTTGGCACACCTCGAGTCATCATAAGTGATGGAGGGTCTCACTTTTGTAATACCCTTTTGAAACTTTAATGAAGAAATATGGCGTAACACACAAAGTGAGCACTCCCTATCACCCACAAACTAGTGGGCAAGCTGAGATATCCAATAGGGAGATTAAACACATTTTGGAGAAAACGGTGAACCCCGATCGCAAGGATTGGTCGCTTCGGCTTACCGATGCGCTTTGGGCCTACCGTACTGCTTTCAAGACCCCTATTGGAATGTCTCCCTATAGACTTGTTTATGGGAAGGCTTATCACTTGCCTGTGGAGTTGGAACATAGGGCATATTGGGCAATTAAGAAGATGAATTTTGATTCTGACAAGGCGAGCTCGTTGCACAAATTACAATTGAATGAACTTGCAGAAATCCGGAACGAAGCATATCAGAATGCGAGAATTTACAAGGACAAAACGAAGATATTCCATGATAAGAATATTCTTCGAAAAACATTCACGGTTAATCAAAAAGTCCTCTTGTATAATTCTCGCCTACATTTATTTCCGGGAAAGTTGAGATCTCGATGGACCGGTCCCTTACATTGTGCAAAATGTCTATCCATATGGGACTGTCGAGCTATTAAATCCAAGGAACGGCAACATTTTTAAGGCAAATGGTCAGCGATTAAAGCCGTTCTTTGAGAAATTTCCTTCAGAAGGTATGTCCATACCTCTGACTGATCCTGTCTACTAGGATGATTGATCTCCTAGTTTGATGGAGGTATAGAGTAGTTAGGATTAGGCTTTTGTTGCTTTTGTTTGCTTTTGCTTAGGTTTGTTAGAAGGAGGAAGAATTTCACTTTTCATTTTTTTCAGGTACTCTCATTTCTCACTCCCTTTTATTTTCAAATTGCTCTCATGTTTGGTTCATTTCACATCTTTTACATTGAGGACAATGCAAGATTTGGTTGGGGGGTGTAGGATCACTTGGATGAATCCAACGTTTTGTAACATTTCGAGCAATAATGTAGAAATTTTTCAATTTTTCTAAAATTCAAAACTCTTTAGGAAAATTTTGGTTCTATGCATTCAAGATGATATGAGCATAAGAGGAGGGGATATAAAGTGTATGAGGTTGTAAATCTTGATCTTCTCTTGGCATAATGGTTTTATATGAGAATTCCCCTAATTCTGTGATTGATAGAAAATCTGAACACTTTTACACCTAGTTCACATTACACGATTTTCATGGGTTGAAGGGATTATGTGATTTATGGGTTAGCTAGACTTTGATTTAAGGTGCTGAGAAACCAGGCCGTGGTATTCTGTCCATCCTTGTCCATGGGAAAACAACGAAAGATATGGATTTCTAAAAATCCTATCTAAATTAAAAGAAAAAGGAAAAGGAAGGATGAAATTGGGAATGATGGAAAAATGGTGGAAAATTCCGATTAGGGCTACCTACTACCAACCGGGGGATGGTCTAGCCATAACCAAAGCCAGAAATGGAACGTAGTGTGAAAGTCATCGGAAGGACGGTAAGGCAAATTCCTATCACTGGCTTGATGTGGCTCTATATACCTTGAGATCTATAGTCTGGTAGATTTATGAAGAAGATAATCCTAAAAACTCATGAGATGAAGTTTCACTATGCACACTAAGTTGAATTTGTTCAAGTTCTTCTATTTTTTCAACCAATCAACGGGAATTTCATATGAATGCTTATCATGTTCTGAGGGTTTGCGGTTTCAACCTTCGTCACCTAATAATTCTGAATCTTACACTTGTATGTCTTGGGATATATAGAAGGATGGTTTCTGAAAGAGAGTTGAGTTTTGAAGAATGGAATTAGTTTCACGCATGTTTTGCTCGGGATTAGCAAAATGCTGGTTAGGGGGTGTGTTGAGCTCTTAATTGTGCATATTCTAACCCCAATTCATCACTCATTGTGCGAGATTTTTATGACTTAAAGACTAATTGAATGCATGTTTTGTGATTGCAGGATTGAGAGTGGACTTCGCTTAATTGAAGATGAAAAGGGCTTATTTAGAACCATTTGGATGAAGATCGAAGGAGGACCAAAGAAGAAGGAAGCAAGGAAAGAAGAAAAGAAGAAAGAAAGAAGAAACTGAACTAGAAACAGGCCAAGATCGGTCGTGACCAGTCGGCCAGGAAGGTCAGACCGGTCGTGAGACCGGTCGGCCAGCTTCCCATACAGGCTGAGCTCTCTGGACGTAGGCCTAACACAGTCCGACCGGTCGTGACCGGTCGGCCAGGCCAATCCGACCGGTCCATACCGATCTGCCAAAAGAAACTTTACCTCCAGAGCTTGCTGGACTGTCTCACAGTGAGGCACGACCGGTCGGCCAGTCACTTAGACAGGTCGTGCGACCGGTCGGCCACATGAAAAATCAAAACTTTCTATTTTCAGTCCGATTTTCTCCTGCGCAGTGCGTAAGTGTTACGCAAATTCTCGACTCTTCTGAAGTTGCGGAGCCTTCCCACTATAAAAGGACACCTAGGGATCGTTCCTAGGGTATCTTAGAATAGTTTAAGCAAGGTGGGAGGCGGCGGAAGTGGATTTCAGAGTTCCACAACTCCTTCTAGTTTGTTTTACTGTTTTATGCTTTTCTTAAGTTGTTTCATGTTTCCTTAGTCATGAGCAGCTAAACCTCTTAGCTAGGGCTAAGAGGTGAAGCTTGTAGTGGATCTAAGATGATTCAATTCGTTCTAAGTTGGTTTTAAGTTTGGAATTCATGTTTATGAACAATGGTTTGAAGTTTATACAAGTTCTAAGTAGTTTTTCTTAGTCTTATGATGACTCATAGATGTTTGGGAGAATTACTTAAGTTCTTAACTGCTTTGTATTAGTCTAGACCTGTATGATCCGAGGAATTGGAATACGCTCTAGTACTATGATCTTCATGTGGGGACTTCCTACCAAAGTTCTACTTTTCTAGTTTTCTGAATTATGTAGGGGACTGTGCATGTGATTTGAATTAAGTTCAAATTGTAATCTAGCCTTGTCTTGTGACAGCACTTGAGGATGGTTATGATTATAATCTGAGCCTATTGGAATTGGGACTGACCTATGCAATTGAGCATGCTCAGCCTAGCTTACATTGAGTGGATCCTATGCATTCGACTTACATATGACAGATTGTTTGGTTTAATAGCTCTATCATCCGACTAGATAGATCTTAATATCGATTCTAGTTGAGAAAGTGAGAAACCACAGCGGATTGAACATCAAGGATTGCTACAAGTGGATCCTTGAACCCCTAGTGCCTTTTTATAATTGTTTACCTTTAATTTAGCTTAAAGTTGTTACTTACATCAATTTCATACAAACATCTGGTTGTTAGCTCTCAATAGACACTATTGGATGTGTTTGTGAAATCCCACATAAGTCCCTGTGGATTGACCTCGGTCTTACCAAGTTATTACTACATCGCAACCCTACACTTGGGGAATCGAACATCTGGGCAACTCAGCGACTCCGTCAATACATGATTGCGTTCCCTGTTCTCCTCCTTGTTCACATGGATCTGCTAAAAAACCTATTTGAGAAACCAGCACTCACTGGAAGGATAATTAAATGGCAGCTACTCCTGTCTGAATTCGACATCACCTATGTCACTCAGAAGGCAATCAAAGGGCAAGCCCTCGCCGATCATCTCACCGCTCACTCTCTCTTAGATTATCAACCGCTCAAGACATTCTTCCTTGATGAAGATCTATTGCGCATTGAAGGTGAAGAGAAGAAGAAGAAAGATGAGTGGACGTTATTCTTCAACGACGCAGCAAATTTTAAAGGAAGTGGTATCGGAGCAATCCTCTACTGTCTAGACGATGTCCCTATTCCTATCTTAAGGCGCATAGCATTCAAGTGCACCAACAACATGGCAGAGTATGAAGCATGCATCGCCGGTCTAAGGGAAGCCATAATCTTGGGCGTAAAAAAGCTACGATTATTTGGAGACTCACAACTTATCATCAATCAGACCAATGGCAAATGGAAAACAAAGGATGAGAAGTTGATACCATATCATGTGTATCTTGAAAATATGGTCGAAAAATTCAAAGAAATCACCTTCTCATACATGCCCAGGGCCAAGAATCAGTTTGCAGATGCTCTCGCTACACTTGCATCAATGCTCGAGATCCCGAAAGGAGCTTCAGAATGGGAACTCACGGTCGAAACTCAAGATGAACCTGCTTTTTGCTTGCAAACAGAAGAAGCCGAAGCTGCCCCTGACAAACCCTGGTATGCCGACATCAAGCAATATCTCGAAACCAAGGAATATCCGGACGCAGCAACAGAAACAGATCGCCGAACCATCCAGCGTTTGGCCGGCCGATTTACCATTAGTGGCGAAGTTCTTTATAATCGATCCTATAATTAAGTCCTCCTTCGATGCATCGACGAAACAGAAGCTGCAAATATCATGAAAGAAATATACGAAGGAATCTGTGGCCCACATGAAAGCCCGCACATGATGGCAAAGAAGATTAAACGACTCGGCTACTATTGGCTCACCATGAAGACAGACTGCTGTTCGCTCGCCTCAAGTGTAAGGCTGCGATGTAGTAGTAAATCTCGGTAAGACCGAGGTCGATCCACAGCGAAAGAGGTAAACAATTCCAAGTACCCTAATAATTAGAATCTAAGAAATTTAGGAAAATGGTTTTTCACATGAAATAGGAAAATCTGAAATTAAGAAGAACTAGAGCATCAATAATCCACTTGTAGTAGTCCAATGCCAATCCATTCATCCAAGTACAACACAATTAGAATCAAAGTCCTATTTCTCATCTAATTGAAAGATATAACATTCAAGCACAAACAATCCCACTTAAATCTGGAAATCAGATTTCTAGTTCTAATTAAGCACATAGAACTTGAACTTGTAGCCTTCGGAGTAACAGCCATGCCTATGGACTATGGCATGCTCAAGGGTTACTACAATTCGAATTCAAACAACCCAATCATGGTAATCTCAGAGAATTGCAAGGAACTCATGTCCGGAGCACACAAACTCTCACAAAACTTCTAAAAAATTAAACTTTATTCAAACTAGAACTTTAAAATCCAAAGTTAAGAAAAGGGTACTTGAAATAAAAGAATTAAAGCATTGAAACCAACTACAAATTTCACCTCTAGCTCTAGCTAAGAGGTTAGCTAAGGAAAAGCATATTAAAACTAGAACTAGAACTAAGAAAAGGAAGAAAAACTAGCTGTAGGAGGCTAGGTAGCCTCCTAGGACTTGAACTCCTTGCTTCCCACGGCCTTGCTTGATTTGGAATAGAAGAGAGCAACTCCTTTTATAATATAGCAAGAGTACCGCAACACAACAGATTTTGTTTTGCTTCGTACGGCTTAACCAATGGTCGGATTGCCTTCAAATTTGATTTGTAGCTTCCTTGTAATATGATCTTCCTCATAGATGATTTATATTTTCAAGATTATCTTCTGAATGGTCCCACCAATCAGATCATCGACCGCCTCTCAAAATCGCGCAATTCGGGTACCTTCAGAACCAGTCATCTTGCTTTCAACGCTCCGGAGTGTACAGAGGTCGGATTGATCTCGAAATTTGAACATTGGTAGAAAAATTCCTCCTCTACATGATAGATGGATTGGATTGTCCAAAAAAAATTCCAGAATTAGGTGTGAAAATTAGAACACTCAGGCCTTTTATAAAGTCTGTGCAGTTGGATCTTTCTGGATGGTCCATCTTTCTTCAACTGGTACGATCAAACCACACATTCTTTTGATCTAAAACTTTTGTGGTTATTCATATATGGATGTGGTCTAAAAGATGGTCAAAGTAGATTCTTCATATCATCAATGATGGGTCACCTGGACCATTCTAGTGTTGAACAGCGAAATCTGGAACTTTCTGGACAGTTCGTATTGTTTTGGCCACCACGATCAATCCGTAGCTCCGATCGACACTAAACCACTTGGGTTATTTCGGCGTCGAGCTCCTCTTCGACATGGATGTGTTGAATTTCCAAATATCATCAAGATGGGCCCAGAAAACTGGGCTGAAAAACCAGACACGGGAATAGCCTGCTGTTTGGAATCTAGAAGTGCGAACTTGCACGGCCGACCGGTCTTGACCGGTCTAGGCTGTCTTTCCTTGCTCCAGCAGCTTCTGTAGAAGGTTGCCCATGTGGCCGACCGGTCTTGACCGGTCGGACCACTTTTCTGCATTCTTTCTTCTTTCTTTTCTTCTCTCCTTGGTCTCTCTTTGGTTTCTTCTTTCTTTGGCCCACCTTGGGTCTTCATCCAATGCTCCTAAATGTCTCCTTTTTGTCTCCAATTAGATGAAGTCTGCTCTCATTCCTACAATCACAAAACCTACATTAGATGGGCCTTTTAAACATGCAAATCATGCATATAATGTGATGGAATGGCTTATACAATGTATAAATTGAAGGTTCAACAACTGCTGCTAGCATGTCAGAAAATGTTTCAAGTGTCAGGAGCATACGAATCAAATTCATGCCCCCTCATCAGAATTGTACAAACTGACAACTCCCTGGCCCTTCTCTATAAGGGGTCTCAACATCATTGGGATGCTGCAATTGTGGTGTAGGAGGCATGCGTGCGCTAAGTCATTCCCAGTGTTATCAGAAAAGGATCGCTCGGGCTTATAACAAGAGAGTCCAAAAAAGAAGTTTCAAGGTGGGCAACATGGTCATGAAGAAAATCCTACCATCGCACCTTCCGGATCCTAGAGGAAAGCTCAAACCCTCATGGGACGGACTGCTGATCATCAGAGAAGTACTTCCTGGAGGCGTCCTCAAACTCACCAGCATGAGAGGGGTGGATCTTCCTGAGCCAATCAAAGCCGACAAAGTGAAGATCTTTCATGGGTAAGTCATTCTGACCTTATCAAAAGTTACATTAGTAGAGCTGAAGTCAAAGGGTTGAAGTTAAAACTTCTGAGGAATCATTTCCGTCCACCAATAAGTGTTTCAAATAAAGGGATTCAAAAGAAAAAAGAGAGAAGAAAAAGATATAAAAAAAAGAATACAAAGAAAAGAACAAAAAAGAAAGAAAATGAGAAGCCAAAAACAAAACGCCAGAGAAAAATCAACCCAAAAGGAAACACAGTCACCTATCCATCCATCTCAGAAGTGTCTATGGCTAAGAACGACAGCTCTATCATTGTAACTTAGGTTAATGGACGAAAGGCTACCATCGGCCGACAACGATGGATTCCCAACCTCTAGCCGCCGCATTTATCCACAAAAAAAATGAGTGCCTAAACAAAGAGGGCAGAGTGAAAATTCATAAGGGCACTCTAAGTAAAAATAGTGGGACGTGATGAGAATAGTGGGACGTGATGAAAATTCGAAAGGGCGCCACGGGCAAAAATGACGGGAAAAAGCCGGTTGTGGTGAAAACTCGAAAGAGCGCTACAGGCAAAAATGGCTCGAATAGAAAAAAAAAGTGCAGGTACTAAGAAACTAGACGGTTTAGATCAACTCAAGCAGTTGCAGTTCAAGAACAAGAAGAAGTACAATTGGGAACAAAGAACGCTACACATTCTGACAAAACTCTTAGGAAGTAACAGTTTCCATTGCCTATGCTGTTCGCTCGCCTCAAGTGCAAGGCTGCAATGTAGTAATCAATCTCGGTAAGACCGAGGTCGATCCACAGGGAATTAGAGAATGAATTCTAAATTATTCCAACAACTCAAGTTGTAATAAATAAGAGATTCAATTGAGAGATTATGCTAAAACAACAACTTAAGAAAAACAATAATTAAAGGTACTAAGGCTTTCAAGGATCCACTTGTAGTAATCCCATGTCAATCCAATCAATCCAAGCATAATACACAACTAGATTTGAAGTCCTATCTCTCATCTAGTTGGAAGATAAAGCATTAAACACATTCAATTTCACTCAAGTTGAACTTCCAAGTTCTAGTCCCATTCAACACATATAAAATTCGAAATTACAACCTTCGGAGTAACAGCCATGCCTATGGATTATGGCATGCTCAAAGGTTACCATCATTCCAATCTAATCAAGCAACACATGATAATCTCATAGAATTGCAAGGAATCCATGTCCGGAGCACATGAACTCTCATAAAATGTCTAAAATTATTAATTTTATAAGAATTAGAATATCAAAATTAGAACTTGAAGTAGAACTACTTGAACTAAACTGACTCAAACATGAAATTGGCTACAAGCTTCACCTCCATAATAATGTTTTCAAATTGTGTAGTGAGGCGCTGAAGTTTCGAGCGTTTGACAACGCTTGTTCCTTCATGAGTAACTTCAAGAATATCCCATGCCTGCTTACTGGTTGTGCAATTTTGAAACCGACCAAATTCATCTTTAAATACTGAACAAAAAATGGCATTCAGGCCTTTGGCATTATGAACACGTTGAGCTTAATCATAATCGGTCCACATCGCCTTATCTCTTGGCCTGAGAACATCCGGTTCACCTTCCTTACATATAATGTCCATTGGGGGTTTATATCCAATATTAACCATGTCCCTAACGTACGAATCAATAGATTCCAAAAAGATGCGCATCCGGACTTTCCAATATGGGTAGTTTCACCCATCAAAGAAGGGAGGCTTAGTAACGGATGTAAAGTCCTCTCTAGACATATTTTCAAGTTCTCTTAGGATCTCACTCCGAGTTTTTAAACCTGAACGGAGGAACCCGCTCTGATACCAATTGAAATTGCGGTTTTACCGCTTGTAGAGATAATCGGAGATATGCCTAATGTCCTAGAGGGGGTGAATAGGACTTTTTGAATTTCCAATTACAATTAAAAACTAATCAAGTCAATCTTATCAACCAAGATTATCACAATAACATTCAAGGCAATTATATGATGCATTTGTAAGCAAAGACTATCATAGGCATTTCATCAAACAATTAGCATTCATGATTGACTAAACCATTCAACACATAACAATCATTCAATCTCACAATGCACAATGATTTATAGTGGTTCGGTTTCCCTACTCCACTCCCAGTTCACGATCTCAACCTATGAGACCATCGGATTTTACTACAGTTGTGGTTTTAAATCAGGTTAACCATCAACCTTGACATCCTTTGATCTAGGACCGCGTTTACCATCCGCTGATGGCCCAATCCAGGGACTAGATGAGTTTGGATCTCAAACTCTCACCAATCCTAATCCAAGGACGGTCACGTACACTCCCGCCGGTGTTTAAAACTCTCACCAATCCTAATCCAAGGATGGTCACGTACACTCCCGTCGGAGTTTCCCAATCCAGGGAATAGAGATTCAATAAATGGACTCTCAAATACTAGACATACCTAGACGATTGAGCCTCGATTCAATGCCTTTGATGAGTAGCTTCAGCTCCACGTGCTTCAGCTTCTCTTTGTGCTCCCAAGATCAGCTATCGATATAAATGATGTGATTGTGATTATGCCGGGTAGTTGGGAGAGAGTGGTCAAGTTCCTCTTGCCTATTCAATGCAATGGTTATGAGGGAACTACCAAACTTCAGCATTCAATGGCTATAAACGACCTCATAAAGATATTTCGAAGGTAGGTCGGCCATGAATGAAGATCTTGAGTTCATACTTCAAACCGAGCTTTGAATGCTCAATGACAGGCCATTAATGGCTAAGTTTGAATGATGAACTCAAGGGAGTTAAGAGCAAGGAGGGTAGGAGGATGTGAGTAAAGACTCTCTCTCTCTTAGCTCTTGAAGGGTGTTGAATGCATGCCAAGAAAGACCACAAGATATGGCTTTATAGAACCCCAAATGATAGCCCCAACGGATAAAAAACGGTCACATCCGACCTGTCAGAGAGAGGTCTCAACCGGTCGGACAGACCGGTCGCAATTCAAAAAAGAAGGCATCATCTGGGTCTGCCCGACCGGTCAAGACCGGTCGGCAAACCTTGCTGGACAACTTGAATATGCAGGCCAACCGGTCAAGACCGGTCGGCTGAGCTTGCTGGAAAGATTTTAATCTGCTGGCCGACCGGTCAAGACCGGTCGGCTGTAAGGCTAAAATCCTTACAGCAAGGTCTCTGACCTCTTTTGATATTCCTGGTCGACCGGTCAAGACCGGTCGGCTGCCCAGTTGATATTATCACAGCAAGTGTTGTCTTATGTTGAGGAGCCTGGCCGACCGGTCAAGACCGGTCGGCTGTCTAAACAATTTTATTACAACAAGTTTGCTGGATATTTCTTGAAGTTCTGGCCTACCGGTCAAGACCGATCCGCTGTCTAGATGATCTTGTCACATCAAGCTTGCTAGACCAAGTCTGTCAACACAGCAGCAGATCACTTTCAAAGATGAAGCATGAAGTGATTTGGTGCTTGGGGTCCAATGTTTGGACATATCTTCAATTACGATTCGCACCAGCCATGGACCACAAGTCTGATCAACTTGTGCTAGGGTCAAGAGGGAATGTGATAAGATAGGTGAGTCATTACGTCATTCTTTGATGTTTTGGGTTTCCTAAGGTTGATCTATATGCAACTTACCTGAGATCTTGTTTCGGCTTGAGCTTGAGCAATGGAAGAAGCATAATCTTCAAGTCTTGAGCTTCAAATCTTCGACCGGGGCTCACACGACAAGACGCGACCAACCAACACGTCAATTGACAAAATAAAGTGTACTAACAATCTCCCCCTTTGTCAATTGCACGACAAAACATCTAACCTAAACAAATCATGACTTCCTTATCATGATTGACCCTTAAACAGAAAGAAATATACACCCAATTACATGTCTATACAGATATACAAAATGATCTTTACAAAAGGACATGTACAGACTCGATTTTCTTCAAAATCTCCCCCCTAATGCTTGCACCTACAAAGTCCTGCAAAAAGATATAATCGGACCTTCTAGGTGGGATGATTCTCCCCCCTTTTGTTATTAATTGACAAGGGTTAGCCAGCAAAAAGATATGCCTAAGAAAGCTGTAAGGCTAGCGCCGAAAATATGTCAATCATAGAAAATAGGGAAGAGATATAGTAATTGAAGCCCTGAGGAGAGATTTAAAGAACAAATCATGCTAGATATACAAGTAATCATGAAAGCATAGAGGGCTTATAGTCCAATCAACCAACCACCCCTCCAGATGTATATCCAGACACATAAAGAACACAAAGCATGAGCTAATTAGGGCGAATCTACCCAAACCATCCAACCTCCCACAAATATTCAATAAAGGATCAAAAGCTCATATATCTAAAAATATATATATATATATAACTATAGAAAACAGAAATAGCATCCATACATATACCAAAATGGGCAAGCAACCCAATGTAGATATGCATCAATCCGAGCAAAATATACAGACAAATCCATAGAAAGATAGTGCACGAAATCCAGACAATGTCATTGGTCATACAAAAAGGAACTGTGACCAAGACATGAGACTAGTAATTTGTTCCATCTCCCAGATCGGGGGTCGAACGTCCCCACGCGCCGCGCGCTCCCACATCTCTATCCGCCTCTCCAACTATGCAAGGCGAGTGACAAGGGCCTCCTGCTGTACAAGAATGGTGGCCTGCCCCTGCAAAAGCTGCCGCTCACTTTGTTCGATCCCGTCGAGCCGCTGAAATCGGCACTCCTGAAGCTGACGAAGCTCAGCAATGTATGAAGGAGGATCCACGGAAGGGGATCGACGTCGAGAAAAAGCTCTAGGAGGCGTACTGAATCGACCCAGAGCAACCCGAGGATCGAGGGAGGGATTAGAGGAAGGAGCTGAAGGTGAAGTGTGGGAAGGGCCAGTGGAGGCAGGTGGAGCCTCAGGCTGGGACGGTTCTGCCGGATCCTGCTGCTGATCCTACAAAAGAGGACTCTGGATGGCTTCTTTTGTAAGCTCCATGCGAGCAATGATTGTGCGGTTTATAATGATAGGCTTGTGAACTTTATCAGAACCGACAATGTCAATCGCATCAGCTAATTTGCATATGAGATGCCCAAAAGGAAGACTGGAGGAGTTTCCATTGTCTCGCAAGATAACTTGGTGAATGATGGATATGATCCGGGATGGGAGGCAAAGCGGATGACCCTGACCAACGCGATAGAGCACACGAAACATGGTTTCAGTGACATCCGCCTTGTTGCTCTTCCAAGGATATACATTGCGGAAGAAGAGGTTGTGAAGAATACGGAAATCTCATAACATGGAGGACGCCCGAGCGCATCTCCAACCCATTTGGGTGTCCTATCACCACATAGGAATTTGGCAATAACGTCGTTAGGTTTGGGACCCAGTGACCCAAAATCAAAAGGAGACTCCTCAACAATGGGAACACCAACGAATTCAGAGATGGATTTCAAAGTAAAAACGCATAGCCGTTCACCAACCTTAACTTTAAAAGAGGGGGGAGAGGCGGTGACATGGACACAGGAGGCATAGAACTTCCGAACTACGTCAAACTGGACAGGGCCCCCCATGTGGAGTACAGGACCCCAATTTATGGCGTTCAACATGGAACGGACATTATATTCTCGCAAGTCATCCAAATTTCCAGACTTTTCACATACCACCTCTTTGTCCTTGAAGTCATCCCAATGGGTGGAATGGGATGAGACATTTTTACCTAAGGATTGAGATTTAAGAGGGGGAACGGAAGATGAGGCAGCCCCTTTCCCTTTTGAAAGGGTTTTCTTTGATTTTAAGGGGCGAGGAGGAGGTTTAGCTTTTGCCTTGGACTGACCACTCCGCCTCAAGGGGAACTCATCTTCACTCTCTTAGGAAGACATTGAAGACACAAGCAAAACACCCTAAATCACTCCTAGATATGAAAGAAAGGGATTTAACAAAGAAGGATGAGAGTGAATCCCTTACCTATGGAATGAGAATGGAGAGGAGCAATGAAGAGGAGGTTAAAAACTCTAATCTTGCCAAAACTCACCTTGGAATCACCTTGGAATGCAAGAGGGGGAGCTGGAGCAACAAGTGGAGATGAGAAAATGGAAGAATGAGTGACCCAAATGAGCTCCAATGCTTATAAAGACCCCCCCATGGACTGGCTGTCGTACGGGGTGACCGGTCTAGGTATGCATGACTGGTCTTGACTGGTCGTGTGGAGTGAATAGGAGTGACCAGCCAAGACTGATGGCAGCCCGACCGGTCTTGACCGGTCGGATGGCGTGAATTACTTGAGTCCAGACAGGTCTCGATGAAGCCCGACCGGTCTTGACCGGTCAGCTGGAAAATTTTCACACATTTGAACGGCAGCAGAGGAATTCTGCACTGGATTTGCTGGATAGAAAGTCTGTCCTTTGGACAGACCATTATCTTTTAAAACCAAGTACCCTTACTAAGGATACAACACCCATGGTCATGGTGTACCAAGGTACAACCCAACACAAAATGAGGGACCCTTAAAGGTCCAGATTTATCGATACAAGACAGAAAATGGGACAATGATCCCAGATATTCTTATAGAGCAATGAAAATAGAGGCAAAAGTCCTCAGATATACCTATAAAGATCAGATCGAAAGGCTTAATCCTCAAATATTACTTGCAAAACATACACTTGTTAGATAAACTAGACACACCCAACACCAATGGACTTCTGGAGGTTCGCAAAGCGATCTGAGTCCATGGGTTTCGTTAGGATGTCGGCTAGCTGATTCTCGGTAGGCACATGTTCGAGAGATTATGTGATCTTCAACCAATTCTCGAATAAAGTGGTGCCTAATATCGATGTGCTTAGTGCGAGAGTGCTGAAGTGGATTTTTCAAAATATATATGGCACTAGTATTGTCGCAAAATAGAGTCATTGTGCCTTGGCTAATCACATAATCGGTCAAGGTTTGTTTCATCCATAATAATTGGGCACAACAACTTCCAGCAGCAATATACTCTACTTCGGCTATGAATAAAGAGATGGAGTTTTGTTTCTTACTATGCCATGCCACAAGGCAATTTCCAACATAAAAGCACCCACCGCTGGTTGATTTATGATCAGCCATGTTACCAGCCCAGTCAGCATCTGAATACCCTGCAATATCTGTAGATGAATCGAATGGGTACCAAAGACCGTATTTGGTAGTCCTACAAACCGGATGATTCGATTAACAACGGTGAGGTGAGATTCTTTGGGATCAGCCTGAAACCGAGCACAAGCACCTACACTAAATGCAATATCTGGTCTACTAGCAGTGAGATAAAGAAGACTACCAATCATGCTTCTATAAAGATGTTGATCTACTTTTTCCTGCAAGGTCTTTCGATAGTTTAACAGTGGTGCTCATAGGTGTAGTGTAAGATCGACCAGAATCTAAGCCAAATCTCTTAACAAGATCTTTAGCATATTTGGCTTGAGTAATGAATATACCTGATGCAAGTTGTTTTACTTGTAGCCCTAGAAACATGTTAAGTTCTCCTACCATACTCATCTCAAATTCTGATGTCATTAATTTAGCAAAGGAGATGGACATATTATCACATGTGGATTTAAAAACAATGTCATCCACATAAATCTGGGCAATCAACACAGAATTCTCGGCTTCTCTTATAAAGAGAGTTTTGTCAACGCTCCCCCTAGCAAAATCATGGTCTACAAGAAAGTGAGTTAAGTGTTCATACCATGCACGGGGAGCTTGCTTGAGTCCGTAAAGAGCCTTTTTCAATCGGTACACTTTGTGAGGATACTTAGGATCAATGAATCCCTTTGGTTGTTCAACATACACTTCCTCATCAAGAATACCATTCAAGAAGGCGCTTTTTACATCCATTTGAAAGAGTTTGAACTTTAAAGCACAAGCAATAGCTATAAGTATTCTAATAGACTCGAGTCTAGCTACAGGGGCAAATGTTTCATCAAAATCAATACCTTCAATTTGTGAATATCCCTGAGCAACTAACCGAGCCTTATTTCGTATTACATTCCCAGATTCATCGGATTTATTCTTGAAAATCCATTTGGTTCCAATAACATTTTTCCTTTCAGGCCTGTCAACTAAATACCAAACCTCATTTCTAATGAATTGTTGAAGCTCTTCCTGCATTGCAAGGATCCAGAATTCATCGTTTAGAGCTTCATCAAAATTTTTTTGTTCAATTTTAGAAGTGAAACACAGGTGACTGTTGACTGCCTCTGTCTCCTGGTTTTGACACCAACGCCAGGATCCCCAATGATTTGATTGAGGGGGTGATCCTTGACAATTTGTATATCACCAGGAGCAGTGAGGGCATTTAGAGATGAGGGTTGTTTATCAGATTTGCCTATCTCGCATATACCCTCATCTTCTTCTTCATCACCCGGAGACACAGATTTATCCAAGCTATCATCTACAGTCACATTGATTGATTCTTGAACTGATGAGGTTTGAAGGTTGTAGACACGAAAGGCTCTACTATTTAATGAGTACCCTAAGAAGATACCCTCATCACTCTTGGAGTCAAACTTTCCCAAATTTTCATGGTCTCTCAGAATATAACATGTACTACCAAAGACCTTAAAGTATTTCACATTTGGTGTCTTTCCACACCACAGTTCATAAGCAATTTTGTTTAGACTTGCCCTTAAATAAACTCGATTTATAATATAGCGGGCAGTGTTTACTGCTTCAGCCCACAGATTTTGTGCAAGATTCTTATTATTAAGCATAGCTGTGGCCATATCCAACAACACTCGATTTTTCCTTTCAGCAACCCCATTTTGTTGAGGTGTTTTGGGTGCTGAGAACTCATGGCGAATACCCAATTCCTCGCATAATGCCTTCTAACGATGATCTTTAAATTCACCACTGTGATCACTACTGATTCTTGTTACCATGTATCCTTTCTCATTGTGAAATCGCTTCATTATTTTTTGGAATTCTTCAAAAGTGTCAGATTTTTCTCTTAGGAAGGCGACCCATGTGAATCTAAAGTAATCATCAACAACTACAAAGAAGTATCGTTTTCCACCTTGGCTAAGTACCCTAGTAGGACCAACTAGGTCAATGTGTAGTAGTTCAAATGGTTTTGATGTGACTAGGATAGAGGTTCTCTTGTGTGCAACCTTGATTTGTTTACCTTTTTGGCATGCGATGCACACAGCATTAGGTCTTTTACCCATCTTTAGTAGACCTCTCACCAAATTTTTCTGAGTCAGTTAAACAGATTTCTATAATGAACATGACCAGTCGATGGTGCCATAGTTCTGTTTCATCCTGAATGGCCACGTGACACATGGTGGAGGAGCTTGGATTGTTGTGATTTTCAATGACATAGCAGTTGTCGCCTGTGCGTAGACCTTTCATAACTAATTTTCTTGTGGAGTTCAGGATCTTGCACATATCTTTGGAGAAGCTTACTGAGTGCTCTTCATCACAAATTTGTGAGATACTCAGTAAGTTGTGTTTAAGACCATCAACATAAAACACATTTGCAATTTCGGGCAAACCTGGCCCCGTGATGGTTCCTTTACCAATGATTTTAGCCATGCTCCCATCACCAAATGTGACAAACCCACCAACAAATTCGTCATATGCACAAAATTGAGATCTATCACCTGTCATGTGTCTAGAGCAACTGTTGAGCTCATAATTGTGCATATTCTAATCCCAATTCATCACTCATTATGCATGATATACATGTTTAGAGGACTAATCTAATGCATAAATTGTGATTGTAGGAACAAGATGGAGATGTCACCAATTGAAGGCTAAATGTAGCTCCTTACAAGCATTGAAGACCATAGGATGAAGGTTGAAGAAAGACCAAAGAAAGCCAAGGCAAGGAGAGGAGAAAAGAAGAAAGAAAGAAAGAAATAAAGAAGAAAAGAACCTAGACCGGTCGGCTGACCGGTCAGCCAAAGAAGCCTGACCGGTCAAGACCGGTCGGCTGCCCCTTTGATGCACACTAGAGGATGGATAGCTTGGTCCGACCGGTCATGACCGGTCGGCCACGTTGCTGGACCAATGTATAAGTCAGTCCGACCGGTCATGACCGGTCGGCTGTGCTCCCTGGACCGTTGCAAGTGAAGTCCGACCGGTCATGACCGGTCGGCCAAGTGCAAATAGGCTGTTTCTATTATTGGATTTCCGGAATTCTCTGTGCAATTGCGTAAGTTTATGCAATTTCTGGAACTCTCTTGCGTATTGGACTCCTTCAAGCTATAAAAGGGTGTCTTCTCTTCATACCAAAGGAGGCTAGGACGTGGGGATTGCTCAGGAGACGGATTCTACTTCGGATTTTTAGTTTTCTTCCGGTTTTAGTAGTTTTTCATATTTTTAGAGGCTTCTAGTTCAAGGATGTTAGAGATGAACTAAAACCTCTTAGCTAGGGCTAAGAGGTGAAGCTTTTGATTCATTTTTTTATGGATTGATGCAACCTAGGTTTCCTTTTATGTTTTAATTGATGAATTTTAGTTCAATATGAGTTTGAATCAAGTATTAAGTTGGTTTTACTTTGATCTCTTGATGACTCCGGGCTCATGTGATTCTTAGTGATTCTAAGCTTAGTATCTTAGCTTTTGAGCATTGTTTATGCTTGTGTAATGCATTGATCTACCATCGACTGCGGGCATGGTAGACGCTTTGATTGCCTTGTATGCAATGGCCTGATTTTCATGTGGGAACTCATTCAACTAAAGTTCTTATCTTTTGTATATAATCTGGAATAATTGTTTATTGATTGATTTTGATTTAATTAGAGTTCTAATCATGAGTTGTAATCAGGTCTAGTGACAGGATTTGGTGAAAACTATGGTTGTGAATCTCAACTAGATTGGAAAGAGGTTTGGCCTATACAATTGAGTGTGCCCAAGGCCTGAGCATGGTTGTGGGAATCAAATCAGTTAATAAGCACTTGTTTTAGATAATTGTTGATTGAACCGCTCTATATTCCAATCGGATAGAGATAGGAATTCGATTCCGATTGAGTTATGAGAGACCTAGTTATGTTGATGCATTGAAACCTATCAAAAGTGGATCCTTGGCGCTCTAGTGCCTTTTTAGATTGAAATTACCTTAACAATTCACTGTTTTCCAGCTTTAGTTCTTAATAGGATCTTAATTACTAGTTGTTTTAGTTAAATCCTAAGAATACCCATACATAAATCTCTGTGGGAACGATACTCGGTCTTTCCGAATTATTACTACTTCGCAACCCTACACTTGGGGAGTGAACAAGTTTTTGGCGCCGCTGCCGGGGATTTCTATGAGGTATTTTTAGAATTTTCTGAAATAACTTTTAGTTGAGATTGTGTTAAGATAGGTTTAGGATTTGTTTTGC
This sequence comes from Liriodendron chinense, assembly GCA_003013855.2. NCBI lineage: Eukaryota > Viridiplantae > Streptophyta > Magnoliopsida > Magnoliales > Magnoliaceae > Liriodendron > Liriodendron chinense. The sequence goes on from ML058477.1 coordinate 488,967, forward strand.
TTTCTAGAATAGGTTTTCTTCTAATTACTAACTTACTTTGTTTTGACTTTTGCAGGATTCTAACATAGGTCTAATCCAGGGATTTTTAGGAAGTTGAAGAAGAAAAAGGCATCTTAAGTTACAAATCAGGTTTTATTGTTCTAACCTTACTCTTCTTCTTCTCCTACTCATTCCTATCATATTCATCTCTTGTAGAGTGGGTGGAGACTCCTTTTGGATCTCTGAAAGGTAGGCCTTGTGCCACCTGGATTCCTATTGGTCGGCTTTGCCGCCTTGGATCACCTTGTGCTCAGAGATTTCTCTTCTCAACCTATTCCTCTTTCTTCTTTTTCTGTACTTTTTCTCAAAAGACTCAAAGAGTGGGTGGGGAGTTCTTTGAACCCCTATTGACCAAGGAAATCGGTCTCTATCCTTGCTTCTGGCTTAGCCATTGCAAGACACCTTGTGCTTAAGTCCTAGAGAGGAGTAAAGGAAGGAAGGGAGAATTCTTTTTCCTTTTTGTCATTCTTTTTGGTTTTGCATGCCACATTGGGCTCAGACTTATAATAACCGACTTGTAAGGGACGGAGTAATTGTTGAAGGGATTGATAGAGAGCCTCGTGCTAGGAAACGTCAAAATTTTTCTGAAATTACTAGAGAGATGGCTGAATATCAACCAAATCAAGGGGTTAATCAAAATCCAGCCCCAAACCTTACTGAATTGGATGAGAATGAAGTGGGGGATATACCTCAACTTAGAACTTTACGTGACTATATACAACCAGCTAGGACGAGTACTCCCTCTTGCATAATTTTCCCTCACAATGTGGGAAATATTGATTTTAAACCGGGGTTGATCCAACTTCTTCCTAGATTCCATGGACTCGACTCTGAGAGTGCATATCTGCATATTAAGGAATTTGAAGAAGTCATTGCCATAATAAACTATGACAATGTGACCAAGGATATAATAAAACTTAAATTGTTCCCTTTTTCCTTGAAAGATAAGGCCAAATCATGGCTACATTCCTTAAGGCCGAGGTCTATTGGGACATGGGCTGAGATGACTAGGGAGTTTCTTAAAAAATTCTTCCCTACTCATCGAACCAATGCACTACAAAGGGCCATAATGAACTTCTCCCAAAAAGAAGAAGAAACCTTTTTCCAATGTTGGGTAAGGTATAATGAGCTATTAAACGCATGCCCACATCATGGCTATGAACGGTGGAGGTTGATTTGTTTCTTCTATGATGGATTGAACTCAACCATGCGCCAATTTGTGGAGATGATGTGCAATGGGGAGTTCATGAACAAGGAAACGGAGGAAGCTTGGGATTATTTTGACATGTTGGCTGAAAATACACAATCATGGGATACATCTAAGCCAACAAGTTCAAAACAACCCCAAACCAAGGAAAAGGGAGAAATTTATGTTTTAGATGGGCAAGATGATCTAGGTTCTAGAGTGGCTAAACTCACACGAAAGGTCGAGGAGATGGAACTAAAGAAGGTAGATACAACCCAACAAAAGGGGGCTGTTGAAACTATTTGTGGTATTTGTGCTTCCAATGTGCATCAAATGCCGGATTGTCCAACAATCTATGCGTTTCGAGAACTTTTATTTGAACAATCAAATGCCTTAAATAGTTATCAACGACCTTTTAGTACTCCAAATTCAAACACGAACAATTCTAGTTGGAGAAACAACCCAAACTTCAATTGGGCGAATGGAAACACGGCTAATCAAAGTAATCCTCAAAGGGGGCCCCCAATGCAAATGGCCCCACCTCAAATGCCTATAAAGGATACTTTGAAAGCATTCATGGAAGGACAAGCTCAAATAAATCAATCCAACCATACGATAATGCTTGAGCTTAAAAATTCGGTGGAGGAAATCAAGGCTCGCTTAAACGCAAGGGAAGGGATGCTTCCAGCCCAACCCATACCAAATCCAAAACCACAATGCGAAATAAGCGTGCCTAGTTCTTCTAACCAACATATGGAACATGCCAAGGCCATCACCACTCCTAGAAGTGGTAAAATCATTGAAAAATCTGATCCGGTGAAGGTTTCAACGCCTAATGATCCGGTATCTTCCAAAGAGGATGATGGACCTAGCACCGCCATGAATGAAAAAGAGCCATTGAAAGAATATAGGCCCGTTGCTCCATTCCCCCAACGCTTGATTCCAGCCAAACCTCAAGATAAATATCAAGAATTTTTTGAGGTTTTCAAGCAAGTCAAAATCAACATCCCATTGTTGGATGCCATTAAACAAATACCGTCATATGCAAAATTTTTAAAAGACCTTTGCACGGTTAAAAGAAAAATACATGTGCAAAAGAAAGCATTTTTGATAGAGAAAGTGAGTGCCATTATCAACCACGAGATGCCCAAGAAATACAAAGATCTCGGTTGTCCGACAATATCATGTGTAATTGGAGATCACCGGGTGAAACATGCTTTACTTGATCTAGGGGCAAGTGTGAACTTAATTCCCTATTCGGTCTATGAACAATTGGGTTTAGGTGAATTAAAACCCACCAAAACCACATTACAACTTGCTGACCGATCAATTCGTATTTCGAGAGGGGTGATTGAGGACGTGCTTGTCCAAGTTGACAAAGTTTACTACTCGGTGGACTTTATTGTCTTGGACACGAGACCCATGGTTAATATTGGCCCCCAAATTCCTGTCATACTTGGCCGCCCATTCCTAGCTACATCAAACGCTATCATAAATTGTAGGAGTGGAGTCATCCAAATGTCTTTTGGCAATATGACGATTGAGTTGAATGCTTTCAATATTAACAACCAACAAGAGGATGAGGATGAGGAGGTCCACGAAGTAAACATGATCAATTCTATTGTGGAAAATGAGTCCCTCTCACCTTTTTACTACGGTCCCTTAAACGAAGAAGTGATTCACTCCCTTGATGAGAACGATGACATGATAAGGGATATGGTCACACGTTTCGAGTCGGTATCGGCATATGACGTTAGCCGAGAGAAGGATGTGGAAACAATACCTTTTTGCGCTGAGAAATCAATTCAAATTTCCACACCTTTGTGGATCATGCATACCGAACTCCACCAACCCTGGGATGATCCTTACTTGCAATATCAATGCCCAGGAAAATTGGAATGGAGACATATTTTTTCTGATAAATATGATGATTTCTCCTCTTATACATGTGGTGAAAACATTAAGGAACCCGCTGGAATTCCTTTTTGGGATTTTGAGTGGCTCAGCTCCATTAATCACACACATGTTTATTGTAAAGCAGGATATTGGATGACGTTATTGTGAAACCTTTTGATCCATCTAATGATTCTGCTTGACTTTATGCTTTTGGATGAGTTGTTGGGATTAACCTCCTAGTCTGACGGAGGATAATTTGCTAAGAACGCTTTCCCATTAGGATTTTTATTGATAGTTGATTTAGTTGTGAAGTAATCCATCTCCAAAAGCTAATCTTGCCATGAAATATATGCATCAGGTGATATTTCTCTTTCTCACTCTCCTTTGTTTTATGTCATTGCTCTCATGTCATGCATATTGCATATCTTATTACATTGAGGACAATGCAAAGTTTTGGTTGGGGGGTGAGATTCCTCAGAAGATGAATCTGCTAGCTTTTGTGACATTTCGAGCAAAGATGTAGAAATTTTTCGATTTTTCAAAAATTCGAAACTCTTTTGGAAAACTTTGATTCTATGCATTCGAGATAGCACGGGTATAAGAAGATGAGACATGAAGTGAGGGATGTTGCAAGCTTTGAACTTCTCTTAATATAATGGTTTTATATGTGAATTCACCTATTTTATGACTGATAGAAAATTTGAACACCTTTTTCACCTAGTTCACATTACACGATTTTCATGATTTAAAAGGATTATGTGATTTATGGATTAGCTAGACTCTGATTTGAGGTATTGAGAAACCAAGCCGGGGTACTTTGTCCATCCTTGTCCATGGGAAAATAAGGAAAGATATGGATTTCTAAAAATCCTATCTAATGTAAAAGAAAAAGGAAAAGGAAGGATGAAATTGGGAATGATGGGAAAATGGTGGAAATTCCGATTAGGGCTACCTAATACCAACCGGGGGATGGTCTACCCGTAACCAAAGCCGGAAATAGGGACGTAGTGTGAAAGTCGTCAGAAGGACGGTAAGGCAAATTCCTGTCATAGGCTTGTTGTTACTCTATACACCTTGAGATCGGTAGTTTAGTTGATTTATGAAGAAAATAATCCCGGAAACTCATGAGATGAACCTTCACTATGCACACTAGGTTGAATTTGTTCAAGTTCCTCTATTTATCAATTAATCAGTGGGAATTTCATATAAACACTTATTATGCTCTGAGAGTTTAAGGTTTCAACCTCTATCACCTAATTTCTCTGATTTTTAAGTTTGTGTGTCTTGGAATGTATAGAAGAATAGCTTCTGAAAGAAAGTTGGGTTTTGAAGAATGAAACTTGTTTCATGCATGTTTTGCTCGGGACTAGCAAAAGGCTGGTTGGGGGGTGTGTTGAGCTCATAATTGTGCATATTCTAACCCCAATTCATCACTCATTATGCATGATATACATGTTTAAAGGACTAATCTAATGCATAAATTGTGATTGTAGGAACAAGATGGAGATGTCACCAATTGAAGGCTAAATGTAGATCCTTACAAGCATTGAAGACCATAGGATGAAGGTTGAAGAAAGACCAAAGAAAGGCAAGGCAAGGAGAGAAGAGAAAAGAAGAAAGAAAGAAAGAAATAAAGAAGAAAAGAAGCTAGACCGGTCGGCTGACCGGTCAGCCAAAGAAGCTTGACCGGTCGGCCGCCCCTTTGATGCACACTAGAGGATGGATAGCTTGGTCCTACCGGTCATGACCGGTCGGCCACGTTGCTGGACCAATGTATAAGTCAGTCCGACCGGTCATGACCGGTCGGCTGTGCTCCCTGGACTGTTGCAAGTGAAGTCCGACCAGTCATGACCGGTCGGCCAAGTGCAAATAGGCTGTTTCTATTATTGGATTTCCGGAATTCTCTGTGCAATTGCGTAAGTTTACGCAATTTCTGGAACTCTCTTGCGTATTGGACTCCTCCAAGCTATAAAAGGGTGTCTTCTCTTCATACCAAAGGAGGCTAGGACGTGGGGATTGCTCAGGAGACGGATTCTACTTCGGATTTCTAGTTTTCTTCCTGTTTTAGTAGTTTTTCATGTTTTTAGAGGCTTCTAGTTCAAGGATGTTAGAGATGAACTAAAACCTCTTAGCTAGGGCTAAGAGGTGAAGCTTTTGATTCGTTTTTTATGGATTGATGCAACCTAGGTTTCCTTTTATGTTTTAATTGATGAATTTTAGTTCAATATGAGTTTGAATCAGGTATTAAGTTGGTTTTACTTTGATCTTTTGATGACTCCGGGCTCATGTGATTCTTAGTGATTCTAAGCTTAGTATCTTAGCTTTTGAGCATTGTTTATGCTTGTGTAATGCATTGATCTACCATCGACTCCGGGCATGGTAGACGCTTTGATTGCCTTGTATGCAATGGCCTGATTTTCATGTGGGAACTCATTCAACTAAAGTTCTTATCTTTTGTATATAATCTGGAATAATTGTTTATTGATTGATTTTGATTTAATTAGAGTTTTAATCATGATTTGTAATCAGGTCTAGTGATAGGATTTGGTGAAAACTATGGTTGTGAATCTCAACTAGATTGGAAAGAGGTTTGGCCTATACAATTGAGTGTGCCCAAGGCCTGAGCATGGTTGTGGGAATCAAATCAGTTAAAAAGCACTTGTTTTGGATAATTGTTGATTGAACCGCTCTATATTCCAATCGGATAGAGATAGGAATTCGATTCCGATTGAGTTATGAGAGACCTAGTTGTGTTGATGCATTGAAACCTATCAAAAGTGGATCCTTGGCGCTCTAGTGCCTTTTTAGATTGAAATTACCTTAACAATTCACTGTTTTCCAGCTTTAGTTCTTAATAGGATCTTAATTACTAGTTGTTTTAGTTAAATCCCAAGAATACCCATACATAAATCTCTGTGGGAACGATACTCAGTCTTTCCGAATTATTACTACTTCGCAACCCTACACTTGGGGAGTGAACAGCAACCACTATTTAAGTACCATCTAGGGGTATTCCCAGCTTTTAGGGCAGTATGAATGACCAAACACTTGTTCTTAACTACCCATTTAGTTGTTGTCCTTTTATGAGGGGTATTCTTATGGTGAGATTCTCTAGTTTTCTTGGGAGAATCAGATTTTCCTTTTTCACGCAAGAGAAGAGCAGTTTTCAAATTCAGCATTTTAACTTGCTCCAACAGTTCATCCATCCTCTTGTCCTTCCTAAGAAGATTAGGATAATTCTTTCGAATGTTTCCTCTTTTTGGTGAAGTATGCATGGGAGGATTCTAATTAGCTTGCACATTTTTCCCGATCGGTACAAATTTACCTTTCAAGTTTCTGACCGGATTTTTGAACACCATGGATTCAAACTTTAGGTGGCCAATGTCTCCACAAGCATGGAAAACAGGAGATGCTTTGGTTTTACTCCCCGATGCACTATGATCTTTTCTTACCATTGGATGGACTAAGGTATTTTTTGAAGTGTGACTGTGATAGCCCAAACTAGGGCTGAAAGTCGGGCGGGTTGGGTCGGGTTGGTGCTGAACCCTAACCCAACCCAAGGTTCCTATACCTTAACCCTAACCCAACCCAACCCAACCTCGGGTTGGGAATTCTCAACCCAAGCCCAACCCAAGTGGGCTCGATCGGGTTGATCGGGTTGGTCGGGTTGATACATGCTAATATTTTCGTTATTACGTTAATCTATTATGTTTTAATACACGCCTTATTTTTGGTACCTATGAATTTATTAATTACATATGTACTTATTTATGTAAAGAACGTCACTTTTCCTAAACAAATAAGTTAAAATACAAGTAAACATTATAAGTTTACTTCACTGAAGTATAATAAAAGTATAAGTAACTTGTATATAGATCGGGTTCGGGTTGGGTCGAGCAACCGGAGACCTCAACCCAAGCCCGACCCAAACTTCATCGGGTTGATGTTTTCATAGCCCAAGCTCGAGATCGGGTTTTATACTTCTTGCCCAAGCCCAACCTAATGTCGGGTCGGTTACGGGTCGGTCAGATTGAACCCGCCCAACTTTCAGCCCTAGCCCAAACCTCTTCTGTCCATTGGTGATCTTACAACGCCTAGGAGTTTTTCAAGGTTTTTTTCTCCTTGGGCAAACTGTCTTCTAGAGTCAACGACTTGACACTTAAGACGATCAATTTCAGTGTTCGCCTCTTTGAGTTCTTTCTCAAGTCTAGCATGCTTCTCTAGAGATTCACCACTTATGAGCTTTTTCTTTTCTTGTTCAAGCTCATCATTCTTCCTTTTCAGTTCTTCTAGATCTTGACCCATCTTTTGATTCTCAATTTTCAATCCGTCAAGATTTTTTGTCAATTTGTCATTTTCAGCCTTCATTTAGCCCAACGTTTTAATGGTATTCATATTTTTAATGTATAGTTGGTTATATACCTCCTGAAGGCCTTCATCCTCATCCTCATCATCACTCAAGGAATCATTTTCAATATTAAAGGATTCGTGATCATCAATGTCTCCGGTGATCTTTGCAATGGGCTCAATTTGATGCACAATATCAATGATGGAGCCATTAAAATTTTGATTAAACCTTGTTCCTCATCACTTTGGTATATGTTTGATTCTGATTCAGATTCTTCGGTATCATCCCATGTAGCCGCCATTGCCTTTTTCTTGGCCTTTTTATCGGTGCACTCGGATGCAATGTGACCAAATCCTCTACACTTGTAGCATTGAGGATCTTTTGACTTAAAAAATTTTCCTTTGTTGTTCTTAGAGTCAAAAGGTTTACCCTTCTGGTAGGGTTTCCTTCCAGAAGTATTTCCCCGAGTTTTGAAGAATTTTTTAGATTTCTTGGCCATAAGTGCCATTTCTTCTATGTCTGGTTCTTCCTCACTTCCACATTCAGAATCTTGTTTCTTGTGAGAAGATTTCAGGGCTGTACTTTTGGATTTGGAGGGAATTTTGAAATGTAGCTCATGAGTTTGAAGGGACCCTAGTAATTCTTCAACTTTCATGGTATCTAGGTCCCGACATTCTTCTATAGTGATAACTTTGTTAGAGAACCGTTCCGGTAGGGATCTCAGAATTTTCCTACACAGTCTATTCTCCGGAATAGGATCCCCCAAGCCCCACATTTCATTTGTGATCTTGTTTAATTTGGTATAGAAATCTGTAAATGTTTCATGCTCCTCCATAATAATGTTTTCAAATTGTGTAGTGAGGCGCTGAAGTTTCGAGCGTTTGACAACGCTTGTTCCTTCATGAGTAAGTTCAAGAATATCCCATGCCTGCTTACTGGTTGTGTAATTTTGAATCCGACCAAATTCATCTTTAGATACTGAACAAAAAATGACATTCAGGCCTTCGGCATTATGAACACAATGAGCTTTATCATAATCGGTCCACATTGCCGTATCTCTTGGCCTGAGGACATCTGGTTCACCTTCCTTACATATAATGTCCATTAGGGGTTTATATCCAATATCAACCATGTCCCTAACGTCCGAATCAATAGATTCAAAAAAGATGCGCATCCGGGCTTTCTAATATGGGTAGTTTGACCCATCAAAGAAGGGAGGCTTAGTAACGGATGTAGAGTCCTCTCTAGACATATTTTCAAGTTCTCTTAAGATGTCACTTTGAGTTTTTAAACCTAAGCGGAGGAACCCGCTCTGATACCAATTGAAATTGCTGTTTTACCGCTTGTAGAGATACTTAGAGATATGCCTAATGTCCTAGAGGGGGGTGAATAGGACTTTTTGAATTTCCAATTACAATTAAAAACTAATCAAGTCAATCTTATCAACCAAGATTATCACAATAACATTCAAGGCAATTATATGATGAATTTGTAAGCAACGACTATCATAGGCATTTCATCAAACAGTTAGCATTCATGATTGACTAAACCATTCAACACATAACAATCATTCAATCTCACAATGCACAACGATTTATAGTGGTTCGGTTTCTCTACTCCACTCCCGGTTCACAATCTTAACCTATGAGGCCATCGAATTTCACTATAGTCGTGGTTTTAAATCAGGTTAACCATCAACCTTGACATCCTTTGATCTAGGACCGCGTTTACCATCCGCCGATGGCCCAATCCAGGGACTTGACAGGTTTGGATCTCAAACTCTCACCAATCTTAATCCAAGGACGGTCACGTACACTCCCGCCAGAGTTTCAAACTCTCACCAATCCTAATCCAAGGACGGTCACGTACACTCCCGCTGGAGTTTCCCAATCCAGGGAATAGAGATTCAATAAATGGACTCTCAAATACTAGACATACCTAGATGATTGAGCCCCGATTCAATGCCTTTGATGAGTAGCTTCAGCTCCACGTGCTTCAGCTTCTCTTTGTGCTCCCAAGATCAGCTACCGATGCAAATGATGTGATTATGATTATGCCGGGTAGTTGGGAGAGAGTTGGTCAAGTTCCTCTTGCCTATTCAATGCAATGGTTATGAGGGAACTACCAAACTTCAGCATTCAATGGCTATAAACGACCTCATAAAGATATTTCGAAGGTAGGTCAGCCATGAATGAAGATCTTGAGTTCATACTTCAAACCGAGCTTTAAATACTCAATGACAGGCCATTAATGGCTAGGTTTGAATGATGAACTCAAGGGAGTTAAGACAAAGGAGGGTAGGAGGATGTGAGTAAAGATTCTCTCTCTTAGCTCTTGAAGGGTGTTGAATGCATGCCAAGAAAGATCGCAAGATATGTCTTTATAGAACCCCAAATGATGGCCCCAATGGATCAAAAACAGTCACGTCCGACCTGTCAGAGAGAGGTCTCAACCGGTCGGACAGACCAGTCACAATTCAAAAAAGAAGGCATCATCTGGGTCTGCCCGACCAGTCGGCAAACCTTGCTGGACAACTTGAATATGCAGGCCAACCGGTCAAGACCGGTCGGCTGAGCTTGCTGGAAAGAATTTGATCTGCTGTCCGACCGGTCAAGACCATTCGGCTGTTCATTTTTACAGCCAGTAAGGTTGCTGGACAGAAGTTTACATAACTGGTCGACCGGTCAAGACCGGTCGGCTATAAGGCTAAAATCCTTACAACAAGGTCTCTGACCTCTTTTGATATTCCTGGTCGACCGCTCAAGACCGGTCGGCTGCCCAGCTGATATTATCACAGTAAGTGCTGTCTTGTGTTGAGGAGCCTGGCCGACCGATCAAGACCGGTCGACTATTTAGACAATTTTATTACAGCAAGTTTGCTAGATATTTCTTGAAGTTCTGGCCGGTCCGGTCAAGACCGGTCGGCTGTCTAGATGATCTTGTCACAGCAAGCTTGCTGGACCAAGTCCTTCAACACAGCAGTGGATCACTTTCAAAGATGAAGCATGAAGTGATTTGGTGCATGGGTCCAATGTTTGTACATATCTTCAATTACGATTCGCACCAGCCATGGACCACATGTCTGATCAACTTGTGCTAAGGTCAAGAGGGAATGGGATAAGATAGGTGAGTCATTACGTCATTCTTTGATGTTTTGGGTTTCCTAAGGTCGATCTATATGCAACTTACCTGAGATCTTGTTTCAGCTTGAGCTTGAGCAATGGAAGAAGCATAATCTTCAAGTCTTGAGCTTCAAATCTTCGACCGGGGCTCACATGACAAGACGAGACCAACCAACACGTCAATTGATAAAATAAAGTGTACTAACATGGTCCACCAAGCACAGAGTGATGCCCGACCTATGGGCCGACCAGTCTTGACCGATCGGACTGGGTTGGCCAACCGGTCTTGACCGGTCGGACTGCCTTGTTTTGAAGTCTAGCGTGTACAGCAGGGTTGGCCGATCGGTCTTGACCGGTCGGGCCTCTAGATTTCAAGCTTCTCTTTCTTTCTTTCCTCCTCTCTCTCTTCTACTTGATTTCTTCTTTATTTGGTCCTCCTTCAATCTTCATTCAATGGGTCTAAGTGGACCCTTTTTGTCTCCAATTGGGTGAAGTCCGCTCTCATTCCTACAATCACAAAACATGCGTTAGATGGCCCTTTTAAACATGCAAACCATGCATATAATGTGATGTAATGGGCTATGCAATGTATAAATTAGAGGTTCAACACACCCCCCAACCAGCTTTTTGCTAGTCCTGAGCAAAACATGCGTGAAACAAGTTCAAACCTCCAAAAATCAACTCTCCTTCAGAAACCATGTCTCTATCCACTCCAAGACATACAAGTATAAAGTTCAAAAAAATTAGGTGATAAAAGCTGAAACATCAAACTCTCAAAACATAATAAGTGTCGATATGAAATTCCTGCCGATTTATTGATGAATAGAAGAACTCGAACAAAATTCAACCTAGTGTGCATAGTGAAAGTTCATCTCATGAGTTTCTGGGATTATCTTCTTCATAGATCAACTGAACTATGGATCTCAAGCTGTACAGAGCAACAACAAGCCAATGACAAGAATTTTCCTTACCGTCCTTCCGATGACTTTCACACTACGTCCCATTTCTAGCTTCGGTTACGGGTAGACCATCCCTCGGTTGGTAATAGGTAACCCTTTTTTGGAATTTTTCCACCATATTCTCCATCATTCCCATGTTTTCATCCTTCCTTTTTCCTTTTTCTTTTATATTAGATAGGATTTTTAGAAATCCATATCTTTCATTATTTTCCCATGGACAAGGATGGACAAAATACCCCGGCGTTTCTCAACACCTCAAAAACTTAAGTCCAGCTAACCCACAAATCACATAATTCTTTCAAATCATAAAAATCGTGTAATGTGAACTAGGTGTAAAAGTGTTCAAATTTTCTATCAATCACATAAATAGGGGAATTCGCATATAAAACCGTTATATTAAGAGAAGTTCAAGACTTACAACATCACACACTTCGTATCTCTTCTTCTTATACTCGTATCATCTCGAATGCATAGAAATGAGGTTTTCTAAAAGAGTTTTAAAATTTTAGAAAATTCAAAAAAATTTGCACATATGATGCTCGAAATGTTGCAAACTGCTAGATGAGGAATCTCATCTCACCCCCCAATCAAATCTTGCATTGTCCTCAATGTAAAAAGATGTACAATGAGCATGAACATGAGAGCAATGGGAAATATAAAAGGGAGTGAGAACAATAGTACCTGAGAGAGTCGATCATGGAAGTCTGCAACTCCGACAACTAAATCCTACTAAAACAGTAAAACTAAAACAATATAAACTAAACCTAATCTACGGAAAGCAATAAAAATACCTACCCCGTCCTTTAAAAAGAGGATCTCCATCAGACTAGGAGATCGATTATCAGTATAACATCCAAAAGGACAAAGTTGAGCAAGATTATCAAGTGGTGTAACAAATTATTCAGAAGAACTATCCACCATCCTGCTTTGGAAAGTATATTGGTGACGTCAACCATTCTAGCCCATTGAAAATCCTGCTGAAAAATTTCAGCGGGTTCCTCAAGAGAATTGTCACATGTACTAGGGAAGGAGAGTTGCATTGGTTGGAAATCATTGAATATGGGTCTCCTTTCCTTCTTATCTGGGCAAAAATCATTCATGTATGGGTCATCCCAGAAGTGTTCTTCGGTTTGAACAAACCAAAGAGATGTGGAGACTTCAATCGCTTCATCCTCAAACCTTGAGATGGTCTCCACATAATCATTTGTCACTTGTGCTTCCATAGTTGATTCTTCAATTTGACACTCTATGGAAGGAAGCTTTTTAGGTGCATGAGGTCTCTCTCTCAAAGCATTTACTATGTCATGAATCATGGGATCATCCTAATCTTCAAAATACGCTAAACACTCATCGAGTGTGTAGGAGACCTCAGGAGAGGAAGTTTCCAGATTTGGACCCTTTACGTCTTCCTCAGAATTTTGTGTAGGATGGAGAGGGTCCTCAACCTCTACACTTTCAGAAATTGGCCTCTCGGTAGGCAAGTCAAGCACCAATTCTTCTAAATCCTGCAGAACAAATTTGTGTAAATCAGAAATTGGTGACTTCTTGTTGGGGCTCAAATTTTCACCCATTGTAAAACAACATCCCATGGTCCATTGACAATGATTTGAATCAGTTTTGAGATGGGAAAAGCCTGAAAAATGCCAGTGCGACCCTAATCACTCGGTAGTGACCAAAATTCATAAATAGCATTTTGTAGCATAACTGGATATGCGGATCACTGCCAAATGGTCCAGAACATCCTAAAACCCTTACCCTGCAAGTTTCGAAGTCATACGATGGGTATATTTACCTGCGGACCTCGAAACGCGTTTCATCCCTGCTCGGGGTTGACCAAAAAGGGTTCGTAAGCCTACAGCTACCATTTTAGAGTAGAATAGGACATTTGCACCACTACCAAATGATCTGGAGCGCCCCAAAACCCTTAAATAGTAAGTTTGAAGTCATTACAGTGCGTATTTCTATGTGCGTGCTCCCTAGACCAACATTCCTATACGACAAGCCGACCCGGAGGCTCCAAATTAGGAAGGAAGTACCAAAATTGGCAACATCTGGACTTCCACACCCTATCCCTTTCATTCAGGAGGTCTATTCTAGCCTAAAAGTGGCTTGGTGATAGTGAGTGCATGTCTAGGAAAAGGTAGCTGTCCTTTGGAGGTCTCCCGTAAGAGCAAAAATCCTGAAATTTTCTAAGTGCTGAAATTCTGAAATTCGGCTAAGTAGTGGGAAAAGCGCCTGCAAAGACATGCGCCTGGCTTTCCACCACATGCGCCCACACCCTATGTATGAAAGGAACCGATTCGAATACTATTTCGAAATGCGCCGAGAAATGCGCCGGTAAAGGACATGCGCCCGGATCCTGTACATGTGCCCGGCTTTTTCTGGCAACATGCGCCTGGTTTTTCTTTTGCAACATGCGCCGGTTTTTCCAGCACATGCACCGAAAAATACCCGTCGGGCCAGACCCGAACCAGATTACCTCCCTATAAATAGTAGAGTCACTTCATTCATCAGCACGAAATCATCTCCTTCCGACCTTAGGACGACGCAAGAGGTACATGCGCCCGCTCCATTACCCCTCGCCGGATGCCTTGTCGGAGTGAATTCCCTCACCAGAATCCCTCTCCGGAAAGGAATTTCCTCACCGGAATCCCAGGTTCAGGGAGAATCCTGAAATTTTTCTAAGTGCTGGGCACATGCGCCGACTTTTCCCCCACATGCGCCGACTTTCCCAGCACATGCGCTGGCTTTTCTTGCCTGAAATCCTGAAATTCCACCAAGTCCCAAAGGGACATGCGCCCACTATTTGAGGTCAGGCGCATGTGCAAAGAGACATGTGCTGGGATTGCTTCCCATTCCTCCATTTTCCATGAGAAAAGAGCACATGCACCCGGGAGATGGGCACATGCGTCCACGTCCCAACCACATGTGCTCACCAGCTGTGGAAGTCCCACATGTGCCTATACCAGCCCCACATGCGCCTGTACCATCCCCTCCATGCGCCTGGACGCTGGTTGGAGGGGTGGGTCTTCCGTCGTGTGGCCCGCTTTCGTTCGGGATCGGATTTTGATGAAAATGCTTCTCTCGGATGCATCTCGATGAGATTTATCCATCCCCCGGATCAGATTCTCCAACGGTCAATGATAAATGACCCAAATCATTGTTTTGATCCAAAACAACCAACACTTAGCCAATTTGGCAATGCCAGAAATCCCTCCGAAAGAGTCGAAAATGGCCGAAACCGAGAGGAATCGGGCGAAATTGGACCGAGCCCGAGAGGGAAGCTTTTCTTCCGCATGACATGATACACCATAATCATGCACCATGATGAGGTTATCCAATCTCAGGACCCTCAAATACCCTAATCAAGCGGTCGGCAGGCTCGCTACTTAGTCATTTTCAGCCCTGGGAAGTGCCCTGTTGGCTCCGAAATCGACTAGTGCTCAGCGAATTGAAACGTGATCGCACCGTGATCCTCGTGGACATAATCCACCCCTATTCAAATACAGTCATCGATGATGTTCACCGATTTTCCTGATCAGACTGCACACAGGTCCACAACTTAGTCATTTTCAGCCCTACGAAGTGCCTTGTCGGATCGAAAATCGACTTATGCCAAGTGAATCGAAACGCGATCCTCGTGGACATAATCCACCCCTGTTCAAAGATGGTTATCGATAATATTCACTGAATACCCTTATTAGACCGCAAACAGGTCCACTACTTAGTCATTTTCAGCCTTGGGAAATGCCCTGTTGCCCAAAAATTGACTGATGCCAAATGAAATCAACCGCGATCTCAAAGACGCTGAGGTAAAGATAAAGCACTCAGGCTATCCAACAGCCGAGTTAAACATTTATGGGGCACTGATCCCCATCATTCATCAGAGATTAGCATGAACGGGCACCCATCGGACCCGATACTTAGCCATTTACGGGCATCGAAAACAGCTGATCCAGCCTATTGAATTTGAATCTTCAAAAGATCTTGGCTCGATATAGCCTATTTGATCTCAAATAGATAATGGGAAAATGCTCAAAAGAACGAGTGTTCTCAAAGATGAGTCACCCGACTCCAGAAGAAACACATTTACTTTACTGTACAAAGCTCCATTCATCCCGGATAAGGGTCAGAGGCTAAACCTAAGGTGTTATGGTTACCACGAGAAACCACAAACAAAAGAATTCTAACTAAGCTTAAAACATCCTGCTGTGGATTGCCACTATAAAAAGACAGTCGATGCCCTACCCATCGACAATGGGTCCATCGGTTGAGCTGATGAGGCAGTTGCCGATTGCTTTCCTAAGGTCACCTGTTCACAGTAACAGGTGCGGGCTTTAGGTTATGCCGACTAACATTTCGATGTTCGTGTATTCCAGCGGTCACCTGTTCACAGTAACAGGCGCGGGCCCAGAGTTGCACCACTCGATTAAAAACCTCATTCGTGAACATTGCGGAGCGCTCTCCTAAGGTCACCCATCATAAAATTACGGGCGCGGGCCTTTGGTTATGCCGACCAACATTCGAGGATCGTGTATTCCAGCAGTCACCTGTTCACAGTAACAGGTGCGAGCCCAGAGTTGTACCACTCGAATCCTGACTCTCTCAACCCGGACAATCCGAAATAAAATGGGACATAGACATCCGACTTGTCTAATAAATGTGGCTTAGTCCATAGCAAGAAAACAAAGGTCTATACGACCATGAACTCAAGACCATAATCCCCGGCGGATTAGTCTTTTGCCTTCTAATCAAGGGTGATCAACCGTTGATGTAATTAAAGGCTCTTGACCAGTATCACAGCCTGGAATGTAAAAGATCTCAGAATCTCTGGAATAAAATTTGCCTTGCGATATCTCTCTCTTGTGTACATTTGGTGATTGCTTATGATTGCCTATGAATGTCTCTATACTCAGAATTCCCCCAGAATAAAGAAACACAGGAAAAAAGACTGCTCACAAGCAGCGATTTTTCTAGTTCTAACAAGCTGGCGACTCTGCTAGGGATATCCAATACCAGAATCTCTGGTTATTTCTGAGTAAATAGACGTTCTGCAATAAATCATTTGCAGACACTAACGTGTATATGAGATAGGCTACCGCAAGGAGAAATGTTCGGCGCCAAACTGGTGACTCTCAACAGGAACGTTCTTCCCTTCATCTTTAAGGCAAAAGAATTTCGAAGCTTCGCATAGCATGCATGTAGTTCGTACTCGTATGTTTCTGTATATCCACTGTCGAGCCGTATCGCGATTAGTAAGGTCACATCCCCTCTCTTTTCCAAGTGCGCGAAATATTCTAATGCGTGTATAACTATGCAGAGAGAGAGAGAGAGAGAGAGAGAGAGAGAGAGAGAGAGAGAAAAGAACCAACCAAATGGCGTCTACAATGATCTTCTTAGCGTCTGGAGGATTCTACTTCCCCCATCTGGCAGCAACCTCTGAAGCAAGATGGCAGATTTTGCAGAAGCGCAAGACCGTCAAGAGGACCAAGAACAAGAAGGTTATTCCCGCTGAAACCAGGATGACAGCAAGGGTACAGGGAAGAACAAAGAGACAGTGGAAGCCAGTCTATAGGACCGACGCACGCGACGCCAGCATAACTACCGTGTCAGCCAGGCCAGAATTCTCCTTCGCCGCCATCGACTTCCCAGTAATACCAAAGACAGCACTATCAGCCAAGATATCGAACAGATTTGTTGTCCGACAGTCGACTAAGACGACGATGAAGACAATCCCTACCGAAGCCGCCGTGATCAAGACGAGGCCGTAGCGAGCACAAGTAATGATGGTGCAGGTCACCGAAGGAGAGGCGAGTGAGTGATACCCAGAGCTGCCTCAAATCCAAGAACAGATAGATGAGATTATCCAGGTTTAAGAGGACACAACCAGAGAGATGAGGGAGACGAAAGAAGCACTATTGGCTCTAGTTGCCCAGGGGGCAAACAGAAGCCCAGTTGTATCTACTCGACAGTCTGTGGAGGAATACCAGGGGGCAGTAGGAGAACCAGCTGCCGCCGAACCACAAGCTCGCCCGAGAAATGTTGTGTTAGGACATACACCGCCACTGTCATCCCAAGCCACGAGAGAAGAACTGTCTCAGACAGTTGCAGACCTGATGCGTCAAGAAAGAGAAAGGAGAAGAGAGGAAAATATGTATATCGGGTGTCGTACTTACCCGAGGTCGACGACCTCCCATTTCCCAACAATTTCAAGCATCCGAACTTCCCTAGATTCGATGGCAGAGGATCACCGAAGGAACACATGGCTCAATTCTTGACAATGATGGGCAACCTATCGATAATTCCCCAGTACTGTCTCAGATTGTTTGGCTCGACGCTCACGAGCAAGGCATTCCAGTAGTACATGTCACTGCCCACAAGGTCAGTCAAGTCCTGGGAGCAGATGTAGGACGTGTTCATCTCCAAATTCTTCTCTACTGAACGAAAAGTCTCGCTGACAGATTTAGCCTTGGTTCGTCAGAGGCAGGGGGAGTTAATCGAGAAGTTCATCGACAGGTGGGGAACTATAGCAGCACAGTGCCGAGAACTACCCAGTGAATCTGAGCAGGTCAAGATGTGTATGCAGGCCATGGATGCGATGATTTCATTGGGCCTATCTGGACACAACTTCTCGACGTTTCGAGACCTAGCTACGAAAGCCCACCTGGTGGAAGGAGCCGCGTTTAGAGCGCAGTTTAAGGCAAAGAAGCCCAAGAGAGAAGCCGGAAGGATGATAACATCTAACTACGTCGACAAAGGAAAGGGTTTGAATGACAGGAAACGCCCAAACACCGAGCGTAGAGTCGAGGCCAGGCCAGTAACCGCGACTCAAGACAAAGGCAAGAGTTTTCAGAGGCCACGACATCTTACGATAGAAGAGCGTAATCGAGTAAATGGACCTTATACCTTCGACATGGAAGATCTGGTTCCGATCATGGAACAACTGGTAGAAGAAAGGTTGATAAGATTGCCAGAATGCACACGCCCAGAGGAAGTGAAGATGGTCGATCATCCCAGCTACTGCAGGTATCATCGCGTGACCAGCCACAAGACTGAAGACTTCTTTGTCCTAAAAGGCAAGATCCAGTGAATGATCAACGATAGCACCATCAATATGAAGGTGGAAGAGGCGAGCCTGAACACTGCGACAGTGGTGTCTGCCCTCCCTGTACCAGTTCAAATTCAAATGGCGAATCCGTTCTCCGAACCAGAAGAGCCATTGACACTTGTGAGCAGCAAGAAAAGGCTAGAGAATAAAAGAAGACTCTTGGAGAAAGAGAGGAAGATGAAGAATAGAATGAGAAGAAGAAATGATGGACAGAAACAGCAACGTGCACAGCCCGTTCAATGCGCCATGGTCTCGGTGATCGCTCAGCCAGGGGCCAGTGACAAGGACCAGCTCCTAGAGAGAGGAGAAGTCAATGTAGTGGCTCTGCGGTCTGGAAAGTAGGTCGTGCAGAGAGAATTTTTGAGGCTACCAGACCCTAGAAGAACGAATGTGGTCATAAGTGAGCCATCAGGGACACCTCGAGAAAAAGAATCGACAGAAGCAGTCAACGAGCCAGCAGCTGACCAACGAGATCATGCACGGGATAAGGCACCGGTGATTTATGATGTGGTGTCTCATCTGAAGAAGGTGCCGGCCCGACTCAGCATCTACGATGCCTTGTGCCTTTCGAAGAAATATCGGGAAATGTTGCTTAATGCATTGCTCGATCAAGAAGCTCGTGAGGTCATGATGGCAGAGATCGAGTCAGAGATGGAAGAAATGAAGATAACGGGAACTGAGGATCGACCCGCAGAACAGGTCATGCAGATCGACCGATCGTCCATGATCACATTCTCTGAAGAAGACAGAATGATCAGCCTGACGGACCATAACCGCCCATTAATGGTGACAGGTCTCATCCGAGACATAGAGGTCCGAAGATGTATGCTGGACAACGAGTCCATTGTGAATATTATGTCTCTGAAGACACTGCAGCAGTTGAGTTTCAGACAGACAACACTTCGCCCAAGCGCCATGGTTATCCAAGGGTTCAATCAGGATGGCCAGCGCATCCTAGGGTCCATTACTGTCATGCTGGAGATAGAAGAGTTGAGTACTAAAGTCACCTGTCAGGTAATCGATGCGATGATGACATACAATATCTTGTTGGGGCGACCGTGGCTTCATCAATACGGCATCATTCCCTCGACATACCATTAATGCTTCAAGTACAATAGGGATGGCGTCCAGTATAAAGTGGCGGCAGACCCAAGGCCATACTCCGTCACTAAATCCTTCGTAGCAGATGCGCAATACTATCAGGAGAGCAGTGGAACCGAGACCGCCAGAAAAGCTAGCAAACCGACAGAGGCGACAAAGGGGGCAGAACCCCAGGGTGAGAATCCAAGACAAGCGAACGAAGCTCCGTGAGTGGTTGCTGAAGCGACAAGGGCTCACGAAGAAAATCCATTGCAAAGGAAGAAGTTCTACCTAATCCCGAAGCAGCTCCGAAAGGCAGGGCAGTCAGTACTGAAGCAGATGACAAGCCAACAGATAAGCGTGTTACAGTCCAGCTTCAATATGACGGTACTAAAGGTTGAGAGGATTCGTCCCTTCCCTAAAGCTCCGAGCCAGTTCTGCATACCGCTGACGACGGGAGCTAGCCACGAGATAAGGTTTCATGCTGGACCCCACAACCCGTTACAGATCGAAGAGAATACGAAGAGAATAGCAGTAGAGACACCACCCATTGAAGAAGAAAGATATAACAAGGCCAGTAGAAACATCATGAGAAATATGGGGTTCATTTGTTCAGAACCACCAGCTCGGAAAGGCATGCTAGCATCCTTTGAAGTAAAGACGAAGGTATACAGAGGAAAAGAAGCCCTGGGGGCAGGATGTGAAATCAGGCACATTAACATGGTGACGATCAGTCCCATGGAAGAGGTGAGGCCCGCTGGACCGAATGAAGTCATACAGCCTAGCGCCGCGCCTGAGCATATTGAAGATGGAGGTCAGCCCACAATAGATGAGCTACAAGAAGTCAATCTGGGGACCACTGAAGAGCCGAGGAATACTTATATCAGCAAGAACATTCTAGAAGAAGAGAGGGAGAGCTACATTCAACTCCTAAAAGAGAACAGAGACGTGTTCGTATGGACCTATTCTGAAATGCCATGAATGAACCCGGCAATCGCGATGCACAGGTTGAATATCGCGAAGGAGAAGAGGTCAGTCAAGCAGCCACAGAGGCGCTTTCATCCTGACATCATCCCTAAGATAGAAGAAGAGGTGAAGAAGCTGCTTCAGGCCGAGTTTATCAGGGAAGTTCAGTATCCCAAATGGATCTCGAACATAGTACCTGTAAAGAAAAGTGCGGCTAGATCCGGGTGTGCGTTGATTTCCGCAACCTGAATGAGGCTTGTCCCAGAGATGACTTTCCTCTACCCATCCAGGAGCTCTTGATCGATAGCACATCAGTATATATGACGATGTCCTTTATGGATGGCTACTCAGGGTATAATCAGATCCGAATGGCTCCAGAAGACGACGAGTCCACTGCCTTCCGCACATCTCTCGGGGTATTCTGTTATCGGGTGATGCCATTTGGGTTGAAAAATGAGGGCGCCACGTATCAGAGAGCGATGCAGGTAATCTTCTAAGATATGATGCACAAGCATGTGGAATGCTATGTCGATGACCTAGTAGTGAGGTCCGACGGACATCAACAGCATCGCGAACATTTGAAGTTAGTATTTCAGAGGCTGAGGATGAAAAGCCTCCGCATGAACCCGTTGAAGTGCGCCTTTGGGGTGTCCTTCGTAAAATTTCTTGGCTTTGTGATCAGGCATCGGGGAATCGAGATTGACCCCGTGAAGATCAAGGCGATCCGAGAAATGCCTCCCCCGAAGAATTTGAAAGACCTGAAGAGCTTCCAAGGGAGAGTCGCTTACTTGCGTCGGTTCATCTCGAACCTGTCAGGTCGTTACCAGACTTTCTCTCGGCTAAACAAGAAAGACGTCCACTTCGAGTGGGATGAAGCATGCCAGAAAGCCTTCGATTCCCTTAAAGAGTTACTTGGGAAAGCTCCAGTTCTCGCTATGCCAATCGTGGGAAAGCCTCTAATACTATATGTAGCAGCGGGAGAGAACTCACTAGGGGCATTGCTTGCCTAGAAGAATGAAGAAGGAAAGGAAAATGCTCTGTACTACCTGAGTTGCACGCTCGTCGGCGCTGAGTTTAATTACTCACCGATTGAGAAGATATGTTTGGCCTTGATATTTGCTGTGAAGAAGCTGAGGCATTACTGCTTGTCATACCAGATTACGTTGATCTCCAGAGCAGATCCTATCAAGTTCCTGATGAACCGACCTATGTTGTTCGGGCTATTAGCCAAATGGGCCCTATTGTTATCTAAGTTCAACATTACATATCTGCCGTCTCGAGTTGTTAAAGGGCAGGCAATAACCGATTTTCTAGCAGCTCACCAGATACCGGATAACATGGAAATGGAATGTGATCTGCCTGACGACCAAGCCATGATGGTAAGGGTCGTGAGGCAGTGGCGGATGTATTTCGACGGAGCCTCCAGAGCTGCAGGATCAAGGGCCGGTGTGATCTTCATCAGTCCTCAAGGCGACTTATTGCCCTACTCATTCACAATAGTGCCATCGTGCGTAAACAACGAGGCAAAGTATCAGGCCCTCATTGTTGGGTTACAGTTGGCATGAGATATGCAAATCTGATCACTACAAGTATACGGTGGTTCTCGGTTAGTTGTGGGACAGCTCACGACGGAATATGAAGTCCGCAAGCCAGAGCTATCATCTCTTTGCCATCAGGCTTGAGCCCTGTTCGATCATTTTCGGGACAGTACAGTGTCGCACGTCCCAAGAGCTGAAAATTCTCAAGCAGATGCGTTGGCTAACCTGGCCGCGGCTCTCGCGCACCTAGGGGGCAGCCCACTTCAAGTCACCATAGAAGAAAGGAGGATACTGCCATCCCTCACAGCAGCCGAGAATGTCACGAATGCAAGCCCCGTACATTGCTTTGAGATCACAGAAGAAGAAGATTGGAGAAGACCATTCTCTGATTACTTGAAATATGAGTTCTTACCCGAGGATCCGCAAATGCGCACTCAAGTCAGAAGGCGCTCCAGCTCGTTCGTCCTCTTAGAAGAAGTACTGTATCGACACTCCAGCGACGGAATGCTATCAAGATGCCTGGCCCGGGAAGAAGTTCATGATACGCTGAGAGAGGAGCACGGAGGAGAATGTAGTGCCCATCAAGGCGGCCGGAACCTGCATCATCGAGTGCGGCACATGGGCTATTATTGGCCCACCATGGTGAAAGACGCGATGGACTACGTAAGGAAATGCCATCAGTGTCAGATACATGCTGGCATCATACATATACCTCCAGAAGAATTGCATCAGTCAGTGATGTCTTGGCCTTTTGCGGCCTGGGGTATGGATGTAATAGGCCCCATTAGCCCCTCTTCCTCTCAAGGGCACCAGTACATACTGGCGGCAACAGATTACTTCTCTAAGTGGGCTGAGGCTGTGGCCTTGAAGAACGTGAAAGCTAAACAAGTGGAGGGTTTCATCCGGAACGCCATCATCTACAGACACGGCATTCTCGATCGGATCGTCACAGATAACGGCACGTCCTTCCGAAATGCTGTGATCGACAAGCTGTGTGCTAAGTTCAAGATCAAGCATTGCTACTCAACATCCTATTATCCTCCTGCAAACGGGCTTGCTGAGGCATTTAACAAAACCATCGTGAAGATTCTGAATAAAATGGTGGCAAAGAATAAGAAAGATTGGGACAAATGGTTGCCCGAAGCGCTCTGGGCATATCGTACTACGCACCGCACAGCAACGCGGGCTACTCCCTATTCACTAGTATATGGCACGGAGGCCATCGTCCCAATGGAAGTTTAGGTTGAGTCCCTGCGAGTAGCACTTTGGAACTCCCTGACAGATGAACATAATGCCGAGTTCAGGATGGCCGAGCTCGATGCCTTGGACGAGAAGAGGCTTGCGGCACAACAACGGCTAGAGATGTACCAGAAGCATATCTCAACAGCGTACGACAAGCGAGTCAGGGATAGATCATTCAAGAAGGGTGACTTGGTACTCGTAATGAAATGACCGACAACCGCGCACACTACAAAGAGCAAGTTCGACCCTAAGTGGGAACCGATATGCATCATAGAAGAAGTCTACTCCAACGGGGCCTACCGCTTAGTAAATTTTGATGGTGGGGGAGCCAGTTTCGCAATTAATGGCCGGTTTCTGAAGAGATATTACCCCTAACAGTCAACCTATTACTTCCTTTTACATAAATATGAGAAATGTAAACTCCCCAAGAAAGGGAATGTAATAAGTAAGGATAGAAATGGAGAATGAAATGAAGTAGAATACAGTAGATAAGCCTATAGTTACAAAAGCTAATCAGTTGCTCCGTATTCTTGCAGGTCTTCCTTGCCCTTGCTATGGAGAAGTAACCAAGAAAGACCACTCATCTACGACGTGAGCATATCCCGAGTTTAGAAACCCAGGACACTCCTAAAATTGACGACAAATGGAAGTATTACTCTTTTCATTTCATTCTACATTCATCACTTATTTAGAATTGCGATTATTATTATTGTTGTAAACCATTCTAACACATATCACACAAACATAACACGATAGAAAAGTAATTGCTACAGTCATTTCATTTAACAAAAGTTTGGTTGACATCTTTTCGACGCCATATACATGAATGGTCAGAAGGTAAGTATTTCTTACACCAATTACAAACATTTCTAAAGGTAAGATCCTATGATCATTTCTATACATTTGAAGTCAAGAAAGAGAGCATTGGGAGTGAAAGATCAAAGCTTCTCCAAACATCCCGATATCAGCCTAATCACGGCCACCCTGGCGGTTTCCATCGCTGACTTTGCAGCAGATAACACCTCCGCAGGATTAAGAACATGTTGAAGTTCAGCAGTCAAATCTTCCAACTGCTTGCGCGCCGCTTCGTCCTCACTTTCGAGCCTTGTGACCGCTATCTGGCCCTGAGCAACTACTGACTCGAGACGGGAAGCTTCAAAGCTCACAGCAATCTTCTCCGCCTGCAAACGCTCAATCTCGGCGTCGATTTCAACTAGACGACCCAAGCACCCCTCATACTGTATCTTATTATTTTGTAGGGATTCTTGTGCATTCGCCGTCGAATGCGCATGACGTTCTACTGCAGGTCCCAAAGACTCCGCAATCCTCCGCTTCTCCTCGATAGCCGGATCGAGCTTGGCGCGCTCAGCAGCCGCTACGTTTGCGAGGGATTTTTCGAATGCAGAGATGCGATCGACAACCACGAGCGCGTCAGACCTAACTACTTCGACACAAGCTTCCAGCGCTTTCATGCCAGCGCCTAGCATATGCCATTCTCGTGGATCAGCCAACGCCTTTGCGAGGCTAGAAAGCAGACCCTTGAGCACACTCTGACCAAAACAATCTAAATGCTCGAATGCAGGAATGTCCGACATCATAGTAATGGCGACGTCAGAATCGATGACAGCTGTAAGAAAGAATGCAAAGACAAACAAATGAAGCGTTAGTAAACATGAAAGTAGAAACTACAAGTTTAAATATAATGTGAATTACGAAAGAGTCATACCAGGAATAGCAGGTAGATCAACAGCAGGCTTCGAAGGCCCCGCAATGCATGTCCCGGAATCAACAACTGTTTCCAAAGCTTCGGTTGGCAGTTCAATAGTCACAACCGGAGACGATGCGACGGAAGTGGCAGAGGCAGGTATCGACTCAATAAGATCTGTAGAAATAAGATAATGATAACAAAATATGGTTAGTATGATTATGCAGGAATCAAAGAAGAAAAGCACAAAGCAGAACCACAATCACATTTCTTACCTTGTACTTGCAGAATGTCGGGTCCGACTTCGACCACCGCAGAGTGTGACGTATCTAGGACCTCCAAATCAACAGGACAGTCTACTTGCAATGAACAACCTGATGGAAGGAACGAAGAAGGATCGATGTTCCCCTCACATATCTCAAGCTCAGGAACGGATTCCACGGTGTTACCAGCACGAACGGGCAAACAAGGATGAACATCCGTTGACAACCCCATAGTCGGTGCCGCGAAAGCCTAAGAAACGAAAACTAAAGGCTCGAAAGAATGCTGGACCCTGGCGTTGTTGTAGAGTTGTGCTTCGATCGCGGCTATGACAACATCATTAAGATCACCTGCACCCCCAACACCGGCATCGTTATCATAATAGTTCGCGAGGGAATCATCGTTGCTGTGATCATTGACACAATCCACTCCCCAGTCATCGCCAGAATAATCTATAGGTTCATCTTCAAGCTGCGACCCCGAATCATCAAGGCATGCCGCTCCCTAGCCATCACCAGCTTCAGAACCGCCTTCGGCATTGTCCCCCTCGACTTCTGCAGGCCCGGACTCACCTCCGTCATGATTATTGACAACCCTATCTTCTTCGTCTGCAATCTCCTCTGTAGCACCAGACCGGAGCTCACCTTCTTTGCAACTATCGACAACAGTCACACTTGTGGCTACCTCTGGGGGATTAATCTACAACGACGGATCCAAACTCCCCCACTTCTTGATATGTAACATTTCTGCCTATCTTAAGTTTTTCTCAGGTGCTGACGGGCGAACTCTTGGTGTGAGTTTTATCTTGACTCTCAACTGATCTCTCGCTCGGCCCGGTGGAAGATCGTCAACAAAATCATCAGAAGGTTTAACTCTTGCCATGCCTTTCGTAGGATCACCCTCTTCCACAGACGGAGGAATAGTCTCTGCCGGAGGACGTGAAGATTTGACCTCTTGCTAACACCTCTGTATAGGGACCCTGAAACAATACCATCCGTCAAACGCTCCATCTTCTTTCCTACGAGTGATCGGCACGTTCAAGGAAGTCAGATGGCTAGTACCAGGAACTCCGGCAGCCTCACGCTGCTCACGAAGATAACTAAGACCATCCTCAGGAATGTTAGTCAACCTCGGAGGAGAGAGATAGAGAGGGAAATCGATAGGCTTGGCATCCCGGATGCACTCGTACTGATGCCCCCACCATCTCATCCAACCATAAGAAGTCGCGGGACGTCGACTACCGCCAGGCAACACGAACCTCGCACCAGTTCGTGTCAGTAAAAGTTGGTCCCACATCCACTCCCAATGGATAAGACTCGTGCCATATGCTCGTTCTATCCTTGTCAATCTTGGAAGAGTCGACGGAACACCCTGATCGTAGCCGAACTGTCTGGCGAACCTGCTCGGATAATAGGGCTCGCGCCAGAACTCCATGCCTTCGCAAAATGGGAGAGAAGCAGTCCGGATCGATATCAGGAATTCTCTGTCAGAAGAGTCAACCAAATCCTCATCATCGACAACTTTGAGATCTTCATCAGCAATGGAAGCGGGAAAATGGTAGAAGTCAACTTTATTCTCGCTACAGATCCTTGAAGACACCCATTATGCGTCTTAAGCACCATCTTAGCCTTCATGAATCTTATAAGAGGCGCTTGGTTCGGAAAGAAGTAGGCGTGAGGCTTCATACCATATACCCATGGGAAATAAACGCCCAACCAACCACAGAAATAATGCCACGGGTAATAGGCCGCATCCATTCCATCAGCAGGTTTGTCCGGATTACTGGCAACAAAACCAAACGCCCTATATATGCTGCAGAGTACAGGTGGCGCTATAGCAAGACGTTGACCACTGGCAAGGGCACCCGCCATGACGAAATAAGAAACTCTGATGCCATCAGCACTCTTCGAGCTGGGAAGCGTGACCGCAGACAACCAGTAAGCGAGGAAGCCTGCTAGCTCGCAAGTGGGAGAATACGTTAGGGCAAGGAAATTTACATTGGAACCGTTGTTGTAAGGCCCTTATTCTTTTAACATCAACTTTATATTTCTCGTACTCAATCCTGAAAGAGAGAAAGGAGAGAGAACGTCACATAAGAAGCTACGCAAAATAAAGGAGCATACGTTATGAGAAGCAAGAAAGAAACGTCCTGTGAAGACTTACTCTAATCCGTGGCTGAAGTAGACTGACCAATCTTCATAGTGTATCATTGTAATGCAGTCGAACTGTTGCAATACGTGGAACAACTCCAAACACGCTTTGGAATGATAAGCCTTCCGATCACCTTTGCGTCTGAAGCCAAACAATTCTTCATCTGAGGGGATATATTCGTGATAATACCCACCGCGTATGGGCAGGCCCGCCATCACCTTAAGATCCCAGAGGGTTATACTCATCTCTCCTTGAGGAAGATAGAAAGAATTGGTAATGGAACTCCAGTAATTTAAGAAGCTGTTGAACCTCCAATTTATACATTGCATTGCCCATTACACTACATAGTTTGCATGATTTTCATGGTTTAAAGGCCCACCTAACACGTGTTTCTGTGATTGTAGGGATGAGAGTGGATTTCATCAAATTGGAGACAAAAGAATGTATTTGAAGACATTGCATGAAGTCCTAGGATGGACCAAAGAAAGAAGAAGAAAAAGGGAGAAAAGAGAATGAAGAAAAGAAGAAAAAGTGGAAGAAAAACAAGGCTGACCGGTCGTCCGACCGGTCAGCCACATAAAAGATGTAAATGGAAGGAGACCGACCAGTCTTGACCGGTCAGCCAGGAAGGCTGGACACATTGCAGAAGATATGCCGACCGGTCATGACCGGTCGGCTATAGGCTCTGGACAAAGAGGAAACAAAGCCTGACCGGTCATGACCGGTCGGGCATGCACGCTGGACGCGGATAGATCTGTCCGACCGGTCATGACCGGTCGGATGTACTCGCTGGATGGTTTAAAAAGTTAGTCCGACCGGTCACGACCGGTCGGCCCTGCGTAAGAAGACTCCTTTCTAAATTGGGACTCCGAAAATTGCTGTGCAATGCGAAGGCTTTCGCAGAATCCGACGCAAGGGGGGCTTGTTGCTATAAAAGGCCACCTAGGGGCTCTCCCTAAGGCATCAGAGAAGAGAAGGAACGTGAGTTTGGAGGCTGAAGGCGACTGTGGAGCGTCTGCAACATCTATTTTCGGGTTTTTCTAGTTTTATGCTTTATTTTTGAGTTTTTAGTTGTAGCATGACTATGATCGGCTAAAACCTCTCAGCTAAGGCTGAGAGGTGAAGCTTGTAGCCAGTTCTATGTTAATTTCAGTTTGATTCAAGTATTTTTAATTCAAAGTTAGAATTTTCTTATGTTCAGTCCAAAAGATGGTAGTTTGAGATGTCTTATCTGAATTCATGTGCTCCGGACATGAATTCCTTTTAATTCTCTAAGATTATCACAGGTTGCTTGTTTAGATTCGAATTATAGCAATCCTTGAGCAGGCCATAGTCCATAGGCATGGCTGTTACTCCGCAGGCTATGAATTTGAATTCTACATTGATTGAATGGACTTGAACTTGGAAGTTCAACTTGAATTGGATGAATGTGTGTGAATGCTTTACTTTCCAACTAGATGAGAGATAGGACTTCAACTCTAGTTGTGTTCTATACTTGGATTGACTGAATTGACATAGGATTGCTACAAGTGGATCCTTGAAAGCCTTAGTACATTATATCTCTGATTTTTCATTAAGTTACTGTTTTAATTAAACATCCCATTGAAATTGAATTTATTCTATTAAACTGAGTTGCTGGAGTAATTAGGAAGCTGTTACTCTTTCCCTATGGATCGACCTCGGTCTTACCGAGATTTATTACTACATCGCAGCCTTACACTTGAGGCGAGCGAACAAGTTTTTGGCGCCGCTGCCGGGGAAATTAGATAATAGTTTTCAAATAGTTTCAGTGGCTGTAGAAGTAGAAGTAGATAGGTTTTTCTGATTTTTTAGAACTAACATAGTTTTCTGTTTTGTAGGAATTCTTCTTTCAGTTCAAGCGCATCAGGTGATACCTTTCTAACTTAGTTTTTTTTTCAGAATTTTTAGTTCAGATTTTAGTTTTCTAGAATAGGATTAGTTTCAGTTCCTGGTTGAGTGGTTTATGTCCCGTTGGGAACGTAATCATTCAAATCGTCTTCAATCTGAAGGTGGTTTAGTTGGACCACTGTCAGTCCATAGGCAAGTCCGAAATTATCAAGAGCATCGTGAAAGTTTGGGGAGTATGGATCAAACGCCCTTAAGGAATCCTCCCCCCCCTACTCCAACCACAAACGTAAATCAGGAAGGAGTAGGAGAGAACGAGGTACATAATGTTCCTCCAATGAGATCACTACGGGATTACCTACAACCTGCTCGTACAATTACACCTTCTTGCATAGTTCTACCAGCTAACGGTGGGACCCTTGACATAAAACCGAGAGTAATCCAACTTTTACCTAAATTCCATGGGCTAGACTCTGACCGCCCATACTTACACTTGCAAGAATTCGAAGAAGTGTTGGCCACCTTGCATTACCCCAATGTTTCTGGGGATACAATCAGACTTAAACTTTTTCCCTTCACCTTGAAAGAAAGAGCCAAAGATTGGCTTCACTCTCTTAGACCATATTCGATTGGGTCATGGGTTGAGATGAACCGGGAATTCTTGAAAAAGTTCTTCCCAGCTCATAAAACAAACACTCTTCGAAGGGCCATCATGAATTTCTCAGCTAAAGAGGGTGAATCATTCTTTCAATGTTGGGAAAGATTTAAGGAACTCCTGCTTGCTTGCCCACATCATGGCTATGAGAGTTGGCGAATTATAAATTTTTTCAATGATGTATTAAGTTCTAATATGCGCCAATTTGTGGAAATGATGTGCAATGGCGAGTTTATGAGTAAAAATCCAGATGATGTTTGGAGTTACTTGGACATGTTGGCAGAAAACGCCCAATCTTGGGACACTTCGGATAAACCCAAGAACCCCAAGCCTACTCAAGAGAAAGGAGGGATATATGTCCTTAAAGAGGAAGACGACGTAAATGCAAGGATAGCCAACCTCACAAGGAAGGTTGAGGCCATGGAACTTAGCAAAAATGGAGTTTCCAAGTCCAAGGAAGCTGTTGAAACCACATGTGGGATTTGTCTCACCGACTTACACGCTACGCAAGATTGTCCCACAATTCCTGCATTTAAGGAAGTGCTGCAAGAGACAGCCAATGCCACATATGGTTATCAACGGCCCTTCAATGGACCGGTAGGTAATACGTACAATGAGAGTTGGAAGAACCACCCGAATTTCAGTTGGAAGAATGCCCCAACGGGCAATCCTACCAACTCCCAAAGAGGGCCACCCATGCAAAATATGGCCCCACCTCAATTCTCATTAGAGGATACCTTGAGAGCATTTATGCAAGGGCAAGCGTAGATAAATGAATCAAATCAACAAATGTTCCAAGAGCTGAAAGTCTCGGTTGATGAGATTAAGGGACGCTTGAATGCTAGGGAAGGGACCTTTCCGGCCCAACCTCAGCCCAATCCAAAGCAAGTACATGAAGTAAGCATCCCTAATCCTTCCAACCAAAACATGGAGCAAGCTAAATCCATTACCACCCTTAGAAGTGGTAAACAAATTGACAAAACTATTCCGGTGAAGGCCGATGAGCCTAATGATCCGGTAAGTTCTGAGGATGGAAATGGATCTAACTTAGCCCCACAACAACCGGAACGCATTTACCAGCCCACAGCACCATTCCCATCGAGATTGGTTGCCCCAAAATCTCTCCCAAATTCCCAAGATATTCTAGAGATTTTCAGACAAGTCAAGATCAATATCCCTTTGCTTGATGCCATCAAACAAATTCCCTCTTATGCCAAGTTTCTAAAAGACCTATGCACAACAAAACGCAAATATAATGTGCAGCAAAAGGCCTTCTTAACTGAGCAAGTGAGTGCCATCCTCACTCAAAAGACTCCCCCAAAATTCAAAGATCCCGGTAGTCCCACAGTTTCATGTATCATTGGAGACTACCGGATTGAACGTGCCTTGTTAGACTTGGGGGCGAGTGTGAACTTGATCCCATACTCGGTATATGAGCAATTGGGCCTTGGTGAATTAAAACCCACCAAAACCACATTGCAACTCGCAGATAGATCTATCCGTGTACCGAGGGGGATAGTTGAGGATGTTCTAGTCCAAGTTGACAAATTCTACTACCCGGTAGATTTTATAGTCTTGGACACACAACCGGTTTTGGATGCTAGCACCCAAATACCGGTGATATTAGGCCGCCCATTCCTTGCCACATCAAACGCAATCATCAATTGTCGGAATGGGGTGATGCAAATATCTTTTGGAAACATGACACTAGAGGTAAATGTGTTTCATTTGGGCAAAAGACATAGGGATGTTGATGATGATGAGTTCTTCGATGTGAACATGCTCGAAACTTTTGAAAAAGAAGAACTCCTCCAACTTGAACCACTAGAAAGCTTGGAGACATGCTTAGCACATATCATGGATTCCGAAGATCCCATCAGTAGTGAGATTGTGCAGGCATTAAATATAGAAAGACCGGTAGTTGATACTAGCCGGTGGAGGCCCCATTTTGAAAAATTGCCACCAACCACATCAAGGCCTCTACCGTCTAGCATCAAACCACCGAAGCTTGACCTCAAACCATTGCCATCCGAGCTTAAATACATATATTTGGGTCAAGAGGAAACGTTCCCAGTTGTCATTGCCTCTCACCTAGAGAAAGACCAAGAGCTCAAGTTGATTGAGCTACTCAAAGAACATCGGGAAGCCTTAGGTTGGACAATAGCGGATCTCAAAGGGATAGATCCTTCGGTTTGCACTCACCGTATACACCTTGAAGAAAATGCAAAAACGACTAGACAACCTCAAAGACGGTTAAATCCAAACATGATGGAGGTTATCAAAGCCGAGGTGTTAAAGCTATTGGATGTGGGTATCATCTACCCCATCTCAGATAGCCAATGGGTGAGTCCTACCCAAGTTGTCCCCAAGAAATCCGGAATTACCATCATTGAAAACGCCAACAACGAGCTTATACCGACTAGGGTGACCACCGGTTGGCGTATGTGCATTGATTATAGGAAGCTCAATACGGTCACTAGGAAAGACCACTTCCCTCTCCCATTTATGGATCAAATTTTGGAGAGATTGGCAGGCCATCTCTATTATTGCTTCCTAGATGGCTATTCCGGATACAACCAAATCGAGATAGCTCCGGAAGACCAAGAGAAAACCACATTTACATGCCCGTTTGGTACCTTCGCTTACCAAAGGATGCCATTCGGATTATGTAATGCACCCGCCACATTCCAACGATGCATGTTGAGTATTTTCTCAGACATGGTGGGTGAGTTTCTTGAGGTGTTCATGGATGATTTCTCTGTTTTTGGTAGTACATTTGATGAGTGTCTCGAGCACTTGAAGTTGGTCTTGATAAGGTGTGAGGAAAAACAGCTTGTATTAAACTGGGAAAAATGCCATTTCATGGTACAAAGAGGAATAGTCCTTGGACACATCATCTCGTCCAATGGAATAGAAGTAGACCTGGCGAAAATTGACATAATTTCCAATCTACCACCACCCAAAAGCATACGTGATGTGCGGTCCTTCCTTGGACACGCCGGCTTCTATCGAAGGTTTATAAAGGACTTTAGTCACATCTCAAGGCCTTTATGCAACCTTCTACAAAAGGAGACCCAATTTGAGTGGAGTGCCGAATGTCAATTAGCTTTTTCAAAGCTAAAAGACATGTTGACAACCGCTCCTATTATGCAACCACCAGATTGGTCCATGCCTTTTGAGTTGATGTGCGATGCTAGCGATTTTGCTATTGGGGCGGTGTTAGGCCAAAAGAAAGATAAAAAGCCCCATGTCATCTACTACGCAAGTAGGACCTTGAATCCTGCCCAAGTTAATTATTCAACTACGGAGAAAGAGCTCCTAGCCGTCATCTTTGCCTTGGACAAATTCAGGCCATACTTAATAGGATCCAAAGTTATTGTTTATACGGATCATGCGGCGCTGAAATACCTTCTTTCTAAGAAGGATACTAAGCCCCGTTTGCTAAGATGGATCCTACTCCTTCAAGAATTCGACCTGGAGATTAAAGATAAGAAGGGGGTAGAAAATGTGGTGGCGGATCATCTATCTCGCCTAGTCCTACCAAATTCCATTGATGAGTCACCTATTGAGGACTCATTCCCTGATGAGCAACTCTTTGTTGCTATGCATCCACCATGGTACGCTGATATAGCCAACTATCTTTCCATAGGTGCGATGCCGACTCATTGGACTGCGCAAGACAAACGTAAATTTCTAAGGGAAGTGCGCAGATTTTTCTGGGATGAACCTTTATTGTTTAAATATTGCCCAGACCAAATTATAAGGAGATGCGTCCCCGATGATGAACACAATTCAGTCATCTCCTTTTGTCATGATCAAGCATGTGGGGGTCATTTTTCAGCCAAGAAAACAACTGCAAAAATTCTGCAGTGTGGTTTTTATTGGCCCACATTATTTAAAGATACCCACGAGTTTTGCAAAGCTTGAGATGAGCTTCCTCATCTAGCATATTGCAACATTTCGAGCTTCATATGCACAAAATTTTTTCGAATTTTCTAACATCTCAAAACTCTTTTAGAAAATTTTGTTTCTATATATTTGAGAGGCTATGAGTAGAAGAGGAGGAGAAACGAAGTGTGTGATGTTGTAGTCTTGAATTTCTTCCAACATAATGGTTTTATATGTTAATTCCCCTATTGTTATGATTGATAGAAAATTTGAGCACCTTTACATCAAGCACATTACACGATTTTCATGAGTAACAGGTTTATGTGATTTGTGGATTAGCTAGACTTTGGTTTAGAAGTGTTGAGCAGCCAAGCTGGGGTATTTTGTCCATCCTTGTCCATGGGAAAATAACAGAAGATATGGATTTCTAAAAATCCTATCTAATTTAAAAGAGAAAGGAAAGAAAGGATGAAATCGGGAAGGAAAGAAAAATGGTGGAAAATTCCGAAAAGGGCTACCTATTACCAACCGGGGGATGGTCGAACCGTAACCAAAGCCGGAAATGGGACGTAGTGTGAAAGCCGTTGGAAGGACGGTAAGGCAAATTCCTGTCATAGGCTTGCTGTTGCTCTGTACACCTTAAAATCCTTGGTCTACTTAATATATGAAGAAGATGATTCCAGGAACTCATGAGATGATCTTTCACTATGCACATTAGGTGGAATTTGTTCGAATTTTTCCATTTATCAATCAATCAGCGAGAATTACATGTAGACACTCCTTATGTCTTGAGAGTCCAAGGTTCAGCTTCTAGCACCTAATTTTGCCAAATTTTTCACTTATACATCTTGGGATGGATAGAATCATGGGTTCTAAAGGGGAGTTGGATTTGGAGGGTTGAAATTATTTTCACGCATGTTTTGCTCGGGACTAGCAAAAAGCTGGTTGGGGGGTGTGTTGAACCTCCAATTTATACATTGCATTGCCCATTACACTACATAGTTTGCATGATTTTCATGGTTTAAAGGCCCACCTAACACGTGTTTCTGTGATTGTAGGGATGAGAGTGGATTTCATCAAATTGGAGCCAAAAGAATGTATTTGAAGACATTGCATGAAGTCCTAGGATGGACCAAAGAAAGAAGAAGAAAAAGGGAGAAAAGAGAATGAAGAAAAGAAGAAAAAGTGGAAGAAAAACAAGGCTGACCGGTCGTCCGACCGGTCAGCCACATAAAAGATGTAAATGGAAGGAGACCGACCGGTCTTGACCGGTCCGCCAGGAAGGCTGGACACATTGCAGAAGATATGCCGACCGGTCATGACCGGTCGGCTATAGGCTCTGGACAAAGAGGAAACAAAGCCCGACCGGTCATGACCGGTCGGGCATGCACGCTGGACGCGGATAGATCTGTCCGACCGGTCATGACCGGTCGGATGTACTCGCTGGATGGTTTAAAAAGTTAGTCCGACCGGTCACGACCGGTCGGCCCTGCGTAAGAAGACTCCTTTCTAAATTGGGACTCCGAAAATTGCTGCGCAATGCGAAGGCTTTCGCAGAATCCGACGCAAGGGGGGCTTGTTGCTATAAAAGGCCACCTAGGGGCTCTCCCTAAGGCATCAGAGAAGAGAAGGAATGTGAGTTTGGAGGCTGAAGGCGACTGTGGAGCGTCTGCAACATCTATTTTCGGGTTTTTCTAGTTTTATGCTTTATTTTTGAGTTTTTAGTTGTAGCATGACTATGCTCGGCTAAAACCTCTCAGCTAAGGCTGAGAGGTGAAGCTTGTAGCCCGTTCTATGTTAATTTCAGTTTGATTCAAGTATTTTTAATTCAAAGTTAGAATTTTCTTATGTTCAGTCCAAAAGATGGTAGTTTGAGATGTCTTATCTGAGTTCATGTGCTCCGGACATGAATTCCTTTTAATTCTCTGAGATTATCACAGGTTGCTTGTTTAGATTCGAATTATAGTAATCCTTGAGCAGGCCATAGTCCATAGGCATGGCTGTTACTCCGCAGGCTATGAATTTGAATTCTACATTGATTGAATGGACTTGAACTTGGAAGTTCAACTTGAATTGGATGAATGTGTGTGACTGCTTTACTTTCCAACTAGATGAGAGATAGGACTTCAACTCTAGTTGTGTTCTATACTTGGATTGACTGAATTGACATAGGATTGCTACAAGTGGATCCTTGAAAGCCTTAGTACATTATATCTCTGATTTTTCATTAAGTTACTGTTTTAATTAAACATCCCATTGAAATTGAATTTATTCTATTAAACTGAGTTGCTGGAGTAATTAGGAAGCTGTTACTCTTTCCCTGTGGATCGACCTCGGTCTTACCGAGATTTATTACTACATCGCAGCCTTACACTTGAGGCGAGCGAACAGAAGCCCCTGAGAATCGTTGGATCTCGCGGAAAGAAGCCGACAGTCGCCTCGATGGCACGATAGAGCCCAACCTCCTTCATCACAGCCTCGTGCCGGATCAAAATCTCCTTCGCCCATGGTATGTAGCTGTCATGACGACTCAGATGTCCTCATGTACGGAAGCTAGAAGTCTCCCACATTGCGGACATGCTCATAGAAAGGAACCTTTAACGCACCGTCTCAAAGAAATGAGTCGGCTTAGGTGCATGGGGAAAGTCATCTCCTTAACCTCACCAACCTTTCATTGCTTCCCGTTGCTTCCCAGAGTGGCAGTGAGTAATCTCTCAGGAACTGAAGACCATCTCTTCACTCCATAGAATTGGCTACGTCTACGAACATCAGATGGCTCGATGCTCGGAAAAGGTTTACACCTCATAAAGACCTCTGGTGCAAGATGACTTCGCCATCGTAGGGATTTGTGATACAGATGCCACGCTCAGTGACGATCTTGTTGCTCTCCCATCCAATCATCATTCGTTCACATTTCAAGTCGAGGAGCTGTGTCAATCGCTCCGCTCGACTGAGCGCTTTGATCGGTTGTTTTTCGTGTCCTCCTTTCTTCTTACCTTTCGGACCTGTCAGATTTTCTTCTGCATTTTGGACAGGTATATCTTGAGGACCTGCCTCGATGGCACTCGCCACACCAATAAGTTGGGCATACCAATAGACCCACTCTTGTTCTGTTTCCTGTTTTGGAGCTTCGGGCGCTATTTTGTTGACAAAGATGCGCACCAGCACTTCATGAGGAAGCTGCTCAATACGCCCCGAGAAATCCTTTATCTCGGGTTCGACCGTAGGAAAGAAGCGAGAGTTACGCCTTGGAGGAGGAGGGTTGGAAGGACCTTCGGCTGTTCTTTTCCGACCGCACTTCATCGGCGTCGGACCAGAAGCATGCGACCCAGAGGTTTCACCAGAAGATCCCATTGTCGCTACTATAATTCACTGCAATGCGTAAACAAAACAACTCGATGTGCACGGGCAAATAGCCTAACGAAATCGTATCACAAACACAAGCACAGCACGTAGAGCACAAGCAACAAAGCATGAAATCAACAAAATCTAGAGCATAACATATCAGTCATCATACGCATTTCACAACAAAACAATTACCATCATACATGCACGCATACATGTGATTGATGCACACATAAAATCACAGATTGACCCCGCAATACATTCATGCATTTAGCCTAAAAGTGGCCTTAACAAGTCCAGGCGTTTAGATACTGGACAGAGTCAGGAAACGGTTTCAGCATCATATATATGCAACTGTTCGCACACAGCAACTTCACAAGCAATCGGAACGCTATGAGTGCACTCTGGTAGACATACCCTAAACCTACCTAAAAATAGATAGTTGTAAGCTGTGACAGGCCAAAGTAGGTAGCTAATTACAGGCCTAAGGCACTAAGTTCCCATCGTGCTTGAATTTTAGGTGATCTAGCCTCAAACAGCAATGAATTTGACTGAGAAACGGAGCCGAAAATGCCATTTCTTCACCGAGTGCAAAGCAGGGGCTAAAAATGGAAATTTTGGCTAAGTGTTGGGCTCACATGCGCCCAAGGTGGAGCCCCAGGTGCATGTGGCCCCTCACATGCGCCCAATTCATAACATTCATAAGTGCAAGTTCATCATTCAATGCACCAGGCGCATGTGCAAGCTGACATGCGCCCGGCTTAGAGAAAGGAAGGAAATAAGTCTAAAATTCAATGCACCAGGCGCATGTACGTCACCACATGCGCCCAGCTCCAGATTTGAAAAAAAAAGTTTAGTCCTAGGCAATGCCCGGGCGCATGCCCAGAGCAACATGCGCTTGGGACATGCGCTCACTTCTTCAGGGGCGTTTAACATGCGCCTGGAGGGAAGTTCCTTCGTCGGAAAAGTGATGGTAGGCCACA
Organism: Liriodendron chinense; assembly: GCA_003013855.2. NCBI lineage: Eukaryota > Viridiplantae > Streptophyta > Magnoliopsida > Magnoliales > Magnoliaceae > Liriodendron > Liriodendron chinense. The sequence continues at coordinate 527,305 of ML058477.1, forward strand.
TGCGCCCACAAGGGGACCACATGCGCCTGTACCTTGAGGATGAGTTCTCTCACCTTGGGAAAATTAGATTTTCTGACTCGAAAAAATGTTGGAATAACTCAGTGAGTCGACTATTTATACTTGAGCCTAATGGACCGGTGCACTGCACTAACATGACCTAAGCATCCAGCGCAGCAAACCGGGCGGGCACTTGTTGGGGCTCAAATTTGCACCCATTGTAAAACAACATCCCGTGGTCCATTGACAATGATTTGAATTAGTTTTGAGACTGAAAAAACCCAGAAAATGCCAGTGCGACCCTAATCACTTGGTAGCGACCAAAATCCATAAACAGAATTTCAGAGCATAAGTGGACATGCGGATAATTGCCAAATGGTTTGGAACGTCCTAAAACCCTTACCTTGCAAGTTTCAAAGTCATACAGTGTGTATATTTACCTGCGCACCTCGAAACGCGTTTCATCCCTGCTTGAAGCTGACCAAAAAGGGTCTGTAAGCCTACAGTTACCATTTTAGAGCAGAACGGGACATCTGCACCATAGCCAAATGATCCTGGAGAGCCTCAAAACCCTTAAATAGCAAGTTCGAAGTCATTACGGTGCATATTTCTCTGTGCGCTCTCCCTAGAACAACGTTCTGATACGACAAGCCGACCCGAGGCTCCAAATTAGAAACGAAGTACCAAAATTGGCAACATCTGGACTTCCACACCCCATCCCGCTCATTCAGGAGGTCGATTCTAGCCTAGAAGTGGCTTGATGACAGTGAGTGCATGTCTAGAAAAGGTAATTGTCCTTTGGAGGTCTCCTATCAGAGCAGAAATCCTGAAATTTTCTAAGTGCTGGAATTCTGAAATTCGGCTAAGTAGTGGGAAAAGCATCGGCAAAGACATGCGCCTGGCTTTCCACCACATGCGCCCACACCCTATGTATGAAAGGAACCAATTCGAATACTTTTTCGAAATGCGCCGGAAAATGCTCCGGAAAAGGACATGCGCTCGAATCCTGTACATGAACCCCGCTTTTTCTGGCCACATGCGCCCGTTTTACCAGCACATGAGCCGGGAAATACCCGCCGGGCTAGACCGGAACCCGATTACCTCACTATAAATAGTAGAGTCACTTCATTCATCAGCACAAAATCATCTCCTTCCGACCTCAGAACGACGCAAGAGGTACATGCGCCAGCTCCATTACCCCTCGCCGGATGCCTTAGTCGGAGTGGATTCCCTCGCCGGAATGTCTCGCCGGAAAGGGATTTCCTTGTCGGAATCCCAAGTTCAGGGAGAAATCCTGAAATTTTTTTAAGTATTGGGCACATGCGCCGACTTTTCCCCCACATGCGCCGGCTTTCCCAGCACATGCACTGGCTTTTCTTGCCTGAAATCCTGAAATTCCACCAAGTCCCAAAGGGACATGCGCCCACTATTTGAGGTCAGGCGCATCTGCAAAGAGACATGCATCGGGATTGCTGCCCATTCCTCCATTTTTCATGAGAAAAGGGCACATGCACCCGGGAGATGGGCGCATGCGCCTGTACCAGCCCCTCATGCGCCTGTACCATCCCCTCCATGCGTCTGGACGCTGGTTGGAGGGGTGGGTCTTCCGTCGTGTGGCCCTCTTTCATTCGGGATCGAATTTTGATGAAACTGCTTCTCCCTGGATGCATCTCAATGAGATCTATCCATCCCCCAGATCATATTCTCCAAAGGTCAATGATAAATGACCCAAATCAGTGTTTTGATCGAAAACAACCAACACTTAGCCAATTTGGCAGTGCTGGAAATCCCTCCGAAAGAGCCGAAAATGGCCGAAACCGAAAAGAATCGGGCGGAATTGGAACGAGCCCGAGAGGGAAGCTTTTCTTCCACATGGCATGATACACCATAATCATGCACCGCAACAAGGTTATCCAATCTCAGGACCCTCAAATACCCTAATCAAGCGGTCGGCAGGCCCGCTACTTAGTCATTTTCAGCCCTGGGAAGTGCCTTGTTGGCTCCGAAATCGACTAGTGCTCAGCAAATCGAAATGTGATCGCACCGTGATCCTCGTGGACATAATCCACCCCTGTTCAAAGATGGTCATCGATGATCAGACTGCAAACAGGTCCACAACTTAGTCATTTTCAGCCCTGGGAAGTGCCCTGTCGGCTCGAAAATCGACTTATGCCAAGCGAATGGAAACGCGATCGCACCGCGATCCTCGTGGACATAATCCACCCCTGTTCAAGACTATTATTGATAATATTCGCTGAATACCCTTATTAGACCACAAACAGGTCCACTACTTAGTCATTTTCAGCCTTGGAAAATGCCCTCTTGGCACAAAAATCGACTGATGGCAAATGAAATCAATCGCAATCTCAAAGACACTGAGGTAAAGCTAAAGAACTCAGGCTATCCAACAGCTGAGTTAAACATTTATGGGGCACCGATCCCCATCATTCATCAGATTGGCATGAACGAGCACCCATCGGACCAGATACTTGGCCATTTGCGAGCATCGAAAACAGCCGATCCAGTCTATTGAATTTGAATCTTCAAAAGATCTTGGCTCGATATAGCCTATTTGATCTCAAATAGATCATGGGAAAATGCTCAGAAGAAAGAGTGTTCTTAAAGACGAGTCGCCCGACTCCAGAAGAAACACATTTACTTTATTGTACAAAGCTCCATTCATCTCGGATAAGGGTCCGAGGCTAAACCTAAGGTGTTATGGTTACCACGAGAAACCACAAATAAAAAAGTTTTAACTAAGCTTGAAACATCCTGCTATGGATTACCACTATAAAAAGACAGTCGATGCCCTACCCATCGACAACGGGTCCGTCGGTTGAGCTGATGAGGCAGTTGAGGATTACTTTCCTAAGGTCACCTCTTCACAGTAACAGGCGCGGGCTTTAGGTTATTCCAACCAACATTTCGATGTTCGTGTATGTTAGTACACTTTATTTTGTCAATTGCTGTGTTGGTTGGTCGCGTCTTATCGTGTGAGCCCCGGTCGAAGATTTGAAGCTCAAGACTTGAAGATTATGCTTCTTCCATTGCTCAAGCTCAGGCTGAAACAAGATCTCAGGTAAGTTGCATTTAGATCAACCTTAGGAAACACAAAACATCAAAGAATGGTGTAATGACTGACCTAACTTGTCACATTCCTTCTCGACCCTAGCTCAAGTTGATCAGGCTTGTATGACCATGGTAGGTGCTAATCATGATTGAAAACATGTCCAAACATTGGACTCCATGCACCAAATCACTTCATACTTCATCACTGAAGTGATCCGCTGCTGTGTTGAAAGACTTAGTCCAGCGAGCTTGCTGTGACAACATCATTTAGACAGCTGACCGGTCTTGACTGGTCTGCCAGAACTACAAGATATCTCCGGCAACTTTGCTGTAATGATAACATCTAGACAGCCGGCCGGTCTTGACCGGTCGGCCAGAAGATTTAAAATAGTCCAGCAGCTATGCTGCATTATCCCAGAAAGGCAGCCGACCGGTCTTGACCGGTCGGCCTGCATATTACAAGCAGTCCAGCAAGCGCATCCGACCGTTCTTGACCGGTCGAGCAGACCCAAATGATGTGCTTTCTTTTGAATTACGATCGGTCTGTCTGACCGGTTGAGACCTCTCTCTGACAAGTCGGACGTGACCGTTTTTTATCCGTTTGGGCCATCATTTGGGGCTCTATATAGCCATATCTTGTGGTCTTTCTTAGCATGCATTCAACACCCATCAAGAGCTAAGAGAGAGAGTCTTTACTCACATCCTCCTACCCTCCTTGCTCTTAACTCCCTTGAGTTCATCATTCAAACCTAGCCATTAATGGTTGTCATTGAGTATTCAAAGCTCGGTTTGAAGTATGAACTCAAGATCTACATTCATGGATGACCTACCTTCGAAATATCTTTATGAGGTCGTTTATAGCCATTGAATGCTGAAGTTTGGTAGTTCCCTCATAACCATTGCATTGAATAGGTAAGAGGAACTTGACCATCTCTCTCCCAACTACCCGGCATAATCATAATCACATCATTTGCATCGGTAGCTGATCTTGGGAGCACAAAGAGAAGCTGAAGCACGTGGAACTGAAGCTACTCATCAAAGGCATTGAATCGGGGCTCAATCATCTAGGTATTTCTAGTATTTGAGAGTCCATTTATTGAATCACTATTCTCTGGATTGGGAAACTCCGACGAGAGTGTACGTGACCGTCCTTGGATTAGGATTGGTGAGAGTTTGAGATCCAAACTCGTCAAGTCCCTGGATTGGGCCATCGGTGGATGGTAAACGTGGTCCTATATCAAAGGATGTTAAGGTTGATGGTTAACCTGATTTAAAACCATGACTATAGTGAAATCCGATGGTCTCATAGGTTGAGATCATGAACCGGGAGTGGAGTAGGGAAACCGAACCACTATAAATCGTTGTGCATTGTGAGATTGAATGATTACTATGTGTTGAATGGTTTAGTTAATCATGAATGCTAACTGTTTGATGAAATGCCTATGATAGTCTTTACTTACAAATTCATCATATAATTGCCTTGAATGTTATTGTGATAATCTTGGTTGATAAGATTGACGTGATTAGTTTTAAATTGTAATTGGAAATTCAAAAAGTCATATTCACCCCCCTCTAGGACATTATGCATATCTCCAAGTATCTCTACAAGCGGTAAAGCCGCAATTTCAATTGGTATCAGAGCGGGTTCCTCCGCTCAGGTTTAAAAACCCAGAGTAAGATTCTAAGAGAACTTGAAAATATGTCTAGAGAGGACTCTACATCCATTACTAAGCCTCCCTTCTTTGATGGGTCAAGCTATCCATATTAGAAAGGACGAATGCGCATCTTTTTAGAATCTATTGATTCGGACATTAGGGACATGGTTGATATTGGATATAAACCCCCAATGGATATTATATATAAGGAAGGTGAACCGGATGTCCTCACGCCAAGAGATAAGGCCATGTGGACCGATTATGATAAAGCTCAACGTGTTCATATTGCCAAAGACCTGAATGCCATTTTTTGTTCAGTGTCTAAAGATGAATTTGGTCGGATTCAAAATTGCACAAACAGTAAGCAGGCATGGGATATTCTTGAAGTTACTCATGAAGGAACAAGCGTTGTCAAACGCTCAAAACTTTAGCGCCTCACTACACAATTTGAAAACATAACTATGGAGGAGCATGAAACATTTACAGACTTCTATACCAAACTAAACAAGATCACAAATGAAATGTGGGGCTTGGGGGAACCTATTCCGGAGAATAGACTGTGTAGGAAAATTCTGAGATCCCTACCGGAACGGTTCTCTACCAAAGTTATTACCTTAGAAGAATGTCGGGACCTAGATACCATGAAAGTTGAAGAATTACTAGGGTCCCTTCAAACCCATGAGCTACATTTCAAAACTCCCTCCAAATCCAAAAGTACAGCCCTGAAATCTTCTCACAAGAAACAAGATTCTGAATGTGGAAGTGAGGAAGATCCTGACATAGAAGAAATGGCACTTATGGCGAAGAAATTTTAAAAATTCTTCAAAACTAGGGAAAATACTTCTAGAAGGAAACCCTACCAGAAGGGTAAACCTTTTGACTCTAAGAACAACAAAGGAAAAATTTTTAAGTCAAAAGATCCTCAATGCTACAAGTGTAGAGGATTTGGTCACATTGCATCCGAGTGCACCGATAAAAAGGCTAAGAAAAAAGCAATGGCGGCTACATGGGATGATACAGAAGAATCTGAATCAGAATCATACATATACCAAAGTGATGAGGAACAAGGTTCAATCAAAATTTTAATGGCCTCCATCACTGATATTGTGCCTCAAATTGAAACCATTGCAAAGATCACCGGAGACATTGATGATCATCAATCCTCGAACTGAAAATGATTCCTTGAGTGATGATGAGGATGAGGATGAAGGCCTTCACGAGGTATATAACCAACTATACATTGAAAATATGAATACCATTAAAAAGTTGGCCAAATGAAGGTTGAAAATGATAAATTGACAAAAAATCTTGACGGATTGAAAATTGAGAATCAAAAGATGGGTCAAGATCTAGAAGAACTGAAAAGAAAGAATGATGAGCTTGAACAAGAAAAGAAAAAGTTAAGTGGTGAATTTCTAGACAAGCATGCTAGACTCGAGAAAGAACTCAAAGAGGCGAACACTGAAATTGATCGTCTTAAGTATCAAGTCGTTGACTCTAGAAGACGTTTTGCCCAAGGAGAAGAAAACCTTGAAAAACTCCTAGGTGTTGTAAGATCACCAATGGACAGAAGAGGTTTGGGCTATGACAGTCACACTTCAAAAACTACTTCAGTCCATCCGATTGTAAGAAAAGATCACGGTGCATCGAAGAGTAAAACTAAAGCATCTCCTGTCTGCCATGCTTGTGGTGACATTGGCCACCTAAAGTTTGAATGCATGGTGTTCAAAAATCCGGTCAGAAACTTGAAAGGTAAATTTGTACCGACCGGGAAAAATGTGCAAGCTAATTAGAATCCTCCTATGCATACTTCACCAAAAAGAGGAAACATTCGAAAGAATTATCCTACACTTCCTAGGAAGGACAAGAGGATGGATGAACTATTGGATCAAGTTAAAATGCTGAATTTGAAAACTGCTCTTCTCTTACGTGAAAAAGGAAAATATGATTCTCCCAAGAAAACTAGAGAATCTCACCATAAGAATACACCTTATAAAAGGACAACAACTAAATGGGTAGTTAAGAACAAGTGTTTGGTCATTCATACTGCTCTAAAAGCTGGGAATATCCCTAGATGGTATTTGGATAGTGGTTGCTCTAGACACATGACAGTTGATAGATCTCAATTTTGTGCATATGACGAATTTGATGGTGGGTCTATCACATTTGGTGATGGGAGCATGGCTAAAATCATTGGTAAAGGAACCATCACGGGGCCAGGTTTGCCCGAAATCGAAAATGTGCTTTATGTTGATGGTCTTAAACATAACCTTTTGAGTATCTCACAAATTTGTGACGAAGAGCACTTAGTAAGCTTCTCCAAAGATATGTGCAAGATCCTGAACTCCACAGGAAAATTAGTCATGAAAGGTCTACGCACAGGAGACAACTGCTATGTCATTGAAAATCACAACAATCCAAGCTCCTCCACCATGTGTCACATAGCCATTCAAGATGAAATAGAACTATGGCACCATCGACTCGGTCATGTTCATTATAGAAATCGATTTAAACTTAGTCAGAAAAATTTGGTGAGAGGTCTACCAAGATGGGTAAAAAACCTAATGCTGTGTGCATCGCTTGCCAAAAAGGTAAATAAATCAAGGTTGCACACAAGAGAACCTCTATCCTGGTCACATCAAAACCATTTGAACTGCTACATATGGACCTAGTTGGTCCTACCAAGGTACTTAGCCAAGGTGGAAAACGATACTTCTTTGTAGTCGTTGATGATTACTCTAGATTCACATGGGTCACCTTCCTAAGAGAAAAATCTGACACTTTTGAAGAATTTCAAAAACTAGTGAAGCGACTTCACAATGAGAAATGATACATGGTAACAAGAATCAGGAGTGATCACGGTGGTGAATTTGAAGATCATTGTTTGAAGGCATTATGCGATGAATTGGGTATTCGCCATGAGTTCTCAGCACCCAAAACACCTCAACAAAATGGGGTTGCTGAAAGGAAAAATCGAGTATTGTTGGATATGGCCACAACTATGATTAATAATAAGAATCTTGCGCAAAATCTGTGGGCCAAAGCAGTAAACACTGCCTGCTATATTATAAATCGAGTTTATTTAAGGGCAGGTCTAAACAAAACTGCTTATGAACTGTGGTGTGGAAAGACACTAAATGTGAAATACTTTAAGGTCTTTGGTAGTACATGTTATATTCTGAGAGACCGTGAAAGTTTGGTAAAGTTTGACTCCAAGAGTGATGAGGGTATCTTCTTAGGGTACTCATTAAATAGTAGAGCCTTTCGTGTCTACAACCTTCGAACCTCATCAGTTCAAGAGTCAATCAATGTGACTGTAGATGATAGCTTGGATAAATCAGTGTCTCGAGGTGATGAAGAAGAAGATGAGGGTATATGCGAGATTGGCAAATCTGATAAACAACCCTCATCTCCAAATGCCCCCATTGCTCCTGGTGATGTACAAATTGTCAAGGATCACCCCCTCAATCAAATCATTGGGGATCCTAGCGTTGGTGTCAAAACCAGGAGGCAGTTAGAGGCAGTCAATAGTCACCTGTGTTTCACTTCTAAAATAGAACAAAAAAATGCTGATGAAGCTCTAAACGATGAATTCTGGATCCTTGCAATGCAGGAAGAGCTTCAACAATTCATTAGAAATGAGTTTTGGTATCTGGTCAACAGGCCTGAAAGGAAAAATGTTATTGGAACCAAATGGAGTTTCAATAATAAATCCGATGAATCTGGGAATGTAATACGAAATAAGGCTTGGTTAGTTGCTCAGGGATATTCACAAATTGAAGGGATTGATTTTGATGAAACATTTGCCCCTATAGCTAGACTTGAGTCTATTAGAATTCTTATGGCTATTGCTTTAAAATTCAAACTATTTCAAATGGATGTAAAAAACTCCTTCTTGAATGGTATTCTTGATGAGGAAGTGTATGTTGAACAACCAAAAGGATTCATTGATCCTAAATATCCTCACAAAGTGTACCGATTGAAAAAGGCTCTTTAGGGACTCAAGCAAGCTCCCCGTGCATGGTATGAACACCTAACTCACTTTCTTATAGACCATGATTTTGCTAGAGGGAGCGTTGACAAAACTCTCTTTATAAGAGAAGCCGAGAATTCTGTGTTGATTGCCCAGATTTATGTGGATGACATTGTTTTTGGATCCACATGTGAGAAAATGTCCATCTCCTTTGCTACACTAATGACATCAGAATTTGAAATGAGTATGGTAGGAGAACTTAACATGTTTCTAGGGTTAAAAGTAAAACAACTTGCATCAGGTATATTCATTACCCAAGCCAAATATGCTAAAGATCTTGTTAAGAAATTTGGCTTAGACTCTGGTCGATCTTACACTACACCTATGAGCACCACTGTTAAACTATCGAAAGACCTTGTAGGGAAAAGTGTAGATCAACATCTTTATAGAAACATGATTGGTAGTCTTCTTTACCTCACTGCTAGTAGACCAGATATTGCATTTAGTGCAGGTGCATGTACTTGGTTTCAGGCTGATCCCAAAGAATCTCACCTCACTGCTATTAAGCGAATCATCCGGTTTGTAGGATGCACTACCGAATATGGTCTTTGGTACCCATTTGATTCATCTACAGATATTGCAGGGTATTCAGATGCCGACTGGGCTAGTAACATGGATGATCGTAAATCAACCAGCGGTGGGTGCTTTTATGTTAGAAATTGCCTTGTGGCGTGGCATAGTAAGAAACAAAACTCCATTTTTTTATCCACAGCCGAAGCAGAGTATATTGCTGCCGGAAGTTGTTGTGCACAATTACTATGGATGAAATAAACCTTGACTGACTATGGGATTAACCAAGGCACAATGACTCTATTTTGCGACAATACTAGTGCCATAAATATTTTGAAAAATCCAGTACAACACTCACGCACTAAGCACATCGATATTAGGCACCACTTTATTCGAGAATTGGTTGAAGATCACATAATATCTCTCGAACATGTGCCTACCGAGAATCAGCTAGCCGACATCTTAACGAAACCCTTGGACTCAGTTCGCTTTGCGAACCACCAAAAGTCCATTGGTGTTGGGTGTGTCTAGTTTATCTAACAAGTGTATGTTTTGTAGGTAATATCTTAGGATTAAGCATCTCTATCTGATCTTTATAGGTATATCTGAGGACCTTTGCCTCTATTTTAATTACTCTCTAAGAATATCCGGGAACATAGTCCCAATTTTTTGTCTTCTATCGATAAATCTGGACCTTTAAGGGTCCCTCATTTTGTGTGGGGTTGTACCTTGGTACACCATGACTATGGGTGTTGTATCCTTAGTAAGGGTACTTGGTTTTACAAGCTAATGGTCTGTCCAAAGGACAGACCTTCTATCCAGTCAATCCAATGCAGAATCCTTCTGCTGCTGCAAACAGTGCCGAACGACCAATCAAGACCGGTCGGCCTACCTCGTGACCTGTTTGGACTCATGGTTTTCAAGTCATCCGACCAGTCAAGACCGGTCGGGCTGCCATCAGACAAGGCTGGACGCACATTTCACTCCACACGACCGGTCAAGACCAGTCGTGCAAACCTAGACCGGTCAGCCCGTGCGACCGTCCGTCCGTGGGGGGAGGGGGGGTCTTTATAAGCATATGGAGCTCATTTGAGCCCCCCATTTCACAGTTTCTCTCCTCTATTTGCTGCTCCAGCTCCTCCTCTTGCATTCCAAGGTGATTCCAAGGTGATTGTTGGCTAGATTAGAGTTTCTAACCTCCTCTACATTGCTCCTCTCCATTCTCATTCCATAGGTAAGGGATTCACTCCCATCATTCTTTGTTAAATCCTTTCCTTTCATAGCTAGGAGTGATTTAGGGTGCTTTGTTGTGTCTTCAATGTCTTTCCAAGAGAGTGAAGATGAGCTCCCCTTGAGGCGAAGTGGTCGGTCCAAGGCAAAAGTTAAACCTCCTCATCGCCCTTTAAAATCAAAGAAAACCATTTCAAAAGGGCAAGGGGCTACCTCATCTTCCGTTCCTCCTCTTCAATCTCAATCCTTAGGTAAAAATGTCTCATCCCATTCCACCCATTGGGATGACTTCAAGGACAAAGAGGTGGTGTGTGAAAAGTCCAGAAATTTGGATGACTTGGCCAACTATAATGTCCGTTCCATGTTGAACGCCATAAATTGGGGTCCCGTACTCCACATGGAGGGCCCTATCCAGTTTGACGTAGTTTGGAGGTTCTATGCCTCCTGTGTTCATGTCACCGCCTCTCCCCCCCTCTTTTAAAGTGGAGGTTGGTGAACGGCTGTGCGTCTTTCCTTTGAACTCCATCTCTCAATTCGTTGGAGTTCCCATTGTAGAGGAGTCTCCTTTTGATTTTGCCTCACTGGGTCCCAAACCTAACGACGTTATTGCCAAATTCCTATGTGGTGATGGGACACCCAAATGGGTCGGAGGTGCACTTCAGGCGTCCTCCATGTTATGGGATTTCTGCATTCTTCACAACCTATTCTTCCATAATGTATATCCCAAGAAGAGCAATAAGGCGGATGTCATTGAAACCATGTTTCGTCTGCTCTATCGCGTTGGTCAGGGTCATCCGCTTTGCCTACCATCCCGGATCATGTCCATCATTCACCAGGTTATCTTGCGAGGCGATGGAAACTCCTCCAGTCTCCCTTTTGGGCATCTCATATGCAAGTTAGCTGATGCGATTGACATTGTCGGTTCTGATAAAGTTCACAAGCCTATCATTATAAATCGCACCATCATTGCTCATATGGAGCTTACAAAAGAAGCCATCCAGAGTCGTCTTTTGCAGGATCCAGCAGAGCCGTCCCAGCCTGAGGCTCCACCTGCCTCCACTGGCCCCTCTTAGACTTCACCTTCAGCTCCTTCCTCTGATCCTTCCCTCGATCCTCGGTCTACTCCGAGTCGATTCAGTTCGCCTCCTAAACCTTTCTCTCAACGTCGATCCCCTTCCGTGGATCCTCCGTCATATATTGCTGAGCTTCGCCAGCTTCAGGAGCGTCTATTTCAGTGCCTCGATGAGATCGAGCAGAGTGAGCAACAGCTTTTGCAGGGACAGGCCACCATTCTTGTATAGCAGGAGGCCCTTGTGACTCGCCTCGCACAGTTGGAGCGGCGGATAGAGATGTGGGAGGGCGCGGTGCGTGGGGACGTTCCACCCCCCGATTTGGGAGATGGAACAGATTACTAGTCTCATGTCTTGGTCACAGTTTCCTTTTTGTATGACCACTGACATTGTCTGGATTTCATGTATTATCTTTCTATGGGTTTGTCTGTATATTTTGCACGGATTGATGCATATCTACATTGGGCTGCTTGCCCATTTTGGTATATGTATGGATGCTATTTCTGTTCTCTATAGTTATATCTTTTTTTTATATGAGCTTTTGATCCTTTATTGAATATTTGTGGGAGGTTGGATGTTTGGGCATATTCGCCCTAATTAGCTCATGCTTTGTGTTCTTTATGTGTCTGGATATACATCTGGAGGGGTGGTTGGTTGATTGGGCTATAAGCCCTCTATGCTTTCATGATTACTTGTATATCTAGCATGATTAGTTCTTTAAATCTCCTCAGGGCTTCCATTCCTTTATCTCTTCCCTGTTTTATGTGATTGACATATATTCAGCGCTAGCATTGCAGCTTTCTTAGGCATATCTTTTTGCTGGCTAACCCTTGTCAATTACTAACAAAAAGGTGGAGAATCATCCCACCTAGAAGGTCCGATTATATTTTTTTGCAGGACTTTGTAGGTGCTAGCATTGAGGGGGACATTTGGAAGAAAATCGAGTCTGTACATGTCCTTTTGTAAAGATCATTTTGTATATCTGTATAGACATGTAATTGGGTGTTGTTTCTTTCTGTTTAAGGCTCAATCATGATAAGGAAGTCATGATTTGTCAAGGTTAGATGTTTTGTCACGCAATTGACAAAGGGGGAGATTGTTAGTACACTTTATTTTGTCAATTGCCGTGTTAGTTGGTCGCGTCTTGTCGTGTGAGCCCCGGTCGAAGATTTGAAGCTCAAGACTTGAAGATTATGCTTCTTCCATTGCTCAAGCTCAAGCTGAAACAAGATCTCAGGTAAGTTGCATTTAGATCGACCTTAGGAAACCCAAAACATCAAAGAATGGCGTAATGACTGACCTAACTTGTCCCATTCCTTCTCGACCCTAGCTCAAGTTGATCAGGCTTGTATGACCATGACAGGTGCTAATTATGATTGAAAATATGTCCAAACATTGGACTCCATGCACGAAATCACTTAGTCAAACGAGCTTGCTGTGACAAGATCATCTAGACAGCCGATCGGTCTTGACCAGTCGGCCAGAACTACAAGATATGTCCAGCAACTTTGCTGTAATGATAACATCTAGACAGCCGACCGGTCTTGACTGCTCGGCCAGGCTCTTCAACACAAACAGCAACCTTGCTATGATACATTCAGCTGGACAGCCGACCGGTCAGCCAGTATTGCAATCATCTGTCTAGCAGCCTTGCTGGGAGTGAAGATCTGGACAGTCGACCGGTCTTAACCGGTCGGCCAGAAAATCTAAAACAGTCCAGCAGCTATGTTGCATTATCCTAGAAAGGCAGCTGAACGGTCGGCCTGCATATTACAAGCAGTCCAACAAGCGCAGCCGACCGGTCTTGACCGGTCGGATTACATTCCAATCTCTGTCCAGCAAGGTAAACCGACCGGTCTTGACCGGTCGGGCAGACCCAAATGATGTGCTTTCTTTTGAATTACGACTGGTCTGTCCGACCGGTTAAGACCTCTCTCTGACAGGTCGGACGTGACCTTTTTATCCGTTGGGGCCATCATTTGGGGCTCTATATAGCCATATCTTGTGGTCTTTCTTAGCATGCATTCAACACCCATCAAGAGCTAAGAGAGAGAGTCTTTACTCACATCCTCCTACCCTCCTTGCTCTTAACTCCCTTGAGTTCATCATTCAAACCTAGCCATTAATGGCTTGTCATTGAGTATTCAAAGCTCGGTTTGAAGTATGAACTCAAGATCTACATTCATGGCTGACTTACCTTCGAAATATCTTTATGAGGTCGTTTATAGCCATTGAATGCTGAAGTTTGGTAGTTCCCTCATAACCATTGCATTGAATAGGCAAGAGGAACTTGACCATCTCTCTCCCAACTACTCGGCATAATCATAATCACATCATTTGCATCGGTAGCTGATCTTGGGAGCACAAAGAGAAGCTGAAGCACGTGGAGCTGAAGCTACTCATCAAAGGCATTGAATCGGGGCTCAATCGTCTAGGTATGTCTAGTATTTGAGAGTCCATTTATTGAATCACTATTCTCTGGATTGGGAAACTCCGGCGGGAGTGTACATGACCGTCCTTGGATTAGGATTGGTGAGAATTTGATATCCAAACTCGTCAAGTCCTTGGATTGGGCCATCAGCGGATGGTAAACGTGGTCCTATATCAAAGGATGTTTAGGTTGATGGTTAACCTGATTTAAAACCATGACTATAGTGAAATCCGGTGGTCTCATAGGTTTAGATCGTGAACCGGGAGTGGAGTAGGGAAACCGAACCACCATAAATCGTTGTGCATTGTGAGATTGAATGATTACTATGTGTTGAATGGTTTAGTCAATCATGAATGCTAACTATTTGATGAAATGCCTATGATAGTCTTTACTTACAAATTCATCATATAATTGCCTTGAATGTTATTGTGATAATCTTGGTTGATAAGATTGACGTGATTAGTTTTAAATTGTACTTGAAAATTCAAAAAGTTCTATTCACCCCCATCTAGGACATTAGGCATATCTCCGAGTATCTCTACAAGCGGTAAAACCGCAATTTCAGTGTATTCCAGCGGTACCTGTTCACAGTAACAGGCACGGGCCCAGAGTTGCACCACTCGATTAAAAACCTCATTCGGGAACGTTGCGGAGTGCTCTCCTAAGGTCACCCGTCATAAAAATACGGGCGCGGGCCTTGGGTAATGCCGACCAACATTCGAGGATCGTGTATTCCAGCGGTCACCTGTTCAAAGTAACAGGCGCGGGCCCTGAGTTGCACCACTTGAATATTGACAGTCTCTCAACCCGGACAATCTGAAAGAAAATGGGACATAGAAATCTGACTTGTCTAATAAATGTGGCTCAGTCTATAACAAGAAAATAAAGATCTATACGACCATGAACTCAAGACCATAATCCCCGGTGGATTAATCTTTTGCCTTCCAATCAAGGGTGATCAACCGTTGATGTAATTAAAGGCTCGTGACCAGTATCACAGCCTGGAATGTAAAAGATCTCAGAATCTCAAGAATAAAGTTTGCCTTGCGATATCTATCTCTCGTGTACATTTGGTGATTGCTTATGATTGTCTATGAATGTTTCTATACTCAGAATTCCCCCAGAATAAAGAAACACAGGAAAAAGGACTGCTGACGAGCAGTGATTTTTCTAGTTCTAACACTTGTCAAATATGTTTTCAGAAATTGACACATCCAAAGTCTTATTAAAAATAGAATTAAATTCATCCTTCGAATGTGTCAAACATGTCCCCAAGCTTCAGGTAGATCATGTTGGAAAAACTACCCATCTTCCATGGATTCTATCATGTGTACCTCATGAGGGCCATCATTGTCATCCCAATCCTCAAAGGGATCAAAGCTAACGACATCTAGAAGATCAAAATTCTGCTTTAAAACGAACTCCTCTTCCATGATTGAATCAATCATATCAACCTCGTGGACATCATCATCATCCCTATGCTTTTTGCCCAAGTAGAACACATTCACCTCCAACATCATGTTCCCAAAAGATATTTGCATTACCCCATTCCGACAATTTATGATTGTGTTTGATGTAGCAAGAAAGGGGTGGCCGAGAATCACCGGTATTTGGGTGCTAGCATCCATAACCGGTTGTGTGTCCAAGACGATGAAATCTACCGGGTAGTAGAATTTATCAACTTGGACTAGCACATCCTCAACTATCCCTCTCGGTACACGGATGGATCTATCAGCAAGTTGCAACGTGGTTTTGGTGGGTTTTAATTCACCAAGACCCAATTACTCGTATACCGAGTACGGGATCAAATTTATGCTTGCCCCCAAGTCTAACAATGCACGTTCAATTCGGTAGTCTCCAATGATACATGAGATGGTGGGACTGCCGGGATCTTTGAATTTTGGAGGTGTCTTCCGAGTGAAAATGGCACTCACTTGCTCATTCAAGAAGGCCTTTTGTTGCACATTATATTTATGTTTGGTTGTACATAGGTCTTTTAGAAACTTGGCATAGGAGGGGACTTGTTTGATAACATCAAGCAAGGGAATGTTTATCTTGACTTGTCGGAAAATCTCTAAAATATCATGAGAGTTTGGAAGAGATTTTGGAGCAACCAATCTCGTAGGGAATGGTGCTATGGGCTTATAAATGCGTTCCATTTTTTGTGGGGCTAAGTTAGATCCGTCCTTATCCTCAGAGTTTACTGGATCATTAGGCTTGTCGGCCTTCACCGGAATAGATTTGTCAATTTGTTTACCACTTCTAAGAGTGGTGACGGATTTGGCTTGCTCCATATGTTGGTTGAAGAGATTAGGAATGCTCACTTCATGTACTTGCTTTGGATTGGGTTGAGGTTGGGCCGGAAAGGTCCCTTCCCTAGCATTCAAGTGTCCCTTAATCTCATCAACCGAGACTTTAAGCTCTTGGAACATTTACTGATTCGGTTGGGTAATTTGTGTTTTCCCTTGGATAAATGCTTTTAAGGTGTCCTCCATCGAGAATTGAGGTGGGGCCATATTTTGCATGGGTGACCCTCCTTGAGAGTTGGTAGGATTGCCCGTGGGAGCATTCTTCCACCTGAAATTTGGGTGGTTCTTCTAAGTAGAATTATACGTATTACCCACCGGTCCATTGAAAGGCCGTTGATAACCATATGTGGCATGTGCGTGTTCATGTATCACTTCTTGAAACGCAGGAATTGTGGGACAATCTTGCATAGCGTGTATATTGGTAAGACAAATCCCACATATGGTCTCAATAGCTTCATTGGACTTTAGAACTCCACTCTTACTAAGTTCCATGGCCTCGATCTTCCTTATGAGGTTGGCTAACCTTGCATTCACATCGTCTTCCACCTTGAGGATATAGATCCCTCCTTTCTCTTTCTCTTAAGTAGGCTTGGGGTTATTGGATTTATCCGAGGTATCCCAAGATTGGGCATTCTTGGCCAACATATCCAAATAACTCCAAGCTTCATCTGGATTTCTGCTCATGAACTGGCCGTTGCACATCATCTCTACGAATTGGCGCATATTGGAACTTAATCCATCGTTAAAGAAGTTTATAATTCGCCAACTCTCGTAGCCATGATGTGGGCAACCAAGTAGGAGGTCCTTAAGCCTTTCCCAACATTGGAAGAAAGATTCACCCTCTTTAGCCGAAAAATTCATTATGGCTCGTCGAAGGGTGTTCGTTTTATGAGCTGGGAAGAACTTTTTCAAGAATTCCCAGGTCATCTCGTTCCATGACCCTATCGAGTGTGGTTTAAGAGAGTGAAACCAATTCTTGGCCCTTTCTTTCAATGAAAAGGGAAAGAGTTTAGGTTTAATGGTATCTTTTGAAACATTAGTGTATTGCAAGGTAGCCACCACTTCTTCAAATTCCTTTAAGTGCAAATATGGGCTGTTAGAGTCTAGCCCATGGAACTTTGGTATTAGTTGAATCACACCCGGCTTTATATCAATATTTTCCCCGGTTGGTGGTAGAACCAGGCAAGAGGGTGTAGTTGCACGGGCCGGCTGTAGGTAGTCCCGTAATGATCTCATTGGAGGAACGTTATGTACCTCATTCTCTCCTACTCCCTCTTGATTTGCGTTTGTAGTTGGAGTAGGGGGGGGATTCCTTAAAGGTGCTTGATCCATACTCCCCAAACTATCACAATGTTCTACAGATTTTTGGATTCATCTATGAACGGATAGTGATCCAACTAAACCACCTTCGGATTGGAGACGATTGTTGTGGTCTCATTCCCAACGGGACATAAACCACAAAATCTAAAATCTGAACTAATCCTAAATAAAAACCAAAAAACTAAAAGAGATCAAGTTGTAAGGATAGTACCGATTTGCTTGAACTAGAAGAACTTCCTACGAAACAAAACGAACTTTGTTAGTTCTAGAATTCAGAAAAAGCTAATCCTAAGAAAACAATAAATCCTAACTACTTCTACTCTACAGCCACTAAAACAAATTAGAACCGTTATCTAAATTCCCTGGCAACGGCGCCAAAAAATTGTTCGCTCGCCTCAAGTGCAAGGCTGCGATGTAGTAATAAATCTCGGTAAGACCGAGGTCGATCTACAAGGAATTAGAGAACGAATTCCAAATTATTCCAGCAACTCAAGTTGCAATAAATAAGAGATTCAATTGAGAGATTATGCTAAAACAGCAACTTAAGAAAAATAATAATTAAAGGTACTAAGGCTTTCAAGGATCCACTTGTAGTAATCCCATGTCAATCCAATCAATCCAAGCATAATACACAACTAGATTTGAAGTCTTATCTCTCATCTAGTTGGAAGACAAAGCATTAAACACATTCAATCCCACTTAAGTTGAACTTCCAAGTTCTAGTCACATTCAACACATATAGAATTCAAAATTACAGCCTTCGAAGTAACAGCCATGCCTATGGACTATGGAATGCTCAAGGGTTACCATCATTCGAATCTAATCAAGCAACACATGATAATCTCAGAGAATTGTAAGGAATCCATGTCCGGAGCACATGAACTCTCATAAAACATCTAAAGCTATCAATTTTATAAGAACTAGAATATCAAAATTCGAACCTGAAGTAAAACTACTTGAATTAAACTGAATCAAACATGAAATTAGCTACAAGCTTCACCTCTCAGCCTTAGCTGAGAGATTCTAGCTGAGAATTGTCATACTACAACTAGAACTCATAAAAGAAAACTAGAAAACATAAAAACCCGAAGTTTGGAGGGTTGCCAACACTCCATGACGGCTTCCTTCCTCTCCCACGAAGTTCCTTGGCTTCTATGATGCCCTAGGAAGAGACCCTATGTATCCTTTTATAGTGGGGAAGCTCCCTTGCATCAGAAACATCTAGAAATTGCGTAAGGTTACGCAATGCGCAGAGAATTTCGGAGCCCAAATTAGAAACTGGCTGTTTTTACGCATGGCCGACTGGTCACGGCCGGTCGGACTGGGCTGGCCGACCGGTCTTGACAGGTCGGACTGGTCTTTAATTGGTCCAGCAAGCACAGAGTGATGCCCAACCTATGAGCGGACCGGTCTTGACCGGTCGGACTGCCTTTTTTTAAAGTCCAACGTGTACAGTAGGGTTGGCCGATCGGTCTTGACTGGTCGGGCCTCTAGATTTCCATCTTTTCTTTCTTTCTTTCCTCCTCTCTCTCTTCTACTTGATTTCTTCTTTCTTTGGTCCTCCTTCAATCTTCATTTAATGGCTCTAAGTGGACCCTTGTTGTCTCCAATTGGGTGAAGTCCGCTCTCATTCCTACAATCATAAAGCATGTGTTAGATGGACCTTTTAAACATGCAAACCATGCATATAATGTGATGTAATGGGCTATGCAATGTATAAATTGGAGGTTCAACATACGCCTCTAGGGAATCAAAGGGATCTCACACAAGTCAATCTCGAGACGTCAATCAAAGCATTGGCCGAGCCTCAGTTCTGATTCTTATGTCCCGGCACAAAATCCAGACAAACACTCACAAGACAACTCATGCCACAATAGGTTCTCAAAAAAGTTTTTCTTTTTTCTTTTCATTAATGTATCGTATTTCTTTTATATATATTATATCATCTCTTTCAAAAATGCAAAAAAAAAAAAAAATGCATCATCACCAGTCATGTACTATGCAAAAAGAGACGTACAGACAGTCGGCACAACCTTAAAAAGTAACAAAACAATCTCTGCCCTCCTCGTTGGCCATGTCAGGTAAGTCTTCTGACTCATAATGAAATAGCCTCGCTCTCAACCTGCTCACCTCCATACGTAGGTGTGGACCCTCGCCGTTCCGCGCTCCCACACGACGTTCTCATCCCTTTCCTTTTCGGGAAAAGAAGGAGAGGAGGATGCGTGAGTGCGAATCGCCGTTTGTGCCACTGGCTTGCCTCGTTCTCGAGGGCTTTGTTTGGTTGTTGTATTAAGCTAGATGTGTTTAAATGAGTTTATATAAGACCAGAGTCGCCACTAGCCAGTTACTTCGAATCTACAGTCGGCTAGACCCCGTAGAAACGTTAGAGAAGGAGATCCGAAGATTCCTTCCTCTAAAATGACTCCTTTTGATCTGCGGCCAGAGATTCGAGGTAAGGGATCACGGTTACAGGGTGTGAAGAGGTTAAGCACCCCACACACTGCCCGTACCGAAGTACGGTCTCTACTTCACAGAATCGAACTAATACTTGAAAGTCTATTTTAATCCTCGTATATTCTCATAGATGACATGATGCATGAATGCAGGTCTGAACAGTAAGAGTTTCTGATGAGCAAGTTCTACTAACAGGCAAGCCCAGAGTATACGCTCGAACTGACAGGTGCTTTATGCGGAATGCATGCTGTGTATTTGAATGATCAAAGTGCTTGTAGTGATATGTATATGAATGCGGGTCTGAACAGTAGGAGTTTCTGATCGGCAGGTTCCACTAACAGGTAAGCCCAGAGCATACGCTCGAACTGACAGGTGCTTTATGCGAGATGCATGCAGTGTGTTTGAATAATCAAGGTGCTTGTAGTGAAGCAGGGGCTTGGAAGAAAAGTAAATGTTGCACTTATGCTAGATGTGAATGAGATGATGATGGTAAAAGAGTAGCTAGAGAGACGGAGGTGTCGCAAGGATTGGCTTCGAGTGGCTGGATCAAGACTTGGATGGCTTGGGAGACTTGGACCAGTGGTCAGGCTGGGCTGGACCAGGGCTAGACTCTCCTCACTCGGGCTCTCCTTGGTGGAAAAATGGGCTAAAGGGTGGAGAAGGAAACTCGAAACGGACGGGCTCTCTCTGGGCTGAATGGTGTGTTGAAATGAGAAGGAGAGGGGGGTATTTATAGCATCGGGCAGTGGCAGAACCCGTAAATATTTTTGGGCGGCCCGCTGTGGGCCGCCCTTACGGACGTTCCTCGATTTCCAGCGCGTGGTACGGTCGTTTCTCGGGGCTGCTGTTTGACTCGGTGGGTTGACTCGGTGAGTTGACTCAGCAGGTCAACTCGGTGATTTGACTCGGCGGGTTGACTCGGGGGGTTGACTCGGTGTTTTGACTCGACGGGTTGACTCGACGGGTTGACTCAACGGGTTAACTCAGATGGTCGACTCAGTGAGTTTGACTTTTTTTTAGGATTTTTTGACTGGTTTTTCTTATGGGGGGTTTTTCAGGCTGATGTTTAGGGGTAGGTTGACTGGGTTCAGGCTTGAGTTGGGCTATGGATTGGGGCTTACAAGGGTGAGCTTGGCTGAGTTTGGACTTGGGATTTGGGGGTATGGTCCTCCATTCATCCAGCTATCTCTACCAACAGTGTAGCCGAAGGTGGGGTGTCTATAGATGCCCCTCTTTGGCAAGGGTTGTGTGCAACCGAATGCCAAAGTGAGTGGACACCCCACTTCTGACCCGGTCATTCATGTATCATGATCTGAAATCTTTGCTTACCTTTGCATCTGTGCCAGTTGATCTTCTGGAAATCGATCACTTGCACTATACCGCGAAAGTTTGGAGAAAACGTTGCGATTGTCCCTGCAGTTTGCTGCAACCTGGGTACCCAATCGCAACCCTTCCATTCCCGATCGGTATTAACATCGGAAAGGTACAGCAGAGCCTCTGCGTCGCTAGTCTTACGAGGTTACTGACCCTGAGACTGATTGTGTGATGTTTGATGTTTTACCAGATCACTCCAGGAGTACTTGTTTCGCTTAACTGTCAAAGTGGTTAGACGCCCTGCTTCAGATAGTCTTACGGGATTCTACTACGCCGACTTAGTCAAGGTACTTCAGGCATCCACGCCTAGGTATGTGCGGGTGGACTCTTTCCACCCTGACCTGCTAGTTTCGATGCTTGGTTTGCAATTCATTCTTTCCTTGATTGTGGTCTGGAATCTTTGTTGTCCTTTGTATCTGAGGCAGTTGATTGTTTGGAGATTGATAACTCGCACATACCGCGGGAGTTTGGAGAAAAATTTGCGATTGTCCCTGCAGTTTGCTGCAACCTGGGTACCCAATCGCAACCCTTCCATTCCCGATCGGTACTAACATCGGAAAGGTACAGCAGATCCTCTGCGTCGCTAGTCTTACGAGGTTGCTGACCCTGAGACTGATTGTGTGATGTTTGATGTTTTCCTAGATCACTCTAGGAGTACTTGTTTCGCTTGACTGTCAAAGTGGTTAGACGCCCTACGTCAGATAGTCTTACGGGATTCTACTACGCCGACTTGGACTCAGTCAAGGTACTTCAGGCATCCACGCCTAGGTATGTGCGGGTGAACTCTTTCCACCCAATCTGCTGATTTTGATACTTGGATTACAATTCATCGTTTCCACCTGTTCAAATGGTTTCTTTGATCGAGCCTTTTGGCTTTCATCTTTTCGTATCTTGGCATGTGGTACGACCGTACTGACACTGGAGTTCAGTTCGATCGTACTTTGAGTGACTTGGATCCGATGGTCTCCGGGGAGACCGCGAGACATCGGATCTTATTTGATTTTTTGCATCGGCTCCTACCCAGAGATATGGAAAATCTCTCGGTGTTTTGGAGACCGAACGCTCTACTGGAAAAATATTTTTGGATTTTTGAAAAGATACCCACTCTAGGGAGTGTTACTCCGTGGGGTTTTTATTTGCAAATAGAAATATTTTTTTGCCTTTTTGAAATGAAAATCTGGTTTGCATGTGCCTCCACTAGGGATGCCTGTGGGGTCTTTAGCTAACCGACTTTTATTTTGGAAGCAGGTAAACATGATGATTGATGCGATGGGTGATGATGCATGGGGATGCGTATGTGATGATGGATGCATGGCTTGGCTCATTCTCTTTTCGTTTGATGATTTTGCTTTTGCTAGCAATGCAGAGAACTTTGAGCTTATTGCTTGCAGGGTTGTGCTTCCCTGGGGATTTTCTTTTTTTATACGGGTGTTTAGTCAGCGGGTTGGTCAAGATCCCGACCCGTGATCGATCAAGTCCATCGTCCCAAGATGCTGTTTCTTTGCTAATGAGAATGTACGAGGATATTATCCGACTTCAAGATGTTCTTCTGGGCATAAATGCGATTGAGACGGTGCTTGGTCGCCAGTTTTGGTGAAGATTCCAATTTGCGGGCGATTGGATCCGTCATCCCAAATTGTGAAGAGAGTGGAGTTCAAGACTCCTGAAGTGTAGTGCTGGGGGATAGTGACAATTTTTGTGATTTTTTGCAAATATTTGATCCGAACCTTTACCTGAGTGGTTAGGATAGAGATCGGTTATTGAAAACAAAGGAAATATTTTTGTGATTTTTGAAAATATTTGGTTTGAAAGCAAGGGAAATATTTTGTGATTTTTGCAAATATTTGATTTGAAAGCAGGGTAAATATTTTTGTGATTTTTGAAAAGGTGATTTTGTAATGTTTTGGTATTTTGCTGGATTTTTCTTAAATGCAAGGAAAGATGTGGAATTTTCATCCGCTTCCAGCTTCTACTGCTGGTAAGGCACCCAATCCATTTTACGTCAGCGAGCAAGACGAGTCTCACACAGTTAAGTGCCGTAGTTTTACATCTTCGGATGAGGAGATTTTGAGGGTTTTCAGTCAACACACCCACAAAATTGCCTGTTCATCATGTGCAATGCACATAGACCACGTATCGTCCGACGGACTCCTTCGGCCACAAAATGAGCCACATCCTCACATTTCCCTTTGTCAATCCAGTTTGGGGCCTTACGTTGCTCACAATTCCGTGAGGGTGCGCTCCACCTCCCAACAGCCTTAATCCCCTTCATGAGTTTTAGGAACAGGGAACATCCGTCAGATTCAACAGCGACTTCCAAATCAAGGTTGTCTATCACGGTGCGTTCAATACGAACAGGATTGCGGAGTTCTGCCCGCTTCAGCCTTTACCTGTTTAAAAGATTCCAGACACCCGTACGATCAAGTGTCAGCCATGTCTGGAACAGGTTAGGAAAGAAAGCCCCCGAGAAGTTAATCCTAATGTAGTTTTAGGTCTTCGGACTGTTGGAGATAAATTTGTGCAGTTGAAATTGATGGTGAAATTTTTATATATATTTTTTTTACTTTTTATTTTTTTTGTATTTTTGAAAAAGTTCCAGATTTCAACTCGGGTAATCGAGGTTGATGCTGGTTTTTATGGAAAGCTTGAAATCTCTTTGGTATTTTTGGAAATGATCCGGGTCATCAAACCTTGATCCCAGCGGTTGAGGCCGATGCCAGTTTTTGGTTGAAAGCGGGAAAAGGTCCCCCAAGAAATTAATCCTAGTGTAGTTTAAGGTCTTCGGACCAAAATATGTACATGCTGAAAATACATTCTTTTTGTGATTTTTTTTAAATGTGATCCAGGTCATCAGATCTTGGCCCGAACGGCTGGGATCGATGCTGGTTTTTATTAAAATCCCTCGGGATATTGATCCCGACGTAGTTTAAGGTCTTCGGACCAAAAAACTGTACAAGCTGAAAGTACATTCTTTTTTTATGATTTTTTGAAAAATGTTCCAGGCTGTTAAATCTCAATTTAAGAGGTCAAGATTAACACTAGTTTTTATTGGAAATATCTCAGGATTTTGTTCCCGACGTAGTTCAAGGTCTTCAGACAGAAACTTTGTACAGAATAGGGCAACACATTTTTTTTTGGAAGATGTCTGGAGTCATCTGATCTTGATGTGAGCAAACAAGACTGACACCGGTTTTTATTGAAAATCTCTCGGGATGTCGATCCCGACGTAGTTTAAGGTCTTCGGACCCAAAACTGTACAAGAGAGTGCTGGAAATGCATATATATATTTTTTGTGATTTTTGAAAAGTGTCCGGTGTCATCGGATCTTGATTCGAGCAATCATGACCGATGCCAGTTTTTATTGAAAATCTCTCGGGATGTCGATCCCGACGTAGTTTAAGGTCTTCGGACCCAATTTTTGTACAAGCTGAACATACATTCTTTTTTTGTGATTTTTTCGAAATGATCCAGGTCATCAGATCTTGGCTTGAACGGCTGAGATCGATGCTGGTTTTTATTAAAATCCCTCGGGATATTGATCCCGAAGTAGTTTAAGGTCTTCGGACCGAAAATATGTACAAGCAGGGCAAACACATCTTTTTATTTTTTGGAAAATGTCCGGTGTCAGCGGATCTTGATTTGAACGATCCAGACTGCTAGCAGTTTTTATTTAAAAAGTCCCTCGGGATCTTGATCCCGACGTAGTTTAAGGTCTTCGGACCCAAATATGTACAAGAGATGTGTATATGTGTATTTATTTTTTTTTGGTTTTCAGAAAATGTCCGAGGTCATCAGATCTTGATTCGATCCAGACCGATGCCGGCTTTTATTAAAAGTCCCTCGGGATCTTGATCCCGACGTAGTTTAAGGTCTTCGGACCCAAGCTTTTATGGTTGGGCATACTTACCTTACTTTGTTTGGCTTCTAACGGGGCTGATTGTGATTTGCGTGGTCCGAATTGCTTGAATTGGCCCTGTAGGCCCTTTTCAGACTTTAGCTTTGCTTTGGAGCACCTATTCTTGATGTTTTATGAGGTTAAGAAGGCTTCTTATGGTGTGGATGGTGACTTGAACGGTTCAGATTGCTTGATTACTTGTGGGCCCACTTGATGATCGGATCTTGGACCTGGCCTTCTTTCTTGATGATTAAACCTTTGATCTTGCAATTTCATGACTTATGTAAGCTTTTCCATGGTTTAGATCATGCTGATCTGGTCTTCGAATGGCTCAGATCGCTTGTGGCCCTCTCTTGATCATCTTTCCCTCTCTTTGACTTGATCAGACCCCTTCTGGCCGCAGTGCTTCGTGATTGGGCAGGTGGGGTACCTTCAAAATGATCTTGATTAATCTTAATCGAAATCTGGAAGGAATTGGAGCCTTGGGCAGCCCTCAGGGTGCCATCTGCTGATGTGGACTGTCAGCCTCACCTACCAAGAATCATGGAGCCAATCCCGCGGAGAGAGAGGGACCGCGTCCGTACAGGCTGCCCAGAGCGGGCCGCCCAAGGCTCGCCTCTTGTGCTGCCTGGGCTGGCTCGTGCTCGGACATTCTCTTCTATCCCCTTGCTCTTGTCCCCACATTCTCTATACTGGACCATTCGATTTCAGTCATGAATCTTCTTTCCTCCTTGTCTTTTCTCTTCATTTTGTCCTCATCTTGCTTTGTCCTTTCTTGGGTAATGGATGGTGGATATTTAGGGGCTGTGGGGGCTGTTCATGGTGGGTCCCACACTTCTGAAAGTGTTGAAGGCTTTAATGATGGTGGAATCTCTTTAATGGATGGTGGAGATGGTGTATTGAATGGGGGCATTGATGAGGGGTTAGGGATGGTGGTTGGTGGAGCTTTGAATGACCCCATTAATGGCAGCCATGCTGAAATTTCAGATTTAAATGGGGCCCTCATTATGGGAGAGATGGATGGCATGGATGAGATGGGAGGATGGGACATAGGTGAGGCTATGCACCCCTTGAATGTGGGCCACCTAGATGATGTGATTGATGGAAGTGATGGGACCATGATGGACATAGATGGGCTGATCTCATGTCTGGACGGTATGGATGGTTCAGATGATACCTTCGATGGTTTGGATGCTCTTGATGATGGCCGAGATGTGCGGCATACTTGTTTAGGTGGACTTGATGTGATCATTGATGATGTCCCCCTAATGATGGACGATGTGGATGCCTCGATGATCCCTTTGATTGGTCAGGATGATGACTGGATTCATGATTTCTTGTTGGAGAGGGCCGCAGGTCCATATCTGACCGTAGATTCTTCGATCGGGGTTGCTGGGACCCTTCTTGATGGTTCAGATGCATTCTTTGATGGTCAAATTGGCCAGGATGCCACGATGTGTGGTGTGATCTTCACTGATAGCCCTTTTGCTGGAGAGTATCGTCCTTCACCTGATCGTCGGTCTTTTGCGCACTCTGTTCATGAGGTGGGAGAGTCTTCTCATGCGGCTGAGGTTATGACAGTTTCAGATAGTGATGCGACTATATCAGACATAGTCGTTACTGAGGGCAGGTCAGGGGCTGTCGAGTCTGCAGAGGTTCCAGCTTTTCCTTCTCTTCGCCTGTTGATCTTCCGATCCTCGATGAGCTGTTATTGATTTCTGGGCCTTTTGTTCTGGAGGGGGTACCCGTGAGGACTTGTCAGCTGCTTCCTCGTCCTTCTTGCTCTCCACGACTTCTTGCTTGGCTTGATAGTTTGTCAGCTTATGAGATTCAGGATTTGGAGTCCTATGGCTTTGGCAGTCTGATCCATATGGCTAGAGTTGACATTGATTGGAGGATGCTTGAGGCTGCCTTGATTGACTGGGTCCCTTCGTTGAACTTGTTCGCGTTCAACGATATGGAGATGGGACCTTCTTTGGAGGAGCTTGCACGCTTGATGAGCCTGCCTTGGGATTATACTCAGTATTTCTCGCCGAACACATCGCCGAAGACTGCCACACCGCAGAACTAGTTCGGGATCCCTTATCTTGTTCGGCCTGCAGCTGCCAGCCAGGACGTTGTAGTGTTCTCCTTGGACTTACTGTATGATCTTTTTTCAGATCCTCGGAGTGTGGCCGATTCTATCCTTGCTCAGAACGCACTGATGTTCTGTTTGATAGCTGAGGTGTTGTTCTCGGGATGGCGCAGGTCCCGGACTCCTTTGCTTTTTGAGGTGATGAGCCGAGCTATCTGACGGCAGGGGATCATTTCTCTCATCTTGGCCGAGCTGTTTGATGGGCTGACTAACTGTGCCCTGGGCCGCACTCGTGTCCTTCGCGGCTGCTGTGCATTTTTTCAGGTATCTTTTCTGTACCTTTTCTTTCTTGCTTTTTAGAAATTGCTTTGCTATAGCTGAACTTCTTTTCCTTCTTATGATCAGGTTTGGCTATGGGAGCGTCTTTCGCTGACTGTTCCTGTACCTTTTCCTGATACTCGTCGCCCAGACCTTATGCGACATATCATGGAGTTTCTTCCGCATACAGCTAAGATGAGCGAGCCTTTGTATCGCAGGATGTTCGCTGAACTTCGTCACTGGAATGTTCATTGAGAGTCATCTTGGCTTTCACTTCCTCCAGTGCTTTGTGATGCGCACCGCCTTCCTCTGATGTTGGTAGGCTTTCGATCTTATTTTTCTTATCATCCTATCCCGGTTCCTGCGGCAGTTTGGGTACGAGCAGGATGTTTCTCTTTTTGCTTTCGCGGGTATCAGGCGTCGAGTGCTTCCATCTAAAGCTTCTAACTTTAAGACTCGGGTCGATGGATCCTGGGCGAGTTACTTGACTACTGATTTGCTTGGTTTTGAGCTGCGAGCTTTTCCGATGGCGACCGCCCCTTATCAGTACTGGGTTGCTGAGCAGTCTCTGTATCAACGTATCCCTTGCTAGCATCAGACTGCTAATGAGGATGAGCAGGATATCCTTGGAGATGCCGGCTCTTCATCTGGTTCGTATGAATGATCCCGGCTTCCTTTTGGCCACTCATGGCCATTTGCTGTCTGAGATCTCTGCGCTTCGGTATCATTGTGAGATGATGTCGAGGAGGTTGGCTGCCGATCAGAGGTTGTCTAATGAGGAGACCGCGATCCGTACCCTTGAGCGAGATGAGGTGCATTACCTGTGTATGGAGGTGAGCAGGTTGAGAGTGAGGCTACTTCATTATGAGTCAGAGGACTTACCTGATATAGCCGAGGAGGAGGGTAGCGATTGATTGTGTTGGCCACCTGCACAGTCTTTTTGCATATATGATTGATGATGATGAATTTTTTGTATTTTTTGAAAAAGATGACATGATATGTGTAAAAGGAATATGATGCTTTTAATGAAAAAGAAGAAAACTTTTTTGGGAATCTATTGTGCCATGAGTTGTCTTGTGAGTGCGTCTGGATTTTGTGTCGGGATATAGGAATCAGAGTTGGGGCTCGGCCAATGCTTTGACCGATGTCTCGAGATTTGACCTGTGAGGTCCTTTGGTTCCCTAGAGGTGTAGGCAACAGAAACTGTTGCCTCCTGAGATTGTCAGAATTTGTAGAGCTCTTCGTTCCTGACTGCACTTCTTCTTGTTCTTGAACTGGGACTGCTTTGAACCGATCTGGACTGTTTGATTTCTTGGTACCTGCACCTTTCATTTTTTTTTATTTGAGCCATTTTTGCCTGCAGCGCTCTTTCAAGTTTTCACCACAGCCGGCCTTTTCCCGTCATTTTTGCCCGTGGCGCCCTTTCGGGTTTTCACCACGTCCCGGGTGTTTGATCTTGCCTGCCCCTTGGCAGCTATGCTGTTTTTACCCTCAGTGCCCTTTCGGGTTTTCACCAAGTCCGCTGTATGCCCACTGTTTTTACTCGGAGCGCCCTTTCGGGTTTTCATTTCGCCCTCTTTGTTTAGGCACATATTGTCTTCTTCTTCTTTTTTTCTTTTTTTTTTTATCTTTGGATAACTGCGGCGGCTAGAGGTCAAGAATCCATCGTTGCCGGCCGATGGCAGTCTTTCAGCCCTTATCCTAAGTTACGATGATAGAGTTGTTGGTCTTAGTTGAAGACCCTTCTGAGATGAATGGATGGATGACTGTGTTTCTTCTTGGGCTGATTTTTTCCTTGGTGCCTTGCTTTGGCTTCCCTTTTTCTTTCTCTTTTCTTCTTTTCTCTTTTTCTTTTGTATTCTTTCTCTCTCTCTTTTTTTTGTTTTTCTTTTGAATACCCCTATTTGAAACACTTGTTGGTGGACGGAAATGATTTCTCAGAGGTTTTAGCGACCTCTTGACTTCAGCTCTATTAAAGTATCTTTTGATAAGGTCAGAATGACTTACCTGTGAAAGATCTTCACTTTGTCGGCGTTGATTGGCTCAGGAAGATCCGCCCCTCTCATGCTGGTGAGTCTGAGGGCGCCTCCGGGAAGTACTTCTCTGATGATCAGCGGCCCGTCCCACGAGGGTTTGAACTTTCCTCTGGGATCTGGAAGGTGAGACGGTAGAATCTTCTTCATGACCATGTCGCCTACCTTGAAGCTTCTTTTTCGGACCTCTTGTTATAAGCCCGAGTGATCCTTTTCTGATAACACTGGGAATGACTTAGCGCGCGCATGTGCTTTTCATCTGCTAGCTGTAACTGATCGAATCTGGCCCGTTGCCATTCTCCTTCTTCAATTCCACTTTCTAGTAACACCTGTAGTGATGGTATTTCCACTTCGACTGGCAGAACTGCTTCCATTCCATAAGTAAGCTCGAAAGGAGTAGCGCCCGTAGCAGACCGTACAGACGTTCGATAAGCCCAAAGTGCATATGGGAGCATATATGACCAATCCCGATAGGTCACGACCATCTTCTCGAGTATCCTGACGATTGTCTTGTTTGCGGCTTCTACCCCACCATTCATCTGGGGACGGTAGGGGCTTGATCGATGACGTTGGATCTTGAATTTGCTGAGGAAGTCATCCATCTTTCTGTTGACGAACGGGGTCCCATTATCTGTGATGATAACATTGGGGATTCCATACCTGCATATGATGTTGTTTTTCATGAATTTGATCACCTGAGATGCTACAATCGTGGTGTAGGAGGCTGCCCCTACCCACTTGGTGAAGTAGTCGACTGCCACAAGTATGTACTCATGATCGGTTGATGCTTTGGGACTGATCTTGCCGATAATGTCGAGTACCCACATGGAGAAGGGCCACGGGGTGGTCAGGTTGTATAATTCTGATGAGGGGGCATGGATTTGATTCGCATGCTCCTGACACTTGAAGCATTTTCTGACGTGCTGGCAACAGTCTGTCTCCATGGTGAGCCAATAGTAGCCGAGTCGTAGAATCTTCTTTGCCATCATGTGCCCGTTCATGTGTGGGCCACAGATTCCTTCGTGTATTTCTTCCATGATCTTTGCAGCTTCTGTTTCATCGACGCATCGAAGGAGGATGTGATTATAGGATCGCTTGTAAAGAACTTCACCACTGATGGTGAACTGGCCGGCCAAACGCTGGATGGTTCGGCGATCTGTTGCTGTTACCGACTCTGGATACTCCTGGGTTTCGAGATATTGCTTGATGTCGACATACCAGGGTTTGTCAGGGACAGCTTCGGCTTCTTCTATTTGCAGACAAAAAGCAGGTTCTTCTTGAATTTCGACTGTGAGCTCCCATTCTGAAGCTCCTTTTGGTATCTCGAGCATTGATGCAAGTGTGGCGAGAGCATCTGCAAACTGGTTCTTGGCTCTGGGTATGTATGAGAAGGTGACTTCTTTGAATTCTTCGATCAGATTTTCAAGATACACATGTATGGTATCAACTTCTCGTCCTTGGTTTTCCATTCGCCATTGGTCTGATTGATGATAAGCTGTGAGTCTCCAAATACTCGTAGCTTCTTGACGCCCAAGATTATGGCTTCCCTTAAGCCAGCGATGCATGCTTCGTACTCTACCATGTTGTTGGTGCATTCGAATGCTATACGCCTCGAGATAGGAATAGGGACATCATCTAGAGAGTAGAGGATTGCTCCAATACCACTCCCTTTAGAATTTGCTGCGCCGTCGAAGAATAATGTCCACTCATCTTTCTTCTTCTTTTCTTCCCCTTCGATAAGCAAGAGATCTTCATCAGGGAAGAATGTCTTGAGCGGTTGATAATCCAGGAGGGAGTGGGCCGCAAGATGATCGGCGAGGGCCTGCCCCATGATTGCCTTCTGAGTGACATAGGTGATGTCGAACTCAGACAGGAGTAGCTGCCATTTAGCTATCCTTCCAGTGAGTGCCGGTTTCTCGAACAGGTACTTGAGCGGATCCATGTGAGCGAGTAGGAGAATATATAGGGAACGCAATCATGTATTGACGGAGTCGCTGAGTTGCCCAGACTAGGGCGAGGCAAGTCTTCTCGATTGGGGAATACCTGGTCTCGTAGTTGGTGAACTTTCGGCTCAAATAATATATTGCTTGTTCCTTCTTCCCGGTCTCGTCGTGCTGGCCGAGGACACAGCCGATGGCTTCTGCTGCTACCGAGATGTATAACAGCAGTGGACGTCCAGGAGTGGGCGGCACTAGGACTGGCGGATTCATGAGATATCTCTTGATGCGGTCGAAGGCGACTTGGCAATCATCATTCCATTCTTTTGGAACATTCTTCCAAAGGAGCTTGAAAATGGGTCACAAATGGGTGTGAGCTGTGCGATGAAGCGATTGATGTATTGAATTCTGCCGAGGAAGCCACGGATTTCTTTCTCTATTCTAGGAGGGGGCATCTCGATGATTGCTCTGGTTTTGGTCTCGTCGACCCTGATGCCATCCTCGCTCACCATAAAGCCGAGGAGCTTACCTCCCATTGCACCCAAGACACATTTCTGAGGGTTGAGGCGGAGCTTGTATTTTTCTAATCTGTTGAATAACTTCTTCAGATTTTCAAAGTGTCCTTCAACTGTGCGAGATTTGACGATCATATCGTCCACATATACTTCAAGCTCTTTGTTCATCATGTCGTTGAATAGTGCTGTCATTGCTCGCTGATATGTTGCTCCTGCGTTCTTCAGACCGAACGGCATTACCCTGTAACAGAAAGTTCCCCAGGGAGTGATAAACGATGTCTTCTCATGATCTTTGATGGCCATCTTGATCTGATTGTAACCTGAGAACCCATCCATGAATGAGAAAACCTTGTATCCAGCAGTGTTGTCGACCAGAGTTTCGATATGTGGTAAAGGGAAGTCATCTTTTGGACTGGCTTTGTTAAGATCTCGGAAGTCGATGCACATTCGAACCTTGCCGTCCTTCTTTGGTACTGGTACGATGTTGGCGAGCCATTCAGGATAGTTGGAGACTACCAAGAATCCCGCATTGTATTGTTTGATGACTTCATCTCGGACTTTCAGAGCCCATTCTGGCTTCATTCTTCGAAGTTTCTGCTTCACTGGCTTCATATCTGCCTTGGTTGGCAGATGGTGTACAACGAGCTCTTCATCGAGCCCCGGCATGTCTTCATATGAGAACGCGAAGTTGGACAATCTTGGAGCTAGGAACTCTATCATTTTTTGCTTCATCTCTGGTGGCAACGATTTTCCAATACGTACTTCCCTAGGGATCTCAGGTGTCCCCAAGTTTACTATCTCGAAATCATCGGCTACAACATTGGCTTTAGATTTGAACTTTTTGACGAGATCCTCTAGTTCGAGAGCCAGATCATCATCTTCCTCATCTCGAGCTTCGTCCAGACCCATGAGGTCGAAGTCTAATTCGATGTCGAAATCATATGATTCGACTTCAAACTCATGTGACTTTTTAGACGAACTTGGCACACTATTGAATGCAGGAAAAGAAATGTTTTTTGGTTTTTGAGAATTTTCTGAAATGGAAATGCTAGATGTTTTTGGCTTTTGAAAGTTTTCAATTTTTTTGGATTTTTGAAATTCACGGGACTTTGAACAAGTGGGCATTGCAGACCATGATTGATCCCAGCTTGTTCCAAAGTTCCGATCGCTGCTTAAACAGGCATTTTTTTTGGAAGCCAGAGCCCTCAGATGGCTCTTTGGCTGATTCAAAAGTTAGGGGAACGGATGACCATTCAGGGCCCCCCACTTCCTCCCCTGAAGAGGTGGGGGTTGATGATTTGGGTGAAGAATCACAGTCCGGCCCGATGACCATGACTTCTCACTGGTCGGGTTCGAGATCTGAGTCGTACTCAGTCCCTCCCGGATCACTTACCTCGCATTGCAGTTCGTCTGGTTCCATAGTGAGACACAAGTTCGGAATTTGGACATCGGACCAATCCAGGGCTGGCCATTTCCCTTTCTTGGTCCAACGGATGGGCTGCTTCTGCCCCTGGCTGATGATTGATGGTGTTGATTCTTCAGAGATGGGCAAGTCGTGCCCCTTGCTGATTGATATTGAGATGGGCAAGTTGTGCCCCTGACTGGCTGGAATTGAAGTGGGCAGGTTGTGCCCCTGGTTGATTGATGTTGAAGTGGGCAGGTTGTGCCCCTGGTTGATTAATGCTAAAGTGGGCAGGTTGTGCCCCTGGTTGGGAGCAGGTATCAGAGTAACCTGGTCCTGAAGCTGCTGTATTTGACTTGCTTCTTCATCTTCATCATTTCCTTCTTCCTCTGGAGGTTTAGATGGTTCGAGAATCTGATCCCATCGAATGGGGGGCCATGTGGCCCAAGCTAGGCTCATCGGGAGGCCTTTGTGTAGTGCAGTTGGTTAATTCCCTCCTGGATCTTTGCAAGGTTCTCCTGGCTTGACAAATTGGATGGGTGAGCACCGAAATTTCTTCCTCCCTTTGTCCATGAAGATTGCCCTGTATCCGAGTCCCCATTTGCGTTGGTTATATACCAGTGGTATCTTTCTGGACTTGAAGTGATTCTTCATTCGGTATTTGAGGCTCAGACGCTCTGCCGGTGAAAAGACACGGTCCACCCTTATCGGTTCTGGATTGGCGATAGAGTTCACAGTCTCGAATTCGAAACTGTGAAACGGGATGTCTTCTTCAGAATGCTGGATATTGATGACCGGGATGTCTGGTTCAGTGGCAGCAGCATTGGGAGGAATGATGAGCTCTTTCTCTGCATGGATAGAGATTACTTGATTTCCACAGATGTACTTCACTCGTTGATGCAGGGTTGATGGCACAGCTCCAACCTTGTGCAGCCACGGTCGTCCGAGCAACATGTTGAAAGAGGCTGATATATCCAGGATTTGGAATGTGATGGTGGAGACTTCCGGACCTATCTGTACCTCTATGTCGACCTCCCCTTCCACTGATCGACGGGTGTTGTCGAATGCTCTGACGCATATGGTGCTGGGTCGGAATGAAGAAGGACTGATTCCCAGACGTTCCACGGTCTTGAGCGGGCAGACGTTTAAGCTTGAGCCATTATCGATAAGGACCAGTGGGACGCAGAGGTCTTTGTATCATAAGGCTATGTTGAGGGATCGCCCATGATCGCGCCCTTCTGGTGGTAACTCATTATCGGTGAAGGTGATGGCGCGTGGAGCCAGGAGCTGTCCAATCATCAATGTTATCATCTCTGGTGCCGTATCGGAGGAGACTTGAGCATCGTTCAAGGTTTTGGCAAACATTTCTCGGTGTATGCGAGATGTGCAGAGTAGCTCCCATACTGAGATTTGAGCAAGGATTGACTTGAGCTGAGTCGCCACATCGTATGTGGCTTCATTTTTGTTGCCGAGGCCTGAGAGAGTGCCTTTGGGATCTCCTCTGTTTTGATTATCTCTTCGGATGCAACGCCCATTGGGATTCATGTTTCCCACTTCCGCACATTCTGGACAGTGCCTGTTCGCTCGCCTCAAGTGTAAGGCTGCGATGTAGTAATAAAACTCGGTAAGACCGAGGTCGATCCATAGGGAAAGAAGTAAACAATTCCAAGTACTCTAATAACTAGAATCTAAGAAGTTTAAGAAAGTAGTTTTTCACATGAAATAGGAAAATATGAAAATAAGAAGAACTAGAGCATCAAGGATCCACTTGTAGTAGTCCAATGCCAATCCATTCATCCAAGTACAACACAATTAGAATCAAAGTCCTATCTCTCATCTAATTGGAAGATATAACATTCAAGCACAAATAATCCCACTTAAATCTGAAAATCAGATTTCTAGTTCTAATGGAGCACATAGAACTTGAACTTGTAACCTTCGGAGTAACAACCATGCCTATGGACTATGGCATGCTCAAGGGTTACTACAATTCGAATTCAAACAAACCAATCATGGTAATTTCAGAGAATTGCAAGGAACTCATGTCCGGAGCACACAAACTCTCACAAAACTTCTAAAAAACCAAACTTTATTCAAACTAGAAGTTCAAAATTCCAAAATTAAGAAAAGGGTACTTGAAATAAAAGAATTAGAGCATTGGAACCAACTACAAATTTCACCTCTAGCTCTAGCTAAGAGGTTAGCTAAGGAAAAGCATATTAAAACTAGAACTAGAACTAAGAAAAGGAAGAAAAACTAGCTGGAGGAGGCTAAGTAGCCTCCTAGGACTTAAACTCCTTGCTTCCCACGTCCTTGGTTGATTTGGAATAGAAGAGAGCACCTCCTTTTATAGTGCAGCAATAGTACAGCAACATAACAGAATTTGTTTCGCCTGGTACGGCTTAACCAATGGTCGGATTGCCTTAAAATTTGGTTTGTAGCTTCCTTGTAATGTGATCTTCCTCATAGATGATTTAGATTTCCAAGATTATCCTCTGAATGGGCCCACCAATCACATCATCGACCGCCTCTCAAAATCGCGCACTTCGGGTACCTTCAGAACCAGTCATCTTGCTTTCAACACTCCGGAGTGTACAGACGTCGGATTGATCCCAAATTTGAAACATTAGTAGAAAACTTCCTCCTCTACATGATAGACGGATTAGATTGTCCAAAAAAATCCCAGAATATGGTCCGAAAATTAGAACACTTCGGGCTTTTATAAACTCTGCGCAGTTGGATCTTTCTGGATGGTCCATCTTTCTTCAACCGGTACGATCAAACCACACATCCTTTTGATCTGAAACTTTTGTGGTTATTCATATATGGATGTGTTATAAAATATGGTCAAAGTAGATTCTTCATATCATCAATGATGGGTCACCTGGACCGGCCCAGAGTGGAACAGCGAAATCTGGAACTTTCTGGACAGTTCGTATTGTTTTGGCCACCACGATCAATCCGTAGCTCCGATCGACACGAAACCACTTGGGTTAGTTCGGCGTCGAGCTCCTCTTCGACATGGATGTGTTGGATTTTCAAATATCATCAAAATGAGCCCAAAAAATGGGTCCAAAAAACCAGGTACGGGAATACCTTGCTGTTTTAGAATCTGGAATCTGAAACTTGCATGGCCGACCGGTCACGACCGGTCGGACAGGGCTGGCCGACCGGTCATGACCGGTCGGACAAGGCTGGCCTTGTTCCAGGGAGTGCATCCGACCGGTCATGACCGGTCGGGCCTTCTTGGCCGACCGGTCTTGACCGGTCGGACCCAGTTTTGCTTGTTTTTCTTCTTTCTTTTCTTCTCTCCTTCCTCTCTCTTTGCTTTCTTCTTTCTTTGGTCCACCTTGGGCCTTCATCAAAGGCTCCAAATGGCCCCTTTTTGGTCTCTAATTGAGTGAAGTCCGCTCTCATCCCTACAATCACAAAACATGCATTAGATGGGCCTTTTAATCATGAAAACCATGCATACCATGTCATGTAGTAGGCAATGCAACGTATAAATTGGAGGTTCAACACACCCCCCCAACCAGCTTTTTGCTAGTCCCGAGCAAAACATGCGTGAATAAGTTCAAACTTCCAAACCCAACTCTCTTTCAGAAACCATGTTTCTATCCATTCCAAGATATACAAGTATAAAATTTGGAGAAATTAGGTGATAGAAGCTGAAATCTTGGACTCTCAAAACATAATAAGTGTCTACATGAAATTCCCGCTAATTGATTAATAAATAGAAGAACTCGAACAAATTCAACCTAGTGTGCATAGTGAAAGTTCATCTCATGAGTTTCTGGGATCATCTTCTTCATAGATTAAGTAAACCAAGGATTTTAAGGTGCACAGAGCAACAACAAGCCTATGACAGGAATTTGCCTTACCGTCCTTCCGACGGCTTTCACACTACGTCCCATTTCCGGCTTTGGTTACGGTTCGACCATCCCCTGGTTGGTAATAGGTAGCCCTTTTCAAAATTTTCCACCATTTTTCCTTCATTCCCGATTTCATCCTTTCTTTCCTTTTTCTTTTAAAATTAGATAGGATTTTTAAAAATCCATATCTTTCATTATTTTCCCATGGACAAGGATGGACAAAATACCCCGGCTTGATTTCTCAACACCTTTATATCAAAGTCTAGCTAATCCACAAATCACGTAAACCTTTCAACTCATGAAAATCGTGTAATGTGAACTTGGTGTGAAGGTGTTCAAATTTTCTATCAATCACAACAATAGGGGAACTAACATATAAAACCATTATGTTGGGAGAAATTCAAGACTTACAACATCACGTACTTCGTATCTCCTCTTCTTATACTCATATCATCTCGAATGCATGGAAATAAGGTTTTCTAAAAGAGTTTTGAAATTTTAGAAAATTCAAAAAAAAATTGCGCATGTGAGGCTCGAAATGTTGCAACATGCTAGATGAGGAATCTCATCTCACCCCCCAATCAAATCTTGCATTGTCCTCAATGTAAAAAGATATGCAATTAGCATGAACATGAGAGCAATGGTAAAATATGAGAGAGTGAGAACAATAGTACCTGAGATAGCAAGTTGATCAATTCTAGCATCTTCCATTGTCTCGATGAGACTTATTTAATCCTAATTGCAGAAAAATAAATCCTAACCTACCTACCTACCTTTGATTAGTCCGATCAACTACATGATCAAAGTTGAGCAGGATTTTCATGAATTTCAATAAATTTCTCATGAGGACCATCCAAAGTCCTGCTCGACAGTAAACATGTGTGCTTCTTATCATTGAAGTCCAATCGTATTGTGCACCACATGCATAAAAGGAGGAGATAAGAGCAGTAAAAAGATATCTCCTCAAATTCTGATTTGGGTTATGATTGATTAAAAATGGGTCATCCCAATCAGAATTTTCAATGGGCTGAAGGACCCATGACGGTGGAGAGACATTCATCGAGTTTTCATTAGTTAAAGTTGTCTCTTCCACAATTTCAGAATTGTACGGTGCTTCCACAAACAATGGTAAAGAGTGTAAATCAGTGGAAATGTGTTCTTCAGGCACTGACACCGTGTCTAACAAAATATCCAACTCCTTAATCATCTCATCATCAAGATCATAAGAGTGGGCCAAGCATTCCTCTAGGAAATCGAGATAGTCGGATGAAGGGTCCTCATCTTCCCTTAATGATTGAAGAAATTCTGTTTCAATGGTAAGGAATTCCTCCTCTATAGAGAGGAGGTCTTCCAAAGAGAATTCTTCAGATTCAGTGGTAAGCACATTATCTAACATTGTTTGATCTT
Source organism: Liriodendron chinense (assembly GCA_003013855.2). NCBI lineage: Eukaryota > Viridiplantae > Streptophyta > Magnoliopsida > Magnoliales > Magnoliaceae > Liriodendron > Liriodendron chinense. Next base: position 566,210 of record ML058477.1, read on the forward strand.
TGAAAATTTCAAATTGTGCCACCTCATCATCCAAAGGAATAGAATTTTCAATCAAAGGGAGGTCTACCACACTAGAATTTGGCATGTGTTGTTGGTGGAAGGACTCAAAAAGATCGATTTCGGCCATCTCTCTAGCATGCATATCCTCTAGAGACTCATAATCATTATGCCCTTGGGAAAAAGAAACCATAGGTTCATAACCATTCACCAAACCCTCATTGTAGGCAACCCCACTACCGCTTTCAAATTTAATGGATTCCTCGGGTTCGTCAACCGTCATTGAAATCTCTTCATCATTAAGTTCAAAGCATCCAAAAGAGATAGTGGACTCACCATAATTGATGATGACATTGGGATCATCGAAATCAATCTCCTTTAAAAGTCTATTCATTAAATCCAAAGGAGGTGGGACTTGGGTAGCCCCATCCTCCTCATTAGAGGGGATTGATTCGATGCCCCCAATTTCGAGCTCAACGTCTTCATAAGATGGTGAGGAAGCTTGATTTAATTGTTCATCCACATGCTCATTACATATTTCCTCAAGTATTTGTGTATACTTATCATCAAAAGAGGAAGATGTTTTAGGGTGATTGTTAATAACCATGGTTGGTTCCTCCCTTGAACAAGGAGAATTGTGGTTTTCCCAATTAAGACCGTACGCATTGTATGATGAAAAGTTATATGATGGTTGATAGGCATATCCATACAAGTAATCACGCATTGTCTTAACCGGTTGGCTACTATTAACCTGTTCCTTTTGTTGTCGCACACCTCTTACCATAACCGGTGGAACACTCATGTTATTTTCAATCCGGTAATCACGTAATGTTTTTCTCGGATGATTATCCAATTTTGCTTCGTTCCGGTATTCCCCCATCGTCTTACGTCGTGTCTCAATATGTGTATTGTTTTCATTAATGTAATCATGCATCGTCTAACGTGGGGCGGTAGTGGAGGCTGATTGAATCTCAGAAAAATACTTATGCTTATAATGGTTCCAATCATAAAGACTTTCAATTTCATGGTCTGACATCTCATCTTCCAAAAGGTACTTGTACGCACCATTCGTCCAATCATACATGATGAAATTTTAAAGAATTGAAAACTACCCTAATCTAGAAAAAAAAAAGAACAAAAAGAAGAAAGATGGGGAGATGTTACCCAATAGAGTGAGATCTATGTCAGCAACAAGGTCCTACAAAATAAAAAAAAATTGTTAGTAATCTAAAAAATCAGAAAATCTACTTCTATAAAAACTGAAAATCCTACCTAATTAAGATTACTCTATAGCTACTAGAACAATTAGAACCGTTTAACCTTTTCCCCGGCAACGGCGCCAAAAACTTATTCGCTCGCCTCAAGTGTAAGGCTGCGATGTAGTAATAAAACTCGGTAAGACCGAGGTCGATCCACAGGGAAAGAAGTAAACAATTCCAAGTACTCTAATAACTAGAATCTAAGAAGTTTAAGAAAGTAGTTTTTCACATGAAATAGGAAAATATGAAAATAAGAAGAACTAGAGCATCAAGGATCCACTTGTAGTAGTCCAATGCCAATCCATTCATCTAAGTACAACACAATTAGAATCAAAGTCCTTTCTCTCATCTAATTGGAAGATATAACATTCAAGCACAAATAATCCCACTTAAATCTGGAAATCAGATTTCTAGTTCTAATGGAGCACATAGAACTTGAACTTGTAACCTTCAGAGTAACAACCATGCCTATGGACTATGGCATGCTCAAGGGTTACTACAATTCGAATTCAAACAAACCAATCATGGTAATTTCAGAGAATTGCAAGGAACTCATGTCCGGAGCACACAAACTCTCACAAAACTTCTAAAAAACCAAACTTTATTCAAACTAGAAGTTCAAAATTCCAAAATTAAGAAAAGGGTACTTGAAATAAAAGAATTAAAGCATTGGAACCAACTACAAATTTCACCTCTAGCTCTAGCTAAGAGGTTAGCTAAGGAAAAGCATATTAAAACTAGAACTAGAACTAAGAAAAGGAAGAAAAACTAGCTGGAGGAGGCTAGGTAGCCTCCTGGGACTTGAACTCCTTGCTTCCCACGTCCTTGGTTGATTTGGAATAGAAGAGAGCACCTCCTTTTATAGTGCAGCAATAGTACAGCAACATAACAGAATTTGTTTCGCCTGGTACGGCTTAACCAATGGTCGGATTGCCTTCAAATTTGGTTTGTAGCTTCCTTGTAATGTGATCTTCCTCATAGATGATTTAGATTTCCAAGATTATCCTCTGAATGGGCCCACCAATCACATCATCGACCGCCTCTCAAAATCGCGCACTTCGGGTACCTTCAGAACCAGTCATCTTGCTTTCAACACTTCGGAGTGTACAGACGTCGGATTGATCCCAAATTTGAAATGTTAGTAGAAAACTTCCTCCTCTACATGATAGACGGATTAGATTGTCCAAAACAATCCCAGAATATGGTCCGAAAATTAGAACACTTCGGGCTTTTATAAACTCTGCGCAGTTGGATCTTTCTGGATGGTCCATCTTTCTTCAACCGGTACGATCAAACCACACATCCTTTTGATCTGAAACTTTTGTGGTTATTCATATATGGATGTGTTATAAAATATGGTCAAAGTAGATTCTTCATATCATCAATGATGGGTCACCTGGACCGGCCCAGAGTGGAACAGCGAAATCTGGAACTTTCTGGACAGTTCGTATTGTTTTGGCCACCACGATCAATCCGTAGCTCCGATCGACACGAAACCATTGGGTTAGTTCGGCGTCGAGCTCCTCTTCGACATGGATGTGTTGGATTTTCAAATATCATCAAAATGAGCCCAAAAAACTGGTCCGAAAAACCAGGTACGGGAATACCTTGCTGTTTTAGAATCTGGAATCTGAAACTTGCATGGCCGACCGGTCACGACCGGTCGGACAGGGCTGGCCGACCTGTCATGACCGGTCGGACAAGGCTGGCCTTGTTCCACGGAGTGCATCCGACCGGTCATGACCGGTCGGACCCAGTTTTGCTTGTTTTTCTTCTTTCTTTTCTTCTCTCCTTCCTCTCTCTTTGCTTTCTTCTTTCTTTGGTCCACCTTGGGCCTTCATCAAAGGCTCCAAATGGCCCCTTTTTGGTCTCTAATTGAGTGAAGTCCGCTCTCATCCCTACAATCACAAAACATGCATTAGATGGGCCTTTTATTCATGAAAACCATGCATACCATGTCATGTAGTAGGCAATGCAACGTATAAATTGGAGGTTCAATAGTGCCATGGGACCTCCTTATAATTTTCCTCACCTTTGCCTTCTAAGACCACCGGTTCTTGCAACGATGCTGGTGTGGGTACCAGATCTTCCTCGTACGGAGCTTTTGCCTTGAGAACTACATTGTTGCCTATGCTGAAGGGGTAATATCGAGGCTTGTCTTCATAGATCACATAAGGTTGTAGTCCTGGCTTGACCGTTCCTGGAGCAGGAGGCTCCCATGGAATGAATACTGGTCCTCTTGATATGGCAGGAGGTTTCTCTGTTCGTCCCAGCTGCCGTAGTGTGATTGACACGCCTCCAGGGTTTGCCCCTTGCAATATGACTGGCTCAACTGGAGGAGCTCCTTCCAAGACAACGGGCTCTTGCTGTTGATGAGTATAATCCCTCCATTATGGATTGGATTGTTCTTGAACTGGAGTTGCCCCTTGTAAGATGACAGGTTCGTATGTGGGCTCGATGTATGACTGTGCTCCTTCCAGGATGACTGGTTCCCAACATGAGGGGCTGTAAGATGCCCCTTGAACAACTGGCACATCGTATGGAAGTGTTCCATCGAGTACTACTGGCTCAAGGACTGGAGGAGGAAAGGGACTTGCCCCTTGCATGATCGGAGGAGGATTTGTCGGCCCATAAGTGTAGGCATGAATGGATTGGATGGGGGAGAAGAAGCGATCGAGGCGTTCTTCTTCTTCTATGTTGTTGACGGTGGGGCCTCGAGATGAACTGGGATCCGTCGGATGCTAAGGCAGAGGATTCTGAAGAATATTGGTGGAAGCTGCTGCAGGAGTCCTAGGGACCGAGATGACGATCTTGCGGTCATCAATCAGATCTTGTATGGCATTCTTCAAAGTAAAGCATCGATCAGTGGTGTGGCCATGTCCTTGATGGTAGGTGCAATACTCATTTTCTCGGTAGTTCGGAGGCAGAGGATGAGGAGGAGGCCTGGGTGTCATCAGAGTGAGTAACTGCTTTTGTACCAGCATATTCATGACTTGACTAAGTGGCTGGGTGAGTGGAGTGAACTTCTTGAGCTCCCTGTAATTCTGCCTGTTCTGGTATGGGTATTGACTGTTTCCTCTGAACTGCTGCTGTTGTCGAGGTGGTTGTGGCTGTGGTTGAGGATTTGGTCGTGGTTGATACCTCTGAGGTTGGTGCTGAACCTGATTCTGCTGATGCTGTTGATGTCCCTGTGGGGGAGCGTATTGATTACCCTGAGTAGTGGTGCTGATGTTGTTTACCTCTGTCGGGCGAGGAGGAGAACCGCTGCGGTTTCCGTTCCCATACCCGATAGGTCTTCCCTCCACTCTGTTCCTCTTGACTGGAGTGGCCTGATGAGGCCATGGGGAGATTGTCCCAGCACGGATTCCTGCTTCGACTTGCTCTCCAGCACGGATCAATTGTGAGAAATTTGCGTATGGATGCGAGATGAGATATCCGGATATGCCTGGATATGTTGAATGAACAATCATGGAGATTTGTTCTTCGTCGTCGATAGGTGTCCGCATTCTGGCTGCCATAGCTCGCCAACGTCCCACATAGGCCGATAGCGTTTCATCACTCCTTTGCCTGAGAGCTGCGAGGTCGGCTCTTCTGGGTGCCATATTGAGATTGTACGCGAATCTGTCGACGAAAGCCTGGGAAAGTTGTTCCCATGTCCTGATGCGGTGGCAGTCCAAAGAAGTGTACCAATCTAAGGCATCGCCCTTCAGAGATTTTTGGAACAAACGAATGAGGGCCCCTTCATTTCCTGAGATTGCACTCAGTTCTCCACAGAAGGCCTTGAGATGTGCTGTGGGACAACCGCTGCCATCGTATCTTTTGAATTTTGGTACCTCAAAGTTTTGAGGTACCTGAGCATCTGGGAAAGGACACAAGTCTCTGAACTTGGTCGAAGGTAGATCGATTCCTTGTTGTCGCTGAAGTTGATTTTGCAAGATCTGCAACTGCTCCCGCAACTCGTCCAGTCCTGAATGATCTGTTCGAGCGACTGGTGCCTCTTGGAGTAAGGCACGTTCTTCTTCGGCATAGTGGTCGATGTCTTCGACCCTATGGGTTTGCTGAAAAGCAACCGTGGGTTGCTGAAGTTGATTTGATGATTGAACTGGATTCGGATGAACTTGTGCTTGAAAGGATTGTAACTGAACTGGAGACTGTACTGAAGGTTGAACTGGAACTTGCTGGAAATTAACTGGAGTTTGCTGAATTGAAGATTGCTGAAAATTAACTGGAATCCCATCGGCGAGGATGTGCTGGAATTGAAAAGTGCTCTTGTTTGCAGGAGGCTGAGATGCTGGGAAGTGACCCCCTTGTCGGGTATTCACCACTGTCCGCTGATTGATGTGGGCTTGACACTGACCCCCATTGTGGGCATTCGCTAGTGCTGTCCCTGTTGCTGGAAATTGAATTGAAATCTCATCGGCGGGGATGTGCTAAAATTGAAAAGGGGTCCCCTCGGTGGGGACATGCTGAGATCTACTGAGACTGTTGTTTGCAAGATTGACTGGAAGCTGATTGGAAGTCCCTGCGATGGGAGTGCTCTGAGATGGCCCTGTCGTCGCGGGAAGGTATTGAGAAGGATGCCCCATAGCGAAGGGCTGAGATGGCTGCTGTCGGTAGTCTTGGGCAGACTCCGATGGTTGTGCTCGATTTGAACTGGAGGCCGAAAGGACCCGGCATGGCTGCTGAGATTGCTGAACTGGGCCAACCTGATTGTTGGCTGCTGCGGTGACTTGTGCTTGCATGAATTGCAAGAGCATTTCTTGCATTGCTATCATTCCTTGTGCCAATTCTTGTATGATTGGCGTATTCTCAATTGGATGTTGCGCTGGAGGTTGCGCTTCGGTCATCTCAAGAGCAGGGAAGAGATGAGTTTCTTCTTCGTGCTCGGACATGGCTTGCTGAGCCCGAGTGCGGATTATGCTGCGGAAGGGAAGTTGCTTTCGAACACGTTGAGCCCGAGGAGGCGCAATGGTGAGGACTATACTCTACTCTTTTTGGGTTTTGGGATTTTCTATTTTTTTTTCTGGTTTTGGGATTTTTTATTTTTTTTGTTTGTTTTGGGTAGAATGCTATGCAGATGAGATTGTATGAGGATTGGTGACTTTCAAGTATGGGAAGGATTCTGTTTTTCAAGTCGGATCACGACTAGTGGGACTAGCTCATCCCCAGTGGAGTCGCCATTCTGTGGACCCTCGCCGTTCCGCGCTCCCACACGACGTTCACGTCCCTTTCCTTTTCGGGAAAAGAAGGAGAGGAGGATGCGTGAGTGCGAATCGCTGTTTGTGCCACTGGCTTGCCTCGTTCTCGAGGGCTTTGTTTGGTTGTTGTATTAAGCTGGATGTGTTTAAATGAGTTTATATAAGACCAGAGTCTCCACTAGCCAGTTACTTCGAATCTACAGTCGGCTAGACCCCGTAGAAATGTTAGAGAAAGGGATCCAAAGATTCCTTCCTCTAAAATGACTCCTTTTGATCTGCGGCCAGAGATTCGAAGTAAGGGATCACGGTTACAGGGTGGGAAGAGGTTAAGCACCCCACACACTGCCCGTACCGAAGTACGGTCTCTACTTCACAGAATCGAACTAATACTTGAAAGTCTGTTTTAATCCTCGTATATTCTCATAGATGACATGATGCATGAATGCAGGTCTGAACAGTAAGAGTTTCTGATGGGCAGGTTCCACTAACAGGCAAGCCCAGAGTATATGATCGAACTGACAGGTGCTTTATGCGGAATGCATGCTGTGTATTTGAATGATCAAAGTGCTTGTAGTGATATGTATATGAATGCGGGTCTGAACAGTAAGAGTTTCTGATGGGCAGGTTCCACTAACAGGCAAGCCCAGAGCATACGCTAGAACTGACAGGTGCTTTATGCGAGATGCATGCAGTGTGTTTGAATAATCAAGGTGCTTGTAGTGAAGCAGGGGGGTTGGAAGAAAAGTAAATGTTGCACTTATGCTAGATGCGAATGAGATGATGCTGGTAAAAGAGTAGCAAGATGGACAGAGGTGTCGCAAGGATTGGCTTCGAGTGGCTGGATCAAGACTTGGATGGCTTGGGAGACTTGGACCAGTGGTCAGGCTGGGCTGGACCAGGGCTAGACTTTCCTCACTCGGGCTCTCCTTGGTGGAAAAATGGGATAAAGGGTGGAGAAGGAAACTCGGAACGGACGGGCTCTCTCTGGGCTGAATGGTGTGTTGAAATGAGAAGGGGATGGGGGTATTTATAGCAGCGGGCAGTGGCAGAACTTGTAAATATTTTTGGGCGGCCCGCTGTGGGCCGCCCGTATGGACGTTCCTCGATTTCCAGCACTTGGTACGATCGTTTCTCGGGGCTGCTGTTTGACTCGGTGGGTTGACTCGGTGAGTTGACTCAGCGGGTCAACTCAGTGATTTGACTCGGCGGGTTGACTCGGCGGGTTGACTCGGTGTTTTGACTCGACGGGTTGACTCAGCGGGTTGACTCAACGGGTTAACTCAGGGGGTTGACTCAGTGAGTTTGACTTTTTTTAGGATTTTTTAACTGGTTTTTCTTATGGGGAGTTTTTCAGGCTGATGTTTAGGGGTGGGTTGACTGGGTTCAGGCTTGAGTTAGGCTATGGATTGGGGCTTACAAGGGTGAGTTTGGCTGAGTTTGGACTTGGGATTTGGGGGTATGGTCCTCCATTCATCCAGCTATCTCTACCAACAGTGTAGCCGAAGGTGGGGTGTCTACAGTAGGTAATGCACCTCATCTCGCTCAAGGCTATGGATCGTCGTCTCCTCATCAGACAACCTCTGATCAGCGGCCAATCTCCTCGACATCATCTCACAATGATACCGGAGTGCAAAAATCTTAGACAACAAGTGGCCATGATTGGCCAAGAGGAAGCCGGGATCAATAAATGGTCGCTCCTCAAAGGGCTCATATGAACCAGATGAAGAACCAGCATCCCCAAGAACATCCTGCTCATCCTCATCAGCGGTCAGGTGCCAGTAAGGAATGCACCGATACAAAGACTGCTCAGCAACCCAATGCTGGTATGGGGCAATCACCATCGGAAAAGTCCGCAGCTCAAAACAGAGCAAATCAGCGGTTAGGTGACTCACCCAACACCCATCAACCCGAGTCCTAAAGTCGGATGATCTGGTTGGAAGAGATCGACGCCCGATACCCGAGAAAGCAAAAGAAGGAACATCCTGCTCATACCCGAACTGCCGCAGGAACCGGATAAGGTGATAAGAAAGTAAGATCGAAAGCCTACCAGGATCAGAGGAAGACGATGAGCATCACAAAGTACTGAAGAAAGTGAAAGCCAAGATGACTCCCAACGAACATTCTAGTCGCATAGCTCAACAAACATCCTGCGATACAAGGGCTCGCTCATCCTAGTTGTATGCAGAAGAAATTCCATGATATGTTGCATGAGGTCAGGGTGACGAGTGCCGGAAAATGATACAGGTACAGTTAGCGAAATACGCTCCCATAGCCAGATCTAATCCTGAAAAAGTAAAGAGATTCAGCTAAAGCAAAGCAGTTCCCAAGAAACAAGAAAAGAAAAAGAATGTACAAAAAGGTTACCTGGAGAAATGCACAGTAGCCACGAAGGACACTGGTGCGACCTAGGGCACAGTCAGTCAGCCCATTGAACAGCTTAGCCAAGACAGGAGAAATGATCCCCTGTCGTCGAACAACTTGGCCCATCACCTCGAATAGCAAAGGAGTTTGAGATCTGCGCCATCCTGAGAATAGCACCTCAGCTACCAGACAGAACATCAGCGCATTTCGAGAAAGTAGGGACCTTGCCACACTTTGAGGACCCGAGAAAAGATCATACAATGAGTCCAAAAAAAAGACCACAGCATCCTGATCGACAGCTGCAGGTTAAATAAGATATGGAATCCCAAACCAGTTCTGCGAAGTGGCAGTCTTCGGCAAAGTCTTCGGCGAGAAATACTGAGCATAATCCTAGGGAAGACCTGTCAAATGCGCGAGCTCTTCCAAAGAAGGTCCCATCTTCATATCATTGAATGCAAACAAGTTCAATGAAGGGACCCAGTCAATCAGTGCGGCCCCGAGCATCCTCCAATCAATGTCAACCCTAGCCATATGGATCAGACTGCTAAAGCCATAGGACTCCAACTCTCGAATCTCATAAGCTGACAAGCTGTCAAGCCAAGCAAGCAGTCGTGGCGAACAAGAAGGACAAGGAAGCAACTGGCAAGTCCTCACAGGAATCCCCTCCAGAACAAAAGGCCCCGGAATCGATGACAGCTCATCAAGGATCGGAAGATCAACGGGCAAAGGAGAAGGAAAAGATGGAACCCCTACGAACTCAACAGCCCCTGACCTATCCCCAGTAGCGACTATGTCTGATATAGTCGCATCGCTATCAGTAGCATGAGAAGACTCGCCCACCTCATGAACCGAATGTGTAAAAGGTCGACGATCAGGAGAAGGTCAGTATTCTCCATCAAGAAGGCTATCAGCAAAGATCATGCCGCACATCGTGGTATCCTGACCAATCTGACCGCTGCATCTGAGTCATCCAGAAGGGCATCAGCGACCCCGATCGAAGAATCTACGGTCGGATCTGGACCTACAGTCCTCTCCAACATAAAGTTAGGAATCCAACCATCACTCTGTCCGGTCAAAAGGATCATCGGGACATCCACACCGTCCATCTCAAGGGAACATCATCAATGATCATATCAAGTCCGCCCAAGCAAGTATACCGCACATCTCGACTATCATCAAGTGCATCCAAGCCATCATAGGTATCATCTGAACCATCCATACTGTCTAAACATGATATCAGCCCATCTATGTCCATCATAACCCCATCATCAGCATCAATCACATCATCCATGCAGCCCACACTCAAAGGGTGCATAGCCTCACCTATGGCCCATCTCCCCATCTCATCCATACCATCCAATCCTCTCATGGTTAATGCCCCATTCAAATATGAAATTCTAGCCATCCCACCATTAATGGAGTCATTAAAAGCTCCATCAACCACAAAGCTTAAGTCTTCATCAATACCCCCTCTTAATGCCCCATCTACCCCATCCATTAAAGGCATTTCCCCTCCATCAAAGCTCATTTGAAAATCTGAAGTGTGGGACCCATCATGAACAGTCCCCATAGCCCTTAAATCTCCACCGTCCATTACTTGAGAGAGGACAAGATAAGAAAAAGATAAAAAGAGAAGGAAAGATGAGACAAGGAATAGATTCATGGCGGAAATCGAACATGGGAGTACAAGGAATATAGGTACAGGGACAGGAAAATAGAGGAGAATATCCGAACCAAAGCCATTCCAGACCGCACATGAAGAGAGGTCTGGGCAGCTCTCTGAGGGCTGCCCGTACGGATGATCTCCCTCTCTCTCCGCGGGATTGGCCCCATAGCCTCTGGTAGGTGAGACTGTCAGTCCACGTTAGCAGTTGGCACCCTGAGGGCCGCCCAAAGATCCAATCGACTCCGAATTTTGTCCGAATCTGATATGAACCACCTGGAAGGTGCTCCACCTATCCAATCATGAAGACCTACGACCAAAATGGGTCTGACCGAGCCAAAGAAAAGAAAAGTTGATCAAGAGGGGCCCACAAGCAATTTGAGCCATTCAAAGGCTAGATCATCATGATCCAAACCATGGAAGAGCTTACATGAGTCATAAAATAACAAGATAAAGGATTTGATCACCAAGAAAGAAGGCCAAAGTCCCAGATCTGATCATCAAGTGGGCCCCACATGGACAAATCAAGCAATCTGAACCGCTCAAGTCATCATCCATATAATTGAGAATTGTATCTTCCAAAAAGCATCAAAGAATGAGTCGAAATCAAAGCATCCAAGCATCATCAAGAAATTTGAGGTAAAACAGAGGTTGCATTTCATTTAGAAAGTTTGGTACAAAAGTAAAGCAAAAGGCCTTAAAAATGTCAGAAGGTCATACATCAACAAGCTGAATATATCCTCAGAAAAGCAGGCTATAGATCACCAACATAATCATCATCATCCCTCCTCTCATCCCGCTCCGGCGGTGAAGGTCCATCAGAGGAGCTGTCACTGATCCTGTAGCATACCTGCGACGACCCCCTAGAACGTATAGTGAAGGAAGAAGAGGTCTATGTCCATACAGCAGATACCACTCATAATAGTCATGATCCGGGATCGTAAAGTGAAATCCAGGCTGGCCCTCGAGAGCATCGGTCATAACATCAGCCAGAATCTGAGCAGCCGGACGGGGTGCAGAACAATGAACCTGGGCCACGCCGGTGATCTGTCGGATCAATCTCTCGTCGAGGTACCATTGAAACGATTCAGTATCAGAGAGCATGATCTAGAGGCATGAAGAATCATACGCCTCCACACGTTGAGGAGTATAATAAAGGGGAAAGCAGGCATATGGCATCCGAGCAAACTACAAGAAAGAAAATCACCATAGTCAGTTGCTGAATAGCACGACGGATAAGGGAAAACAAGATACTTACGTCCTCAGTAGTCAATCCATCTATGTCAGCGCGTCAATTATCCCCATACACTCGAGGATTTCGCTGACGGTTTTGCTGACGCCAATGTATGAAGCGATACAAGGATGGTTCAACATCATCCCGTATCCTTGGCGACGGGTGAGCAAAATGATCATAGAAACAGGTCTGGACAAGGGCAAACACAATGATCAGATGAAGAAAGAAGACAAGCATCTCCAAGGGAGGTCAAAGAGAATACCTCCACGACAGGCCAGAAACCTGTAAAGGACCTACTACTCCGAGAGGTCTTATCCAAGCCCTGGTAGATGCGAGTCAATATAGCCCCATTCCAATTATATGAATGGTGAAGATCCTCAGTCAAGCAAAGAAATCTAGGATCGATCCTCTCATTCGCATGACAGAAAAGGAATGAACCGAAGGCGTAAATGAAGGGCCGCTAGCTCTGTAGTAGGGATGATATCAGCAAAGTTGTTATGAAACCACCGCAGTTTCACTTGGCTACTCTGAAACTCGCACTCGGGTGGGATGGCTCCCACAAGCCTTATCCAGTCATTTGGGGTAATGGGGGCAAGAGAGCCAGCATGGGGAACAACTGCCCCATGGAATGGAAAACCAATTTGCATATATATATATATATATATATATATAATATATATATATCCAGAGGAGTTATCCCCCATTCGTCATAGGGAAGTTGAAAGGTGTGGATCTCGTCCTTCCACCTCTCATAAAGGGCTATAAGTAGCATGCGATTGGCATTATTATTGTGGAAACGTAATGTAAGAAGGCCTGTGAAAGGAGCGTTGGCCAGATCCCGCTCAAGCATCGGCTATGGTAGTTCCACCTAGTTATCCCAGAGGTCTCGGGTACCTCGACCTTTTATCAAAGGAAGAGGTTGGTGCTCCTTGGCTAGAGAACACATATGGTCCCCGCGACGAACAATGAAGGCAGGGTCATATTCGCTTGCCTCAAGTGTAAGGCTGCGACGTAGTAATAAATCTCGGTAAGACCGAGGTCGATCCATAGGGAAAGAAGTAAACAATTCCAACTACTCTAATAACTAGAATCTAAAAATTTTAGGAAAATGATTTTTCATATCAAATAGAAAAATCTAAAATTAAGAAGAACTAGAGCATCAAGGATCCACTTGTAGTAGTCCAATGCCAATCCATTCATCTAAGTACAACACAATTAGATTCAAAGTCCTCTCTCTCATCTAATTGGAGGATATAACATTCAAGCACAAACAATACCACTTAAATCTGGAAATCAGATTTCTAGTTCTAATGAAGCACATAGAACTTGAACTTGTAGCCTTCGAAGTAACAGCCATGCCAAGAGACTATGGCATGCTCAAGGGCTACTATAATTCGAATTCAAACAACCCAATCATGGTAATCTCAGAGGATTGCAAGGAACTCATGTCCGGAGTACACAAACTCTCACAATTCATCTAAAAACCCAAACTTTATTCAAAATAGAAGTTCAAAATCCAAAATTAAGAAAATGGTACTTGAAATAAAAGAATTAAAGCATTGAAACCAACTACAAATTTCACCTCTAGCTCTAGCTAAGAGGTTAACTAAGAAAAAACATATTAAAACTAGAACTAGAACTAAGAAAAGGAAGAAAAACTAGCTGTAGGAGGCTAGGTAGCCTCCTAGGACATGAACTCCTTGCTTTCCACGTCCTTGACTGATTTGAAATAGAAGAGAGCACCTCCTTTTATAATACAGCAAGAGTACCGCAACATAACAGATTTTGTTTTGCTTCGTACGGCTTAACCAATGGTCGGATTACCTTCAAATTTGATTTGTAGCTTCCTTGTAATGTGATCTTCCTAAGATGATTTAGATTTCCAAGATTATCTTCTGAATGGGCCCACGAATCAGATCAGTGACCGCCTCTCAAAATCGCGCAATTCGGGTACTTCAGAACCAGTCATCTTGATTTCAACGCTCCGGAGTGTACAGAGGTCGGATTGATCCCAAATTTTGAACATTGGTAGAAAACTTCCTCCTCTACATGATAAATGGATTAGATTATCCAAAAAAATTCCAAAATTAGGTGGGAAAATTAGACCACTCAGCCCTTTTATAAAATCTGTGCAGTTGGATCCTTCTGGATGGTCCATCTTTCCTCAACCGGTGCGATCAAACCACATATCCTTTTGATCTGAAACTTTGTGGTTATTCATATATGGATGTGGTCTAGAAAATGGTTAAAGTAGATTCTTCATATCATCAATGATGGGTCACCTGGACCGGTCCAGAGTGGAGTAGGCGGAATCTGGAACTTTCTGGATAGTTCATATTGTTTTGGCCACCACGGTCAATCCGTAGCTCCGATCGACACGAAACCACCTGGGTTATTTCGATGTCAAGCTCCTCTTCAACATGGATGTGTTAGATTTTCAAATATCATCAAGATGGACCCCGAAAACTAGGTCGGAAATCTGAAAACGGGAATAGCCTACTGTTTGAAATCTGGAAGTCTGAAATTGCATGGCCGACCAGCTTGACCGGTCGGACAGGGCTGGCCGACCGGTCTAGCCTGTCTATTAAGTGTCCAGGGAGTGCAGCCGACCGGTCTTCATAGGTCATGACCGATCGAGCCTTCTTGGTCGACCGGTCTTGACCAGTCGGACCCATTTTCTGCATTCTTTCTTCTTTCTTTTCTTCTCTCCTTCCTCTCTCTTTACTTTCTTCTTTCTTTGTCCCACCTTGGGTCTTCATCCGAGGCTCCTAAATGTCTCCTTTTGGTCTCCAATTAGGTGAAGTCTGCTCTCATTCCTACAATCACAAAAGCTGCATTAGATGGGCCTTTTAAACATGCAAACCATGCATATAATGTGATTGAATGGCCTATACAATGTATAAATTGGAGGTTCAACACACCCCCCCCCCCCCCCCCCCCCCCCCCAACCAGCTTTTTGCTAGTCCCGAGCAAAACATGCGTGAAATAATTTCAAACCTCTAAACCAACTCTCCTTTCAAAACCATGTTTCTATCCATTCCAAGACATACAAGTATAAAATTTGGAGAAATTAGGTGATAGAAGTTAAAACCTTAAACTCTTAAAGCATAGAAAGTGTCTACATGAAATTCCCGCTGATTGATTGATATATAGAAGAACTTGAACAACTTCAACCTAGTGTGCATAGTGAAAGTTCATCTCATGAGTTTCTGGGATTATCTTCTTCATAGATCAACTAAACGATAAATCTCAAGGTGTACAGAGCAACAACAAGCCTATGACAGGAATTTGTCTTACCGTCCTTCCGACGGCTTTCACACTACGTCCCATTTCCGGCTTTGGTTACAGGTAGACCATCCCCCGGTTGGTAATAGATAGCTCTTTGAGAAATTTTCCACCATTTTTCCATCATTTCCAATTTCATCCTTCCTTTTCCTTTTTCTTTTAAATTAAATAGGATTTTTAGAAATCCATATCTTTCATTATTTTCCCATGGACAAGGATGGACAAATTACCCCGGCTTGGTTTCTCAACACCTTAAATCAAAGTCTAGCTAATCCACAAATCACATAATCCTTTCAACCCATGAAAATCGTGTAATGTGAACTGGGTGTAAAAGTGTTCAAATTTTTTATCAATCACATAAATAGGGGAATTCACATATAAAAACATTATTAAGAGAAGTTCAAAGCTTGCAACATCACTCACTTCGTATCTCCTTTTCTTATACTCGTATCATCCCAAATGCATAGAAATAAAGTTTTCCAAAAGAGTTTTAAATTTTAGAAAAATAAAAATTTTCTACATAATTGATTGAAATGTCACAAAAGCTAGTAGATTCATCTAAGGAATCTCACCCCAACCAAAATCTTACATTGTCCTCAATGTAACAAGATATGCAATAAGCATGACATGAGAGCAATGAAATAAAACAAAGGAGAGTGAGAACGAGAGCACCTGGGGTAGCAAGTTGATCAATTCTAGCATCTCCCATTGTCTTGATGAGACTTATTCAATCCTAATTTCAGAAAAATAAATCCTAACCTACCTACCTACCTTTGATTAGTCCGATCGACTACATGATCAAATTTGAGCAGGATCTTCATGAATTTCAATAGATTTCTAATGAAAACCATCCAAAGTCTTGCTCGACAGTAAACATGTGTGCTTCTTATAATTGAAGTCCAATCGTATTGTGCACCACATGCATAAAAGGAGGAGATATGAGCAGCAAAAAGATATCTCCTCAAATTTTAATTTGGGTTATGATTGATTAAAAATGGGTCCTCCCAATCAGAATTTTCAATGGGCTGAAGGACCCATGATGGTGGAGAGACATTTATCAAGTTTTCATTAGTTAAAGTTGTCTCCTCCACAATTTCAGAATTGTACGGTGCTTCCACAAACAATGGTAAAGAGTGCAAATCAGTAGAATGATGTTCTTCTGGCACCGACACCGTGTCTAACAAAATATCCAACTCCTTAATCATCTCATCATCAAGATCATAAGAGTGGGCCAAGCATTCCTCTAGGAAATCGAGATAGTCGGATGAAGGATCATGATCTTGCTTGAGTGAGTGCAAATATTCAATTTTGATGGTGAGGGACTCGCCCTCCATGGAGTGGAATTCCTCCAAACTAGGTTCTCCATAACTAGTATGAGGCACCAAGTCAAAAGTATGCAAGGCTTTAACAATCTCTTGAATAATGGGGTCGTTTGAATTTCCAAAGTGAGCCAAGCATTCATCCAAAGAATCTGAATTTTCACTCATGGGAGTCTCATTCTCCACATTAAAATTAAGCATGTCAAGTTGGTGGAGTGACTAAAAAATATCAACCTCGGCCATCTCTCTAACATGCATATCCTCTAGAGACTCATAATCATTATGCCCTTGGGAAAAAGAAACTGTTGTGGGTAAAGAGCCGACCTGAAAGAAAGTTGATAGTGCCGACCCGGGAAAGACGAGCCGACCCATTTCAGGTTCCGGATACAAGCCGGGTCGTATTAACCTGATAAAAATTGGTCGGCTCGGCCCGATGTAATAAAGATCGTCTTAAGCGAGCTGAACTGTAAATCCGTGATCTTGGGCTCACGCCGAGATATCAGGAGGAAAGATTGACATCCCCAGCTTTTAGGGATAAGGATCTTTGTTCGTTATGGACAGATCCGAAGATCTCGGGAACCCAGCTGGCAGTCCGCTGGAATTACGACTCTCTGAAAGGCAAGCAGTTTCGCGACCTAAGCCTATAAATAAGGATATTCTCTCCATTATCAAGGTATGAAAACTGATATCGATCTACACTAAGATATTCGATTATCAAAGATCGCTGACTTAGGCATCGGAGGGTTATTGGCTGGACCCCCAGCCACCCCCCTTATTCTCTGTGTTCTTTTGCAGGATCTAAGGACTCCGTCATCTCAGTCATTTTCTACCAGAAGTTCGACTCCGTCCAACCGTCCAAATCATAAATCTACATCTTCATCTGTTGACCATTTTTTGGTAACAACAGAAACCATAGGTTCATAACCATTCACCAAACCCTCATTATAGGCAACCCCACTACCGCTTTCAAATTTTATGGATTCCTCGGGTTCGTCAACCGTCATTGAAATCTCTTCATCATTAAGTTCAAAGCATCCAAAAGAAATAGTGGACTCACCATAATTGATGATGACATTGGGATCATCGAAATCAATCTCCTCTAAAAGTCTATCCATTAAATCTGAAGAAGGTGGGACTTGAGTAGCCCCATCCTCCTCATTAAAGGGGATTGATTCGATGCCCCCAATTTCGGGCTCAACGTCTTCACAAGATGACGAGTAAGCTTGATTTGATTGTTCCTCTGCATACTCTTTCCATATTTCTTCAAGTATTTGTGTATACATGTCATCACAAGAGGAAGACGTTTTAGGGTGCTTGTTAATAACCACGGTTGGTTCGTCCCTTGCCATATACATGTCATCACAAGAGGAGAATGGTGATTTTCCCAATTAAGACCGTACGCATTGTAGGATGAAGAGTTATATGATGGTTGATAGGCATATTCGTACAAGTGATCACGCATTGTCTTAACCGGTTGGCCACCATGCACCCGTTCCTTTTGTTGTTGCACACCTCCTAACATAACCGGTGGAACACTCATGTTATTTTCAATCCAGTGATCACGTAATGTTTTTTCCGGATGATTATGCGATTTTGCTTCGTTTCGGTATTCCCCCATCGTCTTACGTCGTGTCTCAACATGTGTATTATTTTCATTAATGTACTCATGCATCGTCTTACATGGGGGGTAGTGGAGGTTTTTTAAATCTCAGAAAAATACTCATGCTTGGAGGGATCCTGATCACAATGAGTTTGGGTCCCCCAATCCAACGTCTCACCCTCCAAAAGGTACTTGTACGCACCATTCGTCCAATCATATATGATGAAATTTTAAGGAATTGAAAATTACCCTAATCTAGAAAAAAGAACAAAAAGAAGGGAGATGAGGAGATGTTACCCAATAGAGTGAGATCTATGTCAGCAACAATGTCCTACAAAATCAAACAAAAAATTGTTAGTAATCTAGAAAAAAAATCAAAAAATCTACTTCTATAAAAACTAAAAATCCTACTTACCTAAAACTACTCTATAGTTACTAGAACAATTAGAACCATTTAACCTTTTCCCCAGCAACGACGCCAAAAACTTATTCGCTCACCTCAAGTGTAAGGCTGCGATGTAGTAATAAATCTCGGTAAGACCGAGGTCGATTCACAGGGAAATAAGTAAACAATTCCAACTATTCTAATAACTAGAATCTAAAAAGTTTAGGAAAATGATTTTTCACATCAAATAGAAAAATCTGAAATTAAGAAGAACTAGAGCATCAAGGATCCACTTGTAGTAGTCCAATGCCAATCCATTCATCTAAGTAAAACACAATTAGAATCAAAGTCCTATCTCTCATCTAATTGGAAGATATAACATTCAAGCACAAACAATCCCACTTAAATCTGGAAATCAGATTTCTAGTTTTAATGAAGCACATAGAACTTGAACTTGTAGCCTTCGAAGTAACAGCCATGCCAAGAGACTATGGCATGCTCAAGGGTTACTACAATTCGAATTCAAACAACCCAATCATGGTAATCTCAGAGGATTGCAAGGAACTCATGTTCGGAGTACACAAATTCTCACAATTCATCTAAAAATCCAAACTTTATTTAAACTAGAAGTTCAAAATCCAAAATTAAGAAAATGGTACTTGAAATAAAAGAATTAAAGCATTGAAACCAACTACAACTTTCACCTCTAGCTCTAGCTAAGAGGTCAACTAAGAAAAAGCATATTAAAACTAGAACTAGAACTAAGAAAAGGAAGAAAAACTAGCTGTAAGAGGCTAGGTAGCCTCCTAGGACTTGAACTCCTTGCTTCCCACGTCCTTGACTGATTTGGAATAGACGAGAGCACCTCCTTTTATAATACAGCAAGAGTATCGCAACATAACAGATTTTGTTTCGCTTCGTACGGCTTAACCAATGGTCGGATTGCCTTCAAATTTGATTTGTAGCTTCCTTGTAATGTAATCTTCTTAATAGATGATTTAGATTTCCAAGATTATCTTCTGAATGGGCCCACCAATCAGATCAGCGACCGCCTCTCAAAATCGTGCAATTCGGGTACCTTTAGAACCAGTCATCTTGCTTTCAACGTTCCGGAGTGTACAGTGGTTGGATTGACCAAATTTTGAACATTGGTAGACACCTTCCTCCTCTACATGATAGATGGATTAGATTGTCCGACACAATTCCAGAATTAGACACAGAAATTAGAACACTCAGCCCTTTTATAAAATCTGCGTAGTTGGATCTTTCTAGATGGTCTATCTTTCCTCAACCGGTACGATCAAACCACACATCCTTTTGATCTGAAACTTTGTGGTTATTCATATATGAATGTGGTCTAGAAGATGGTCAAAGTAGATTCTTCATATCATCAATGATGGGTCACCTGGACCGGCCCAGAGTAGAGTAGGCGGAATCTGGAACTTTCTGGATAGTTCGTATTGTTTTGGTCACCATGGTCAATCCGTACTCCGATCGACACGAAACCACTTGGGTTATTTCGACGTCAAGCTCCTCTTCGACATGGATGTGTTAGATTTCCAAATATCATCAAGATGACCCCCAAAAATTGGGCCAAAAATCTAAAAACGGGAATAGCCTGCTGTTTGAAATCTGGAAGTCTGAAATTGCATGGCCACCCGGTCTTGACCGGTCTAGCCTGTCTATTAAGTGTCCAGGGAGTGCAGCCGACCAGTCTTGACCAGTCATGACCGGTCGGGCCTTCTTGGCCAACCATTTTGTGCCCATTTTGTGCTTTCTTTCTTCTTTCTTTTCTTCTCTCCTTCCTCTCTCTTTGTTTTCTTCTTTCTTTAGCCCACCTTAGGTCTTCACCGAAGGCTCCTAAATGTCTCCTTTTGGTCTCCAATTAGGTGAAGTCTGCTCTCATTCCTACAATCACAAAACCTGCATTAGATGAGCCTTTAAAACATGCAAACCATGCATATAATGTGATTAAATGGCCTATACAATGTATAAATTGGAGGTTCAACAGGTCATCATCATTAACCACTCTACGCCCCCTCGTGTCGTCCGCCATCAAATCCTACAAGCTTGATAAGGTAAGCTCCTATTCTTTACCCGTTAAAATCCAAATCATTATCCTGGAAACCCATGGATTTGGGCTTACATTCAAATGCAAACATCCAATGTCCAAATCCATGTGTCACCTAGGATATGTATTGGGCTTATTAAAGAAAGCAAAGCCCACCCTAAAGAGGGTTGCATGCCATGCCTTAGGTGAGAAAAATCCACCATCCAAGGACATATTTTGGACAACAAATGCACTCAAGTGCCATGAGATCAAAGTGGGATAAGAATCAAGCTTCATATGAAAAATCCTTTTTCAAAGTCCATGTATGACCAAGGTTTGGTTCACTTTCCATATCAAAGCGATGAGCCTCATTTAAAATGTTTCTATCTTTTTACACATGTACATGGACAAATGGAGAATAGGAAGGAAATTGGTCCCCAAGAGCAACTCAAATGCCCCTCCTCAATGGATTGAAAGGAGCACATAGCCCACTTGAAGAACCATAAGAACCCATTCATGGGTCAATCATGGGCAACCATCTACATCATCTTGATAAATGTTTTGACTATGAGAATACAATATGGTAGTCTACCCACAAACATATGAGTCAAAGAAGCCAATGGTAAAAAAATGATGCACATAGCCCACATGAAGAATCAAAGTTAAAAATTCCATGCAAGGACAAGTTTGGGCAACATATGTGCACCGCTTTCTTTACCAAAAAGAAGATCATTTGAGCACAAGAGGGCATGGCTTGATAAGTAATCCAACCATCATGAAAATGGCTAAGAATGATATACATAGCCCACTTGAAAATCAAAATCCAAAATGCCCAAAGCAAGGGACAAATTTAGGTAACTTATGGGTATCGTTCTTTCCCACAAATTGAAAAAAAATCACTCATCCTTGAGAAGGATGGTGGGTGACCCACCAAACACCCCAAGAGAAGTTCAAGGAGCTATGATTGCATGGATAGCTCACTTGAAAAAGGGTCATCCATTTGAGGGTGGTGGCATTAAAGGAAACTCTTGAGAACCACTTTCATACAACATGAGAAAACCATTTGAACTTAGTGAGATTGTTGAAACAACTCACTCATGGGACTTATAAATGATCAAGTAACCCAAGTCCTCCATCCATCCAAAGAAAAGGCATGAAGGGAAAGAATCCTACATGCACAAAATATAGTGGTGTACACATGACTAAAAGAAATTCACAAGTTTCAATGAGGGCCCAAAAGCCCATCTATGTGGAGGAATTCCAAAGAGCCCACCACACTTTGTGTATAAGGATATACATCATAATCAAGAGATGGTGGAAGATTTTGGGCCATTTGTCCATAAAGGCCCAACTTAGAAATCTAGCCCACTTGAGATCCAAGTGAAGAATGGGCTAGTCACTTTTGTCCATACATATGTGAAGAAAGAATGGGCCATCCAAAGTGAGCATTGTAAGCCCAAAACTTGAGGTGGGCCCTACTAATCTCATAGGTCCAAACCTTGAAAAGAAGATGAAAAATAAGAGAAAGCTCTAAGGAAAATATGAAAAGGAAAAGAGAGCATGAGGGAGCCCAAAATGAAGTATTGGGCCCATTTGATACACATTAAAGGGGGCCCAACTCCCATGAAAGAAAATAGGGTATTTTACCATGCACACTTAATGGACATGGCAAAATTACCCTTTACATACACATGAAGGGAGTATGAAAGAGGAAAAGAAAGATGAAAGGAAGCTTGAAATATCCCTCTCCATGCACCACCTTGAGAAGAGATTGGAAAAGTAGAAAAGGCCAAAAAGCTTGGGCCCACCTTGACCCTCTTGAAGTACCTACATGAAGAAAAGAAAGAGAACATGAGAATAGAAAATGAAAAACAAAGCAATGAAATGAAGAAAATGAGTGGTCCATACCTTCACCACTCACAAAAGGGGGACCACCTTGCTGTCCCAAAACTCCACCAAGGCTTCACCACTTGAAAGAAGCAAAAGGGCCACCAAAAGGAAGAAAAACTTGAAGAAAGAGAGAGTGTGAGAAAGAAGAGAGAGATTGCACGTTGGAAGTGCCAAGGGTGCGCCATGTTACATAGAAAAGGGGAGGGCACCCCATTACCCAGCCCACTGGAAAAACCAGTGGGCAGAGGAGGCTTGGGCGGCACCCAGGGGGCCAGCAGTCCTCCCATCAAGTTGAAATGACCTCTCTCTCTCTCTCTCTCTCTCTCTCTCCTTGGGAAGAGTAGTTGCAAGTGAATCTTGTACCTCCATGTAAGAATGAAGTGATGGAAGAGAAGAATGAGAAAAAGAGAAAATGAATCTCACCAAAATCTCATCTTGTGAAAAAATGGAGAGAAATTAGCTTGATGATGTGGAAAAAGATCCATAAGATTTTCAAAAGAAAGAAAAAGAATTGACTTGGTCAAACAGTGATCTCAACCATCCAAAGTCATGGTCGGATGATCTGAATCATTTTTAGAAAACACCAAGAATTTCCTAACCCTGATCTCTGTCTACCTCTCATCACAAAAACGTGGTCCGAAGACCTTAAACTACGTTGGGATCAACATCCCGAGAGACTTTTAATAAAAACCGGCAGCGGTTTTGATCGTTCGAATCAGGATCCGATGACTCCGGACACTTATATATATATATATATATATATATATATATATATATATATATATATATATATATATATATATATATATATATATATATATATATACATTTCTTTCGTCGCTTGTACAAAGTCGTGGTTCGAAGACCTTAAACTACGTCGGGATCAAGATCCTGAGGGATTTCATAATAAAAACCGTCATTCGATCTCAACCGATCAAGGAAGGGGTCAGATAGACCGGATCTTTTGAAAAATAAAAAAAAAATGTGTCGTGTTTGCATATACATAATTTTGGGTCCTAAGACCTTAAACTACACTGGGATTAATTTCTCAGGGGACTTTTCCTGCTTTCAACAAAAAACCAGCATCGACCTCGACCGATCAGATTAAGGTTCGATAATTCGGATCTTTTTAAAAAAAATCACAAAAAGAATGTATTTTCAGCATGTACATAATTTTGGGTCCGAAGACCTAAAACTACACTGGGATTAATTTCTTGAGGGACTTTTCCTGCTTTCAACTAAAAACCGGCATCGACCTCGACCGATTGGATCAAGATTCGATAATCCGGATCTTTTAAAAAAAATCACAAAATGAATGTTTTTCATCATGTACATAATTTTGGGTCCAAAGACCTTAAACTACACTGGGATTAATTTCTCGGGAGACTTTTCTTGCTTTCAACCAAAAACCGGCATCAACCTCGACCGCTCGGATCAAGGTTCGATAACTCGGATCATTTCAAAAATACCAAAAAGATTTTAAGCTTTCCATAAAAACCAGTATCAATCTCGATCACTCGAGTTGAAGTCTGGAATTTTCTCAAAAATAAAAAAAATTCACCATTAATTTTAACTGCGCAAATCTATCCCCAGCGGTCCGAAGACCTAAAACTACACTGGGATTAACTTCTCGAGGGCTCTCTTTCTCAACCTATCCCAGACATGGCTAACACTTGATCGTACGGGTGTCCAAAATCTTCTAAACAGGTAAGGGCTGAGGCGGGCAGAACCCCATGATCCTGTTCGTGTTGAACGCACTATGATAGACAACCTTGATTTGGAAGTCGCTGTTGAATCTGACGGATGTTCCTTGTTCCTAAAACTCATGAAGGGGTTTAAGGCAGTTGGGAGGTGAAGCGCACCCTCAAGGAATTGTGAGCAGCATAAGACCCCAAATTAGATTGACTAAAGGGAAATGTGAGGATGTGGCTCATTTTGTGGCCGAAGGAGTCCGTAGGACGATACATGGTCTTGTGCATTGCAAATGAGGAACAGGCAACTTTGTGGGTGTGTTGACTGAAAGCCCTCAAAATTTCTTCATCTGAAGATGTAAAACTACAGCACTTAACTGTGTGAGATTCGTCTTGCTCGCTGACGTAAAATGGATCGAGTGCCTTACCAGCAATAGAAGCTGGAAATGGATGAAAATTCCATACCTTTCCCTGCATTGTAGAAAAATCAGAAAAATACCAAAACATTGCAAAATCATCTTTCAAAAATTACAAAATACTTCCCTTGTTTTCAATAAACACCGATCTTTACTCGGACCAAATATTTTCAAAATCACAAAAAAATTTCCCTTGTTTTCAATAATCAATCTCCATCCTGACTACTCAGGTGAAGATTCGGACCAAATATTTGCAAAAAAAAATCACAAAAATTGTCACTATCCCCAACACAGTACTTCAGGGTCTCGAACTCCGCTCACTCACTTCACAGTTTGGGATGACGGATCCAATAGCTCGAAAATTGGAATCCTGACCAAAACTGCCAATCAAACACCGTCCCAATTACACCCATCCCCCAGAAGAACATCTTGAGGTTACAACTGACAACCTCCTTCATCCATCCCCATCAGCAAAGAAACAGCATCTTGGGAAGATGGACCTGATCGACCACGGGTCAGGATCTTGACCAACCCGCTAACCATACATCCGCATTGAAAAGAAAATCTCCAGAGAAGCACAACCCTGCAAGCAATAAGCTCAAAATTCTCCTCATCCTCAGCGAAAGCAAAATCATCGAACTGAAAGAGAATGAGCCAAACCATACATCCATCATCAAATATGCATCAGCATCCATTACATCAATCATCATGTTTACTTACTTTTGAAATAAAAGTCGGGTAGCCAAAGACCTTATAGGCATCCCTAGTAGAGGCACGTGCAAGCCAGATTTCCTTTTGAAAAAGACAAAAAATATTATATATACATATTCTTATTTGCAAATAAAAACCCCATGGAGTATCACTCCCAGAGTGGGTATCTTTTCAAAAATCCAAAAATATTTTCCCAATAGAGCGTTCGGCCTCCAAAATACTAAGAGATCTTCCATATCTATGGGTAGGAGCCAACGCAAAAATCAAATAAGATTCGATGCCTCGCGGTTTCCCCGAAGACCATCGGATCCAATGCATTCAAAGTACGGTCAAACTGAACTCCAGTGTCAGTGTGGTCATACCAAATGCCAAGATATGAAAAGATGAAAGCCAAAAAGCTCGGTCAAAGAAACCATTTGAACGGTGAAAACGATGAATTGTAACCCAAGTATCAAAACCAACAGATTGGGTGGAAAGAGTTCACCCGCACATACCTAGGCGTGGATGCCTGAAGTACCTTGACTGAGTCCAAGTCAGCGTAGTGGATCTCCCGTAAGACTACATGGATGCGGGGCAGCTAACCACTTTGACAGTCAAGTGAAACAAGTACTCCTGGAGTGATCCGGGAAAGCAACGAACAATCAATCACAGGGTTGGTAACCTTGTAAGACTATGACGGATGCAAAGGCTCTACTGTACCTTTCCGATGTTAGTACCGATCGGGAACGGAAGGGTTGCGATTGGGTACCCAGGTTGCAGCCCATGCAGGGACAATCGCAACATTTTCTCCAAACTCCTGCAATATGTGCGAGTTATTAATTTTCAGACAATCAACTGACTCAGATATAAAGGCAAGCAAAGATTCCAGACCACGATCTATGAATGACTGGGTCAGAAGTGGGGTGTCCACTCGCTTTGACATTTAGTTGCCCTGCAACCTCTGCCAAAGAGGGGCATCTGTAGACACCCCACCTTCGGCTACAATGTTGGTAGAGATAACTAAATAAATGGAGGACCATACCCCCAAATCCCATGTCCAAACCCAACCAAACTCACCCTTGTAAGCCCTAATCCATAGCCCAGCTTAAGCCTAACCCAGTCGACTCACCCCTAAAAATTAGCTTGAAAAACCCCCATAAGAAAAACCAGTAAAAAATCCCCAAAAAGTCAAACTTGGTGAGTCAACCCGCTGAGTCAAATCACCGAGTTAACCACCAGGTCAGTCCAGCCCCTGCACCCAGTCAACTCACCGTGTCAATCCATCTTTCAAACCCAGTCAACTCACCTGGTTCCGAGCCACAGCTTTGGAGTATGTTTGAACTTCGAACCAACAACTTTTCTGCTTCAAGTTCGGGGGTCGTACGCTCCGAAGTTGGAGCAGAGAGAGTCCGTATGGGCGGCCCCTCAAGCCTAATTACACAATCTGCCACTGCTCACAACTATAAATACCCCATTCGCTCTCCTGTTTCAGCATCCCTCAACATAAAAAAAAATCCCTCAACATCCAGAAATATCCCTCTTCAGCCCGAGAGTTCCGAGTCCAGCTCCATCCCTTTAGCCCATTCCTCCACCAAGGAGAGCCCGAGTGAGAAGAGCCTAACCCTGGTCCAGCCCAGCCTGACCCTGGTCCAATTCTCCCAAGCTACCCAAGTCCTGATCTAGCCACTCGAAGCAAACCCTTGCAACACCTCCATCCATCCACCTACTCTTTTATTAGCATCATCTCATTCGCATCTACCATAAGTGCAACATTTACTTTTCTTCCAACCCCCCTGCTTATCATATCACTGCAAATACTTTGATTATTTAAATACACAGCATGCATCCCGCATAAAGCACCTGTTAGTTCGAGTGTATGCTCTGGGCTTGCTTGTTAATGGAAACCTGCCCATCAGAAACTCTTATTGTTTTGACCTACATTCATGCATCATATCATTAATGAGAGTGTATGAGGATTAAATCAAACTTTCAAGTATTAATTCGATTCTGTGAAGCAGAGACCGTACTTCGGTACTGGCATAGTGGGGTGCTTAACATCTTCCCACCCTGTAACCTTGATCCCTTACCTCGAATCTCTGGCCGTAAATCAAAAGGAGTCATTTTAGAGGAATGAATCTTCGGATTCCCTTCTCTAACATTTTTATGGGGTCTAGCAGACTGTAGATTCAAAGTTACTGGCTAGTGGCGACTCTGGTTTTATACAAACTCAGCCAAACATATCCAATTTAACATGACAACCGAGAAAAAGCCCTCGAGAACGAGGCGAGCCAGTGACACAACGGTGATTCGCGCGCACATCCCCATTTTTCGAAAGGGAGGGTCGGGAGCGCAGAAAGGCGAGCGTCCACACTACTTAATCAACAAATTTTAAGTTTTTTTTTTAATTCAAATTACTTCCTATCTCATTATTTTATATTCACATAAACTCAAATTCAAAAAAAATAAACCTTCTAAGAGAGTTTTGAAATCAGAACATTGAAAATTTTTGAAAAATTAATTTGCTCGAAATGTTGTAAAAATACTAGATTCAGCAAGAATCTCACCCCCAACTTAAAGTTTACATTATCTTCAATGTAAGAAACATATGTAATATGCAACAACATGAGAGTAATGACAAAATAGAAGAGTAAGAAAGAGAGTACCTGCAAAATTCAAAATAGTTCTTCCACATCTTTAAACAAAACTAATCCTAATGAAAGCAATGACTAAACAACTTAACCTAAAATACTCTATACCTTCATCAGACTAAGAGATCAAATATCTTGATACACACGATCATCCAGAGGGATGTCATAGTCCTTTGAATCAAACTTTTCTACAAACGGTTTGAATCTCTTACCATTTACTATAAAAACATTACCATTTGTGGAATTCTATATCTCAATAGCCCCATGAGGATATACTTCTTTAATAATGAAAGGGCTAGTCCATCGAAATCTCAGTTTACCTGGAAAAAGATGAAGTCTCGAATTATACAAGAGTACTTTCTGAATGGGCTAAAAAGTTTTTCTGAAAATGTATTTGTCATGAAAGGCCTTAATCTTACTCTTGTATATTAGGGAACTCTCATAAGTATCATTCTGGATCTCGTCAAGCTCATTTAATTGAAGTTTTCTGAGTGAGCTATCCATGTCAACACTGAAGTTCAATGCCTGTATCGCCCAATAGGCTTTTTGTTCAAGTTCTATGGGTAAGTGACAAGCTTTCCTATAGACTTGTCTATAGGGGAGACATTCCAATCGGGGTCGTTTATGTCGTATGGTGAGCCCAAAGTACATCGACTAATCTGAGTGATCAATCTTTGCGATCTAGTTTTAACATTTTCTAAAAAATGTGCTTGAGTTCTCAATTTAAATTTTCATCTTGCCCACTTGTTTATAGGTGGTATGGGGTACTCCCTTTATGCGAAATGTCATATTTCTTCATTAAAGTCTCAAAAGGCCTATTATAAAAGTGAGAGCCACCATCACTTATGATGGCTCCAGGCGTTCCAAATTTAGATAAGATATTTTCTTTAAGGAACCGTAAAACCATTCGATGGTCATTGGTTCTACATGTAATCGCCTCTACCCACTTGGACACATAGTCTACTGCGAGCAGAATATAGACATATCCAAAGGAGGAGGGGAATGGTCCCATGAAATCAATGCCCCAATAATCAAATACTTATCTGTGTTGAATCGGGTTGAGAGGCATCATATTCCTCGGGACAATCCTTCTAATTTTTGGCATCACTCATACGCTTTATAAAATTTTTGGGTGTCTTTAAACATAGTGAGCCAATAAAAACTATACTGCAAAATTTTTGTAGTGGTTTTCTTGGTGAAAAAGTGACCACCATATACATGAGCATTACAAAAGGAGATAACACTTTATTGCTCGTCATTAGGGACACATGTCCTTCTGATTTGGTCTAGGCAATATTTAAACAGTAATGGTTCATCCTAGAAAAATTTGTGCACTTCCCTTAAAAAATTGCATTGGTCTTACGCAGTCCAATGTGATGGCATCACACCTATGGAAACATAATTAATTATATCAACGTACCACGGTGGATGCGAGGCAACAAAAAGTTGGGACTTAGCCGTAGTTCTAAGCTCCGCAAAGCTTCCGCGATTAGCATAGGGTGTTGTGTTAGACAGTCCGACACAATTTCAATTGGTACAAGAGCAGGTTGCTCTTCAAGGACTTAACCGTCTAGAGTAAGATCTGATACCAAAACTTAAGCACTATGTCTACCTAAGAGGGGAGTAGTTTTGGCACTTGTCCATCATATTTTAACGGATCAAATTATGCCTATTGGAAGGCCCGGATGCAAATATTTTTAATATCCCTACATTCAATTGTATGGGACTTAATTCAATGAGGTTAGACTGTACTGGTGGAAACGATGGATCGAGATGGAGTTAAGGTCACCCGACCAAAGGAAATGGACAAATTGAGTGACTACAAGACATTCATGTGTGGCTATAATGCCAAGGGTCTCAATACAATCTTTTTTACTGTCTCACCCTATGAATTCAGCTGTATATGTAATTGTGGGACTAGTAAAACAACTTAGAACATCCTAGAGGTTACACATGAAGGGACGTCTACCATCAGGCGATCCAAATTATAACTCCTCATCACACAATTTGAAAATATAATTATGAGTGAGGAAGAAACTTTTATGGAGTTCTTTGCTACATTGAATAATATCTATAACTCCATGAGTTGCTTAGGGTAAAGGGTTTCAAATGGGAGAATTTGTAGATAAATCCTTAAGTCCCTCTCGGAGAGATTTAGCTCTAAAGTTATTGCCTTAAAAGAGTGTAGAGACAGACAATATGAAAGTAGAAGAACTCTTGAGTTCCCTACAAACTCATGAACTATACTTTAAGGCACCCTCCAAGAAGAAAAATATCGCTTCGAAGACTTCACATAGGCACTCACATAGGAAAAAATAAATTATGAGTGAGTCTTTAGAAGATAGCGATGATGAGGAAGAATTGAACAAGAAATTTTAGAGATTCCTCAAATTTGATAGAGGAAGTAGTTGTGACAAAAAGGACAAGAAGGGTAAGAAATACAAAGAAAAATTATCTAAATCTAAATCCATCCGATGTTATGGTTGTGGTAATTGTGGTCATGTTGCCTCGGATTGTTCGAAAGTGCCTAAACTAAAATGTAAGAAGGCTATAAAAGCAACTTGGGATGACACAGAGGAGTCCAAATTCGAATGTAGTGACTTCACTAGTGATGGGAGCAAAAAATAAGTGAGAATTCTCATGGCTTTCACCACTCCCTCTCTTTCCCCGAATCTAAGAGAGGATTCCAACCATTATCCTTTTTAAGAGAAGAAGGTGTTCATAACCACTCCCCATTTGCTGAATTTCATGAGGGGATTGAAAAAATTAGGTTACCCTTAGGATAAACAAACTAGAAATAGTGCATAGTGCCATCCATTCTAGGTGATTATTGGTGCATAGTGCCATCCAATGCGGCCCATAACAACAACTGTTTGGACCACTGAACCATGGGCCCCACTTGGTCAATCCCCATGCTTACAATGGAGTTGGTATTTTAGTCCACTTTCAATGACTCAGCAGTCCCACCAAATTAGGTGGCGTTTATTAGATTAAGCTTAGCTTAATCTTTAATTAATTTCGCCATTACCTTCTATGCATCACTTGTCCTCTCTTTTGGGCTCCACAAATCAAGGTTTTGATATTATTTTTTTCAGGATAAGATACTCAGTGCCATCATTTCATGTGCGGATACCTTATCCTATCAGATCGATGATGGGCCCCGCTCCAATAACCTCTTTTAAAATTAGATCATAACTTGATTGATAATTAAGATATCAACAGTTATAGGATACCAACTCCAATTAGTCCATGTCATATAATTAAGATATCATATCCTATCGGACCGATTCTAACCATCCAACCATTTGCCTATAAAATGGATGGACGATTCTAACCATCCAACCATTTGACAAGATTTTCTTTATATGACATGGACTAAATCAACAATTCAGCCCATCCCGTTGTGGGGCCTATCAAGTACTGCTTTTGATTCTAAACAATCGCTTTTATCAAGGAATCCAAACCCAAGGTCCGGATGGGTTGCATCTCCAATGGCTGTGATTTTTGCATGGGTAGCCCATGAAATGAATGCTGAACCTAATCAACGGCTCGGAATGACTCACAATTCAACTAGAACTGTAATTTTTTAGTTTCTAGATTCAATAACAATTACAGAAGTCAGGGAAAATGAGAAGTGGGTTGTGGATCCAGAGTCCAACATCGTTGATGATTATGATCTAAGTTCAAGATGAGGTGGGGTCCACTTACATCAGCCATAAGAGATTACAATAATAGGGCAGTCGTACACATGCTCTTCGAAAGAGGGGAGCGGATTAGGTGCGGTTCCGGCCTCACCAAAGACTGTGGCCCTTGCCGTGGGGCCCACCTTGATTATGTCTTCTATATCCACGCTGTCCATCCGTTATTTCATATGATTTTGAGAGAAAAATCGAAATTTCAAAAGAACGAATTTATAAAAGAAACATTTTTTAAAAAAATTTGAAAAGTTTGAATAAAATTTATTAGTTTGAAAACTTAGATTCTTAAAAAAAAATTGCGATTTTTAAAAAGAAATTAAAATTTTGTATTTTGAAAAAAATTGAAAAGCTTGATAAAAAATGAGATTTTGAAAAAATTCGACATTTTCAAAAGGAAAATTGAAAAGTTTAATCAAATTTGTGATTTTGAAAAAATTAAGAAGCTCGAAAATAAATTAACAATGTTTAAAAAAAATTGAGACTTCGAAAGAAATTGACATTTTGAAGGGAAAAAAAATTGGCATTTTGAAAAAAATTAAGAAGTTTTAATAAAATTGATTCCCTTGAGAAAAATTGAGAACATTAATAAATAAAAAATGAGATTTTGAGAGAAAAAAATTAACATTTTAAAAATGAAGATTGATAAGTTTAAAAAATTGTGACATTTAGAAAAAAATTAACAATATTTGAGAAAAATTGATATTTAAAAAATACCGAGATTTTAAAAAGAAAATGAAATTTAAAAAAACAATCGTTATTTTGAAAGAAAATGACATTATGAAAACAAAATTACATTTCGAAAAAAAATTGAAAAGTTTGAATAAAATTGATACATTTACAAAAAAAAATCATAATATTTAAAAAGAAATTAAGATTTTGTATTTTGAAAAAACGTGAGAAGTATGAAATATAAAAAAAAATTAAATTTTAAAAAACTTGACATTAAAAAAAATTTAATTTTGAAGAAAAAGGTTTAAAAGTTAAAAAAAAAATTAACACTGTTTGAGAAAATTTAAGATTTAAAAAATATCGAGATTTAAAAAAATGAAATTAAAAAAAATCGGGATTTTTTAAGAAATTGACATTCCGAAAAAAAAAAATGGCATTTTGAAAAATAAAATTGGTAAGTTTAAAAAAATTACAATTTTTAAAACGAAATTAAGATTTTGTATTTTGAAAAAACTTGACGAGTTTGATATAAAAAATGAAAATTTGAAAAATATTATCATTTTGAAAAAAAAAATTGAGAAGTTAAAAGAATTATGATTTAAAAAAAAAAAGTTGAGAAGTTCAAAAAAATTAACACTGTTTGAGAAAAATTGAGATTTAAAAAAGCTATGATTTCGAATTTGAAGTTTTAAAAGAAATAAATAATGTTTGAGAAAAATTGAGATTTAGATTTTCTTTTACATTTAAAAAGAAAAGTGAGATTTTGATAGAAATTGAATTGTAAAAAGAAAAAAATTTAGCATTTTGAAAAAAATTGAAAAATTAGACTTTGAAAAAATTATGAGAAGTTTGAAACAAAGTTAACAATATTGAAATTAAAAAAAAAATAATTAAAATTTAAAATAAAACTACGATTTTGAAAGAAATTGACACTGTGAAAGAAAATTGGAATTTTTAACAAAATTGAAAAGTTTGAAAAAAAATATAGATTTTGAAAAGACATTTAGAATTTGCATTTTTAAAAAACATTAAGAAGTTTGATTAAAAAGAATTGAGATTTAAAAAAAAAAACTAGATATTTTGAAAAAAAAAATTGATAAGTCTGAAACAAATTAACATTTGAAAAAAATATATTAGCAATGTTTGAGAAAAAAATGAGATTTAAAAACATCTAAGATTTTGAAAGAATTGACATTTTGAAAACAAATGAAGAAGTTTGAAAAAAAAAATATTAACAACGTTCGAGAAAAAATTGAGAATTTGAAAAGAAACTGAGATTTAAAATAATCAAGATTTTAAAAGAAAGTGAGATTATGAAGAAAAAAAATTGAGAAGTTTGAAAAAAAATTAATTTTTAAAAACAAATTAAGATTAATTGAGAAGTTTAATAAAACAATAAGATTTTGAAAAAAAAATAGCATTTTGAAAATGAAAATTGGGAAGTTTAAAAAGTAAATTGTGATTTTGAAAGAAAAAAAATAAGCTAAGAAATTAACAAAATAACAGTTTTTTTTTGAAAAATTGTGAAAACATATCAACATTTTGATAGAAATTGATATCGTGAAAATAAAATTGGCATTTAAAAAAAATGAGAAGTATGAATAAAATTGATAAATTTGGAAAAAAATTAGATTTTGAAAAAAAGTTGCAAATTTTAAAAAGAAATTAAGATTTGTATTTTAAAAATTTTGAGAAGTTTGATAAATAAAAATGAGATTTTGAAATTTTTTTTTGAGAAGTTTGAAACAAATTGATATTTTGAAAAAAAAAAAAAAAAAGAGGAGAAGTTTGGAAAAAATTGAAACGAGGTAGATCCAACCACGGTAGATCCAAATTTGAAGTGGACCGCATAGTGGTCTACGCTTGCGGGGTCCACCGTGATTTGTGCGTTTTATCCTCACCATTTAGCTAGTTCCTCACATCAATTTAGGATGGTAGGCTAAAAATTATTTAGATCCAACTCTTCGGTGAGTCACACTAAAAATGGTCAAAATTATTCAGATTTCATCCATTTTCGTTGCGGCCCACTTAAGGGTTACGTCCTAATAATTTTAGCATAATACCTTAAAATGATGTTAAAACGACCTATAGCAAGGGCCACACCATCTCAGGTGAGGCCAAAGACTCATCAGGCCTGAAAGAGACTCACCCACACAGTTGGATGTCACCAAGTTTTGTGGGCCCCACCGTGATGTATGTGTTACATCCATACCGCCCATCCATTTGGAGAGATCATGTTAGGGCATGAGCCAAAGAACGAGGCAGATCTAAAGCACAAGTGGACCCCACCACAGAAAATAGTGGGGGACAGTGATAGCCACCGTTGAAAGCTTCCTGGGTCCCATTGATATGTCATGTGGTCCACTTAGGCCTTCGATCTGCCTCCTTCTTTGGATCATGCCTAAAATTAGCTTTCAAAATGAATGGACGGCATGGATAAACCACATACATCACGGTGGGCCCCATAGAGCCCCTGACAGGACCGTCCGTCTACAGTTTGAGTAGTACCCAATCCGCCCGCGAGATTTTTTTTATTCTCGCGGGTTTGAAAGTTTCACCCTAGAAAACCCCCCTTTTTCCCTCTCTTTACCCTCAGCTTCTCCTCTTTCCTGACCTTCCAATTCGAAAAAAAAAAAAAAAATCACCCGGATCTGATGATCCTTCTCGGTTTCCCTCTCTCATGGCTTCCTCGATCTCTCCGTCCCTGACTTTTGGCATCAATGGTGATGGCGATAGCATCAATGATGGTTGGGCGTTGAGTTAGGGCGTCGAGATAGGTGAGTTTTGAGGTGGGTTTTGATGAGGGGTTGCAATAGAGGCGGTGCTGGACGAAAGCGGTAGAGATTGAGCGGCAGGGATGTGTTTCTTCTTACGACTTCTTGTGGGAAGATTTCGATCCCAATACCCAAAGGTATGGATTCTTCTCCTTGTAAGTTTTCTGAATTTTTTGTCTTTTCCTTTTGTAAATCTCATGGTATTGACCTTTAATTCATGGAAACACCTCTTTTTATATGTTTTTCCCTTCTTTTCTCTTTTAGGTTCTTGAAATCTTTCTTCATGTTGTTGGATGATTTTGTTTTGTTACATTCATTGATGGGTTGTGGGTAAGGTGCGTTGCATTTTACAAGATTCACAAGGCTGTCTTACAGTTGCAGGTGAGACTTCTGAGCATGTATATTCACCCTCTATTTATGCAAATGTGGGTCCTTGTTTTGTTGGATATGATTTACTGCTAAGTGTTTGATGAAATGCTGCAATGGTAAATGGCTTAGTGTAGTCGAAGGTGGTGGGTTCAATTCCCCTAACACATGAATTATATTTTTGCGATTTTTTTTCTTTTTCTATGGACTATAGTCAAATCTGGTCCCATCCCTAGATCATCCTAAAACACCATTTTTTGATGATCTAACACCCTTGGAAAATCTCAATTTCTTGAATAATCAAGACCGTGGGATGATCCAGAAAAGAACGTCCAAAAGAGATCGTTGGATGGCCAGTTTTGTGATGTCCAAATGGGCTTCATAGAAAGGGTTGTTTGATTCATTCCAAATGACGTTTTGGGATGAATGGTTGGTTGGAAATGGATCAGCCTTAGGACCTTTTATTAATATAAAAAAAAATCATCATTTCTGATCTCTAGCAAATCTATGCATCTTGTGTTAGCAAATGAACTTTTGTACCGTTGGAATTGTTAAGATGGGACAGATCTAGTCACTAAATCTAATCTGAAAATGGGCCATGTTAGATGATTAATAAAGGCCATTTAAAGTCACTAGAAAGGCAATCTTAGGATCTATGGACGGTCTGTTCGCTCGCCTCAAGTGCAAGGCTGCGATGTAGTAATAACACTCGAAAAGATCGAGGTCGATCCACAGGGAATTAGAAACAACTTTCAAACTATTCCAGCAACTCAGTTTTGCAAGAAATAGGATTCAATTGAGTAATTAAACTAAAACAGTAACTTAATGGAAAATCAGTAATTTAAAGTACTAATGCATTCAAGGATCCACTTGTAGCAATCCCATGTCAATCCAATCAATCCAAGTAGAGAACACAACTAGATTTGAAGTCCTATCTCTCATCTAGTTGGGAAATAAAGCATTCAAACACATTCAATTCCAATCAAGCTGAACTTCCAAGTTCTAGTCCCATTTAATCAATGTAGAATTCAAAATCATAGC
Organism: Liriodendron chinense; assembly: GCA_003013855.2. Taxonomy (NCBI): domain Eukaryota; kingdom Viridiplantae; phylum Streptophyta; class Magnoliopsida; order Magnoliales; family Magnoliaceae; genus Liriodendron; species Liriodendron chinense. The sequence continues at coordinate 602,444 of ML058477.1, forward strand.
CTTCGGAGTAACAGCCATGCCTATGGACTATGGCCTACTCAAGGATTACTATAATTCAAATCTAAACAAGCATCATATGATAATCTCAAAGAATTGCAAGGAATTCATGTCCGGAGCACATGAACTCTCATAAAACATCTCAAACTACCAACTTAAGGGACTAAAATAAATAAAAATCCAAACTTGAATTGAAATTACTTGATTTAAACTGAATCAAACATGAAATTAGCTACAAGCTTTACCTCTCAGCCTTAACTGAGAGATTCTAGCCGAACATTGTCATACTACAACTAGAACTCATAATAGAAAGCATAAAAACTAGAAAAATCAGAAATTGGAGGGTTGCAGACACTCCATGACAGCTTCCTCTCTCTAGAACCACGTCCCTTAGCTTCTATGATGACCTGGGAAAAGCCCCTAGGTGTCCTTTTATAGTGTGGAAGCCCCTTGCGTCGGAAACATCCAGAAATTGCGCAAGGTTATGCACTGCGCAGAAAATCTCGGAGCTTCACGGAGAAGCTTTATTACGCAGACGACCGGTCGCACGACCAGTCTGAGCTCCCTGACGATCGGTAGCACGACCGGTCGCAAAACGTTGAAAATGGTCCAGTGAGTTTTTCTAAAATTCTGTCTTTAAATTTTAATTGAAGGACCGGTCGCACGACCGGTCTAGGCATCGGACGACCGGTCACACGACCGGTCGTGAATGGTCCAGTGACCTTCTCTGAAAGTTTTCCTTCTGTGCATAATCGGACCGGTCGGACGACCGGTCCTGGCGATGAACGACCGGTCGCACGACCGGTCTTGGCCTCTGTTTCTGCTTTCTCCTTTTGCTTCTTTCTTCCTTTCTTCTCCTCTCTTTCTACTTTCTTTGGTCCTTCTTTCTTCTTCATCCAATGGCTTCAAATGGCCCTTTTTAGTCTCCAATTTGGTGAAGTCCACTCTCATTCCTGAAATCACAAAACATGCATTAGATAGGCCTTTTGAGCATGAAAACCGTGCATATAATGTGATGTACTGGGCAATGCAATGTATAAATTGGAGGTTCAACACACCCCCCAACCAGCTTTTTGCTAGTCCCGAGCAAAACATACGTGAATAAGTTCAAACCTCCAAACCCAACTCTCTTTCATAAACCATGTTTCTATCCATTCCAAGACACACAAGTGTAAAATTTGGAGAAACTAGGTGATAGAAATTGCAAACTTAAACTCTCACAGCATAAGAAGTGTCTACATGAAATTCTCGTTGATTGATTGATGAATAGAAGAACTCGAACAATTTCAACCCAGTGTGCATAGTGAAAGTTCATCTCATGAGTTTCTGGGTTTGTATTCTTCATAGATCAACTAAACTATAGATCTCAAGGTGCACAGAGTAACAACAAGCCTATGACAGGAATTTGTCTTACCGTCCTTCCGACGGCTTTCACACTACGTCCCATTTTCGGCTTTGGTTACGGTTCGACCATCCCCCGGTTGGTAATAGGTAGCCCTTTTCGGAATTTTCCACCATTTTTCCTTCATTCCCGATTTCATCTTTTCTTTGCCTTTTTCTTTTGATTTAGATAGGATTTTTAAAAATCCATATCTTCCGTTATTTTCCCATGGACAAGGATGGACAAAATACCCCGGCTTGGTTTCTCAACACCTTTAAATCAAAGTCTAGCTAATCCACAAATCACATAAACCGTTCAACTCATGAAAATCGTGTAATGTGAACTAAGTGTAAAAAGTGTTCAAATTTTCTATCAATCACAACAATAGGGAGACTAACATATAAAACCATTATGTTGGGAGAAATTCAAGACTTACAACATCACACACTTCGTATCTCCTCTTCTCATACTCATATCATCTCGAATGCATAGAAATAAGGATTTCTAAAAGAGTTATGAACTTTTAGAAAATTCGAAAAAATTTGTGCATATGAGGCTCGAAATGTTGCATCATGCTAGATGAAGGATCTCATCTCACCCCCCAACCAAATCTTGCATTGTCCTCAATGTAAAAAGATATGCGATGAGCATGAACATGAGAGCATTGGTAAAATATGCGAGAGTGAGAACAATATTACCTGAGAGAGCGATCATGAAAGTCTGCAACTCCAATAACTAAATCCTACTAAAACAGTAAAACTAGATAAACTAAACCTAATCTACGGAAAGCAATAAAAATAACTAACCCGTCCCTTTTTAAAAAGAGGATCTCCATCAGACTAGGAGATCGATTATCAGTATAACAACCAAAGGACAAAGTTGAGCAAGATCATCAAGTGGTGTAACAAATTTTTCAGTAGAACTAACCACCATCCTGCTTTGGAAGGTACATTGGTGACATTGATCATTCTATTCCATTGAAAATCCAGCTGAAAAATTTCAGCGGGTTCTTCAACAAAATTGTCACATGTACTAGGAAAAGAGAATTGCATTGGTTGGAAATCATTGAATATGAATCTCCTTTCCTTCTTGTCTGGGCAAAAATTAATCAAATAAGGATCATCCCAGAAGTGTTCTTCGGTTTGAACAAAACAAAGAGATGTGGAGACTTGTATTTCGTCTTCACAAGTCGATATGATCTCCATAATATCAGATATCAGTGGTGCTTCCACAATTGAATTTTCAGTTTGGTGTTCTGTGGAGGGAACCTTTTTAGGCATCAGGGAGGTCTCTCTCAAAGCATGTACAATATCCTGAATCATGGGATCATCCCAATCCTCAAAGTACGTTAGGCACTCCTCAAGTGTATAAGAGACCTCATCAGAGGTAATTTTCAGATTTGGACCCTTTATGTCTTCCTCCTTCTCATAATTTTATGTAGTTTGGAGTGGGTCCTCAACCTCTACACTTTAAAAAATTGGCCTCTCTGTAGGCAGATCAAGCACCAAATCTTCCAAATGCTGCACAACAAATTTGTGTAAATCAGAAATTGGTGACATGTCAATTGAATTTTCAGAAATTGACACTTCCAAGGTCTTAAGAAAATGAGAATTAGATTTATCCTTAGAATGTGTCAAATATGTCTCCAAACTTTCAGGTAGATCATGTTGGGAAAACCCCCCATCATCCATGGATTCTATCATGTTTACCTCATGGGGACCATCATTATCGTCCCAATCCTCAAAGGGATCAAAGCTAACAACATCTAGAGGATCAAAATTCTGCCTTAAAGCGAACTCCTCTTCCACGATTGAATCAATCAAATCAACCTCGTGGATATCATCATCATCCCTATGCCTTTTGTCCAAGTGAAACACATTCACCTCAATGTCATGTTTCCAAAGGATAGTTGCATCACCCCATTCTGGCAATTGATGATTGCGTTTGATGTGGCAAGGAATGGGCGGCCTAATATCACCGATATTTGAGTGCTAGCATTCAAAACCGGTTGTGTGTCCAAGACGATAAAATCTACCGGGTAGTAGAATTTGTCAACTTGAACTAGAACATCCTCAACTATCCCCCTCGGTACACGGATAGATCTATCAGCGAGTTGCAACGTGGTTTTGGTGGGTTTTAATTCACCAATACCCAATTGCTCATATACCAAGTATGGGATCAAGTTCACACTCGCCCCCAAATTTAACAAGGCACGCTCAATCCGGTAGTCTCCAATGATACATGAGACGGTGGGACTACCGGGATCTTTGAATTTTGGGGGGGTCTTTTGAGTGAGAATGGCACTCACTTGCTCAATTAAGAAGGCCTTTTGCTGCACATTATATTTGTGTTTTGTTGTGCATAGGTCCTTTAGAAACTTGGCATAAGAGGGGATTTGTTTAATGGCATCAAGCAAAGGGATATTAATCTTGACTTGTCTGAAAATCTTTAGAATATCATGAGAGTTTGGAAGAGATTTTGGGGCAACCAATCTTGAAGGGAATGATGCTACGGGCTTGTAAATGCGTTCCGGTTCTTGTGGGGCTAAGTTAGATCCATCCTCATCCTCAGAATTTACCGGATCATTAGGCTTGTCGGCCTTCACCGGAATGGATTTGTTAATTTGTTTACCGCTTCTAAGAGTGGTGATGGATTTGGCTTACTCCATGTGTTGGTTGGAAGGATTAGGAATGCTCACTTCATATACTTGCTTTGGATTGGGCTGAGGTTGGGCCGGAAAGGTCCCTTCCCTAGCATTCAAGTGTTCCTTAATCTCATCAACCGAGACTTTAAGCTCTTGGAACATTTGCTGATTTGTTTGATTGATTTGCGTTTGCCCTTGTATAAACGCTTTCAAGGTATCCTCCATTGAGAACTGAGGTGGGGCCATATTTTACATGGGTGGCCTTCTTTGAGAGTTGGTAGGATTGCCCGTAGGAGCATTCCTCCAACTAAAATTTGGGTGGTTCTTCCAACTGTCATTGTACGTATTACCCACCGGTCCATTGAAAGGCCGTTGATACCCATATGTGGCGTTTGCATGTTCATGTAATACCTCTTGAAATGCAGGAATTGTGGGACAATCTTGCGTAGCGTGTAAATAGGTGAGACAAATCCCACATATGGTTTCAACAGCTTCATTGGACTTTGGAACTCCACTTTTACTAAGTTCCATGGCCTCAACCTTCCTTGTGAGGTTGGCTATCCTTGCATTCACATCGTCTTCCCCTTTAAGGATATAAATCCCTCCTTTCTCTTGAATAGGCTTGGGGTTATTAGGTTTATCCGAGGTATCCCAAGATTGGGCATTTTCAGCCAACATGTCTAAGTAACTCCAAGCCTCATCTGGATTTTTACTCATAAACTCGCCATTGCACATCATCTCTACAAATTGGCGCATATTAGAACTTAATCCATCATTGAAAAAAATTATAATTCGCCAACTTTAATAACCATGATGTGGGCAAGCAAGTAGGACGGTCCTTAAATCTCTCCCAACATTGAAAAAAAGATTCACCCTCTTTAGCCGAGAAATTCATTATGGCTCTTCGAAGGGTGTTCGTTTTATGAGCCGGGAAGAACTTTTTCAAGAATTCCCGGGTCATCTCAATCCATGACCCAATCGAATGTGGTCTAAGAGAGTGAAGCCAATCTTTGGCTCTTTCTTTCAATGAAAAGGAAAAAAGTTTAAGTCTAATGGTATCTTCTGAAACATTAGGCGTACTACAAGGTAGCCACCACTTCTTTAAATTCTTTCAAGTGTAGATATGGGCGGTCAGAGTCTAGCCCATGGAACTTTGGTAAGAGTTGAATTACACTCGGCTTTATGTCAATGTTTCCCCCGTTTGGTGGTAGAACCACACAAGAGGGTGTAATTGCACGGGCTGGTTGTAGGTAATCCCGCAGTGATCTCAGTGGAGGAACATTATGTACCTCATTCTCTCCTACTCCTTGATTTGCGTTTGTAGTTGGAGTAGGGGGGGGGAGGATTCCTTAAAGGTGTTTGATCCATACTCCCCAAACTTTCACAATGCTCTTGGTAATTTCGGACTCGTCTATGGACTGACAATGGTCCAACTAAACCACCTTCAGATTGGAGACGATTTGAGTGGTTACGTTCCCAACGGGACATAAACCACTCAACAAAACTAAACTAGTCCTAAACCTAGAAATCTGGTTAATCTAAAAATAGAAAATCTGTAAAAAGCTAAGTTAGAAAGGTATCACCTGATGCGCTTTTAACTAGAGAAGAAATCCTACAAAGCACAACAATTTCTTAGTTCTAAAAAAAATTAGAAAACCTATCTACTTCTACTTCTACAGCCACTAAAAATAATTTGAAAACAGTTATCTAAATTCCCCGGCAACGGCGCCAAAAACTTGTTCGCTCGCCTCAAGTGCAAGGCTGCGATGTAGTAATAAAACTCGATAAGACCGAGGTCGATCCACAGGGAATTAGAAACAACTTTCAAACTATTCCAGCAACTTAGTTTTGCAAGAAATAGGATTCAATTGAGTAATTAAACTAAAACAGTAACTTAATGGAAAATCAGTAATTTAAAGTACTAAGGCATTCAAGGATCCACTTGTAGCAATCCCATGTCAATCCAATCAATCCAAGTAGAGAACACAACTAGATTTGAAGTCTTATCTCTCATCTAGTTGGGAAATAAAGCATTCAAACACATTCAATTCCAATCAAGCTGAACTTCCAAGTTCTAGTCCCATTCAATCAATGTAGAATTCAAAATCATAGCCTTCGGAGTAACAGCCATGCCTATGGACTATGGCCTGCTCAAGGATTACTATAATTCGAATCTAAACAAGCATCATATGATAATCTCAGAGAATTGCAAGGAATTCATGTCCGGAGCACATGAACTCTCATAAAACATCTCAAACTACCAACTTAAGGGACTAAAATAAATAAAAATCCAAACTTGAATTGAAATTACTTGATTTAAACTGAATCAAACATGAAATTAGCTACAAGCTTCACCTCTCAGCCTTAGCTGAGAGATTCTAGCCGAGCATTGTCATACTACAACTAGAACTCATAATAGAAAGCATAAAAACTAGAAAAACCGGAAATTAGAGGGTTGCAGACGCTCTACGACAGCTTCCTCTCTCTAGAACCACGTCCCTTAGCTTCTATGATGACCTAGGAAGAGCCCCTAGGTGTCCTTTTATAGTGTGGAAGCCCCTTGCGTCGGAAACATCCAGAAATTGCGCAAGGTTACGCACTGCGCAGAAAATCTCGGAGCTTCACGGAGAAGCTTTATTACGCAAATGACCGGTCGCACGACCGGTCTGAGCTCCCTGACGACCGGTCGCAAAACGTCAAAAATGGTCCAGTGAGTTTTTCCAAAATTTTGTCTTTAAATTTTAATTGAAGGACTGGTCGCACGACCGGTCTGGGCATCGGACGACCGGTCGCACGACCGGTCGTGAATGGTCCAGTGACCTTCTCTAAAAGTTTTCCTTCTGTGCATAATCGGACCGGTCAGACGACCGGTCCTGGTGATGAACGACCGGTCGTAGGACCGGTCTTGGCCTCTGTTTCTGCTTTCTCCTTTTGCTTCTTTCTTCCTTTCTTCTCCTCTCTTTCTACTTTCTTTGGTCCTTCTTTCTTCTTCATCCAATGGCTTCAAATGGCCCGTTTTAGTCTCCAATTTGGTGAAGTCCACTCTCATTCCTGAAATCACAAAACATGCATTAGATAGGCCTTTTGAGCATGAAAACCGTGCATATAATGTGATGTACTGGGCAATGCAATGTATAAATTGGAGGTTCAACACGGTCACAAGTCCAAAGATCGATGGATGGCCAACCAATCACACCCAAACATAGTTGTTGATGGATTCATGTATTGGGCCATATCTAACCATCTAAAAATCATCATTTTGGGGGGAATATAATTCTGAAATGAATCTCAAGATTTTCATCAAATCTGGATCATAGATCGATCTAGGAGTGATTGCCAATGTGGGGCCATCAAATGACCAAGTTACACGTCCAAACCAACCAATTAACGGTCAGATTTGGACCTTTGAGGATGGCATTTTTTGGATGGTTAGAAATCTGAGATTGGATAAATTTTAGACCCTAAAATCTGTTCTAAAAACTATTTGTTATAATATTTCATCAATCTCTATTATATACTTTGACTTGGATGACTTTTCACATACAATTTCTCCTAAACTTTTGATGATGCTATACTGGTAACGGTCCTTATAAAACTGTTTTGAAAGGTTTGTTCCCTTATGAATATTTATCCTGTCTCTCTCTTTTTCTTTTCTTTTCTTCTCCTTCTCTCCTTCTTTTTCATTCTTTGTGAGCTAATACCCACAACGCCATTCTTTTGAAGCTGAGAGTATGCAAGAGAAGGTTGAGTGGATAAACTAGATAAGGAGTGTTATGCAGCCTTCAAAGGGAGCGCCTGGTAAGGAATGCAATCTTCTAAATCTGGTCTATCCATTTTTAGCATCACTATTTTCCTTTTGGCTTGACAATCATTTCAGCCTTTGATATATCAGAATTATTTACTCATGGGCTCTCCCATTTTTCACCCTACTGCAGATTTGTGATATGGTTGCCATTGCAAGATATTTGAATGTGATGCTTATAGTACCTAAGCTAGACAAAACCTCATTCTGGGCTGATCCAAGGTATGTTGTTGAGTCCTCATGATTACAATAGTTGTTAAAATCGTCCAAGTTTTAAGATTATTGATGAGGTGTTTCTTTGGAAGTGCCATATGACTCATATATCGTGTCCTGTTGACTAGATTTCCTTATAAGTATTACCTATTATGGCACTGAGTTCAAAGACATTTGATGTGGACCATTTCATTACTTGAGAGAGGAAGTTCGGATAAGAACTGCCTCCAAGGCTAAAGATGAATGAAGCTAGGAATGGAATATTCAATGCCACCCATCAGTTGGTCCAGCATTTCTTATTACCTTAAGCAGGTCAGGTTACTGTTCGCCGTAAAGCTTTCTTTGCTTTTTTTTTTTTCCAGTCTACATGAAGACAGCTGGGGATTCTATTTGTTTGTGAGCAAATTCTCCCATTGATACAAAAGTACAAAATTGTGCATTTGCATCATAATTATCAGTCTAATGAATCAAAATTGTGCATTTCAGTTTCTGCTGAAAGAAAGACTTGTCGTTTTTCCAAGCGAAACATTGTGAAGAGCTGTATGCAGGGTTGATGTCCATGTGCACTTCCACATAACAGAATTTTATTTCAAGCTGACGCATCTTATTTTGTAGTGAATCACACCTGTGCAAAGGTATGACCACACCAATGATGATCACCTGCTCCAAAAATCAGGACAAACTACTCATCGAGCATGATCATTCAATCTAGCTGATCCAACCATTAGGTGGCCCACCACATAAGTTTGGAGGTTTTTGGGTGGCTATTCACTATTTTCTATGGTGTGGCTAACCAGATGATTGGATTAACTTGACTTCTAATGCTGCCAATTTTATCATGGAGAAACCCTATTGAGCGGCTTTGTTGCCATTTTATAGGTAAGGGTGGACTCTACACAGGCAAAATGAACTGCTCAAATGAGAGTATTTCTGTCATTTGATAGTGTGGACTCCTATTTCAATCAAAATAGAATTTGAGCTTCTAGTAGTATTTAACAACTAAAAAGTTAGAAGTAGATCACGATTTTTTTGGAATCGTTTAAAATCTGGGATCTTCTTCTCAAGTCGCTTTCCAAGATTTGCAGATGCTAAGCCCACGTGTTTGAAGTCCTGCCATCTGCAAGCAAGCACACCTGCCCACACGTGTTTGAAGGCACGGAGTTTGTCTTGGTCTATCAATCAAGATTATATGAACAATGTGAATTGTGAAAACAGTAAATTCTGTTGAGGGGAAAAGTAAAAAAAAAATTGACAATATTTCCTGCTGTTTGTATGTGCCATTCAATTGAATTACAATACTAATTCGGTCATCACAACCTCAATGTGAATGCTTAGGAAGGAAATTAGAATTTGGTTTTCCCTTTTCAATTAAGATTGATTGCAATTTAATTCTGTAGTGCATCTAAATGAGGTCTATGAAAGAACTCACAATCAAATTCATTTATCATAATTGATGTTATTCATCAAAATATACTCATAATGTAAAGCATCTGACTCTTGTGACAGTAACATAACAAGGGGAATGATCTTATGCAACCAGTTTTGAACATAATACAGTGTAAATGAGGTGCCTTGGACAATCATCAATCTGGAGCGTACTAATTGTCCAGCTCATTCTTCATGGGTGGTCAGGACAACTGAAATAATTGAGGTCCCCAAAACTGATTTCATCAAGGTTAGTTTTTGTTCTTTATTTAAGCAATCCCTTGGATCGGGAAGCCAATTATCAGATTAGTAGTTGCCAATGATTTATTTTTTCATAATGGATGATATTGACTTCATGGAAACATAGAAAGGTAAAATACTAGAAAATACATTAGCAGATATGCAAGAAGTTCCTTTCTAGTGAAGGTATTTTCACACACTATTTAATGTTTGAATTTCTAGTTTTTTTTTTTTTTTTTTTTTTTGGGTCTGCTGTAGTAACTATGAAATGGTTTATCATTATTATTTTTATTATTGTAGGTCGACAGTGCTAATAAGCATGGGAGCTTGTTAAAGGTTGTGCAAGTTTCTTGACTGATCTGAACCTTACAATTAGTAGAGCTTACATCTCGTCAGATGGTGAATGGTTTATGGATGGTAGGATTTTGATATACAAGGATTTATTTTTTATCATTTAATAGCACATGTTGGTCAATCTACTATTGAAAAACTTGACAACGATAATAACAGAGCTCTTGGCTGTATTTGGGTGCAAAAGTGAATGGAATTGACGGAAATTACGGTTTGGTCATTCCACTTCACTAGACTATTTTCTATGGAATTGAATGAAATTATGGTTTGAGCTATTATTTTGTGGAGTTGAATGAAATTATGGTTTGAATTACAAGATTGAAGGGGATTCTTGGCTCAGAAGATTCAAGTTATTTAGGCCACCAAATTTTACAAAATTGTTGCCAATTTATTTGAATGTGTTTTGGATTTCATAGGGAATTTTAAGTTATTTGAAAGTGTATGGAAGGAGGTAATGAAGTTTTTAATGTTATCATGCCTATCCTTTTCGATTTTAACATCTTATTTTCCTTTTTTCTTTTTTACATATCCCTTTTCCTTAATTTGAGGACATTTATGCTAAGGTTTTTCAAAAGAGAAGGGTGAAACATGAAACAAAATCCAGCAATAGCTGCACTAGTAAACCAATGGATTTTGACATTGTACTCTCTCATTTCTAACTGGTAGGATGGTCATTCCAGACCTCACCCAATTTCTCTTGTAATATTTTCAAATGGTGGACAAGCTTTCTTAAAACTCGGTCTAACTTCACAGTGGCAACAATGAATTGACTATGGATGGAATTCATGAAAGCTTTTTGCAGCTCCATTATCATGATCCAATGATGCACAAGACTGCAAGTCTTAGTTCATTTTCTCACGTTGTTGCCTTCATTAACATTGCTCTCTATCCTGTGTTTACTGGCTTTGAACATTTAGGAAGACCATAATTATTACATCTTATGATTTGAAGGTCAAGTGCTTGAATGCTTTCGGTGTTTCTGATTGAATGGGCCAATATGCAAGTAGGACTCAACAAATGTCCCTTTATGGTAACTCCATACTTTATTTTCTCTAATCTTTTACCTTCCCGTAATGTAATTAGTCAATTTGATACTCTTCTAAACCATCTTTTACTTTTTCAGTTTACCAAGCTTCCATTGTAATAAATATTCGTTCTATTGTAGCACAAGTATAAAAACCAAATATTGAGTGGCCAAAGTCATTTCAAAGGTACATAACCTTTCTTATTGAACTTGCAGTCCATTATTGTTATAGTTAATAGCATCTTTCAATATAAACTTCTAGATAGCGAGTAATGTAGGACCACCTTCTAAAGTTATGGCACAACAGCATAGCATTTGGGCCTTAGAAACAGTTCGTTCTTACACCTGATATCGTCAAAACACCTGAATTAATTTTTTTTGTTTTGACGATATCAGGTGTAAGAAATTCAAAATGCAACAAATGCATGCTGATTTTTTTTAAAAAAATAATCAAACATTAACGACGGACCCAATCCGTCGATAATGTTTCAAGATTATAAAAAAGGAATCCGCCGACGATAATCCAAAATTAGCATCCGTCGTTTCACTAAGATTACCGACGGACCCAATCCGTCGTCAAATCTCAGAATCCGTCGCTGAACGGAGCTCTTGTATAGAGTTATACGACGAACCAAATTCGTCGTATATTTAACGACGGACCACATCCGTCGTATTTTAACGACGGACCACATTCGTCGTATTTTAACGACGGATTAGGTTCGTCTTTTAAAATTAACGACTTGCAAAAAAACGAGTGACCATGCGATTTTGGCGTAGTGATTAACGACGGACTTGGTCCGTCGTTGTTAGAGATTAACGACGGACTTCATTCGTCGTTGTTTTGCGATTTTGGCGTGGTGATTACAATATCTTCTTCATTTCCTTAACTGTTGTATCATTAAGGAGGGAAGACTGGTTTGTTAATTGCTAATAAAAAGGGAGAGAAAGATCAAGTCCCACCAAAATAGCTTGTTATTTTTTGTGTTATAAGGATTGACAAGTTATGGGAGAGCAACTGAAGATGAGCTGCATAGTTTGTACATGTCTCGAGTTATATTTCATTTTTAATATCAATGTAATCTTGGTTTTGTTTTGGGAGGTTAGGTTGTAACGCCCCAGATTTTTAGAATTTATTTAAAAATTTTTGAAATTTTATTTTAATTAATTATTGTACATTAACTTTGACTTGCAAATAGTGGGGCATCTGTAAGAGATATGGTAGCGAACCCTTTACAAAAGTTGCTTGAAATAAACCCATGAACAGCATAGAAAGGTTAGATTTTACAAAACTCGCACTTTTTTTTTATAATTACGATAATGTCATTGGATCCCCTAATTTACGATTTTCAATCAATCAAATAGGTAGTTCTCGAATCCGTTCAAAAGATAAGTATAATTTTAGGTGTATAATAATTCTGTGTAAATAGATTTCAAGTAGGCCCCATGATCATGGAAACTTAATCTAGGAGCATCCGTAGCCGTTGATCGAGGAACATGGTCGGGAAAGTAACCATACCAAATTGATCATCTTAGTGATAAATTCATAACCTAGAATTTGAGTGATTATCTTAGGTATATAGATATGAAATCTTGAGTGCCTAAAATGTGTATAGCTCAATTAATCTAGACCCTTGATTTCTAGACCGCATGGTTCCCATAATCCATTTGACTTGAAATTTTATACCATGCCTATTCATCATAAATTAACTATACACATTAAATTTCAGCCCTTAAATCATAGTAGAAGTGGTCCAATTGTCAAATTAGCCCCTTAACCCTTGATTTTCATGTCCATCGAGTGAGGAAAGTGGATGGTTAGTCGTAGTCGAATATTTTCCTTCATATGAGTGACATGGATCATCTTTATCATGGACCAATAATGTGATTTGAGTACCTGACCTTGATAGGCCTCTTTCTTATGCTCGAAGTTATCCCGTTTTAGAAATTAATGAGCTACCAACTCTTCTCAAATCTGAACCATTCGATTTACCCCCACTTTTCTCCATCAATCGCTTCTTAAATTTGGACCACCCATTGTACTCGTATGACTATGAGTTTACACAAATTTTGAACCCTGATCTATAATCCTACACCGTTGAACCACAAAGACAACCCCTTCATTTTCCACCAAAAGTTGGAATTTCAGATCTACACCATCAATCAACCACCAAACTTTGTAGAATTGTTTGCCTATTATGACTATGTATTTTCTCAAAATTTGGGCCCTGATCATAAAGCGTAGACCGTTAATTGAGATTAAGCTCATTTTAGCACCTATCAGGCCATTTTCGAAGATTGGCCAATCTAGAATGTAGATCACCAAAAAATTTATGTATTCTGACTCTCCTCTTCGAGCCTGATAAGATGAATGGATTAGAATTGATCAAAGATTACCCGAATATTGAGATTTGAGAAACCAACCTCGAGAGGTTGTTACACAAGACCTCACGTCCACACCTTATTGCCCATACACGCACTCCCTTCTTTTCTCTCCTCATGTGCACACCTCCCTCTCCATATTCCTACTACGCACCTCCAAGCCCTTCTCCTAACCCTAGCCTCCATGCCCTAGAGAAAGAGAGAAGAGACAAAGAGAGAGAGAGAGAGAGAGAGAGAGAGAGAGAGAGCACATTCCTTCCATCCTAACCATCCATCTAAAGGATCCAACGTGTGAGACTCATTTTACTAAACTTGTGTGGTACGTATTTTGCTTAAATTCCATCTTTCTAGAGATTCTACATCTAAAGTTTCATCTAAAAGCCAATGTGAGGATTTTTCCTTCAAGCCAACTGGATAAAAGTGTAATTTTTTAGATTTTCTTTATTGTTTATTGAGTATCTTAAGCTTGAATGCACGATCCATATTAGACCATGATTAATGTTAGATTTATGTTGAGATGATATTATGTGATGCTATGATTTCATATTTATATGTATATGTGAGAAAGCATGTATATTTTTTTACATAATTGTGAGAAACCATGTGTTGATTTATTTTATTTATATTTATGTATGATTAAGATGGTTATGATGATTATCATATGAATATTACGCTTATATACACCCTTGTCCCTATATTGATGAGATTAGTTGTTGTAGAGAGATAGGCACGTGTGAGGTGTCTATGTTGGAAAGATGATCCTGGCATAACTATATTTATGTGTTGAGTATTACTAAGGGATCCTTATATTCACATGATGTTGGAATTGATCCATGTGTCGTATATGTATGTTTCCTTTGGTTGGCCATATTGAAAATTAATGACTTTTTGTGGGACTTAGTTGGACTATAAGTGGGACAAGGAGTGAACATTAATCGTATATGTTCTCTCATGAGCGGGGGTTGGTGCTATGGACACTAATCCCGTGTTGTCGGCCTATGCTAGGTTGTTTACAACTCCCCATAGTGACCATTAAGTTCTTTCAATATGGCTAGATATGAAATTACTTAAAAAGGTGAAACTAAAGTCATGCATTCACTTGGCTCCATATGGGTATACGGAATTGAGAATAGGCTAGACGGTCCTACTTCTCCCGTACAATATCACATGTAGATTTGAGCTATGAGCGTCCCGTTTCTCACGTGGTCCTAGGAACCGTTAGTGACTAGTGGCTAGCTTGAAGTCGTAACAAAGAGTCTCCCACTTCATGTATTATGATTTCTAGTCAGGGTACCTTAGCCAGAGCATGCATATCATGCATTGCATTAATAAGATTTCTCTTGAATGTTTTGATCAATTATATTTATCATGCTTGCATTATCTTTGTGTTATTATTATCATGATTGTCTTGGAGGGATATTCCCCACTATGATAGCGTTTAACGCTATCCAACCACATCTCAGATAATCCAGGTGAAGATCCAATAAGTGAAGCGAATACTACGTCAGGGTATTTGAAGGTTTGCAGCACAGATGACGGATGACAAAGTAGGAGTGGCATATTGAAGATTTTATTTAATTATGTGTTTTTAGGATAGTTCATCGTTTATTTCAAAATTGTAATAAGTTTTCTTAATGAAGGCAATAATTGATTATTTGTTTGGTTTAGTTTCAAGAACTTTATAATAATAACGTAGATTAAAATTTTATTAAATCGCATATTTATCTTTCGTCTCTGTGCATGAATGCCATTAAATTTCAAATATATGGAAACATAGTGATATGTCAAGAATTTCATCATTGACACATCTTAGATAATACTTGGGAATTCAGCCTATCGTGGAATTCACGGGAGCCGAAATCTTGGGGCGTTATAGATGATATTAGAGCACAATTGGGACCTCTGGGTGAGAAGCCCAACCTTTATCATAATAAACAAACCCTAGGGCTTAGGTCCCCATGAACTATAAATAAAATACCTAGGTTTAACCCCTATTGGTTGCATGTGATGTTATGAACCTAGAAACCAAAACTTAGGCCCCTTGAAATCATTAGGGTAGCCGATAAACGTAGAAAACTAAAAACTTTAGGATTTTTTAGAAGTGATTTCCCACTTTCTGCTTGAAGTTTGGGGCTTTCATCAATTTTTCATTTTTAGATCAGCGTCTCGCTGAATTGTGTGAATTATCTCGCTCAAATCTTACAGCTATCTATTTTATTTTTATTTTTTCCCATTAGGATAGATTTTCAAACCCAGTAGTAGTACCACCATTAGAAAATATATTTTCAGACGTAGTAAATTTTTATGAATTTTTATGGAGAGTCCTCAATTATCTCCCAAGAACCCCTATAAAATTTTAGATCAATCTGATATGTAGATAAATTAGGAAAATTCCGACATTAGTGAAAATTCTGCATAAAACCTTGCTAACCTGCTACACTTTTTGAATTTAATTATGGCAAAAACATGTGTTACTATAGGAATATTGATCTGATAAAAATACATACATTTCACACCTAACCTACAGCATACCTTTCAAATTTTAGGAGAAACTGATTCCTTGTTTGAGAGAAAGAATTTTAGGAGTGCTTGTAGGTCCTGCGTTCCAGATTTGGCGTTACCCTAGTCCTTAGCCTCGAAACCCCTTTGATTAGACCTAGTTTGTAAGCATGCACTCTTAGAAGTATTCCCTAGTATTTTCTTATACGTCCCTATGAATTTTGGGCCCAACTCAGTTACCTTATCATGACCATAAAATGCTACTTACCAACCCCTACATAGACCTTTGACCATAACTAGCGACGGAAGTAAACATGACCTCGTAAGGTTGTGATGTTTTGTATTAATGAATTTCTTTTGGATTTTATTTGATGATGTTTGCTTTCTGGAAGAGTGTATGAAGGTCTTCACGATGTTATGCTAAATCGGCTACATGGGAGGGCAGAACTGGACCTTATGCGATGTGTAAGCGATTGGATCCAAGTTCAAATCCAGAAAGGCATCACTCAGAATTTCGAGTGAATACTAAAAAACTTAATGCTCAAATGCGAGTAGAAGATCTAAGTATCGGATCTGAATCTATTTGAACCGTTTGTTTGTGATGCCGACACTATACAAATTGCATTCTTGTTCTAACTTGGGGACTTCTGTGCATTCTGTTGGAATGTGTTCAATTGTTTTCTTTGGATGACTAGAATAAGATAGATGTATAGACAACCTTAGCATGTAGAAACTTAGCCGTTTAGATCCTATTAAGTGCTAGAATACAGTACCCGTAATCTCATCTTTCCATCACACCTTTAGTCGTTCAATGATCGTCGATGATATCTCATTCGCATAGTTACCCGATCGCTTATCTACTCTTTCACTCGGTCATTTAATCATGCTGACCTTATTAAACTTAGAGCTATCTTCTAAACTCTCGATCAGTCATTCCGTTAGCGATTAGACATCCTAATCACCCTAGATCTTTGACTATAAGAACACTCACCCAAGCATGAGAAATATTAAGGGCTAGATGATTGAATGATTTGAGAGGCCTGTTGATATATTCAGAATCGTCTAGGAATCAGAGTGCACAATGGAAGTGTGTAAGGCCAGAAATTTATGAGCTTGTAAAACCAACCTCTAGGACAAAAATCTTATTTTTAAGGGGGGGTGGAGTGTGTTGACACCAAGATCGCAACTAACCCAAAATAGGACAAAGATAGCTAAAGACGCAGAGAAATAAAGAGATTGCCCACAATTGACGCTTAAGAAACTTCAAGGACGAAGTTTATTTTTAAGAAGGGTCGATTTATAACGCCTTAGACTTTAGAATTTATTTGAAAATTTCTGAAAATTTATTTTTATTTTATTTCAATTAATTATCACATATTAACTTTGATTTGCGAATAGTTGGGCATATGTAAGAGATCTGATAGCGAACCCTTTATAAAAGTTTCTTGAAATAAACCCATGAACAGCGTAGAAATGTTAGATTTTACAAAACTCGCACTTTTTTATAATTACGATAATGTCATTGGATCCTCTAAATTGCGATTTCTGATCAATCAGATACGTAGTTCTCGAATCTGTTCGAAAGATAAGTGTAATTTTAGGTGTATAATAATTTTGTGTAGATAGATTTTCAAGTAGGCCATGTGATCATGGAGATCTTAATCTAGGAGCATCCGTAGCCGTTGATCGAGGAATGTGGTCAGAAAAGTAACCATACCAAATTGATCATCTTAGTGATAAATTCATAACCTAGAATTTGAGTGATTATCTTAGGTATATAGATGTGAAATCTTGAGTGCCCAAAATGTGTATGGCTCACAGTAACCTAGACCCTTGATTTCTAGACCACATGGTTCCCAAAATCCATTTGATTTGAAATTTTATACTATGCCTATTCATCATAAATTAACCATACACGTAAAATTTCAGCTCTTAAATCATAGGAAAAGTGGTCCAATTGTCAAATCAGCCCCTTAAACCTTGATTTTCATGTCCATCGAGTGAGGAAAGTGGATGGTTAGTTCTAGTCGAATATTTTCCTTCATATGAGTGACTTGGATCATCTTTATCATGGACCGATAGTGTGATTTGAGTACCCCACCTTGATAGGCCTCTTTTTTATGCGCGAAGTTATCCCGTTTTAGAAATTAATGAGCTACCAACTCTTCTCAAATCTGAACCATTCGATTTACCCCCACTTTTCTCCATCAATCGCTTCTTAAATTTGGACCACCCATTGTACTCGTATGACTATGAGTTTACACAAATTTTGAACCCTGATCTATAATCCTACACCGTTGAACCACAAAGACAACCCCTTCATTTTCCACCAAAAGTTGGAATTTCAGATCTACACCATTCCCACCATCAATCAACCACCAAACTTTGTACAATTGTTTGCCTATCATGACTACGTATTTTCTCAAAATTTGGGCCCTGATCATAAAGCGTAGACTGTTAATTGAGATCAAGCCCATTTTAGCACCTATCAGGCCATTTTCAAAGATCGGCCAATCTAGAATGTGGATCACCAAAAAAATTACGTATTCTGACTCTACTCTTCGAGCCTGATAAGATGAATGGATTAGAATTGATCAAAGAACACCCGAATATTGTGATTTGAGAAACCCACATCGAGAGGTTGTTACACAAGACCTCACACCCATACCTTATTGCCCATAAATGTACTCCCTTCTTTTCTCTCCCCATGTGCGCACCTTCCTCTCCATATTCCTACTACGTACCTCCAAGCCCTTCTCCTAACCCTAGCCTCCATGCCCTAGAGAAAGAGAGAAGAGACAAAGAGAAAGAGAGAGAGAGAGAGCATATTCCTTCCATCCCAGCCGTCCACATTAAGGATCCAACGTGTGGGACCCGTTCTACTAAACCCATGTGGTTCGTGTTTTGCTTAAATGCAGTCTTTCTAGAGATTCTACATCGAGAGTTTCATTTAAAGCCAATGTGAGGACTTTTCCTTGAAGCCAACATGGAGAAAAGTGTAATTTCCTAGATTTTCTTTATTGTTTATTGAGTATCTTAAGCTTGAATGCATGATCCATATTAGACCATGATTAATGTTAGATATATGTTGAGATGATATTATGTGATGCTATGATTTCATATTTATATGTATATGTGAGAAGGCATGCATATTTTTCTCCATTATTGTGAGAACCATGTGTTGATTTTTTTATTTATATTTATATATGATTAAGATGGTTATGATGATGTATACATCATATGGATGATGATTATCATGTGAATATTACACTTATGTACACCCTTGTCCCAATATTGATGAGATCAGTTGTTGTAGAGAGATGGACCCGTGAGAGGTGTCTATGTTGGAAAGATGATCTTGGCATAACTATATTTATGTGTTGAGTATTGGCAAGGGATCCTTATGTTCACATGATGTTGGAATTGATCCATGTGTTGTATATGTATGTTTCCTTTGATTGGCTACTAATCAGTACCTAATATTACATAATTAACCCTAATTGTTAAGGGCATTATCATTGTTTTTCTGGTTAATTATCCCTCATTAGGCGAATTTTCAATGTTCAGGTGATCAAGAGAGGTTGGACAAGATCCGAGCCAATCAGGGCGTTTTAGGACGTAAAAGTGATAAAGATCAAGTGTGCGACAGTCTTAAAGGAAACTAAACCGAAAAGGTCAAATGATGGATCACATGCTACAATGGACCGCACCACATCTGCTCATTTAGAAATCTAGGTTCTCGTGATTAGGCAAGCACGCAAGTTTGAATGATCCAGACTAGATGGCCACATGTGGATCAACCGTGCATCAACCGACAAGTGAAGGACGTCTCCACCATTCATCATGCATGATCAACAATCTCAACCGTCCATCCAGCCCACACATGGACGTCCATTTCATCTCAGCCATCCAAGGAAGCTGCAACACATCATCCATCCATATCAGCCACCGACCAGACCAAACCATCTAGCCATCCAACGGTTCTTCAGCTCCACACGTGTGCATCACCAAGACCTGGGCATCCTTCCTCATCACACGTGCATCACCATGGCCAGCTGATGGACGTCCATGCCTCTAGTGCCGTAGTAGCAAGTAACCACAGCTCCATCATCTAGTGGACCCCACAGTTCACACGTGCAGCAAACAGATCTCAATTCTCCACCGTCCTTCATCCATCATCACTGTCCAAACAGCCCCATCATTAACGTCTACAGCAGCTGCAACCGTGCAGTGGTCAGCACTTTCCAACTAGACATCCAATCAACGTCCAAGCCTCACACGTGCCAGATCAACAAGGTGAGCCACACGGCAGCCCAAAAATCTAGCCGTCCATTGAGGGCAGACCCACCTCAATCACTATCCATTTGCAACCGTCCACCAGGGTTGGACATCCAAGCTTCAGCAATAGCTGCCCTTTCAATCCAGTCGTTCATCAAGTGGAGCCACCTGACACGTGTGACAGCATTCAGAAACCCAACTCCAATCACCGTCCAACAATTTTGGACATCACCAACATCTTCATCTTCACAAGCCATCAGCCGTCCCTCCATTCAACCAAGCATTAGTGCCCAACAATCACCGTCTGCATCATCATCAGCCACCGTCCAACTGTCCCTTCAATCAGTGGACCCCACCTGTTGCACGTGTGGCAACTCCATCTTCAACGTCTAGCTGATGAAAGCCATCAATGGCCAGCATCAACTGGACCGTCCATTTCCAACTATTGGACGCCCACATCCAGCCGTCCATCAGGTGGATCATCCACCTTCACACATGCATCAACACCCAGCAGAGGCAGCAGTCGTTCATCCACTCCAGCTTCAACATCCAGCAGGTGGACCGCTCCATCTGCCTCTCTCACACATGCAGAAACAAGCACAACGTCCAGTGTCCAGTGGACCCCATCTCATCCAGCAGCTCTTGAAGGACTCCCAATCCAACGTCCGTCCATTTCCAGTAAGTGAAAAAGGCTAAATTTGACTCCGCCATTCGACGGTCCCGAACCGTCGACTATACCGCATGAAAAAATTCCACCGTCTAAAGACGTCGAATTTAGGACCTGAAAATCGACGGTTACTGACAGTCGCATTATCTCAGTCGAAATTAAGGGGCGAAAAAATTCGACGGTCCAAAGACGTCGAATTTACTACCTGAAATTCGACTGCTACTGACAGTCGAATTATCTTTCGAAATTAACGCGAGAACAAATTTGACGGTCTAAAGTCGTCGAATTTATGGCCTGAAATTCGACTGTTAATGACCGTCGAATTAGCACAGTCGAAAATTAACAAGCGAAAACATTCGACGGTCTAAAGCCGTCGACTATAGGGCCTTAATTACCGTGGAATTATGACAGTCGCGGGGAAAACGTCGACGGTCTAGAACGGTCGACTTCTCGAAAATCCAACATTGTAAAAAATTATGATTTTGAAAAAGAAATATCTAACATTAGAAGAAAAAAAAGCTAGGATTTTGAAAAAAGAAAATAGGCAATATTTGAGAGAAATTGAGATTTAAAAAAACATTAAGAATTAAAAAATCACTGGGGTTTTGACACAAAAATTAACATTTTGAATAAGAAAATTAAATATTTTAAAAAATTGTGATTTTGAGAAAAGAAAAAGTCTAATAGATTGGAAATTTTTTTGCACTGTTTGAAAAAAAAATTTGAAAAAAACAATTGAAATTTAAAAAAAAAATTTAAAAATTACATCTTGAAAAAATTGATATGTTTGAATAGAATTGATAATTTTGAAAAAAAAAAACGTTTTATGATAAGTTTGAAAAAGTTCAAAAGTTTGGAAAAAAAAAACAATTGGGATTTTAAAAAAGACTTGAGATTTTGAAAAAAAATTAAGCTTTTTAAAAAAATTGAAATGTTTGAAAAAAAATATTTAAAAATATTTTTTTGAGATTGAAAAAAATTGAGAAATTTGAAATGAGTGGACAAAATTTACTAGTGGAAATTTATTAAATGGTTGAAAATAAAAAATTACAGTCATTGAGTTACTTGCCTATGATATTGGTTTATGCATACCCACAAGTTCACTTGTACAAAAAATGATGGCCCAAGTATAATGATGTATAACTGCAAGAATAACTTATAATGATGAGATTGATCAAATTCTATGATTAGGAAATCCTAAAGTTGATTTGAACGGTCAGATTTATTTGGAACGTGCTAAATAGGTTATAGAACAAAATTCTGCCCAATCTGACATGAAATAAATTAGATCCATCCAAAACACTATTTAAATGAGCACGATCAGTTTGTCTAGATCTAGATAGATTTTGGACAATCCAATCTGTCAACATTGAAGAGTAAATGACTTCAGATGTTTAGACTAAATTTTACTCAAATCTAACTGTTGGATTGCAAGATATGACCCATCATATTGTTGATGATCAATTTTGTCCACCCAATATCTTTCTCATCCAAAATCCAATCGAGGTGAGTGACCAGTCAAATCAAAGATATTCATGAGTAGAATAAAGTAACTAGATCAGAATTCTAAATTGAGCTAAATGTTTTGTTCAAAATTGCACTGCGACTTGTTGACCTCATGAAAATCCAAGAAATGTGTCATCCAATCAATCACCAATCAACGATCGAATAATATAAACCACCATAGATCGTGTCATCAAGTCCTCGATCGACAATCGAATGGTGCACATCAACAAGGATCGCCCCGATCGACCTCCCAATCAACGATCGGATGGCAAAAAGTGCTATCGACCATCCGATTAACCTCCAATCCTCCAGCGAATGGTAAAAACCATCGTACATCGCTTCATCAAGACCCCGATCGACGATTGAACAATGCACATCACTGACAATTGCCCAATCGACCTCTCAATCAATGATGAGACGACACAAAGTGTTGTTGACCATTCGATCAACCTCCCCTCAACGATCGAATGGTACAAACCAACATAGATCATTTCATTAAGTTCTCCATTGACAATCGAACAATGTGCATTACCGATGATCACTCGATCGACCTCCCAATCAATCGGATGACACAAAGTGATGTCAGCCATTTGATCAACCTCTAATCAACCATCGAACGGTATAGACCACCATAGGTCGTGTCATCAAGTCCCCAATCGACGATCGAATGGTGTACATCACTGACGATCGCCCGATCGACCTCCTAACCAACGATCGGACGACATAAAGTATTGTTGACCATCCAATCAACATTCATTCCTCTACTGAACGATGAAAACCATCGTACATCATTTCAACAAGTCCCCGATCGACGATCGAATAGTGCACATCACCGACGGTTACCCGATTGACCTCTCAATCAATGATCAGACGATGCAAAGTATTGTCGACCATCTGAGCAACATCCAATCAACGATTGAACTATACAAACCAACGTAAATCGTTTCATTAAGTTCTCGATCGATGGTTGAATAGTGTGCATTACTGATGATCGCTCGATTTAAGCCAATGATGCACCTTCCTAATCCCTTACCTTGCGACCACCTTAATGATTTGATGTATTTCCATGTGGTTTATCCATTTTTCTAGCCCATTTTAGGATGTGGTCCAAAAAAAATTAGGTAGATCCAAATCTCAGGTGGACCACATGATAGGAAACGGTGTTTGTGGGCCCCATCATGATGTATGTCGTGTATCCACACCGTCCATCCATTTGGGGAGATCAATTTGGAGCATGCACCAAAGAATGAGGCAGATCTAAAGCACAAGTGGACCCACCATAGGAAACAGTGGGGAGAGTGATGCCCACCACTGAAACCTTCTTAGGGTCCACCATGATTGTTAATTTGAGATCCAATTTGTTCATAAGTTAACACAGACATTAACGAAGGGAAAACACAAATGTCAGCTTGGCTGAAGACTTCTATGGCCCTTGGAAGTTTTTAATGGTAGGCGTTCAATCTGCACCAATTTTTGTGGTGGGGTCCACTTTTAATTTGGATCTGACTCATTCTTTGGCACATGCCATAAAATGATCTCTCCAAATGGATGGACGGTGTGGATACAACACATGCATCATGGTGGGGCCCAAAAAATATTGGATGTGAAGTGTGACCTAATCAACAGGTTGGATGTGAAGTAAACATTATAGTGGGCCCTAGGACGTGGTTTTTAATGGTAGACATTAAATCACTACTGTTTGACCTTGTTGTGGTCCACCTGAGATTTAGAACTGCCTCGTTTTTTGGATGAAGTACTAAAATGATTTGTAAAAATGGCTGGACGGTATGAATAAAATACATACATCTTGGTTCATGGAAAAAGTACCTTCTATGACAAAAGGTTCATGGAAAAACCTTCCTAAGTGCAAATGAGTGCAGCGTGTACTACCTTGTTAGTATAATAAAAAGGCAATGAAAAAACCATTCGGAGTGCAAATGCTAGTACAAAAAGCACATTCCAAAACGAATGTTGGACAAATGCGTGGTTCCCTTCCCTTCCCATCCCTATCCCTCCATGCGCCTACATGCATATCTCTATATCAAAATCTGACCGTACTAACAGATGTACTAAAAGGTTTAGATCTTCTGTCTAGAAAACTAAGCCATTCAAAACATTAGTTGGGCAACCCATACAAACGAGTGGACGGCTAAAAATATTCAACCGTCCATTCACATTGAATGTTGTGGCCCACTTGATGATTAGATCTGCATGATTTTTTTTTATGTAGAATAGGAAAGTACTGTTTTCAGTTTTATGGAAAGCTCAGATCTCAAACAAGTGTTCCATATTCCCATGTGTGGTTGGATGTGACATTAGCAACGTAAGACCGCCTTGGCATTGGCAATCCTCTACGTACATGGAAACTTCTCCATCTTGGGTTTTTTTCACATTGGTTTGGAGGTAGGTGGTGTGGCCCCAAAATGATGCCTATGTGAAATCTAAACCGTGCATCTGGTTTTAATGCTGAAAACCCTACTCCCGCCGGAAACAAAATCCCCAAATCCCGACCCCGCCCGAAACCCCAAATCCCAGCGCTGCCTTCTTCTTCTTCTTCTCTTCTCTCTCTCTCTCCCTCTCTCTCTCACCACCCAAACGGCAATAGATCTCCTTTGTCGATCCTTCTGACAATGGCTCTCTACCGGCGATTTGCCTTCATCGACTCTCTACCAGCAATCTCTATCCACCAGCGAGGTATGTAGTCATTTCCTTCTCTTCTCTTTTCTTTTTCTTTTTTCTTTTGCCTTAAGTTTCTGATGATAGGTGTGCTTTGTAGGTAGGCGGCAGTACTCCAAGCGCTCTGCTAGAGGCCATTGGAGGCCAGCTGAAGATGCCAAGCTCAAAGAGCTTGTTGCCCAATATGGTACTCAGAGCTAGAATCTCATTACTGAAAAACTTGAAGGAAGATCAGGTGAAAAAAATCCCTATTCATTCTATACATTCTCGAATACTCAAGACCATACTCGAAACTGCTCTCTTCCTTGCCAACAGCTTGGCCAACATGTACTGCAAATGCAGATACGTTCAGGATGCCCACCGTGTGTTCGGTGAAATGTCCCAATCAGATGTAATCTCTTTAAATACCATGATTGTTGGGATGGTGGGAAAGGATTCATGAAGATGACCCCAATTAGTTGGGATAAGGCTTACCATGATTGATGTTCCCAATTAGTTAGGATGGTGGAAAGGGATTCATGAAGCTGACCCCAATTAGTTAGAACAGATTTTCAGTTTTCATCTTGTGCAGAAATTGGCGGAGCCCATTTTTGGGTCTGATTCACGATCACATGGGGTTCACTTTGGGAAAGAGGATGTGACCTTTTGATAGCCCTATGTATGTGCATCAAAACCCCTAAGGTGGGGCCCGCTGAAAGTGTGCCTAGAATTTATGGTGTAAGGCCCAATATGGGTACTTGGAATTTCTGCACAGTTTCTGCACAACTATTGTTGGCCCCATTTTGGGCGTTGTTCACCAATCACATGGGACCCACTTTGGGGGTGTAGGAGGTCATTTATACTCTCACTTATGAGGGCTACAAAACCTCAGTGGTGGTTAACCAAATGGGTATTTGTAAGGTCCGCCACAGGGGTCTAAAAATGAAGGTTTTCCCCAAAACACAGGATTTTCTTAATGTCATCTAATTGGATTGTGTTGTCATAGACATTCTTTCTTCTACCTTGTATATTTGTTTGTTGGTTGTTCCACTTCTATCTTTTGATGAGATAAACTCCAATTCATGCAAAGGGTAACATAGGCTTAAATCTCATGTCTTCAAAGGTAACATAGGCTTAAATCTCATGTCTTCAAAATGGTAAGTGACAAACACTAATTACATTTAAGATGGCGACAAAAGTGAAAAACAGCCTCTATATATATGATGGCTGATGTTTTTTGGCACCCTTTTTCAAGACCCAAGCTTATTTTTGTCAACATACGTAGGATGATGCTAAGGACACCGACCTGTTTGTTGGCCTTGCCTTTCGAGCATGGCGAATCCATGTGGTGGACCCCCTAGACCAATGTTCCCGTCCACTGTACGCCAATGGAATGTGTAAAATAGAGATCTTTTGATGTGTATGTAATGGAACTTGATGGAATTTGCATGTCATAGGAGCACATGTTTATCATCATTTTGTTGATCTTGGAGCATGTGTTGTTGAAAATTGTGCTCTTATGTTGTTGGAATGATTGTCTTTTTGTAGATGGATAACATGGAGCATTTTTTCATGGAGAAATGGATGTCATTCATGAACATCTGGAAGCGAAGGAAGAGTTTTCAAGAAATTGCTCCAGGAAGATCGAGAAAGAGTCAAGCTATATCTAACACCGATTCCGGAAGCAAAGAAGAGTGCAAACTCAGGTAGTGAGATTGATCAATGTTTTCATATAAATAGATGACTTGCACAATAGGAGCACATGAAACTTTAATAATAGTCCCCAAAACGCATTTTTGATGGAAATCCAAACACACCTGATCATGCTCCAAGCCTCCAACTCCTGCTTCCTAGGCAGTGGAGTGATCTAGGTTCAATCCTTGCTGGTGTTACCTTCCAAAAGAAGATAAAAAACAAAAAGAAATAATTGCATGCACACACCCACAATTAAACTCGCTCCTGCTTCTCCTCACTTTATGTACAGCTACCATTTATTATGATAGTCATGTTTCTGCATTGAGGCACTTGTATGAACTAATAAAAGGACATTAGCATTAAAAGCATTACAAACTATAATATATTAGAATTAGCATCTGGAAGTAGAAAAGGATACCATAAAAAGATAGCTGGATTTGGTGGTGCACATGAGGGGTGTATTTTGTGGAATTAACTAAGATTATTTTGGGACTTATTTAACGATTTGTTGTTTCCTATTTGTTATAATGAGCATCAGGACATCAGTTTGGGAGATGTATTGGTTTATTTGTTTGATTTATTTATTTTTCCTTTTTTTTTAATGCAAGAGATGTATTTTGTGGATTTGGTTAGATTATTTTTGGAGTTGATTTGATTATTTGGTCTCTTGTTTATTTTCATGAGCATCAGGGCATCAATATGGGAGATTCATTAATTTTTAAGGGCAGTACAATTGAGTATTCATGGAATTGGTACTCAATTGGAATTGGGAGGCATTACAATGATTAGCTTAGAGATACTCATTTGATTATATTTAAATCTTTTTAATTTTAATTTTATGTGACTTTTCTACTATACTAAATTTGTGAAGTCCTTGATTTTTTTTTCCTGGAAGCTTAAATGACTTGGCCCAATTGATGACTTTTGGGGCTTATCATCATCATGGTGGGATGCACCTGTTTGATGGGTTGGATTCCATATGCTCCACATCATGTGGGCCCCAACTTGCCCAACTCAATAGATTTATTTTGTTTTCTATGGGTCACCTGAGGAATTAAATAATCTAGTTACAAGGCCAGGAGATCTAAACGGTGTAGCCCTTCTAATGGAAAGCTTTGATCAGACACGTGTCGTATTGGCATGTGTTTTTGCATGTGAATGGACAGGGTTGCCACAAACATGTTAGGTGAGTAAACCTCTAGGAGCATGAGATAAAATCAGCATTATACAGCTCATTTCCACAGGCTTCCTCTTGCCTTGTTGCTAATTAGCAAATATTCAAATTTTATTTTGATGAGTTTTGGAAATTGCTCTTTTTGACATGCAGCAGGAAAAGCCAGTTGATGTGATTTCGGATGATGATGAAAGCTTGGAGTCGAGTTCGCCGCCAACTTCATCTTCTGGGAATTGTTATCTACAACAAGGGGCTGGGATTAACAGATATAATAGTTTTTGTATGGAGTATGTTGAGCCTTTCTATTGTTCAAGTTTGTAAGACCACAAGGCACACCCATCTTTACACGCAATAAGCTTGCCAAAGTGAGGATGGTCAGATTATTGTTTTTCTTACAAGTAGGTTGTGCTTCATTGTCTTTTGTTATTGTTTTTTCTTTTTTTATCTTTGATTATAAAACTGATACTCTATGTTTTATATTCTGGATTTTGCAGGACAGGGCCATCTGTATGGAAAATGAACAAATTTACGGAGATCACCAATGACCTGCATACAGTCTTTCCCATGTGGGTGAATTATGAAAATTGAGTGTCCATTGCTATTGCTAGATACTAATTCCATGTGGGTCAAGCTCAAATGGCCTTGTCGGTAAGCGATGAACGGTAATGATCTCTTATCCTGCAGATCGGATTGCATCTTCGGACTTTAGACTCTTGGAGCCGTCAATCGGTGATTGAAGAGAAACCCAAGAATAAGGTGACTATACATGGTTCATTGAATTAGTGGATTGGATTAAAGATCTATTGAGGTGCTTGATTTTTTATTTATTTTTTTCTTAAGATTTAGTATTTTGATTTGTTTTGTAGTTGATTACACTCAAAATCAAGCTAGAACGGATGTACGATGAGAATCGAAAGCTGAGAAGCATGTTGGATGAGATAACGAACAACTACGGCACTCTGCAGAATCAGATAATTTCTACGATGCAGCAACGAGCGTGCAGGATCGAGCAAGAACAGGTCATTTTTATTGATAGATTAGTGAGAGATTAGATTAGGTTTGTGGTCCTGATTGCATGAACATGGTCCTTGATGGAATTGTCGTGAACATTTAGGTGCAACCTTGAAAAAATAGAGACTTTTCTTAGTAAGAATAAATAGAAGCCTGATTTCTTTGAATTGAAAAACTGTGCTTTTGGATCCATTTCAAACCGTAGATTCTTTTCAGACTTTCAGGGCCCTTGATTAGTGGCTTTTATGCAAGAAAACATGTGGCCATGTGCATCTCTCCAACCACAGTAGCCGACGGATCAACTGTGTTCAAAATCTGAAAGTGTACAATTAAAGTTTTTAATCGTACGTAGCTTTTTACTTGGATAAATGTGTAAATATGTCTATTATCTAACTTTGTCAATTGAAGGTGTGTTTGGATGCACTATCCAATTAAATTGCAAATTATTATTAGTTCAATAAAGTGGAAAAAAACCCAATTGTATTTTCAGGTGGACCACACTATCAGAAAAATCAACGATTAGAAAGAACATGATGAAAAAGTCTATGTTCAATGTACCTGCATTTCCTTCTTGATGATTGGACCAGATTATTTTTGGGTCAGAGCATGTTTATGGTTACCTCCACCAGATGAACTAGTCACACGCATGTGTGCATGTTGGAAAAAGGTACAACTGATTTCCTCTTCAATATCTCCTCAGTCACCCACACATTTCTCAAATCACCCACACATTTCTCTACTTTGTTTATTCTGTTTAGCAGTGTCATGGCTGTAGTAGTTCACTTCTTTTATACCTTTTGGCTGTCCATTGCTTAATACCATATACTTTTGTGGGAAATTATTTTTGTTCGTGAGGGATCTGATAAGTTTGACTTTGAAGGTTGGAATTCAAAATGGGGTCAGAATTGAGAATGGGTTGCATACCAACTCTGTTAACAACAATGTCAGTTCCTTCGAGAATCTTTGGGAATTTAGCGGCAAGTTTTCTGAAGCTGGAGTTGTAGATTTCTTTCCCGAACAAAAGGTAATCAATCATTTAAATCCATCAA
The DNA here is from genome assembly GCA_003013855.2 of Liriodendron chinense. Lineage (NCBI taxonomy): Eukaryota > Viridiplantae > Streptophyta > Magnoliopsida > Magnoliales > Magnoliaceae > Liriodendron > Liriodendron chinense. The sequence goes on from ML058477.1 coordinate 632,434, forward strand.
ACTATTTTTCTAAGCCTCGCACAATGCTGAAATTTTGAAAACTAGATTTCTTTTCTTTGGGATGCTAGAAGGAACAGGAAGTTTCTGATCTTCTGGGGGCTGAAGCAAAAGTTTGCACATCCACCACTGAAATTCAGGTATTGATTCTACTTGATTTTGTGCAAGTTTCTGTAATGTGGCATTATATGATCCACAACCAAAGAGTAAGATTTTTAATGATGGGCAAGATTACATCCCACAATTTTGTGTGGCTGATTTGTTCCGACTGGATATATCAATAAAGTTTGTACCACTAAAAGTGAACTGTTTTGCTCAATTGCAAATAATAGATGCTTGTACAGGTTATGTTTCAAACTACCATTAAACAAGAAAATGACCAGTGTTTAGAAACTGCCTCAGGCATTGGTCCAGGTTTCAGGATCTGCATTAATTGAAGCCTTTAACCAACCAGGAAGTGATAAGCCTTTGATGATGGGATTGTACTTGTATATTGTGTTAGTAAATGTTGTAGTTTTCTAAATTATTTATGAATTACAGATTTACAGGATGTATTGGGGCACAACCCTCATTAAATCAGGTTATTTTTTTTTCATCCAGACATAAATTCGATTGGTTGATGGTATATTGTAAGTTGATTGTACTCTTTGGTACTTGTGGAGAATGTGGTTGTGGATTGTTTGTACTTGAGGAGGATTGTGGGTGTGGAGGATTGTGGTTGCGGAAGTTTGTAGTTGTGGAGGATTATGGTTGTATTGTGTTGGTTATGTAATGTGATTGTGGAGGATTGTGGTCATATTGTGTTGGTAATGTAATGTGATTGTGGAGGATTGTGGTTGTATTGTGTTGGTTATGTAATGTGATTGTGGAGGATTGTGGATGTTCTGTGTTATGTGGACTGTACTTGTATATTGTGTTAGTAAATGTTGTTTTCTAAATTATTTATGAATTACAGGGTTTACAGGATGTATTGGGGCACAACCCCAGCAAAATAAGTTTTTTTTCCCTGCAGACATAAATTCGACGGTTATCAACCGTCGTATTTATTTCTCGACAATCTAGGACCGTCGAATTTATTTCTCGACAATCTAGGACCGTCGAATTTATTTCTCGACTGTTCAGGACCGTCGAAATTTCCAATATTTTTACCCAGAACGGCGGGTTAGGACCGTCGAATTTATTGCGACGGCTACTAGCCTTCGAAATATCCCATCATATTCGAACCACTGACGACGGTTATCAACCGTCAAATTATTGTCGACGGTTCACAACCGCCGATTATGTAAATACGAGTTCGATAGGTGTGGACTGTCGAAATATTTCGTGCGTCACAGACCGTCGAATATTAACCGAAGGACCGTTGAATATTAACCGACGGTTATGGACCGTCGAAATTTTTTCTAGATTGGCTGATCTACGACTTTTTTTTCGACGGCACAAACCGTCGAATTTCCCAAATTTCGACGGTTTTGGACTGTCGAATTTAGCGCTTTTCCACGTAGTGGTAATAAGTGGATTGTCCATCTCCAAGCTCAGCCGTCCATCACCCTACTCACTCCATCAAATCATCCATGCCTCAATCCGGTTGCATGAAGCAAAGCCAGCAAATGGACAACGCTGTTGATCAAGGGCCAGCTGTTGAAGATCCCACCTCACACGTGGATCTCCAATCCACCTCCATCTACCATTTCATCATCCATCACATAGCAAGTGGAGATCTCAGTCGTCGACTTCAGCCACTTCACATGTATAGTAAACCATGGAGATCAAATCCCAGCAGCTTACAGCACTTCTAACTGATCAACAACACCGTTCCATCATCTAGAAGTACCCCACCTTCAATGAACGGTCCAGATTGTCCAGATTCTCCATGTCTAACTTTTGGACCTAGTCAACTACAACTCATGAGGACCCAGTTAACTCACCTAGTTACCTTCCATCCTTAGGCCAAGCAAATGCTCTCTCCATCCTCTTCCATCCATGAGCTCCATACCAAAAAGAAAAGTTTGCTTTGGGCATTTCAAGCCTAACTCCGAACCCAAACCTAAAATGCAAATCTATTGGCTTGGAAGTGCCACCTTATCATCCAAGCCTAACTCCAAACCCAAACCTAAAGAACTTTTGCTTGGAGTGCCACCTAGGCTTGGAGCTTCTCATGACGCTATAAAAGGAGCTCCTCTCCCTCTCATTTCCATCATCCCACAATCCAAAATCATCTCTTCTTTAGTTTTCTTTCTTTTCCTTTTATTTCTCAGTGTAGAGTAGTGTAGAATTTTCTTTGTAGAGAATTTAGTCTTCCATTGTAGTATGGTTGGCTAAACCTCTAACTACGGCAAGGGGTGAAGCCTTTGAAGAAATTTGCAAGCTTTGGTTCTTTTGGTTCAACAATTATGCTTGAATGTTTGGGTTCTCTTTGGTTGATTGGTTTGGTTATCCACCTCGACAGACGCTATTATTGTGTAAGCCCCTTGATCAATCGTCGACTACGGGCACGTTGGATGCTTGGGATCTCTTGCATATAAATTAGCTAGTTCATGATCGATGAAGTCCCTTGATCCATCGTCGACTCCGAGCATGATGGATGCTTTGGATTCCCTACGGTCATCGAGCTAGTGCAAGTAAAGTCATCGATCTATAAAATCCCTTGATCCATTGTAGACTCCTGGTACATTAGATGCTTTGGATTCCCTACGATCGATAGACGAGATCTTAACGGTTGGATCGGTCAATCAAAGCCTCCTATCTTGTAAGTATGCATTTGATTGTATGATTTGTGATCTTATCGGTTGACTTGTTGGCAAAGTTGTTAATCTGTACAATTTCTTGATCCATTGTCGACTCTGGGCATAGTGGATGCTTGGAATTCCTTGCGATCAATTAACGACTGATTCATGGTCGAATCAATCGGTTTAGATCACCATCTTTTATGAAATATGCAAGTGGTTTAACAGCTTTATCTTCCGATTGGAACGTATCTTTGTTTGATTCCAATTGAGTTATAGTTGGACCAATGAATTAAACTTTGTGGACAAATCAAAGGTGGATCCCTAATGCCTTAGCCCATTTTTCTATTTATTTCTTTCATCACACATAACTTGCTCCACTCTCGTGAATAATTCAGATTTCATCTCTCACCTAAACTAATTCATCTAAGTGTTCTTAACCTCAATCTCTGTGGTTCGACCTCGGTCTCACCGAGTATTTTACTACTTTGCTACCTACACTTGGGTGTGCAATCTTCGGATTGTAGCAAGTTTTTGGTGCCGCTGCTGTGGATTGGCATTGGTTTAAGAATTTTTTTGAATTGGTTTATGTATATATTCCTAATAATTTACTAACTTGTTTGTTTTATTTTTAGGGATTATCAATAGCTGTACATTCTTCTTCTCGGGTAACATCCTTCCTTCTTTCCTCTTTTACTATTTTTTCTAGATTTTCTATTGTTTTCAATTAAAGTGTTATCATGCCCATGCATGATGAGTGGACATAGAAAAATGTTAAAATTCTTCTAGAGGATGAAAGGCAATCAATGCATAATGTTAGGGCATGCTCCATGCATGATTATCTGCATGAGAACAATGCACGTAATGTTCCACCGGTTAAAACGTTGTGTGAGTATTGGAATGAGAACAATGCATATCATGCTCCACCGGTTAGGTCGATGCGTGATCCTTTGTATGGCTATGCTTATTAACAACCATATAGTGCGCCATCATACAATGCGAACAAACCTAATTGTCGGAACTATCAAAATTCCAGTAGGAGGGACGGATCAACAATGAAAGTTAAAAATTATCTCCAAGGGCCTTCTACTTGTGTGTCCCCATCGACAAAGACCCTTGAGGATGTATTGCAAATGGTTGTGGAAAGCACCTTGCAGATCATCAATGAGATAGAAACATTGACTGAGCACATGGAATCACACCTCACTAATGTGGAGGAAATGACTCCCCTAGTCCAACCTCTGCTTAACCTAATTGAACAACTCGAGGTGATTGATTTTAGTTCTTCCAATATACTTGTTGAGCATGACGAAGATACTATTACCTTTTAGATACAATGAAGAGATTCTAATGAAAGTTGACGAACTTGAGGAGTCCAAAAAATATGAGGGTGATAATATGATTGGTGATATTCAACAAGATGAAGACTTAGAATTTGCTTATGAGCCCGTGGTCCCGTTTTCGCAGAGGTTGATCTCTTCTGAGCCTCTAGTTAATAATAATCATGCCATGGAAATTCCCCAACAAAGTGATTTTGATATAATCCACCAAATTGACATGCCTAATTTCATTGTGGAAAAAGAGTCCTCCTTGAGTGAATACTCTAATTCTTTGGAAGATTATTTGGCTCACTTTGAAGATTCAAATGATCCCATGATTCAAGAAATAGTGAAGGCCTTGCAAGACCCTACCCCGGTGCATAAAAAGATGTTTTCCATTGATTCACACTTAATACCATCTATTGTGGAAGCACTGAGATTCTGATTATATGGAGAAGACACCACCATTTGAAGAATCAATAATTGAAGTCTCTCTATCGCTTTGGTCCTTTTAGAATGAAGTGGACTATTACTAGGAAGATCCATTTTTGATAAACCATTACCTAGTCAATGCATTAAGGAGATATCTTCTTGATGATGTCTCCTTTTCTCATACATGTAGTAGAAATTTCTATTGGCCCATAATGATTAAGAACACCCGTGTACATTGTCAAGCAAGACTATGGATGGTCCTAATGCGAAATTTGTTGAAATACATGATGATCATGCTCCAGTCTATTCCCTTGATTGATCTCCTAGTCTGATGAAGATCCATTTCCCTGCTTTCCTAGGATAGATTAGTTTAGATTAGGATTTCTTGTCTTTGCTTATGATTAGGTATGAATAAACTCGCTTTTTGATAATTCTCTCAGGTACTCTCTCACTCACTCATTTTTTTTGTTGTTGCTCTCATATTATGTTACATTGCATATTTTTCAACATTGAGGACAATGTTGAATTTAGGTTGGGGGGTGAGAATTTCTGCGGAATTTTATTGAGAATGTTGTTAATTTTTTTTTTGGTTTTATGCTATTTAAAAAAAAAATCTATGAATTTATGTGATTTTGAAATAATTTGAATATTAGAATGAAAAGGCATTTAATGATGGCAATGTTAAAGCTTGGAGTTTAGTTGCTTTAGTAAATTTCAAAATTGAGTTCTTTCCATTAAGTTTCTATTAGAAAATGATAAACATTGATTGAGTCATGAATTTTCACAGTTCACATCTAGCTTGCACTACCAAGATTTGAGTTTGATACTATAATGTTGAGTTGATGATTGTTGAGAGTGCTAGGAACCAAGCCTGGAGATCCTTCTCTACTTTGTTCATAGAAAAGTGAAAAAGAAAAAGAAAAAAAGAGAGAGAGAGAGAATATTCATAGTAACTGGGGCAAGGATTTATCCATTATCGTTACCATTACAAAACATTACCATAATACGAAGTGAGCCTTTTGGAGTCTTCGGCTATCGGTTCTTGATTGAAAAAAAAAAATTCAAAAGTTGGAAAAATATTGAAAAGAACAGTAGAAAGGTTTGGAATCAGTGACTTGGTTGATCTGACCATTCTCTCCAATCATTAGTGTTAATATGAAAGTAGAAGACTGAACCCCTAATTGTGTTAAGGCTAGATTTCACTATACACCATGAAACTCAATGTTTAAAATGCTTCTATTGAATCATTAATGCTTTGAACTCGATTAAGTTGTTTACTAAGTTACTAGAATCTAGATTTAAAATATTCTCAAAACTATATACCTTGGAAACTCTACTATTTAGATAACTTGAAGGATCACATAAATACATTGAACCTTTTCTTCTCTTTATCTTTGTTTTCTTAGGAAACAAGAGTAAGCCTCGAGATTGTTTCCATTGATGAAAATTGTCCAGGATAGGATTACTTGCATTGTTTTGATATATCCTTGGATTATTTTTGCATGTTTTACTTAGGACTAGTAAAATGCTGGTTGGGGGGTATGATAAGTACCTATTATTGCATAATTAACCCTGATTGTTAAGGGCATTATCATTGTTTTTCCGATTAATTATCCCTCATTAGGCGAATTTTCAATGTTCAAGTGATCAAGAGAGGTTGGACAAGATCCTAGCCAATCAGGGTGTTTTAGGACCTAAAAGTGATCAAGATCAAGTGTGCGACAGTCTTGAAGGAAACTAAACCAAAAAGGTCAAATGATGGATCACATGCTACAATGGACTGCACCACATCAGCTCATTTGGAAATCTACGTTCTCGTGATTAGGCAAGCACGCAAGTTTGAATGATCAAGATTAGATGGCCACACGTGGATCAACCGTGCATCAACCAACAAGTGAAGGACGTCTCCACCATCCATCATGCGTGATCAACAATCCCAACCGTCCATCCAGCCATCACATGGACGTCCATTTCATCTCAGTCGTCCAAGGAAGCTGCAACACATCATCCAACCATATTAGCCACCGACCAGACCAAACCATCTAGCCATCCAACGGTTCTTCAGCTCCACACGTGTGCACCACCAAGACCTGGGCATCCTTCCTCATCACACGTGCATCACCATGGCCAGCTGATGGCCGTCCATGCCTCTAGTGCTGTAGTAGCAAGTAACCTCAGCTCCATCATCCAGTGGACCCCACAGTTCACACGTGCAACAAACAGATCTCAATTCTCCACCTTCCTTCATCCATCATCCCTGTCCAAACAGCCCCATCATTAACGTCTCCAGCAGCTGCAGCCGTGTAGTGGTTAGCACTTTCCAAATGGACATCCAATCAACGTCAAGCCTCACAAGTGCCAGATCAACAAGGTGAGCCACACAGCAGCCCAAAAATCTGGCCATCCATTGAGGGCAGACCCATCTCACTCACTATCCATTTGCAACCGTCCACCAGGGTTGGACATCCAAGCTTCAGCAACAGCTGCCCTTTCAATCCAGCCGTTCATCAAGTGGAGCCACCTGACATGTGTGATCAGCATTCAGAAACCCAACTCCAATCACCGTCCAACAATTTTGAACATCACCAACATCTTCATCTTCACAAGCCATCAGCCGTCCCTCCATTCAGCCAAGCATCAGTGGCTAGCAATCACCGTCTGCATCATCATCAGCCACCGTCTAACTATCCCTTCAATCAGTGCACCCCACCTGTTGCACGTGTAGCAATTCCATCTTCAACGTCTAGCTGGTGAAACCCATCAACGGCCAGCATCAAGTGGACCGTCCATTTCCAACTGTTGGACGTCCACATCTAGCCGTCCATCAGGTGGATCAGCCACCTTCACACGTGCATCAACACCCAGCAGAGGCAACAGTCGTTCATCCGCTCCAGCTTCAACATCCAGCAGGTGGACCGCTCCATCTGCCTCTCACACGTGCAGAAACATGCCCAACGTCCAGTGGACCCCATCTCATCCAGCAGCTCTTGAAGGACTCCCAATCCAATGTCCGTCCATTTCCAGTATTAAGTGGAGCGTCCATCTCCAAGCTCAGCCGTCCATCACCCTACTCACTCCATCAAATCATCCATGCCTCAATCCGGTTGCATCAAGCAAAGCCAGCAGGTGGACAACGCTGTTGATCAAGGGCCAGCTGTTGAAGATCCCACCTCACACGTGGATCTCCACTCCACCACCATTTACCCTTTCAGCATCCATCACGTAGCAAGTGGAGATCTCAGTCGTCGACTTCAGCCAGTTCACATGTATAGTGCAACCATGGAGATCAAATCCCAGCAGCTCACAGAGTTCCAACTGATCAACAACACCGTCCATCATCTAGAAGCACCACACCTTCAATGAACGGTCCAGATTGTCCAGATTCTCCATGTCCAGCTTTTGGACCCAGTCAACTCCAACTCATGTGGACCCAATTAACTCACCTAGTTACCTTTCATCCTTGGGCCAAGCAAATGCTTTCTCCATCCTCTTCCATCCATGAGCTCCAACCAAAAAGAAAAGTTTGTTTTGGGCATTCCAAGCTTAACTCCTAACCCAAACCTAAAAGGCAAATCTATTAGCTTGGAAGTGCCACCTCATCATCCAAGCCTAACTCTAAACCCAAACCTAAGAAACATTTGCTTGGAGTGCCACCTAGGCTTGGAGCTTCTCATGAGACTATAAAAGGAGCTCCTCTCCTTCTCATTTCCATCATCCCACAATCCAAAATCATCTCTTCTTTAGTTTTCTTTCTTTTCCTTTTATTTCCTAGAGTAGAGTAGTGTAGAATTTTCTTTGTAAAGAATTTAGTCTTCCAGTGTAGCATGGTTGGCTAAACCTCTAACTACGGCTAGGGGTGAAGCCTTTGAAGAAATTTACAAGCTTTGGTTATTTTGGTTCAACAATTGTGCTTGAATGTTGGGGTTCTCTTTGGTTGATTCCTTTGGTTATCCACATTGGCAGACGCTATTGTTGTGTAAACCCCTCGATCCATCGTCGACTCCGAGCACGTTGGATGCTTGGGATCCCTTGCATACCAATTAGCTAGTTCATGATCGATAAAGACCATTGATCCATCGTCGACTTTAGGCCTGATGGATGCTTTGGATTCCCTACGATCATCGAGCTAGTGCAAGTAAAGTCATCGATATATAAAATCCCTTGATCCATTTTAGACTCCTGGCACATTGGATGCTTTGGATTCCCTGTGATCGATGGACAAGATCTTAATGGTTGGATCAGGTCAATTAAAGCTTCCTATCTTGTAAGTATGCATTTGATTGTATGATTTGTGATCTTATCGGTTGACTTGTTGGCAAAGTTGTTAATCTGTACAATTCCTTGATCCATTGTCGACTCTGGGCATAGTAGATGCTTGGAATTCCCTGCGATCAATTAACGACTGATTCATGGTCGAATCAATCGGTTTAGATCACCATCTTTTATGAAATATGCAAGTGGTTTAATAGCTTTATCTTCCGATTGGAACGGATGTTTATTCAATTCCAATTGAGTTATAGTTGGACCAATGAATCAAACTTTGTGGACAAATTAAAGGTGGATCCCTAATGCCTTAACCCCTTTTTCTATTTATGTCTTTCATCACACACAACTTGCTCCACTCTCGTGGATAATTCAGATTTCATTTCTCTCACCTAAACTAATTCCTCTAAGTGTTCTTAACCTCAATCTCTGTGATTCAACCTCGGTCTCACCGAGTATTTTACTACTTCGCTACCTACACTTGGGTGTGCAATCTTCGGATTGTAGCAGCTACATTGGAAATTAATGGCTATTTGTGGGACTTACTTGGACTATAAGTGGGACAAGGAGTGGACATTAATTGTATATGTTTTCTCATGAGCCGGGGTTGGTGTTATATACACTAATCACGTGCTATCGGCTTATGCTGGGTAGTTTACAACTCCCCATAGTGACCATTAAGTTCTTTCAATATAGATAAATGTGAAATTACTTTAATAAAGGTGAAACTAAAGTCATGCATACACTTGGCTTCATGTGGGTGTACGGAATTGAGAATAGGCTAAAGCGTCGTACTTATCTCGTACACTATCACGTGTAGATTTGGGCTATGAGCGTCCCGTTTTCATGTGGTCGGGCAAAACTATGGGCTTGTGCGTCCTAGGAGCCTCTGGTGACTAGTGGCTAGCGTGAAGTCATAACAGGGAGTCTCTTACTTCATATATTATGATTTCTAACTAGGGTGCCTTAGCTAGAGCATGCATATCATGCATTACATTAATAAGATTTCTCTTGGATATTTTGGTCGATTATATTTATCATGCTTACGCTATCTCTGTGTTATTATTATCATGATTGTCTTGAAGGGATATTCCCCACTATAATAGCGTTTAATGCTATCCAACCACATCTCAGATAATCCAGGTGAAGATCCAATAAGTGAAGTGAACACTACGAAAGGGTATTTGAAGGTTTGCAACACAGATGATGGATGACGAAGTTGGAGTGGCATATTGAAGATTTTTTTTTATTATGTGCTTTTAGGATAGTTTATCGTTTATTTCAAAATTGTAATACGTTTTCTTAATGAAGGCAATAATTGATTATTTGTTTGGTTTAGTTTTAAGAACTTTGTAATAATAACGTAGATTTAAATTTTATTAAATCATATGTTTATCTTTTGTCTCTGTGCATGAATGCCATTAAATTTCAAATATATTGAAACATAGTGATATATCAAGAATTTCATCCTTGACACATCTTAGATAACAGTTGGGAATTCGGCCTATCGTGGAATCCACTGGAGTCGAAATCTCGAGGCGTTACATAGGTTCTGTTTACAAAATTGACAAAGGGGAAGGTTATTAGTGCACTTTTCTATAGCATACTAGTATACTTTATTTTTCAATTACGTAGGTCAGTGACTTTAGGTGTTGTTTGAACCCAAAAAAGATGAAGATCGAAGACTCAAGCGGACCGGCTGCATCAAGGAAGAAGAAACAGAAAAATGAGATGCCTTGGTGAGCCTTGAACCTAGAACCTAAACCAAAACCAAATCTCTAGATGGCTTAATCCCATAAGTAAACCTTTAGTCATCTTAGATTGGCCTTAGGTGTCCCAAAATATCACCCAAAAATAGGCCCAAGAGGTAGCATGAGCTGCAGTAAATAAGATAAACCAAATAGAAGAACTCATCTATCTGTTGACCGGTTGCAAGCTCTGGCCAACCGGTCATCAGTGGCAAAAAATGGGACAGCAAGAAGACCCGAATCCCAGGCCTTTTTAGACCTGTCGCAGATCGGTCATTCAGGAGTATGTTTTGGACAATGAAATCCAACCATGCTTAGCCCTTTGAGGACTAGTCTTGGCTTTTTGCCGATCAGTCGAGGACTCCTCCCGATCGGTCGTAGTTGAATGATGACTAGTCGTGAACTAGCCGTTTTCAGCCATTTTCTATACGTTTACGTTTTTTTTTTATTTATAAAAGGGCTTAGCTTGGCTTAGGGTTTTAAAAGAAAGGATTTAGTGCATTAGAAGCCACCCACATTGCCTATACTATTAGTCTCTAAAACCATTCGAAGACATCTTTCTTGTGTTTAATCACAAGATGGAGCATTCAAAAGCTCAATTGAAGACGGACTTGCTCTCTCTTAATCTTTAGATGTTTTAGGCACCTTGACTATAGGTAGATCCTTTGTCCAAACCTCTCTAGAGATCCAATTAGGTGGATTTCCTTTAGACAACCCAATCTAACTAGTTGTAAAGAATTCCCACCACCTCTCATCATCTTTGTAATCTCTTGAAGATCAAATGTAAGGCAATTGATCGTTAAAGCTGAAGCCTTGGCGAAGCATTGTCAGTAAGATCGGGAGAACATCAGGGAGCTAATTGAAGCATGTGAGAACGGAGATCAAGCAACCTAAGCGTTACTAAACAAGGGGCTCAATCCGACAAGTAAGTGTCAAGTTTGAGAGTCCATTGCACTCTTTACGTTTGTTGGATAGAATGTGACAGGTTTTTTACAAACTCGATCTAGGTTAGTTTGTCAAACCTTGGCTCATTAGTTAAGCCTAAATTTTAGGTTCCTTTATCGATCCTTAGCACCTTTGTTGAGCTTAAAATTCAGGTTCGTTTTTCGAACATTGACTCATTTGTTTGTCTAAACAAGTTCCCAAGAGGAGCCACTAACACGGGTGTATATGTGTAGGTTGAGAGGTGAACTTATGCAAAAACCTCTGTGTAAAGGTTGAGAGGTGAACCTATTTAAAACCTCCATATAGTAAAATTCGGTGGTCTCATAGGTTGAGATCGGTAGTCGGGAGTGGAGTAGGGAAACTGAACCACTATAAATGATTGTGTTTGAGATTCTCATTTGAGCCATTTATATTCTTGCATCGTCTTTAATTGTTAATTAAATGAATGCTTGAATGGAATGTATGATATACACTGCTAGGTAGATTCTCATACACATCTTGTAGTTTCACTTCTAGACTAGGTGCTTGATTTAGCGTTTATTTTGTAGTTTAGCAATTGCATGTGGATTAGCTGTTTGATTGTTATATCTTTATAATTCTATATGCTTAGGCTAAGTTGTTTGATTGCTTATCTTTACTAGCCTTTGTGATTGGACTAACTTAAGCTTGGAAGCTAAGTTTTCTTGCTTAATTAGTTTATAATTACTAATTAGTTTAATTAGGCAAGATGTTTTTTAAAAGGATTTTAAAACGGTCTTAATCACCCCATCTAGGAGTTACTCGTAGTTCTAAGCTTTGCCAAGCATCTGCGATTAACATAGGGTGTCGTGTTAGATGGTCCGACTCAATTTCAATTGGTATCATAACGGGTTACTCTTTAAGGACTTAATTGTCTAAAGTACGATTTGATACCAGAGCTTTAGCACTATGTCTACCAAAGAGGAGAGTAGTTTTATCACTTGTCCATCATATTTTAACATATCAAATTATGCCTATTGGAAGGCCTGGATGCGAATTTTTTAATGTCCCTATATCTAATTGTATAGGACTTCATTCAACAAGATTAGACTGTACTGGTGGAAATGGTGGATTGCGATGGAGTTAAGGTCCCTTAACCAAAGGAAATGGACAAATGAAGTAACCAAGAATCATTCATGTATGGCTATAATGCCAAGGGTCTCAATGTAATCTTTTCTGTTGTCTCACCCAATGAATTCAGCCGTATATGTAATTGTGGGACTAGTAAAACAACTTGGGAGATCCTAGAGGTCAGACATGAAGGGACATCTGCCGTCAGGTGATCCAAATTGCAATTCATCACCACACAATTTGAAAATATAAGAATGAGTGAGGAAGAAACTTTCATGGAGTTCTTTGCTATATTGAACAATATCTATAACTCCATGAGAGAATTTGTAGAAAAATCCTTAAGTCCCTCCAAGAGAGATTTGAAGAGTGTAAAGACATAGATAATATAAAAGTAGAAGAACTCTGAGGTTCCCTACAAACTCATGAACTACACTTTAAGGCACTACACTTTAAGGCACTCTCTAAGAAGAAAAATATTGCCTTGAAGACTTCACATAGGCACTTACATAAGAAAAAACAAATTAAGAGGGAGTCTTCTAAAGATTGTGATGATGATGAAGAAAAATTGAACAAGAAATTTAAGAGATTCCTTAAATTTGATAGAGGGAGTAGCTGTGAAACAAGGACAAAAAGTGTAAGAAATACAAAGAAAAATCATCCAAATCCAAATCGGCTTGATGTTATGGTTGTGGTAATCATGGTCATGTTGCCCTGAATTGTCCGAAAGCGCCTAAACTAAATGGTAAGAAGGCCATGACAACAACTTGGGATGACACAGATGAGTCCAAATCTGAATCTAGTGACTTCACTAGTGATGGGAGCAAAAAATCAGTGAGAATTTTCATGACGTCCACCACTACCTCTCTTCCCCCTAATCTAAGAAAGTATCCCAACCACTATCCCCTTTTAGGAGAAGAATGTGTTCCCAACCCCTTCTCATTTGTTGAATTTTATGAAGGGATTAAGGAAATTAGGTTACCCTTAGGATAAACAAACTGGAAATAGTTAGTAAAGGTAGCTAGAATCTTAAAACTATAGGTAAATCTGAGGATTTTAGCATCATTTGTGTGTTTATGGGTAAATCGGAGGATTCAAGCCTCATTAGCTCACCTTGATAGTTTAGCCTTGCTTTTAATTGGTATTATTCTTTTGCTAAACTATAATCTTACTTAGATTAATATAATCTTATTGAATTATGTGCTTAATTGTATGCTAATATGTGCCTTAGTCATTATGCTTTCATGTTTATCTATTATGACCAATTTAACATGATCACCTATGTTTAGATAGGTACATTTTCTTATTGATCATGTTCTATGCATGCTCCATGGTTTAATGTTCATTCTTCTGCACTCTCTTAGTTAGCATGTCCTTATAGTTAAAACTGCGACACTCTAATCTCTTCTCTATTTCCTTAATTGTTGTATCATTTAGGAGGAGAGATTGGTTTATCAATTGCGAACAAAAGGGGGGAGAAAGATTAAGTCCCACCAAAACAGTTTGTTATATTTTGTGTTAGGGATTGACAAGTTATCGGGGGGGGGGGGGGGGGGGGGGGGGGGGGGGGGGGGATTGAAGAGGAGCTGTTTAGTTTGTACATGTCTCGAGTTGTATTTCATTTTGAATATCAATGTAATCTTGGTCATGTACTTTGTTTTGGTAAGGTTTTTGTTACAAATTGACAAATGGGGAGATTGTTAGAGCACTTTTCTATGGCATACCAGCTCACCTTATTTGTTAATTATGTAGGTCGATTAGTCTAGGTGTTGTTTGAGCCCAAAGAATATGAAGAACGAAGATTCAAGCGGACCTGCTACATCAAGGAAGAAGAAACAGGTAAATGAGATGCCTTAGTGAGCTTTGAACCTTGAGCCTAAATTAAAAATAAATCTCTAGATGACTTGACCTTATAGGTAAACCTTTAGTCATCTTAGATTGGCCTTAGGTGTCTCAGAAGATTACCCAAAGATAGGCCTAATAGGTAGCATGAGCTGCTGAAAATAAGAGAAACCAAACAGCAGAACTCATCTATCTGTTGACCGGTTGCGGGCCCTAGCCGACCAGTCATTAGTGGCAAAAAATGGGACAATAAGCAAACTTTGATCCCTTGCCGTTTTAGACCTGTCACGGACCAGTCACTCAGGGGCATTTTTAGGACAGCAAAACCCAACCAATTCTAACCATTTGAGGAACGGTCTTAGCTTTAAGCCGACCAGTTAAGGACCCCTCATGATCGGTCGTAGTTGAGAGACGACCAGTCATAAACTAGCTGTTTTCAGCCATTTTCTATCCGTTTGAACTTTCTTTATAAAAAGGTTAAGCTCGGCTTAGGGTCTTAAGAGAGGATTTAGTGCATTAGAAGACACCCACATTGCTCATGCTATTAGTCTCTAATCCTAATAATTCCAAGCCATCTTCCTTGTGTTTGATCACAAGATTGAGCATTCCAAAACTTAATTGAAGATTGACTTGCTCTCTCTTGATCTCTAGATATTTAAGGCACCACCATAGGTAGATCCTTTATCTAAACCTCTCTAGAGATCCACTTAAGTGGAATTCCTTTAAGCGACCCAATCCTACTAGTTGTAGAGAATTCCCACCACCTCACATCACCTCGGTCATTTCTTAAAGATCAAATGTAAGGCAATTGATCGTTGGAGTTGAAGCCTTGGCAAAGCATTAGCAACAAGTTTGACAATCCATTACACTCTTTTCGTTTGTTGGATAAACTGTGAGAGTTTGTTTACAAACTCTATCCAGGTTCGTTTGTCGATCCTTGACTCATTATTTGAGCATAATTTTTAAGTTTGTTTGTCAATCCTTGACACAGTTGTTGGGCTTAAAATCTAGGTTCGTTTGTTAAACCTCGATTCATTTATTGGGTTTAAACAAGTCTCCAAGAGGAGCTACCAACATAGGTGTATACGTGTAGGTTGAGAGGTGAACCTGTAAAACCTCCGTTCAGGTTGAGAGGTGAAGCTATACAAAAACCTTCATATAAAGGTAAAGAGGCGAAGCTGATTTAAAGCCGCCGTATAGTGAAATCTGGTAGTCTCATAGGTTGAGATCGGTAGCCGGGAGTAGAGTAGCAAAACCGAACCCTATACATGATTGTGTTTGAGATTTTCATTTGATCCATTTATATTCTTGCATTGTCTTTAATTGTTAATTATATGAATGCTTCAATGGAATGTATGTTATGCATTGCTAGGTAGATTCTCATACGCATCTTGTAGTTTCACTTCTTAACTAGGTACTTAATTTAATGTATCTTTTGTAGTTTAGACATTGCATATGGATTAGTTGCTTGATTATTCTATCTATATAATCTATATGCTTAAGCTAGGTTGTTTAATTGCCTAGCTTTGCTAGCCTTTGTGATTGGACCCACTTAAGCTTGGAAGCTAAGTGTTATTGCTTAATTAGTTTATAATTGTTAGTTAATTTAATTAGGCAAGATGTTTTTTAAAAGGATTTTAAACCGGTCTTAATCACCCCCTCTCTAGGACTTAGCTGTAGTTCTATGCTCCGCCAAGCTTCAACAAAGAGTGTAGGGTGTCGGATTAGATGATTCGATTCAATTTCAGTCACAACCTCATCAAATTCTTTTAAGTGTAAATATGGGCTCTTGGAGTCTAGACCGTGGAACTTTGGCAAGAGTTGAGTCACCCTCAGTTTAAAATCAATTGTTCCAACGTTATTAGGGAAAACATGCATGAGGGTGTAGTTGCCCTAACTGGTTGTAAGTAATCATGTAGAGTTCGAACTAGATGGTTGTTTTGCACCTTATTATTTCCTACTTCCTCTTTATTTTAATTTGGATTTGTAGTAGGAGTAGGAGGATTCCTTATAAGTGTTTGTTGATTATTCGCCATCTCACTTGAACTTTCATAAATTTTCAGGTATTTTCTCACACATTTTTGCACGGAGAGTTGGAGATGATTTGTGTGATCACATTCCCAACGGGATATAAAACTACACAAATTCTCAAACTGAATGAAAACCTAATTCCTAAAAAGAAAAGACTAAAAATCTGAAAATCTGAAACTAAAAAGATGAAGTTAGAAGGATAGTATCATATTTTTTGCATTAAGGTTAATGAAATCCTACAAAACAAACAAAAATAAACAATATTAGTCTTAGAAAATTCAGAAAAACCTAATTCTAGAAAATTTGAAATCTTAACCTATGTTAAAACTACAATTATCGGAACCATGTTAGCCTACACAAATCCCTAACATCGACGCCAAAATCTTGTTCACAACCCCAAGTATAAGGTTGCGATGTATTAATAACTCGGTGAGACCAAGATCATTCCTTAAGAATTACGGTGGCTAACTCAATTCCGTTATAACAAAACTTAAAGTAGGATTCTCAATTGAAAGAAAAAAAATAGAAATTTAATAGGGAAATCTCAGAATTTAAATACACTAGAGCATCAAGGATCTACTTGTAGTAATCTTAATATTAATCGATTCACAAGCATAAACACACGATTGGAATCAAAGTCCTATCCTATCCATTCGAAAGATATATCATTCAAAAGCATATAAACAGTCCAAACTTAAAATCTGAAACTTCAACTTCTAGTTTTACTTCAACCACAAAGAACTTAAACTTATGAAATTTCGAAGCATCAACCATATCCTGAGATCATGACGGATCTAGGGTTTCCACAATTCAATTCTCATAAAACCATAATTATCAATATCAGAAACTCATAAGCATCTCATATACATGGCACAAGATGTCTTAGAATTCTCTAAAACTATCAACTTTATTCAAACTAGAATATGAAAAATCCACAACCAAAGCTTAGAGTACTTGCATGAATGAATTAAACATTAAAATTGACTACAAGCTTCACCTTTTAGCTCTAGCTAAGAGGTTCTAGCCAATCAAAGACATGATTAACTAGAAAACAAAAGAAAAACTAAGAAAAGCATGAAAACTAGAAGAAAACTTGAAGAACTTGGAGTTGCAGAAGCTCCACTTCGAATTCCTTCACATACAGTACATCTAGGACTCTTCTAGGATGATTATGGAAGAGAGTGGATGTGTCATTTTATAGATAAAATTATGCATCGCCTCAAAATTGCTTAACTCTTTCGTGCGTGCGTCGGTGCCAATGACCAGTTGGTAGGGGGCGTTGATTGGTCGTCAGGTCGATTAGACAGTCTAATAACTTATTTTAAAAAATCTACACATTACCAACCGATCGGTCACAGGCATCGACCGGTCGAAAACGACTCCAGACAGTCCATGTAACGACCCGAGATTTTTGACTTTCGTGTATAACACGAAGGCCAAATTCTCAAATAAATCATGGACTAATTGATTTGTTAAATAATGAAATATAGCATTCAAGCACAATGGCGGAAACAAATGTTCATCTTATTCTATCAAACTTACTACTTCATCATCAATGTTTAAATAAGGGAACCAACCAATGTTTATACTAATTAATCAAAATATCAAACCATGTCTTCTTTGGAAGACTTATTACAATTTTCATAACTGTTACCACTAATAAAAAGAAATGTCTAATAAATGAAAATATCAACTAAATTCCTTCAACATCTTCATCCGCTATGTGATCGTACGAACCATCGAACTCTTCACTTTAAAAGTCGAGTTCGATACCTGGATCTTCACCTGCATCATCTAAAGTGCGATTAGGATAGCGTTAAACGTTATCATAGTGGGAAATATTCCTCCAAGACAATCAAGAATAATAATGTACAAAACTTAGAGTAATGCAACACAATGATATATTTATTCAAACAAAACAATCAAGTAAAAATATTTATTAATGCGATGCATGGAATGCATGCTCTGGCTAAGGCACCCTGGCTAGAAATCATAATACATGAAGTGGTAGACTCCCTGTTACGACTTCACACTAGCCACTAGTCACCAGAGGTTCTTGGGACGCACAAGCCCATAGTTTTGCCAGACCACGTGAGAAACGGGACGCTCATAGCCCAAATCTACACATGAGAAACGGGACGCTCATAGCCTAAATCTACACGTGACAGTGTACGGGAGAAGTAGGACGCTCTAGCCTATTTTCAATTCTGTACACCCACATGGAGCCAAGTGAATGCATGACTTTAGTTTCACCATTATTTAAGTAATTTCACATACAACCATTTTTAGCAGCTCACTGGACATTATGGGGAGTCACAAGTGACCCAGCATAGGCCAACAGCTCGGGCTTAGTGTTCATGGCACCAACCCCGGCTCATGAGAATTTGTATACCATTAGTGTCCATCATTGTCCCGTTTTATGATTTCATCATGTCCCAAGAAGCCAATGTTGTACATCATGGCTAAATTCATTAAAATACTCATATAATGTAAATGGGTCTAATCCAACATCATGTACATGTAAGGATCCATTAACAAACAATCACTTCATTCTCTCCGTTAAGTCAAGATATATTCTTTCATTATGGACACCTCTCATGGGTTCCATCTCTCTACATCAAATAATCTTACCAACTTAGGGACAAAGAGTATACAATAATGGGATGTTCATATGATGATCTTATATACATATTTCATTTCACAATATGAAAACCAATGTTACTTGTAAAACATAGATTAAGGAAATAAGAGCATAGATTTCACAACGATAAATAACACAAATACACATGCTTCTTAGTCAAAAATCTAAACAAGGAATCACATCATTACGTAATGATATTCATTGTAAATCCTACGTTAAACTTCATGTTATATGGATCAATAACTCAAAATAAAATAATTTCATATGCCACAAAAGAACTTATGATAATCATGATATTATTAATGAAAGGCTTGAAGGAAAATTCTCACCTTAGGATAGACTTAGAAGAGGGTTATAGAAAATCATAGTCGCTGGAAAATATGAGAAAGAACTCTCTCTCTCTTCTCTCTTTCTCTAGGGCATGAAGGCTAGGGTTAGGAGAAGGGCTCAGAGGTGTGTAGTAGGAATATGGAGAGGGATGTGAGCACATGGGGAGAGAAAAGAAGGGCGTGCGCGTAACAACCTCTTGAGGTGGGTTTCTCAAATCTCAATATTTGAGTAATCTTTGATCAATTTCAATCTGTTCATCTTATCAAGCTCAAAGAGTAGAGTCAGAATACGTAAATTTTTTGATGATCCACATTCTAGATTGGCCGATCCTTAAAAATGACCTAACGGGTGCTAAAATGGGCTAGATCTTAATTAAAGGTCTATGCTTGATAATCAGGGCTTAAATTTTGAAAAAATATGTAGTCACGATAGGCAAACAATTTTACAAAGTTTAATGGTTGATTGATGGTGAGAAATGCCTAGATCTGAAATTCTAACTTTTTGCAGAAAAGGAAGGGGTTGGCTTTGTGGTTCAACGGTGTAGGATTATAAATCGGGGTCCAAATTTTGTATAAACTCGTAGTCATATGAGTATAATGGGTGGTCCTAATTTGAGAAGCGATTGATGGTGAGAAGTGGATAAATTGAAAGGTTCAGATTTAAAAAGAGCTGGTAACTCGTTAATTTCTACCATGGGATAACTTCGAGCATAAGAAAGAAGATTATCAAGGTGGGGCACTCAAATCACACTATTGGTCTATGATAAAGACAATCCAAGTCACTCATATGAAGAGAAATATTCGACTACAACTAACCATCTACTTTCCTCACTCGATGGACATGAAAATCAAGGGTTAAGGGGCTGATTTGGCAATTATACCACTTTTACTATGATTCAAGAGCTGAAATTTGACGTGTATGGTTAATATATGCCCAAAAGCTTAAATCAAGGGTTTTACGTGAAAGTGATCGTCGAAAACTATAATATTTAAAAATGACATCTTAACTTAAGTTTAACTAATGGCATTTTCGTAATTATCTGAAAAGTACATGATTTTTGAAATCTAATCTTTTTACGATGTTTATGGGATCATTCTAAGCAAATTTTGTAAAGGGTCTCCTATCGGATCTCCTACCGATGTTCCGCTATTCACAAATCAACGGTAAATGTAGGATAATTAATAAAAAATAAATTAAAAATGAATTTTTAAATAAATCTCGAAAATTTGGGGCGTTACAGTCCAGCAAGATTTTACCTATTTTTCATGAAAATTCAGTCAGTCAGTCTTCCCATCGACCGGTCGATGGCCTCAGTCGACCAGTTGGCAACTGCCATTTCTTCTGGTTCCTTTTTTTTTTCTTTCCATTCTTCCTTACTCCTTTCTTCCACCTCTTGACTCCTTTTCCTTTGATATTTTGAGTGCTTTAAACTGTCATAATTAGCATCAAATTTTTGAGATCTCTCTTTTCTTCCTGCAAACACAAACACGTGCATAAGATGCCTTCTTTAATATTGTAACCTATTCATAATATGTAATGAATTGGGGTTTAAATATGCACAATTCAGAACTCAACAATATGGTGTTGGGATGGTTGTTCTTTCAGTAACAACAGGCAATAGGCGATGCGTGGCTTCAATTTGATGATCCATCTACCTATTAAGATTCTCTGTTTGCGCATGGAGATGCTCGGCCTGAGCATGTATCATCTCTGCCTGAGCCCTCCCCTACTCCTGCACATGTTGCACATTCATTAGAACATCCTTACGTCTGACCATTATATCTTCCAAAGATGTTGTTTGGTATACAAATGGTCCCAGCTGATTGCTAGGGCCGAATGACATATTATTATTCAAATTCAATGTGGGGGCCGTATGAGTCGCAGGTTCAGCCCTAGCCACTCGATGACTTCTTCTAGTCATATATTAACTCTCAAGGTCACTCCGATTAAGTAGGGTCCCACCGGGCGTGCAAAAAAATGTTACCCTTGATTTTTCAGTCACGCGTGTGATGTGTGTGCATGCGAGCATGCTAGAATCAAATGTATGACTCGATTTAAACTGAACAACAATGACCCCAAGCACTGAGATAGGCAAATATGCCATAATCGGTTGTATGTGATCTGGACTTGTACAGATTAATCACCTATCCAGCCACTTGCACAATTGTCGAATGATGATCAGGCGATATTTGGTGGGTGGGGTTTGTCCTCCAATGATGGGTTACTCCTATGACTTCCGTACTAAAGGACTTTTCAATACATAACTAAATAAATAGAAAATGGTTAATTACAGTCGGCTACGTGGAATGTGCCGCAAATCTCCTTTCCGAATGATACACTTCATTAAAATAAGTCTGGCATATGAGTGTAGACTTCAAGTACAACCAAAGTTACCAACTACTTGATTACTGTTGCTAATCTATTGCCATGAATTGTAAATTCATAGCTAATGCTATGAAACGTAAATAACAAGATCACACTAATGAAAATAAAAATGAAACTAAAGATGCTATTACACAAAGAAATGTAAATAGTAAAATGCTAAGGAGCATGTTAATTATAGATAATTTGAAAGATTTGATTTGATTTAGTTGGTGTTGGACTCTTTGTTTTATCGCTTTCCTTCTATGTTTATAGCCTTCATCACTCACACGTCCTAGAGTTCTTGACGCTTCATTCCGCACAATCGATCTTCTAGATCTTTCTTAATTTGCCACATGTCCTTGTAATTGTTTCGCTGACTCACCTACCATTGCTTGTTTACTTCATCCTTATTGGTGTTGTGGCATCACTTAATCTATGCCAACTGTGTCACCATGAACCTTGCTACTCTCTCGCCCGTTACTTCAAGCATCCGCTTCTTAAGATTGTACAGCCACACATGTTCTTTCCTGATTAGCTCTCGTAAGGCTGGGCAGAAATAGGGTACAACACAGTTAAATCCAGAACTTTTGTGCCCCCGTGAAGTTTTTAATGATGGGCTTTCAATCACCACTGTTTCCTGTGGTGTGGTCCACATGAGATTTGGATCTGCCTCATTTGTGGACTCATGCCCTAAAATGAGCTTTGAAAAAAAAAAAAAAAGGATGTACAGCGGGGATAAAACACATACATAATGGTGGGGCTTACAAAGTACAGTCAAGCAGCGACAGGCAGCGTCAGTAGGCAATCCGCGTCCTAAAATATAACCCCATTTCTCACTCGGGTCAGGCTTGTCCAAAAGCCTGCTGTCCTCCCGACTGCACAAGTTAGCCTGGTCAGCTCATCATTGCACGCAGCAGATGGGGTAGAGCTTTCAGCCATCAGTTTTCCACGTGCAGTCATTCTTGGACCAGGGCATTTATACTTGGGCACCACTTGACGATTTATGAATGTCTCATTAGCACGTGTGTTAGGAAGTTAATTAGATTAAGCTATGCACGCACGTGGAGTAAGGGCGCGAATTAGGTGTTACCCCTACCGTATGGCCCACATGGATGATACTTTGTATATCCACGCCGTCCATCCTTTTCTACAGTCTATTTTAAAATGAAGTTCCAAAAATTATTCAGATCTAAATCTCAAGTGGACCATACCACTAGAAACAGTGTGATTGAGTGCTACGCCATTAAAACTTCCAATGAGCCTACAGTAAGGTTTTGGTAATGTTTATTTTCAATCCAAGCTCTTGATAATGTCAATAAGGTCTTGATGAAGGGCATATTTAAATATCAGATTGATCCAAAAATTTGTGGCCCATAAAACGTTTATAATGGTTATTCATCACTGTTTCCAGTGGTATGGTCCACCTGAGATTTGAATATTCTTAGGCTTTTGGATCACGTCCTAAAATGATATTTAAGAACGGATAGACGGTGTCGATATATAAAAAAATACATCAAGAAGGGCCCATACGGTTAGGGTAACACCCACTAAGGAAGTTCCTGAGGGAACACCTAGTTCGCGCCAGTGGAGTAAGCAAACATCACCATAGAACATTATCTTTTGAAGTACAAACTGTGAATTCACCATGAATATTACATGCTTTACAACATATGTAAGGTGTTAATGGACCAGACGCCGCATGGGCCACGCGAAATAAAAATATCTAATAGGACCTGCAGGGCATCCACGTGCTTCCTAACACCCAATAATTCCATCAATGCATTGCCAATGGGTTGGACCTGGACGTAACAAACATTATATTTTGAACATAGTTCTAAAACTTGTTGACTCGACTCAAGACTCAGCCTAGTCGACTTGACTCGGCGAGATTCCAAGCCGATCGAGTAGCTGGGAAACTCTGTCTTGGGCATGACTTGGGCTGGACTTGGGGAGACTCTACCTCCGACTTGATCTGATCCGCGATGGCTCAAACTGGATCACTGGGTTTATGGAGGGTAGAACCTCCGCCTCAGCCAACGAAAGCAACGCCTTTAGCCATCAAGGAGCATGCTATCATGTTGCTATCTTTCACATAATTAAATATTGCATCTAGTTGGGTCAAGTTATCGAGTCAATACCACCTGGCTGAAAACGGAGCTGAGTAGAGTTTTTGGGTAAGGCCCGATGGCTGATCCGAAGGGTTTACAATCCAGGCATAAGACACCCAGTCAAATGAGGCTTATTTGATGACATTAATAAAGAGGTTTGCTAATTCCACCAGCGTGTATTGTAATCACCTACATACAAGCACACATGCCAAGTTCCAATATATACAACACACCTTTACAAGATTTGAGGTGTCATGAGTGTTGTACCCTATTTTTAACCATTCTCAAAAGAATCAATTAGAGGAGGACACATGGCGCTGCATGGTAATAATACAACATGCATGTGATCTACGGAAATACATGGAGCAGATTTTTCGAAGTGTTGGGAAAGCCGGCAGCGGAAGCGGAACGTCGAACGCGTGAAGCAACGCAAAATCAAACAAGTAAATAAGATGAAATCAATCACACACAAGCATTCACCACAAGAGACTCCGAATTTACGTGGAAAAACCCCTCAATGTGTAAAAAACCACGGCACAAGCGATCCACTATGAATTAAACAGAAGATTACAAAGATGACAGCCCACAAGCAAAGAAAACAGAGAAAACCCAAGCTCTCTCTGTCTCACAACTCTCTCCCCTCTTCCTAGTACGAATAGGAAACCTTGGACATCTTAGGATACCTCTCTAAGTCGGATTACAACACCTTAAATAGGAAGAAATCCGAAAATAGAAATACCTTGCGCAGTACTGCGGACTGCGCAAGAAAAACGCGCACACAGCCGACCGGTCGGCCGACCGATCGGCCAATGCAAAAAACAGTCCAGGGAGATCATCAGCGTTGCTACCTCACAGCCGACCGGTTGGAGCCCACTGACAACCGGTCGGCCGACCGGTCTAGGCATAGAAACTGTCCATGGGGGCTCTTCAACTAAACTTGGGTCACGCTGTCCGGCCGGTCGGCCGGCCGGTCAAAGCACCCAAAACGTGCCAAGTTTGAAGACTTATCCCAACATGAAGTACCAACTGATGCTAGTTGATTGGAACACATCATTTGGGATGAGTAATGGCTGAGAAAGGTGTGTAAAAGGTTGAAGAAGAGGAAGAGTCTAAAGGAATACAGGATATTGAATAGTCACCATAACAACTAAATAAAGAAAGGCATATAGATGGTTCTTCTTTGCATCTTGAAAATCTACGAGCAACAGAGGAAATCAACAGAGAAGCATCTCACACCAACCAATTAACTAAATTGAATTTATCTTTCCATAGCTTAATCAATAATCTAGGAGTAGTTATAGTCCTTAGCTGTAATCTAAGTCCACGCCTATTGGACGAACTTATCTCAATACAAGTATTTCCCTTTCTGAAGAGGTGTTTGACAATCGATCTCTACGATTGGCTGTAAGTGTTTCCAGTTTGTATATGAAAGTCCTTTCTAGTGGGAAGGTAAGGTGCAACCCATTCTTGAAGGAAGAACCCCACCCTCCGACCGTCACCTGATCTTAACAATAACATCTTACGAGTGGTTGAATATATAGGCGGTTGATCCTCTTAGGTCTCAGTCATATATGGTCCAGTTTGACATATCCGCTTATCTTAATGCTTGCCATCATAGTTGTTCAATTGGAATTGAGCCGATCAGTCAGTTCCAGCACGCCCATGCACACAACACATGGCCAAAAGTAAAACTGGTCGAAAACAGCAGGAGCAACAATGAGATGGACCACATTGTTTAGAAATCCAAAAGAAATGTTTTCTAAACAATATTTTTATAGCCGCTAGTTTTGTACCTCGGGGTCCACCCTAATTGGTCTGAGTTCTTGGGCCAGCTGATCTGGACACTGTCAGCCCTGGAAAGGTACGACCTAGCACACGTACATTTTCGGCACATGTGCAGTAGGTATATGAGAAGGGCAATACATGTGTAGACATGCGAATGTTAGCGTAATTCGTGGTTGGTTCGAGTCACACAGACACACTACTCACCTAGAGTATGGTCCAAAGGATCACATCTACACGTACGAATTACTGCCCATTGAGCCCACATGCATGGCCATTGCATCACATCTACACGATGCCTGAGCTGCTGAAAAGTTAGCCCCAGCCTTGAACATTGGTGGGAACAAAAATCAGGCTGGTCGATTCATCAAGTGGGCCACAATTTAGAAACCATATACAGCAATGGATATGATGGCCACATGATTCTCTCAAACATACACGTTTGGCCCACCTGACGAATGGATCAGCCAGATTTTTGTTACCGATTGTTTTCAAGGGGAACACCTTTTCAGCGGCTCTAATGTTGTCTGCACTTGACACATTGGCATTATGTGTTTGATGGACAGTAACTAAGTGGTCCACTGAAACGGACGTTGAAATTCCTCGTGTGGAAAAGAGAACATCAAAACGGGTAAAATGATACATCAATCGCTATATAATGAAATGAATCATTGAAGAATACCATTCCTCAGTGATATCGAATCGTCTACCTAACATGAAAAGAAGCAATGAAGACAAACATTCGCGCGGGGAAAGATTGAAGGGGTGAATTTGCAGCACACGTGATCTGAACCATCTATTAGGTGGGTCAAACCATGTACAGGTCCTCACCCAGAATTCAGGCCTGTCGACTCTTTAGGTGGGACCACACGTCTGACAGTTACGAAAGGGGAAACAAGGGTCAATATTCAATGCATACATGCGAGCCACCTGATCGATGGACCAGCTAGCTTAGTTTTGGGCCAGAGCATTTTTACAGTGGGACCCACTCAATGGGTGGCTCAGATTTCTCATGCGTGTTCCTCATTGGGGCGGTTGGCACAAGGTCCTATATTAACGATAGGGAAATCTCATTTTATTAAAATATGTATGAGCTAGAAATGCTTATGAAATTCATCAACAAAAAATTTACCTTACTCAAGTGGCCCACAGATAAATAGCTCAGGCAAGGCTATGATGTGGACGGATTTGTTGATTTCAAATAGCACCAAGCTGGCAATGTTTGCTGTGGCCGTATACACCACTTCATGGAGTTTCGTACTCTTAAGGTGTGAACTGCCTGAATATTGGATGGGCTTGATTATTTTACTTATCCATTGCACACTTCAATGTTAGCCACCCCCACGTTGGGAATCGATATACCTCAGTGTTGAAAGGAGGTTCCATTCCCATGCCTAGTGAATGATTCATATGTGCCACACATGTGCCACGTTGTCACATTGTCACATACCATAGCATATATCAATTTGGTTTCGGAAACCAAAGTTTGTATGCGAATGATTATTTTGAGTTGATATACAATAATTACCCATTACCAAGAAAATTTTTAAACCAGAATAAAGGACATTTAAATAATTTACATGGTGAAGCTGTGTGGAAGGAAAACCTCTCCATCAACGAAAGGAGACGTTTTGCACAATTCCTTTTACTCACCTCTCACGTCTTGCAAACCTCTTCTCCTTTCCATGAGCTTTTACGTTCCATCTCTATTTAATATACTTCAACGAGCATAATGGCTACTACGCTCGATTCATCTCTTCACCTCATTGACTTCACTTGTCATTTATAACTTGTGCTGCATGTAAGAATCAGTATATTGCGGAATAGAAGGATCGATCAACATCGGGTATGTAAATTGAGTAATCTGAAATAAAGACATACCTGTTTAGTAGGTCATCTCAAATTTGAGATTTCGATCTTCCTCTCCTGGAATAGTTGTAGAGAAAACCTTAGATGAAGCTTACTTTCAGTGTAATTCCGGATTGGGGACCCAGCATCCTTTAAATAGGGTTTGTAGTGGGTGTGGCAGTGTTTGAAACCCACCAAAACACTGCCACCCTTGCTCCACATGAATTTGGGTAACAAGAATCCATGTTCAACTATAATACTGCCACAGGCAGTGTAGACGCGCAACCCTTCTTAATTCTGTGGATCACAACTGTACTGGGGTCCACTGATTAGTTCACACATGAATCTGCATCCATATTCAAATCTGGACCATTGATCAGTCGGCCCACTATATAGAAAACTTACATTCTCCCACTTGGGCAATGCTGTTCAATGTCACGGATTTTAATTCTACTTAAGTGGTCAACCGATATATCAGATTATGTAGACAACGTCTTTTCCAATCATAGACCATCAAGACTACTAATACTCGATCGTAGTAGTCTACACAACATTAATTGAGGTGAAGTGAGACAAATCAAGGTCACTATTATCATCAATCTTAATGATGTAGATTGTGAGCATGGTCGTGTGGTATGAAAGTTACACTCAAGTGTGATCGAAAGTGCCTACCTTTTTCGAGGTCCTAGGACCTTTCTTAAGATGTCTCCATTGAGACAATACTGAAATTATACTATTCTCAAAATACAATGTGCACACCTAATTAGAGAAATAGTATAAATCAAAAGATAGAATCATTAAAGTAAATGAGATCTCAACGAGTGTCTGAACAAAATAGATCTAAACTGAATCTGAAAATTCCCACTAACTGAATGTATCTACGAGGTCATCACTCTCATAGACACTACATGCTCATGAAATGACGCCACAAGAATCCCTTTAGTGAGAGGATCAGCTATAAACTCTTTAGTACCGATAAGCTTAATAGACATTTGATGATCCCGCACTCTATCCTGTCATAGGCTTGTTGTTGACTTTATGCTTTTGGATGAGTTGTTGGGATTAACCTCCTAATCTAATGGAGGATGATTTTAAATAGTTTCCTAGAATGATCCCCATTAGAATTTTCTTTGATCAGTTGATTTATTAGTGAAGTAATCCATCTCCAAAAGCTAATCTTGCCATGAAATATATGCCTCAGGTGATATCTCTCTTTCTCACTCCCTTTTTGTTTTGTCATTGCTCTCATGTGTTGCATTTATTGTACACTTTCTTACATTGAGGACAATGTAAAGTTTTGGTTGAGGGGTGAGAGATTCCTTAGATGAATCTACTAGCTTTTGTGACATTTCGAGCAATTATGTAGAAATTTTTTTATTTTTCTAAAATTTAAAACTCTTTTGGAAAACTTTGATTCTATGCATTCGAGATAGCATGAGTATAAGAAGAGGAGATACGAAGTAAGGTATGTTGCAAGCTTTGAACTTCTTGTCATATAATGGTTTTATATGTGAATTCCCCTATTTTTATGATTGATAGAAAATTTGAACACTTTTTCACCTAGTTCACAACACACGATTCTCGTGATTTGAAAGGATTATGTGATTCGTGGATTAGCTAAACTTTGATTTAAGGTGTTGAGAAACCAAGCCGGGGTACTTTGTCCATCCTTGTCCATGGGAAAATAACAAAATATATGGATTTCTAAAAATCCTATCTAATGTAAAAGAAAAAGGAAAGGAAGGATGAAAATTGGGAATGATGGAAAAATGGTGGAAAATTCCGATTAGGGCTACCTACTACCAACCGGGGGATGGTCTACCCGTAACCAAAGCCAGAAATAGGATGTAGTGTGAATGCCGTCGGAAGGACGGTAAGGCAAATTCCTGTCATAGGCTTGTTGTTGCTCTATACACCTTGAGATCTATAGTTTAGTTGATCTATGAAGAAGATAATCCCGAAAACTCATGAGATGAACTTTCACTATGCACACTAAGTTGAATTTGTTCGAGTTCTTCTATTCATCAATCAATTAGTGGGAATTTCATATAAACACTTATTATGTTTTGAGAGTTTAAGGTTTCAACCTCTATCACCTAATTTTTCTGATTTTTATGCTTGTGTGTCTTGGGATGTATAGAAGAATAGTTTCTAGATGAGAGTTGGGTTGTGGAGAATGAAACTTTTTTCACGCATGTTTTGCTCGGGACTAGCAAAATGCTGGTTGGGAGGTGTGTTGAGCTCTTAATTGTGCATATTCTAACCCCAATTCATCACTCATTATGCACGGTTCACATGTGTAAAGGATTAATTCAATGCATGTTTTGTGATTGTAGGGATAAGAGTGGACTTCACCCAATAGGAAACCAAAAGGGTTTATTTAGGAGCCTTGGATGAAGATCCAAAGTGGGCCAAAGAGAGAAGAACGCAAGGAGAGAAAAGAAAAGAAAGAAGAAAGCATAGCAGAGAAGGAAAGAAAGAAATGAAGAAGAAAAAGGGCCTAGACCGGTCGTGCGACCGGTCGGCCAAAGGAGCCAGACCGGTCAAGACCGGTCGGCCACACTCTTGGAACTTGCTGGATGGGGAACTACACAGTTCGACCGGTCGTGACCGGTCGGCCATGCGTAAACAGCAAGATTTTTATTTCGGGCGCCGAATTTCTCTGCGCAAGTGCGTATTCTTACGTGAATTCTGAAAGATTCTTACGCAATGGACGCCTCCAAGCTATAAAAGGACTTCTCCTCTTCATACCAAGGTTGCTAGGACGTGGGGATCATCAAGGAAGCTTAAGAGACGGATTCTACTTCAAGTTTTCCTAGTTTTTCTTCTAGTTTTAGTTGTTTTTATGTTTTTGAGGCTTTTAGTTCAAGGATGTTAGAGATGGACTAAAACCTCTTAGCTAGGGCTAAGAGGTGAAGCTTTTGATTCGTTTTTGATGGATTGATGCAACCTAGGTTTCCTTTTCATGTTTTAATTGAAGAATTTAGTTCAATATGAGTTTGAATCAAGTACTAGTTTGGTTTTACTTTGATCTCTTGATGACTCCAGGCTCATGTGATTCTTAGTGATTCTAAACTTGGTAGCTTATCTTTTGTGCATTGTTTATACTTGTGTAGTTCAATGATCTATCATCGACTCCGGGCATAGTAGACCCTTTGATTGCCTTGTGTACAGTGGCCCAATCTTCATGTGGGAACTCATTCAACTAAAGTTCTTATCTTTTGTTATAATCTGGAATAGCTGGTTGTTGATTGATTTTGATTTAATTAGAATTCTAATCATTAGTTGTAATCAAGTCTAGTGACAGGATTTGATGAAAGCTATGGTTGTGAATCTCAACTAGATTGGAAAGACGCTTGGCCTACACAATTGAGTGTGCCCAAGGCCTGAGCATTGATGTGGGAATTGAATCAATGAATAAGCAACTGTTTTGGATAATTGTTGATTTAACCGCTCTATATTCTGATCGGATAGAGATATGAATTCGATTCCGATTGAGTTATGAGAGACCTAGTTGTGTTGATGCATTGATACTTGTTAAAACTGGATCCTTGGCGCTCTAGTGCCTTTTTAGATTGAAATTACCTTACACATTCACTGTTTAAACCCAAATTGCTATTTTTCAGCTTTAGTTCTTAATAGGACCTTAATTACTAGTTATTTAGACAAATTCTGAGAATACCCATTCATAAATCTCAGTGGGAACGATACTCGGTCTTTCTTAATTATTACTGCTTCGCAACCCTACACTTAGGGAGTGAACAGTCATCAAGCATGAGAACAAATTTGCATATCGAATCGCTCAAGTATCCTACCAATATAGGATCTCTGTGACAAATCAAGTAGTCCTCAAGATCTATTCCTATGAATCTCGATGCCTATGACAAAGAAAGTATCACAAAGGAAGAATCCGATTTCTCATTTATTAGGTTCATGAATCCGCAGTGAAAGTAGTCGTTTATAAAAGTGATAAATTATTTGTGTCCAGTCCATGAGACTATAGGGAATAGACCACAAATATCTATATATATCACTTCTAGTAGACCTACATTTATGGTTGGTTCATTTTTCCTGATTCTAGTCTGTTTTCCCTTAATGCAATCTGTACAATCTTTAAAATCAAAGAAGTCCAAGGATTGAAGTATTCCATCCCGCACAAGACTTTCCATTATCTCATAAGAGATATGGCCTAATTGCCTATGCCATAAGATGGAGGAAACTTCATTCCTCTTTCTTATCTTTATTCCTGCTTTATTATGTTGCAAGTTTATGTTTAGAACATTTGCGGTATGTAGGTTCAACTGACAGAGCTCATTCATAAAAAAATATAGCCATTTAAATTTAAACCAAAGTAAATATTAAAACTTTCATTCTCAAATTTAAAAGTGCATCCACATTTAACTGAAAAGAGAAATAAAAAAATAATAAATTTCACCTTATAAAAGGCACATAAAATATATCTACTATGTCTAATAATGGCCATTTGCTAATATAACTCTATAGACTCCTACTGCCGCAACGTTCACTTTTACGCCTATTTCTAACGCACACTGATTGCTTCGTGTCAGTTGGCATTCGGCTCTATAGTATATCCTACATGGAAGTGCATATGTGAATGGAAGTGCCAGAGTCTATCCATCAAGAATCTGTAAACACACTGGTCAGATTGCTTTCAAAACAAACAAGAATATGATGATTACCTTTTTTTACCAACCATGCTTTAAAGCCTTCGCAATCCTTTTTCTGATGTCTTGGCTTATTGCAGAAGAAGCATCCATCATCAGGACCCCATCTTTTCTTCTTTGCTTTGCCTTCAGATTGTGGCTAATTGCCACTTGTAGGATCCAAAGAACCTTTTTCCTGAATTTTGTTTCCTTTTCTTATTCTTCCATTTTCTCCCTTGTCCTGGGGTTATGAAATTTACATTATGTACGATGCTTTGCTTAGCTAACCTTTTCTCCTCTTGGACACACTGAGAAATCAGTTCGTCCAACGTCCATTTATCCTTAATGGTGTTGAAATTCACCTGGAACATACTGTATTGAGGAGGCAGGGAAATCATGATCAGATAAACAAGCTAATCATCCTCAAATTTCAGTCCTAAGTTGTATATCTTGGATACTAATTGAATCTGTTCTATAATAAATTCCCTTATATTTCATTTTCTGTTATAGGTTGCACGGATCAGTTTGCTGAGTAATGAACATAGTTCAGCTTTTTCTGATTTCATGAAGCACTTTCCTATCTCGGTTAGGAGGTCTTTGGCCTTATTTGTATTAGGTATGGCAACCTTCATGGCCTCTGAAATCGCGTACTTCATGATTTTGAGACACATTATATTGGACTCTGTCTAGGCCTCATAGTGAGCTTTTTCCTCTTCTTTGCTTTCAGATGAAGGCTTAGGAGGTTCTGGCTCTCTCAGGGCAATGTCCAACTTCATACACCCCAGGACAATCTTAATGGACTCCTTCCATATGGTGTAGTTGGAGCCAGTCAAAAGGGGTACTGTATTGTAGCTGTTTGGAATGTTAACTAAAAAATAAACTCACATTAAACTTTATATTATGAAGTTTCAGGCGAATAAACATTTAATTGATTGAGGGCCTTCAATTGAATTATCCAAGATAAAGTTGGGCCTAAATAATCAATCTTGGCGAGAATCGGCCACATCATCATGACTCCACCTATGGGTGGTAGTCATAACATGCAGATGATTCTCCTGAACTTGAATCTAAACGGAGATCGTCTGTGTTTTCGTCACTTGAATTTAAACATGTGTTTATGTCCTTGCTAAATTGGTGATCGTTTGTGTTTTCATCACCGTCTATATTGGACGTGAACGTAACTGTATGCAATCATTTAACTTAATTCCAACATTACAAGTCTGAATTCGTGCAAATCTTCACTGATAGTGGTCACTGTGGTGGCTAACACTACCAAATCCAACTCTATTTTCGACTCAGGACTGCAACCATGTCTTCATATCCCTACTAAAATGGTGAACGTTTATGTTTTCGTCACCATCTGTATGGGAAACAAACATAACTGTATGCAATCCTTTACTTAAACCCAATATTACAAGTCCAGAATTGGGAAAATCTTCACTAATTGAGGTCATTATGGTGGCTAACACAACTAGATCCAATCCCACAAAATTTAGACTTAGGATTGCAATTTAATCCTGCCCTCAACAGATTAATCTAAAATAGTTCAATTTAGCCCAATAAGCATTAGTCACTGACCACAAGACAAGGGAAATACATAAAGTGAAACTGATGGTTATGTCTAAATACCCAGGTCCGACGGACTATGCCAACTCTAAAGATGGGTAATGGGCCCAAGATTGGGCCTAATCAGAACTCTATCACCAGGATCTGAACATTATCCTTAATTATTCTAAATACGGTCAAGACATTCACTAGATGGATTGTCCAAGAAAGACATTTGGATTGATAGAAATGGATGGTCAAATTCGGCATTATGAACCATGGTAATAGAAGCCCAGGACTAGGGTTAGATACTGGAGTCCATTAGGAGATTCCAGATGTTGAATCGTCCATGTAGTGAATGGTACAGATGGGACACTCATAATGAACACAGTGGATAACAATCTAAAATGAGCTTAAATAGAAAACCCATGGGCCAGGCCCAATAAATATGAATCAAAGATTACAATTCTCAACAGTGTAAGCCCCCATACTAATGTTCTGTATATAGGGCCCACTAAATCAACTTGTCCATTGAAATGACTCATCTAACGTTGGCCCCATCGTGAGCTCTCAACAGATATGCAAAATGTCCCGTAATGCACTTATTGGATGGTTCATATGCAAGGCCTCAATGACCCAAAGTGGGCTAAAAGGAAGGCACAACTAATTGCCCAAAATAGGCTTTAGGGCAGGCCCAGATAACAATCCATCTTCAAAAGGGAAAAGTCAGCCAACTAGCACAATATATATATATATATATATATATATATATATATATATATATATATGGACTCTCCCATTGCGACTAACCAGATGGACGGTCCGGATTCACCAACGATGCACCCATGTCAACAATATCAAGTTGCAGTGAACTATGACCTACCTCAGGTTAAATGGTCAATACACATTAGCTTTAATGTTTCAAATGGATTGGCCCTCAAAACCATATACATGATCTGTCTCAACAAGTCCAGATGTGTCGAATCGGTACTGAAAATGGGTCCGCCCCATTCCTAGGCCTACAAAATGATCCATAAAAAACAACTGGGCCTCACGTGAGAAGACAAGCAGTCATGCAGCCCACATTGCTGGATGACTTGGGGGTCAAGCCCTCCCATTTTGTATTGCTGATCCTTAAAAAAAAGGTTATAATCCAAAAGAGGGTTGGAAACCCTAGCCCGAAATAGAGGCAGATTTAACAGCGTTCGCCGTTTCTGCCTTCCACACAAAAGGGTTTTCAAAACCCTAACCCCAAAAAGGAATGCCAACCGATATGGGAACTATTTGGAATGCCAACTAATAATGGCAGATGGGAACTGCTCTATGAGGCGAGTGATATAGCCATTAACAACGCCGAAAACTATGGCATCTTCGGACATTAACGGTCATCGAAGCCACCATTGCTCACCGGTGCCACAGATGCCAGAGATCGGCCTAGGAACAGCCATGCTGATGGCCTCAATTGACACACCCACAACAGTTTCCACTGTTTCAACGACTGAGGAGAGGAGGTAGCCACAATCCCTGTCGCCAACCTGATCCAATCACCAAGCTCAAAGGTCCAAATCCAAGATTGGATAACAAAGAAAAACAGTCCTGATCTGGTTCAAGGGATCATCCATAGTCGCTGCACAGATGGCTCTGATACCAACTGTAAGAATCTATATATTGCGAAATAGAAGGACCGATCAGTGCATCGGGTATGTAAATCGAGTAATCTGAAATAAAGACATACCTGTTTGGTGGGCCATCTCGAATTTGAGATTTGGATCTTCCTCTCCTGGAATAGTTGTAGAGAAAACCTTAGATGGGGCTTGTTTTCAGTGTAATTCCGGATTGGGGACCCAGCACCCTTTAAATATGGTTTATAGTGGGTATGGCAGTGTTTGAAACCCACCAAAACACTGCCACCCTTGCTCCACACAAATTTGGGTAATAAGAATCCATATTCAACTAAAATACTGGCACAGGTAGTGTAGACGCCCAATGCTTCTTAATTCTGTGGATCACGACTGTAGTGGGGTCCAATGATTAGTCCACACATGAATCTACATCCATATTCAAATCTGGACCATTGATCAGTCGGCCCACTATATAGAAGACTTACACTGCAGTCTCCCAAATATTTAGAATCGGCTACATTTCTGAAAAATAATGTATTTTTTAGAGTTTTATTTAATTACCTAATTATTTTGGAATTTATATGGCCCATGTAGCACCCCATAAAATTCACCGTCTAAAAACCTGAAAACATACTCAAGTGAAAACGCCTGCAAATCACCTAAACTCAATTAATTGACCCTCTTAACTTGCGAAACCAATGACTTAATTTAAGAACTGACTAATTTGGCATTTCCGTTAATCGCATGGATGCCAAACGCCAAACTTATTGAGATTAGACCCGAATTAGCACATCCAGAAAACCTTGATGCACAAACATTCTAAAAAATGCCCGATCTATCCAAATTGTCCCTAGATCATCCATTGGTGGGCCATTAAATCTAAAGTTAAAGAAAATAGACCGTCTCGGTGGGCTTGACGATCCGCCCGGGGTTTTCACTCAAGATTACAAGCTGGATCGCTCAACTTTAGAGTCGAGTGTGGCACATGCAATATGCAAATCTACCAAAAATTATCCATGCACTTAAATAATTATGTAATTTTTAACATTCCCTAAGTTGAGACATTTAAACGTTAAATCATAATGAAACTAAGGACCTAGGCCCCGATTATAACATTGAGCACATCCCTAAAGCCATGGTCCCAATCGGTGATCGGAGATCGTTAAACAAACCTGTCCTTATATCTGTTGATCACCGCGTCCAAAATGCTGGAGACCATAACCGTAAGTGGATCTCTACATGAAATAATTGTCCCAGGAATTATATTGGCGTAGATGGGTCCAGGTGGGCCCCAAATAGTAGAAGAAGCCCTCCATAGGGTCAAACCATTAAGGATTAAGTCACTAGGGCCATTTGTGCGAAACCGAGCACTATATAAAGGCCTTAAATAGGGCATTTACTCCCTACTTTCAGAAGTTTTGAAATTAGGGGAGGAAAAGGAGGGAAATTGAGAGAGAGAGAGAGAGAGAGAGAGAGAGAGAGAGAGAGAGAGGGCTTGGTGAGAGGGAGTGCATTGCATGCGGGTTCACCGCCTCCTGGGAGCATGTGCTACGGCCTAGTAGTTAGTTTTCTCCTCTACATTGTCCCTAGTCACTATTGAAGGTAAGATTGGTAAGCCACCTTTCATATGCCCTTCTTCATCTACACCCTCAAGTTTCTTACATGTAGTCCCAAATTTGATGTAAGAACCCTTAAATTTCCCCAAATCTCAGCCCCTTAGGCACCCAAAATCTGAGGAACCATTCCTCCTAAGGTGTGGACCATTTTCCCTAGGTTTCCTTTTATCAAAACATGATAGTTATAGTTAATCTCTTGTGTTTGATTTATTTTGTATCTAGGATTGCTAGGTATGATGTTAAGATGACTCAACTTTTATGCATATTAATTTTTTTTTTCATGTGATGAAATGTTTAATTAGGTGGAATTTCATGCTTGTGATTCATAACATGTAGCTTGTTTTGTTGTTGAATGAGTATCTTGTACTATGAATTGAAGAAATATGCTGCCCAATTATTTGAATAATATGGCCTTTCCAGTATGGCTGCCTAATAAATAGTATTAATTTTTGTTACTATGGCTAGACAAATGGAGAAGTATGAGGGTAGCCTCTTGGGGTCGACTACCCTAGGCTTGTTCGGTCGATTGGGGGTGAACATGGAAGATCGATTGTAGCTTCAAGCTACACGGTTTGAGTGCGCCATACTCATCTCTTGTCTAGTGGTTCGGTTTCCCTACTCCACTCCCGGTGGCCATACTCATCCCTTGTATAGTGGTTCGGTTTCCCTACTCCACTCCCAATTGCCATACTCATCCCTTAAGTACAATGGATTTCACTATACGGAGGTTTTAAATTAGGTTCACCTCTCAATCTTTACACATTAGTTTTTGCACAGGTTCACCTCTCAACCTACACGTTTGCACCCGTGTTGGTGGAACATGTACACACCCTTGTTAGTAGCTCCCCTTAGAGTCTTGTTTAAACTCAACACATGAGTCAAGGTTGTACTCAAAAACTTGAATCTAGGCCCAACACAGAAGCCAAGGTCCCACTAAGGACCATGAATTTTAGGCCCAACAAATGAGCTAAGGATCCACTAAAGGACTTGGCTTTAGGCTAAAAAAAGAGCTAAGGATCCACTAAGGAACCTAGTTCGAGTTTGGTTCACAAACTCCCACGCTCTAACCTACTAAAGGAAAGAGTGAAAATAAACTCCTTTACTTGATAACTTACTTATTGAATTGATCCCCTTGTGCAACGCCTTCTTGGGTTGCTTGATCTTTGCTCTCTCGTGCTTTTATCAACTCTCCTTTGCTCCCCCGATCTTGCTACCGATGTTTTGCCAAGGCCTCAATTACAACGATCAATCGCCTTGCATTTGATCTTCTAAGAGATGACCAATGTGATGGGAGGTGGTGAATCTTCTACAACTAATTGTATGTTAAAAGCCTAAAAGGATCCATCTAATTAGATCTCTAAAGAGGTTCTTACAAAGGATTTACCTATGGTGTAGGTGCCTAAAATATCTAAAGATTAAGAGGGAATAAGTTCATCTTCATTTGAGCTTTGAATGCTATCAGCTTGTGATGAAATACAAGGAAAATGACTTGGAATAGTTAAGATTAAAGCCTAATGGTAATAGAAATATGGGAGGCTTCTAATGCACTAAAATTCCTTTATTTTACCCAAAAACTGTGCCCTATCTTTATATAGATAAAGCTCCAATGGTTGAAAAATGATAGCCAACGAGTAATTGACAATCAGTTGACCAGTCACAATGGGCCGTCGATCGGTCGCTCGACCACCGAAATAGGTCAGTGAGTTTCAGTTTATTTTGGACCTAATTTGACCGGTCGACACATGTTATTGATCAATCACAACCTCTTGTCAATCAATCGCAAAACCATTACGATTGGTTGATTTTAGGTCAGAGCTTGCAGGACATGTTTTTGATATGGCGATCGGTCACTTGGACCCACCGATCTGTTGACGCCCTCTATCGAAAGATTGCTCGACCAATCGACAACATAATGAGATTAGCTATTTTGGGCTGTTTGTTTACAAATGCTCATGAACCTCTAAGGCCTTCCTTTGGGTAGTCTTTTGGGACACCTAAGGCCATTCTAAGATGACTAAAAGTTTTCCTATGGGTCAAGTCATTTAGAGGTTTGGTTTTGGTTTAGGTTCAAGGGTTTTGGCTCTCCAAGGCATCTTCTCATTTACCCATTTCTTCTTCCTTGATGCAGCTCGTCCTCTTGTGTCTTTGGTTTTTATCTTCTTTAGGATTAACTAACACCTAGACTTATGGACCTACGTAATTGACAAATAAGATGCACTAGTATGCCACAGAAAAATGCACTAACAATCTCCCCATTTGTCAATTACGTGATAAAAACCTTAGCTGCCAAAAAAAAAATACATTTAGGAGATTACAATGATATAGAATTGAAATGTAGACTCTTGACATGTACACTACTTTCATAACTCCTCTTCAGTTGCTCCCCCATAATATCAAACCCTGCAATACAAAACATAGACAAACTTTTTTTTGTGGGATTTGATCTTTCTCCCTCTTTTTGTCAGCAATTGACAAACTAATCTCTCCCCCTTAATGATATACCAATTAAGTAAAGGGAGGTAGAGATTGAAGTGTCTCATATATAACAATAAACACATGTTAACTAGGAGAGTATAAGGGTGCATGACATTAAAATGTTGATCATGCATAACCTGATCATAAGATATATTCCAATCTAAGCATATGCGATCACTGATCATGCATAATGGTCATTCAAAGATAAACAGAAAGCATGAATGACCAAAGCATAGATTAGCAAGCATGAAGCATAAACTTCAGCAAGATGTGCTAATCAAAGTAGGATGATAGTATAGCATTTTAAAGATACTAAATAAGCAACCAATGCTAAAATATTAAAGGCTAGTGAGGCATGGATCCTCTAATATGACTATATGCACACGAAACAGGCTAAATCCTCAGATTTACCTATAGTATCCAAATTATAGCTACCTTTACAAAGTTATCCTATTGATCATCCTATGGGTAACCTATTTTCCTAACACCCTAATGAAATTTAGTAAATGAGGAGGGTTTGATGACTCATTCTCCTAGAAGGGATAATGGTCGAAATCCTCTCTTATATTAAAAGAGAGAGAGGTAGGGGTGGAGGCCATTAGAATTCTCATTGATTTTTTATCTCCGTTTTTAAAACTAGAAAAATCATGCTCGCCAGCAGTTTTTTTCCTGTATTTCATTATTCTAGGGGAATTCTGAGTATAAAGACATTCATAGACAATCATAAGCAATCACCAAGTATACGCAAGAGAGATATCGCAAGGCGAATTTTATTCCAGAGATTCTGAGATCTTTTACATTCCAAGTTATGATACTAGTCACGAGCCTTTAATTATATCAATGGATGATCACCTTTGATTAAAAGGCAAAAGCAAATGAATGCATGTATCATAGGAAAGTTAAATAAAGCATTAAGAGAGCATGAATGTAAATGAAACAAATCACAAACAATACAAATATTTTTACATGAAAACCCTTGCGGGAGAAAATCATGGCACAAAGTGACAAGATTCCACTATAAATGTAGTTATACAATAGATGGAATATTAGAGAGAAAGCTCGGGTAGATCGAGCAAGTAATTTAAATCGTCAGGGATCATGGTCTTGAGTTCATGGTCATATACCTATTTGTTTTCTTGTTATGGACTGAGCCATGTTTCTAGACAAGTCGGATGTCTATGTCTCATTTTCTTTCGGATTATTCGGGTTGAGAGACTGTCAGGATTTTATCGAGTGGTGCAACTCTGGGCCATTGGCCTCTGGAATACACGAGCATTGAATGTTAGTCGGTATAACCTAAAGCCCGCGCCCGTATTTTTATGACAGGGACCTTAGGAAAGCACTCAGCAACTGCCTCATCAGCTCAACTGACGGACTCATTGTCGATGGGTAGGGCATCGACTGTCTTTTTCATAATGACAATCCATAGCAGGATGTTTCAAGCTTTGTTAGAACTCTTTTGTTTGTGGTTTCTCGTAGTAACCATAATCCCTTAGGTTTAGCCTCAGACCTTTATCCGGGATGAATTAAGCTTTGTACAGTAAAGTGAATGTGGAGTCGAGCGACTCGTCTTCGAGAGCACTCTTTCTTCTGCGTATTTTTTAATGATCTATTTGAGATCGATTAGGCTTTATCGAGCTAAGATCCTTTGAGGATTCAAATTCAATAGGCTAGGTCGACTGTTTTTTATGCCTGCAAATCGCTAAGTATCGGGTCCGATAAATACCCGCATATGCCAATTTCTGATGAATGATGGGGATCGGTGCCTTGTAAATGTTTAACTTGAATGTTTGATAGCCTGAGTACTTTAGCTTTACCTCAGCGTCTTTGAGATCGCAATTGTTTTCATTTGGCGTTAGTCGATTTCCGAGCCAACAGGGCACTTCCTAGGGCTGAAAATGACTGAGTAGTGGACCTGTTTGCGGTCTAATCAGGGCATTCAGTGAATACCATCGATGAACATCTTTGAACAAGGGTGGATTATGTCCACGAGGATAGCGGTGCAGTCGCATTTCGATTCGTTTAGCGTAGGTCGATTCCTGAGCCGACAGGGCACTTCCCAAGGCTGAAAACGACTAAGTAATGGACCTGCGGACTGCTTAATTAGGGTATTCGGGGTTTCTGAATTTGGATAACCTCGTCGCGGTGCATGATTATGATGTATCATGTCATAAAGAAGAAAAGTTTTCCTCTCGGGCTCGGTCCAATTCTGCTTGATTCTCCTCTGTTTCGACCGTTTTCAGCTCTTTTGGAAGGATTTTCGGAGTTGTCAAATTGGCTTAGTGTTGGTTGTTTTTTATCAAAACACTGATTTGGGCCATTTATCATCGACCGTTGGAGAATCTGATTTAAGGGATGGGAAGATCTCGTCGGTGTGCATCTAGGAGAGGTGGTTTGATCGAAAACCGATCGAAGGCGGGCCACACTAAGGAAGGTCCACCCCTCCAACCAGCGTCCAAGCGCATGGAGGGGGGTGTGTGGGCGCATGTGCCATTTTGAATAAGGTGGTGGGCGCATGTGCTTGATGGTGGGCACATGTAGCAACTTTCCCGGCGCATGTGCCCATTTCACACAAAAAATGGAGGAAGGGGAGATGTTCTGGGCGCATATCTCACTGCACATGCGCCCAGCCCCAAATAGTGGGTGCATGTGGTCTCCGGACTTAGTGATTTTTCATGATTTTCAGCCCCAGAAAGAGTGGGTGCATGTGGTCCAGCACTTAGTGCATTTTCGCATTTCCCGGCGAGAGAAAGCTGGCGCATGTGCCTCTGCGAAGTGGGGAAGTCCGAGCACTTAGAGAATTTCAAGATTTTTCTCTACACTTATCTCTGACGGGGAAAATCCCTTTTCCAGCGAGGGAAACCTATCCGACGGTAGTGTAATTTTGGGTTCCGGCGAAGAATTCTGGCGAGGGAAACCAATTCGGAAAGGGATTTCAAAGCGAGGGCATGTACCTCTTGCGTCGCTCTGAGGTCAGAAGAAGGTGATGTCGCCCAATGTCATCAGGTGGCTCTACTATTTATAGTAGCGCAATCAGGTTCCGGTCCGACCCGGAGGGTAATTCCCGGTGCATGTGTTTTTGGAGTGTTTCCAGGCGCATGTGTTGGGCGGAAGTGTTGAGTGCAAGGGTCC
This sequence comes from Liriodendron chinense, assembly GCA_003013855.2. Classification (NCBI taxonomy): domain Eukaryota; kingdom Viridiplantae; phylum Streptophyta; class Magnoliopsida; order Magnoliales; family Magnoliaceae; genus Liriodendron; species Liriodendron chinense. The sequence goes on from ML058477.1 coordinate 674,947, forward strand.
AGGCGCATGTCATTTCAGGCCGGGCGCATGTCTTTTCCGGTGGATTTTTTGGGCTGTTTTCAAGAAAGTGTTCGGATTGATTTCTCTCGGATGAACTGTGCGGGAGCATGTGGTGGAAGGCCGGGTGCATGTCCCTCTTGGGAGTTTTCACTTTTTCCACTACTTAGCCAAATTTCAGGTTTTGAACTTTTGTGAGAGAGAAAATTCCAGACTTAGAATTTTTCAGGATTCAAGGCTCCGACGGGAGACCTCCAGAGGACAGCTACCTTTTCTGGGGATGCGCTCTCTGTCACCGAGCCACTTCTAGGCTAGGATGGACCTCTTGAATGAACGGGATGGGGTGTGGAAGTTCAGATGTTGTAAATTTTGGTACTTCCTTCCTAATTTGGAGCGCATGTAAAGATACGGGCCGCACGACTTTGAAACTTACAGGTTAAGGGTTTTAGGACATTCCGGACCATTTGGAGGTGACCTGCACATCCGGTTCTGCTCTAAAATGCTGTTTACGGATTTTGGTCGCCATCGAGTGGTTAGGGTTGCACTAGCATTTTTTGGGTTTTTTCAGTCTCAAAATTGATTTAAATCGTTGTCGATGGACGGTGGGATGTTGTTTTACAATGGATGCGAATTTGAGCCCCAACACCCGTCACTAGTAGAGTCATTTAATTAATTCAAATTTGGACTCCTCCATGTCATCCCATGTTATTGTCATAGCCTTTCTTTCCTTTAGGTTTAGGCTTCTCCGGACAATCCAGGGCAATATGACTATATTCTCCACAGTTGTAACATCTAATAGATTTGGATTTTGATGATTTACCTTTATATTTCTCACCCTTCTTGTCCTTCTTATCATAGTTCTCCCCCCTATTAAATTTGAGGAATCTCTTCAATTGTTTATTAAACTTTTCTTTCTCATCATCCTCATCAATATCTTCTTCCTTAGGCTCACTCTTAATTTTTCTATGTGAGTATTTGTATGAAGTCTTTAAGACAATATTTTTCTTCTTAGAGGGGATTTTGAAGTGTAATTTAAGAGTTTGTAAGGAACTTAAGCTTTCATTTACTTTCATCGTGTTAATGTCTTTACACTCTTCTAAAGCTATGACTTAATTTAGAGCTAAATCTCTCCGGGAAGGACCCAAGGATTTTTCTACATATTCTTCCATCCGGAACCCTCTCTCCTAAGCCACACATGGAGTTATAAATATGGTTCAATCTGGAATGGAACTCTATGAACGTTTCATCCTCACCCCTTTTAATGTTTTCAAATTGTGTTGCGAGGTGTTGCAATTTGGAACGCTTTATGGTACTTGTTCCTTCATGAGTTGTCTCTAGGATCTCCCAAGTTGAGTTTTTAGTCTAAAAATTACATATACGGTTAATTGGCATTGTAGCCACAAAGACACATTTCTCAGTCACTCTAATTGGCAATTGCCTTTGGTTGAGTGACTGTAACTCTAGCTTGTTCCACCATTTCCACCGGTGCGATCCAACATCATTCGACTAGGTCTAATACTATTGGATCAAGGGACAATAAGAATATTCACATCTGGGCCTTCTAGTAAGCATAATTTGATCCGTCAAAATATGGTGGATGAGTGGTAATGGTGCTCCCCTCTTGGGTAAACATTCTGTTATAGCTCTTGTATTGGATCTTACTCTAGACGATTAAGTCCTTGAAGAGTAACCCATTCTGATACTAATTGAAAGTGTGTCGGATCATATAACGTGACACCCTATACTAATCGCGAAAGTTTGGCAGAGCTACTAGAACTATAACTAAATCCTAGGGGGGTGATTAGGACATTTTTAAATCCTTTTGGAAACTCTATCTGTTCGCTCCCCAAGTGTAGGGTTGCGATGTAGTAATAATTCGGTAGAGACCGAGATCGTTCTCGGGGACTGATATAGGAATTCTTAGAATTTCTTCTAACAATCTCCAATTGAAATCAAACTACAATAATCTGTAAATATGAATGTAGAAGAATAATCTATAACATGTGATAAAATTAACAATCTAAAGAAGCACTAGGGTGTCGAGGATCCACTTGTAGCAATCCTTGATGCCTAATTCACTTTGGTTTCTCAATTACACAATTAGAATCGAAATCAAATCCTATCTAGCCGGAATATGGAGCGGCTAATTCAGCAAAACAGTATGTCCTATGTGTTGTTCATCAACATGATTCACTCAATTCAAGTTAGGACTTGAGCACACTCAAGGTATAGGTCAATCCTAGTTCCAATAGATTAAGTTTACAACTATGATAATCATCAAACCTTGTCACAAAGCTTAACTAAATCATGGTTTGAACTTGATTTAAATCACATAAATATGCAACACATGTTTTAGACTTCTCATAAAAAGTAGAACTTTGGTTTGAAGTTCCCACATGAAGAACCAAGTCTAGAGTGTCTTGAATTCGATTCCTCGAAGCGTACGGGTCTAGATCTATGCAAAACAACTAAGAACTAAAGCAATTCTTCCAAACCTCCATGAGTCATCATAAGATTAAGAAAAACTACTTAGAACTTTATTCGAACTCAACAAACCATTGTTCAATCAATAAAAATCTAACTTGAAACCAATAAAAACGAACTAAAGCATCTTAGATCTACTACAAGCTTCACCTCTTAGCCCTAGCTAAGAGGTTAACTAATGAAAAGCATAAAAACAAACTATAACTAGAACTAAAAGAAAAAGAAAACTAGTTGTAGGAGACTAGGAAGCCTCTTAGGTCTTGATCTCTTTTGCTCCCCATTTTGTTAAATGCCCTAGGAATGAAGTTGATGTCTCCTTTTATAGCTCTCACACCCCACAAATGAAGAATCTTTGAGAATTTGCGTAGAATTTACGTACTACACAGAGAAAATCAGCCAGACTTGTAAATTTCTAAACTGGGCGCATGGTCGATTGATCAATTGAGCTGGGCGATCAATCGCAGGTGGTGGGCGATGGATCACACGGGACAAAAAGTGTCTAGAGAGTTTCAACAGCAATTCTTCAAAAATCTGCATTTTGTCGATTGATCTACAGGTTGGGCGATCAATCGCTCAGGCTGGGCGATCAATCGCAATTCTGCACTTCAGTCCAGCAACAATTTTGTCAATTTCTACTGTGAGCAATCAATCGCTCAAGTCTGTCGATCAATCGCTCAGGCTGAGTGATCAATCGACGGATCAATCTTTGGATCAATCTTCAGAAACTGCAACTTTCTACATATTACTTTAATGGCCCTGCAGCTCTGCACTTTGGTTTTTCTGGCCCTACCAGGTCTTTTAACATGATTTCTTCAGTGTTTTTCTTTGTTTTTCAACTCCATCTTCCATAGCTTCTTTCTTCCATTCTTGGACTTCTTCCTTTGATCCTCAAGGTGTCCTAAAGCGGTCTTTTAGTATTGAATTCAAAAGGCCTCTCTCTCATTCCTACAATCACAAACCATGTATTAAATTATTCTTTAAATCATGAAAACTATGCATAATGTGTGATGAATTGGGATTAGATTATGCACAATTTAGAGCTTAACACACCCACAAACCAGCATTTTGCTAGTCTCGAGCAAAACATACGTGAAACAAATCTGTTATTTAAAAACTCAACTCTCCCTCAGAAACTATACTTCTAAAAACTCCAAGACATATAAGTGCAAAATTCAGAAAAAACTTAGTGATGGAAATTGAAATCTTAAACTCCCTAATAATAAGTGTTCAAATAGAATCCCCACTGATTGATTGATAAATAGAAGAATCCGAACAAGTTTAAGCTAGTGTGCATAGCGAATGTTCATCTCATGAGTTTTCCGAAATTACATTCTTCATAGATCAATCAAACTAAAAATCTAAGAGTATTCAGATCAACGACAAGCCTATGACAAGAACTTGCCTTACCGTTCCTTCGACGACTTTCACACTACTTCCCATTTCCAGCTTTGGTTACGGGTAGACCATCCCCTAGTTGGTAATAGGTAGCCATTTAAAAAAAATTTCAACACATTTTCAACAATAACCATTTTTTTACATCATTTTCCTTCTTTTTTCATTTTTTTAAGATCAATAACCGAAGAATCCAAAAGGCTCACTTCGAACTAAAGCAATAATCACGTAATGGTAACGATGTAGGATAAAAATCCTTGCCCCAGATTACATTTGATCATGATAGACAAAGTTCCTCGGCTTGGTTCCTTAACACCTTAAATCTCAGTCTAACCGATCCATAAATCTACATAATCCCTTCAAACCATGAGAATCGTGTAATGTGAATTAGACTCAAAAGTGTTCAAATTTTCTATCGATCATAAAAAATAGGGAAATTCATATAGAAAACTATCATATTACAGGTAATTCAAAGTTTTCAAAATCAATCACTTTGTTTCTCTTTCTTTTGTACTTATAACATCCCAAGTGCATAGAATACGATTTTCCAAAGGAGTTTTGAATTTTCAGAAAAATAAAAAAATTTCTACATAATTACTCGAAATGTCACAAAATCTAGTAGATTCATCTAAGGAATCTCACCCCCAACCAAAATTTTACATTGTCCTCAATGTAATAAGATATGCAATATGCATGACATGAGAGCAATGACATAAAACAAAGGAGAGTGAGAAGGAGAGTACCTGAGATAGCACGTTGTCAATTCTAGCATCTTCCATTGTCTCAATGAGACTTATTCAATCCCAAATGCAGAAAAATAAATCCTAACCTACCTACCTACCTTTGATTAGTTCGATTGACTACATGATCAAATTTGAGCAGGATCTTCATGAATTTCAATAAGTTTCTCATAAGGACCATCCAAAGTCCTGCTCGACAGTAAAAATGGGTGCTTTTCTTCATTGAAGTCCAATATTTATATGCACCACATGCATGATGGGAGGAGAGAAGAGCAGCAAAAAGATATCTCCTCAAATTCTGAATTGTGTTGTGATTGATTAAAAATGGGTCCTCCCAATCAGAATTTTCAATGAGCTGAAGAACCCATGATGGTGGAGAGACATTCATCAAGTATTCTTTAGTTTGAGTTGCCTCCTCCACAAATTCAGAATTGCATGATGCTTCTACAAACAATGGTAAAGAGTGTAAATCAATGGAATGGTGTTCTTTAGGCACCGACACCGCGTCTAACAAAATGTCCAATTCCGTTATCATCTTATCATCAAGATTATGGAGTGGGTTAAGCATTCCTCTTGGAAATCAAGATAGTCGAATGAAAGGTCCTCGTCTTCCCTAAGTGATTGCAAAAATCCAGTTTCTATAGTGACGGATTCACACTCCATGGAGTGAAATTCTTCCAAACTAAGTTCCTCATAACTAGTATGAGGTACCAAGTCGGAAGTGTGCAAGACTTTAACAATCTCTTGAATAATTGGGTCTTTTGAATTATCAAAGTGAGTCAAGCATTCATCCAAAGAATCTGAATTCTCACTCGAAGGGAAGTCTTCCACAATAAAATTTGGCATGTGTTGTTGGTGGAAGGACTCAAAGATATCAACTTTGGCCATCTCTCTAGCAAGAATATCTTCCGGCGACTCATAAACATTCGGCTCTTTGAAGAAGAAATCATTGGCTCACAATCATCCATTGAACCCTCATTGTAGATAATCATACTATCACTTTCAGATTTTGTAGATTCCTCTGGTTCGTCAACCGTTATTGAAATCTCTTCATCATTAAAATCAGGATATCTAAAAGAGATACTTGATTCACTATAATCGATGGTGATATTGGGGTCACCAAGATCAATATCTTCAGGAAGTTTAGTCATTAAATTCGGAGAAGGTTGAGCTTGGATAGCCTTATCCTCCCCATTGTTGTGGATTGAATTGGTAATCCCAATTTCGGGCTCAATGTCTTCAAGAGATGGCGAGTGGTTTTAAATCGATTGCTCATACTCGTACTCTTTCTCTAAGTCCTCAAGGATTTGTATGTACATGTTATCATAAGAGGAAGATATTTTACAACGATTGTCGATGACCATGATTAGTTCTTCCTTTGGACTAGAGGTGTGATGACTCTCCCGATGAAGATCATACGTGTTATAATACGAAGATTGATAAGATGGTTGATAGGATAACCATACAAGTGATCATGCAATGTCTTTACCGGTTGGTCATTACTCCCCCGGTACTTTTTCTTATTCCTACCTCTTGTCAAACTCGGTGGAACACTCTTGTTATTTTCAGCGCAGTAATCACGTAGTGTTTTACCCGGCTGACCATTGTTCGATTTTACTTCATTCTGGTACTCCCCCATCGTCTTATGCCGTGTCTCATCATGTGTATCATAATAATCACTTAACGTTCTACGTTGGGGGGTAATGGAGGTTGATTGAATCTCAGAAAAATACTCATGCTTATAATGGTTCCAATCATAAAGAGATTGGATTCCATGATCCGGCATCTCATCTTCCACAAGATATGCATAAGCACCACCCATCTATTCAGCCATAATGAGATTTAAGAAGTTGAAACTAAAAAAAAATCTAGAAATAAAAATAAAAGAAGGAAAAGAAAAAAAAAAGAATTTTTCCTACTTTCCTTAACTTCTCTAAAAGACCGAAGCACAAGGTGTCTTGCAATGGCAAAGCCAGAAGCGAAGATAGAGACCGATTTGTCCTGGTCAATAGAGGTTCAAAAGAACACTCCACCCACTCTTTGAATCTTTGAGAAAAAAATCAGAAAAGAAGAAAGAGGAGTAGGGTGAGAAGGGGAATCTCTGAGCTCAGGGTGATCCAAGGCGGCTATGCCGACAAAAAGGAATCAAGGAGGCTCAGGGCCATCCTATCAGAGATCCAAAACGAGTCTCCACCCACTCTACAAGAGATGAATAGGATAAGAATGAATAGGGGGAGAGGAAGAGTAAGGTTGGAAAGACAAAATCTTATTTGAGAACTTAAGATAACCAACTTACTTCTACTTCAACTTCCTAAAATCCCTGTTGTTGGGGCTCAAATTTGCACCCATTGTAAAATAACATCCAGTGGTCTATTGACAATAATTTGGATCAGTTTTGAGGTCGGGAAAGCCCTGCAAACGCCAACACAACCCTAATCGCTCGATAGAAACCAAAATCTGTAAATAGCATTTCGGAGCGGAACGGGACATGTGCTTTGCCGCCAAATGATCTGAAATGTCCTAAAATCCCTAACCTGTAAGTTTCGAAGTCATCCGGTGTATATTTTTCCTACGCACCTCGAAATACGTTTCTCCCTACTTGGAGCTAACCAAAAAGGGTCCATAAGCCTACAGCTACCATTTCAGAGCGGAAATGGACATGTACTTCACCGCCAAATGATCCAAAATATCCTAAAACCCTTAACCTGCAAGTTTCAAACTCATCCGGTGCATATTTTTACCTGCGCACCTCGAAATGCGTTTCGTCACTGCTTGGAGCTGACTAAAAAGGGTCCGTAAGCCTACAACTACCATTTCAGAGTGGAAATGGACATGCGCTTCACCGCCAAATGATCTGGAGCACCCCAAAACCCTTAAATAGCAAGTTTGAAGTCATTACGATGCGTATTTCCATGCGCGCGCTCCCCGGAACAATGTTCCTATACGACAAGCCGACCCGGAGGCTCCAAATTAGGAAGGAAGTACCAAAATTGGCAACATCTGGACTTCCACACCCCACCCCATTCATTCAAGAGGTCAATCCTAGCTTAGAAGTGGCTTGGGGATAGTGAGTGCATGTCTAGAAAAGGTAGCTGTCCTTTGGAGGCCTCCCGTCGGAGCAGAAATCCTGAAATTTTCTAAGTGCTGGAATCCTGAAAATCTAGCTAAGTAGTGGGAAAGCGCCGGCAAAGGACATGCACTTGGCCTCCCACCACATGCGCCTACACCCTATTGATGAAAGGGAGTGAACTGAACACTTTTCCGAAAAGCGCCGGGAAAATGACATGCGCCCGGATCCACCACATGCGCTTGATGTTTTTCTGCCACATGCACTTGATTTTTTTAGCAACATGCACCGGGAAATACACGCTGGGCCAGACCCGAACCCGATTACCCCCTATAAATAGTGAAGTCACTTCATTTCATCAGCACGATATCATCCCCTGCCGACCTTAGAGCGATGTAAGCACCACATGCGTTCGCTTTGTTTCCCCTCGCCGGATGCCTTTGCCAGAGTGGATTCCCTCACCGGAAAGGGATTTCCTTGCCGGAATCCCAAGTTCAGGAAGAAATCCTGAAAATTTTCTAAGTGTTGGGCACATGCGCCGGCTTTTTCCCCCACATGCACCAGCTTATTCCACCACATGCGCCGGCTTTTTTTCCATCGAAAAATCTTGAAATCCGCTAAGTCCAGGAGGGACATGCACCCACTCCTTGGGTCCAGGCGCATGTGCACCACCACATGCGCCGGGATTGCTTCCCGTTTCTCATTTTTTCATGAAAAATAGCCCCACATGCGCCCGGGAGATGGGACATGCGCCCGGCTCCCTACCACATGCGCTTGACAGCTCTACCAACACGACATACCCCTGCATCAGCATCACATGCGCCTGCGTACCCCCCTCCATGCGCCTGGATGCTAGTTGGAGGGGTGGGCCTTCGATCGTGCGGCCCGCCTTCGTCCCGGATCGGATTTTGATGAAACCACTTCTCCCGGATGCATCTCGATGAGATCTATCCATCCACCCGATCAGATTCTCCAAGGGTCAATGATAAGTGGCCCAAATCAGTGTTTTGGTCCAAAATGACCAACACTTAGCCAATCTGGCAGCTCTAGAAATCTTTTCGAAAGAGTCGAAAATAGCCGAAAATGAGAAGAATCGGGCGGAATTGGACCGAGCCCAAGAGGAAAACTTTTCTTCTACTTGACATGATACACCATAATCATGCACCGCGACGAGGTTATCCGATCTCGGGACCCTTGAATACCCTAATCATGCGGTCGGCAGGCCCGCTACTTAGTCATTTCCAGCCCTGGGAAGTGCCTTGTTGGCCCGGAAATTGACTTCTGCTAAGCAAATCGAAACGCGATCGCACCGTGATCCTCGTGGACATAATCCACCCCTGTTCTAAGATGGTCATCGATAATATTCACCGATTTTCCTTATTAGACAGCAAACAGGTCCACTACTTAGTCATTTCCAGCCCTGGGAAGCGCCCTATTGGCCCGGAAATTGACTTCTGCTAAGCAAATCGAAACGCGATCGCACCGTGATCTTCGTGGACATAATTCACCCCTGTTCAAAGATGGTTATTGATAATACTCACCGATTTCCCTAATCAGACCGCAAGCAAGTCCACTACTTAGTCATTTTCCTGCCCTGGAAAGTGTCCCGTTGGCTTGAAAATTAACTGATGCCAGATGAAATCAACCGCGATCTCAAGGACGCTGAGGCAAAGCTAAAGTACTTAGGCTATCCAATAGCCGAGTTAAGCATTTACGGGGCACCAATCCCCATCATTCATAAGAAATTGGCATGAACAGGAGTCCATCGGACCCTATACTTAGCCACTTACAAGCATTGAAAATAGCCAATCCAGCCTATTGAATTTGGATCCTCAAAAGATCTTGGCTTGATAATGCCTATTTGATCCCAAATAGATCATTGAAAATACTCAGAAGAAATAGTGTTCTCGAAGACGAGTTGCCCAACTCCAAAAGAAATAAATTTATTTTGCTGTACAAAGCTCTATTCATCCCGGATAAAGGTTCGAGGTTAAACCTAAGGGGTTATGGTTACCACGAGAAACCACAAATAAAGAGTTCAAACTAAGCTTGAAACATCCTGCTATGGATTGCCACTATGAAAATGACAGTCGATGCCCTACCCATCGACAACGGGTCCGTCGGTTGAGCTGATGAGGCAGTTGCGGATTGCTTTCTTATGGTCACCTGTTCACAGTAACAGGCGCGGGATTTGGGTTATGCCGACCAACATTCGAGGATCATGTATTCCAGCGGTCACCTGTTCACAGTAACAGGTGTGGGCCTAGAGTTGCACCACTCGATTAAAAACCTCGTTCGGAAACGTTGTGGAGTGCTCTCCTAAGGTCACCCGTCATAAAAATACGGGCGCGGGCCTTGGGTTATGCCGACCAACATTCGAGGATCGTGTATTCCAGCGGTCACCTGTTCACAGTAACAGACGCGGGCCTAGAGTTGCACCACTTGAATCCTGACAGTCTCTCAACCCGGACAATCCGAAAGAAAATGGGACATAGACATCCGGCGTGTCTAATAAATGTGGCTCAGTCCATAACAGGAAAACAAAGGTCTATATGACCATGAACTCAAGACCATAATCCCCGGCGGATTAGTCTTTTGCCTTCCAATCAAGGGTGATCAACCGTTGATGTAATTAAAGGCTCGTGACCAGCATCACAGCTTGGAATGTAAAAGATCTCAGAATCTCTGGAATAAAATTCGCCTTGCGATATCTCTCTCTTGTATACACTTTGTGATTGCTTATGATTGTCTATGAATGTCTTTATACTCAGAATTCCCTCAGAATAAAAGAAACACAGGAAAAAAAGAGGGATTGCTGACGAGCAGTTTTGATCTTTTTCCAAGTTCTAACAAACTGGCGACTCTGCTGGGGATCGAACAATACCAGAATCTCTGGTTATTTCTGAGTAAATAGACATTCTGTGATAAATCGTTCGCAAACACTAATGTGTAAATGGGAAAGGCTATCGCAAGGAGAAATGTTCGGCGCCTTCACTGGCGTTAGATTGGCGACTCTCAGCGGGAACGTTCTTCCCTTCATCTTTAAGGCAAAAGAATTTCGAAGCTTTGCATAGCATGCATGTAGTTTGTACTTGTATGTTTCTGTCTATCCACTGTCAAGTTGTATCGCGATTGGTAAGGTCGCATCCCCTCTCTTTCCCAAGCGCGTGGAATATTCTAATGTGTGTATGACTGTGCAGAGAGAGAGAGAGAGAGAGAGAGAGAGAGAGAGAGAGAGAGAGAGAGAGAACCAAACAAATGGCATCTACGATGATCTTCCTTGCGTCTGGAGGATTCTACTTCCCCCATTTGGCAGCAACCTCTGAAGCCGGATGGCAGATTGTGCAGAAGCGCAAGACCGTCAAGAAGACTGAGAACAAGAAGGTTATTCCAGCTGAGACAGAGATGACAGCAAGGGTACAGGGCAAAACAGAGAGACAGTGGAAGCCAGTCTACAGGGACGACGCCCGCAACGCCAGCAGAACCACCGAGCCAGCCAGGCCAGAGTTCTCCTTCGCCGCTATCAACTTTCCAGCAATACCAAAGACAGCACTGTCAGCCAAGATACCGAACAGATCCGTTGCCCGACAGTCGACTAAGACGACGATGAAGACAACCCCTACTGAAGTCGCTGTGACCAAGACGAGGCCGCAGCGGGCGCAAGTAATGATGGTGCAGGTCACCGAAGGAGAGGCGAGTGAGCGATACCCAGAGCTGCTTCCAATCCAAGAACAGATAGATGAGATTATCCAGGTCCAAGAGGACACGGCCAGAGAGATGAGAGAGATGAAAGAAGCACTATTGGCTCTAGTTGCCCAGGAGGCAAACAGAAGCCCAGTCATACCTACTCGATAGTCTGTGGAGGAATGCCAGGGGGCAGCAGGAGAACCAGCTGCCGCCGAACCACAAGCCCGCCCGAGAAACGTTGTGTTCGGACGCGTGCCGCTATTGCCATCCCAAGCTACGAGAGAAGAACTGTCTCAAACAGTTGCGGACCTGATGTGTCAGGAAAGAGAAAAGGAGAAGAGGGGAAAATATGTATACCGAGTGCCGTACTTACCCGAGGTCGATGACCTCCCATTTCCCAACAATTTCAAGCGTCCGGACTTCCCCAGATTCGATGGCAGAGGATAACCGGAGGAACACATGGCTCAATTCATGACAATGATGGGCAACCTGTCGATAATTCCCCAGTACTGTCTCAGATTGTTCGGCTCGACGCTTACGAGAAAGGCATTCCAGTGGTACATGTCACTGCCCGCAGGGTCAGTCAAATCCCGGGAGTAGATGCAGGACCTGTTCATCTCCAAATTCTTCTCTACTGAGCGAGAAGTCTCGCTGACAGATTTAGCCTTAGTTCGTCAAAGGTAGGGAGAGTCGGTCGAGAAGTTCATCGACAGGTGGGGGACTATAGCAGCACAGTGCCGGGAACTACCCAGCGAGTCTGAGCAGGTCAAGATGTGCATGCAGGCCATGGATGCGATGATTTCATTTGGCTTATCTCGACACAACTTCTCGACATTTTGAGACCTAGCTACGAAAGCCCACCTGGTGGAAGGAGCCGCGTTCAGAGCGCAGTTCAAAGCAGAGAAGCCCAGGAGAGAAACCGGAAGGATGATAACATCTAACTACGTCGACAAAGAAAAGGGTTCGAATGACAGGAAACGCCCAAACACTGAGCGTAGAGTTGAGGCCAGGCCAGTAACCACGACTCAAAATAAGGGCAAGAGTTTTCAGAGGTGGCGACATCTCACGGTAGAAGAGCGTAATCGAGCAAACGGACCTTATACCTTCGACATGGAAGATCTGGTTCCGATCATGGAACAGCTGGTCGAAGAGAGGTTAATAAGACTGCCAGAATGCACGTGCCCGGCGGAAGCGAAGATGGTCGATCATCCCAGCTACTGCAGGTATCATCGTGTGACCAGCCACAAGACTGAATACTGCTTTGTCCTAAAAGGCAAGATTCAATGGATGATTAATGATGGCACCATCAATATGAAGGCGGAAGAGGCGAGCCAGAACACTGCAACAGTGGTGTCTGCCCTCCCTGTGCCAGTTCAAATTCCAACGGTGAATCCATTCCCAGAACCGGAAGAGCCATGGACACTTGTGAGCAGCAAGAAGAGGCTAGAGAACAAAAGAAGACTCCTGGAGAAAGAGAGGAAGATGAAGAACAGAATGAGAAGAAGAAATGTTGGACAAGAACAGCCACGTGCACAGCCCATTCAGTGGGCCATGGTCGCAGTGGTCGCTCAACCAGGGGCTAGTGATAAGGACCAAGTCCTAGAGAAAGGAGAAGTCAATGTAGTGGCTTTGCGGTCAGGAAAGCAGGTCGTACAGAGAGAATTTTCGAGGCGACCGGACCCTAGAAGAACGAATGTGGTCATAGGTGAGCCATCAGGGACACCTCGATAAAAAGAACCGGCAAAAGCAGTCAACGAGCCAGCAGCTGACCAGCAAGATCACGCTCGAGATAAGGCACCGGTGATTTATGATGTGGTGTCTCATCTGAAGAAGGTTCCGGCCCAACTCAGCATTTACGATGCCCTGTGCCTTTCAAAGAAATATCGGGAAATGTTAATCAATGCATTGCTCGATCAAGAAGCTCGTGAGGTCATGATGGCAAAGATTGACTCAGAGATGGAAGAAATGAAGATAACAGGAACTGAGGATCGACCCGCAGAACAGGTCATGCAGATCGATTAATCGTCCATGATCACATTCTCTGAAGAAGACAGAACGATTAGCTTGACAGACCACAACCTCCCGTTGATGGTGACATGTCTTATCTGAGACATAAAGGTCCAAAGATGCATGCTAGACGACGGATCCGCTGTGAATATTATGTCTCTGAAGACATTGCAGCAGTTGAGTTTCAGACAGATAGCACTTCGCCCAAGCGCCATGGTTATCTAAGGGTTCAATCAGGACGGCCAGCGCGTCCTAGGGTCCATTACTGTCATGCTGGAGATAGACGAATTGAGCACCAAAGTCACCTGTCAGGTGATCGATGCGATGACGACATACAATGTCTTGTTGGAACGACCGTGGCTTCATCAATACGGTATCATTCCCTTGACATACCACCAATGCTTCAAGTACAATAGGGATGGCGTCCAGTATAGAGTGGCGGTAGACCCGGGGCCGTACTCCGTCACTAAATCCTTCCTAGCAGATGCGCAATACTATCAGGAGAGCGAGGGGGCCGAGACCGCCAGAAAAGCCTAACAAACCGACAGAGGTGCCACAGGGGGCAGAACCCCAAGGTGAGAGTTCAAGACAAGCGAATGAAGCTCCGCGAGTGGTCACTGAAGTGACAAGGGCTCACGGAGGAAATCCGTTGCAAAGGAAGAAGTTTTACCTGATCCCGAAGCACCTCCGAAAGGAAGGGCAGTCAGTGCCGAAGCAGATGACAAGCCAACAGATGAGCCTGTTACAGTCCAGCTTCAATATGCCGGTAGCAAAGGTTAAGAGGATTCGTCCCTTCCCTAAAGCTCCGAGCCAGTTCTGCTTGCCGCCGACAATGGGAGCCGGGCATGAGATAAGGTTTCAGGCTGGACTCCGCAACCCGTTGCAGATCGAAGAGAATGCGAAGAGAACACCGGTAGGGACACCACCCATTGAAGAAGAAAGATATAGTAAGGCCAGTAGGAACATCATGAGAAACATGGGGTTCATTTGTTCAGAACCGCCAGCTCGGAAAGGCATGCTAGCACCCTTCGAAGTAAAGATGAAGGTATACAAAGGAAAAGAAGCCCTGGGGGCAGGATGTGAGATCAGGCATATTAACATGGTGACAATTAGTCCTATGGAAGAGGTGAGGCCCGCTCGACCAAATGAAGTCATACATCCGAGTGCCGCACCAGAGCAAATCGAAGATGGAGGTCAGCCCACGATAAATGAACTACAAGAAGTCAATCTAGGGACCACCGAAGAGCTGAGGAATACTTATATCAGTAAGAACATTCCAGAGGAAGAGAGGGAGAGCTACATTCAACTCCTGAAAGAGAACAGAGACTTGTTTGCATAGACCTATTCTAAAATGCCAGGACTGAACCGGGCAATCACGATGCACAGGTTGAATATCGCGAAGGAGAAGAGGTCAGTTAAGCAGCCACAGAGGCGCTTCCATCCCGACATCGTCCCGAAGATAGAAGAAGAGGTGAAGAAGCTGCTTCAAGCCGGGTTCATCAAGCAAGTTCAGTATCCCAAATGGATCTCGAACATAGTACCTGTAAAGAAGAAGAGCGGCCAGATCCGGGTGTGCGTTGATTTCCACAACCTGAACGAGGCTTGTCCCAAAGATGACTTTCCTCTACCCATCCCGAAGCTCTTGATCGATAGCACATCAGCATATACGACGATGTCCTTTATGGACGGCTACTCAGGGTATAATCAGATCCAAATGGCTCCAGAAGACGAAGAGTCCACTGCCTTCCGCACATCTCTCGCGATATTTTGTTATCGGGTGATGCCGTTTGGGCTGAAAAATGCGGGTGCCATGTATCAGAGAGCGATGCAGGTAATCTTCCAAGACATGATGCACGAGCATGTGGAATGCTATGTCGATGACCCTGGTAGTGAGGTCCGACGGACATCAGCAGCATCGTGAACATTTGAAGCTAGTATTTCAGAGGTTGAGGAAGAAGAGCCTCCGCATGAACCCGTTGAAGTGCGCCTTTCGGGTGTCCTCCGAAAAATTCCTTGGCTTTGTGATCAAGCATCGGGGAATCGAGATTGACCCTGCGAAGATCAAGGCGATCCGAGAAATGCCTCCTCCGAAGAATTTGAAAGAGCTGAAGAGTTTCCAAGGGAGGGTTGTTCGCTCGCCTCAAGTGTAAGGCTGCGATGTAGTAATAAATCTCGGTAAGACCGAGGTCGATCCACAGGGAATTAGAAACAACTTCCAAACTACTCCAGCAACTCAGTTTTTGAAAGAAAATCAGGTTTAATTGGGTAATTAACTAAAACAGTAACTTAATAGAAAATCAGTGATATAAAGTACTAAGGCATTCAAGGATCCACTTGCAGCAATCCCATGTCAATTCAGTCAATCCAAGTAGAGAACACAACTAGATTTGAAGTCTTATCTCTCATCTAGTTGGAAAATAAAGCATTCACACACAGTCAATCCAAATCAAATTGAACTTCCAAGTTCTAGTCCATTCAATCAATATAGAATTCAAAACCATAGCCTGCGGAGTAACAGCCATGCCTATGGACTATGGCCTGCTCAAGGGTTACTATAATTCAAATCTAAACAAGCATTACATGATAATCTCAGAGAATTGCAAGGAATTCATGTCCGGTGCACATGAACTCTCGTAAAACATCTCAAACTACCACTTTAAGAAACTAGAACATGAGAAAAATCCAAACTTGAATTAAAAAGTACTTGAATTAAACTGAATCCAACATAGAATTAGCTACAAGCTTCACCTCTCAGCCTTAGCTGGGAGGTTCTAGCCGAGCATATTCATGCTACAACTAAAAACTCTTAATGAAAGCATAAAACTAGAAAAACTAGAAATTGGAGAGTTGCAGACGCTCCACGACAGCTTCCTCTCTCCAAAACCACGTCCCTTAGCTTCTATGATGCCCTAGGAAGAGCCCCTAGGTGTCCTTTTATAGTAAGAAAGCTCCCTTGCGTCGGAAACATCCAAAATCTGCGAAAGGTTACGCAGTGCGTAGCAGTTTTCGGAGTCCTGATTTAGCAAGAACTCTATTTACGCAGAGCCGACCGGTCTAGACCGGTCGGACTGGCCTTTTAAACAGTCCAGGGAGTGCAGCCGACCGGTCAAGACCGGTCAGACTGACCTGCCCAACAATCCAGTGAGCATAGCCGACCAGTCAAGACCGGTCGGACTCTCTTCACTATGGCCAGTGTACATGGCCGACCGGTCAAGACCGGTCGGTCTGGTCTTCAACTTGATCAGCATGCGTGGCCGACCGGTCAAGACCGGTCGGTCCTGGTTCCTTTTGTTCCAGAAATGTGGCCGGCCGGTCGGGCTTGTTTTCCTTTGACTTTTTCTTCTTTTCTTCATTCTCTTTTCTCCCTCTTTCTTCTTCTTTCTTTGACCCATCTTAGACCTTCCTCCAATGTCTTCAAATAACCCTTTTTTAAGCTCTAATTGGATGAAGTCCGCTCTCATCCCTACAATCACAAAACACACGTTAGATAGGCCTTTTAAATAAGAAAACCATGCATATAATGTGATGTAGCAGGCAATGCAATGTATAAATTGGAGGTTCAACTCACCCCCCAACCAGCTTTTTGCTAGTCCCAAGCAAAACATGCGTGAATAAGTTCAAACCTCCAAACCCAACTCTCTTCCAGAAACCATGTTTCTATTCATTCCAAGATGTACAAGTCTAAAATTTGGAAAAATTTGGTGATAGAAGCTGAAACCTTGGACTCTCAAAACATAATACGTGTCTACATGAAATTCCCGCTGATTGATTGATAAATAGAAGAACTCGAACAAATTCAACCTAGTGTGCATAGTGCAAGTTCATCTCATGAGTTTCTGGGATCATCTTCTTCATGGATTAAGTAAATCAAGGATTTTAAGGTGCACAGAGCAACACCAAGCCTATGACAGGAACTTGTCTTACCGTCCTTCCGATGGTTTTCACACTACGTCCCATTTCCGTCTTTGGTTACGGTTCGACCATCCCCCGGTTGGTAATAGGTAGCCCTTTTCGGAATTTTCCACCATTTTTCTTTCCTTCCCGATTTCATCCTTTCTTTCCTTTTTCTTTTAAATTAGATAGGATTTTTAGAAATCCATATCTTCTGTTATTTTCCCATGGACAAGGATGGACAAAATACCCCGGCTTAGCTGCTCAACACCTTTAAATCAAAGTCTAGCTAATCCACAAATCACATAAACCTGTCAACTCATGAAAATCGTGTAATGTGAACTTGGTGTAAAGGTGTTCAAATTTTCTATCAATCACAACAATAGGGGAATTAACATATAAAACCATTATGTTGGGAGAAATTCAAGACCTACAATATCACACACTTCGTATCTCCTCTTCTTATACTCAAAGCATCTCAAATGTATAGAAACAAGATTTTCTAAACGAGTTTTGAGATGTTTAGAAAATTCGAAAAAAATTTGCGCATATGAAGCTCGGAATGTTGCAATATGCTAGATGAGGAATCTTATCTCACCCCCCAACCAAATCTTGCATTGTCCTCAATGTAAAAGATATGCAATTAGCATGGACATGAGAGCAATGGTAAACTATGAGAAAGTGAGAATCAATAGTACCTGAGAGAGCAATCATGGGAGTCTCCAACCCAACAACTAAAACCTACTAAAACAGTAAAACTAAAGAAAGCCTACCTATGCTATACCTCCATCAGACTAGGAGATCAAGGATCCTGATAGACAGGATCATTCAGAGTGATGGACATGTCCTCTGAATCAAATTTCTCAACAAATGGTTTAAGGCGTTGTCCATTAACTTTAAAACAGTTACCATTTGCTGCATTTTCAATCTCAACAGCTCCATGAGGAAAAATTTCTTTGACAATATATGGACCGGTCCATCGAGATCGTAATTTTCCCAGAAAAAGGTGAAGTCGGGAATTATACAAGAGTACTTTCTGTCCTTTATGGAAAGATTTCCTAAAGATGTGCTTGTCATGGAAAGCCTTCATCTTACTCTTGTAAATTCTCGAGTTCTCATATGCATCATTCCGGATTTCATCAAGCTCATTTAATTGAAGTTTGCGAAGCGAGCTAGCCTTGTCCATGTCAAAATTTAAAGCCCGAATTGCCCAATAGGCGTTGTGTTCTATCTCCACAGGCAAGTGGCAAGCTTTCCCATAGACAAGTCTATAAGGGGACATTCCAATGGGTGTCTTGTACGCGGTACGGTGAGCCCAAAGTGCATCATCTAATCTTAGGGACCAATCCTTGCGATCCGGTCTCACCGTCTTTTTCAAAATCTGCTTGATTTCCCTATTGGAGATTTCAGCTTGCCCACTTGTTTGTGGGTGGTATGGGGTACTCACTTTGTGCCGAATACCACATTTCTTCATTAAAGTTTCGAAAGGTCTATTGCAAAAGTGAGAACCACCATCACTAATGATGGCCCGAGGCGTCCCAAATATAGAAAGTATGTTTTCTTTGAGGAACCTGAGAACCGTACGATGATCGTTGGTTCTACATGGGATAGCCTCTATCCATTTAGACACATAGTCTACGGCAAGCAAAATATAGACATGTCCAAAAGATGAGGGGAATGGTCCCATGAAATCGATGCCCCAATAGTCAAAGACTTCAAGATGTTGAATTGGGGTGAGAGGCATCATATTTCGACGGGATAATCCTCCTAACTTCTGGCAGCGCTCGCATGCTTTGCAAAACTCGTGGGTGTCCTTAAATAGCGTGGGCCAATAAAAACCACACTGCAGAATTTTTGCAGTTGTTTTCTTGGCTGAAAAATGACCCCCACATGCTTGATCATGACAAAAGGAGATGACTGAATTATGTTCATCATCGGGGACGCATCTCCTTATAATTTGGTCTGGGCAATATTTAAACAATAGAGGTTCATCCCAGAAAAATCTGCGCACTTCCCTTAGAAATTTACGTTTGTCCTGCGCAGTCCAATGAATCGGCATCGCACCTGTGGAAAGATAATTGGCCATATCAGCATACCATGGTGGATGCATGGCAACAAAGAGTTGCTCATCAGGGAATGAGTCCTCAATAGGTGACTCGTCAATGGAATTTGGTAGGACTAGACGGGATAGATGATCCGCCACCACATTTTCTACCCCCTTCTTGTCTTTGATCTCCAAGTCGAATTCTTGAAGGAGTAGGATCCATCTAAGCAAACGGGGCTTAGCATCCTTCTTAGAAAGAAGGTGTTTCAGCGCCGCATGATCCGTATAAACAATAACTTTGGATCCTATTAAGTATGGCCTGAATTTGTCCAAGGTAAAAATGACAGCTAGGAGTTCTTTCTCCGTAGTTGAATAATTAACTTGGGCAGGATTCAAGGTCCTACTTGCGTAGTAGATAACATGGGGCTTCTTATCCTTCTTTTGGCCTAACACCGCCCCAATAGCAAAATCGCTCGCATCGCACATCAATTCAAAAGGAATGGACCAATCTGGTGGTTGCATGATAGGAGCGGTTGTCAACATGTCTTTTAGCTTTGAAAAAGCTAATTGACATTCAGCACTCCACTCAAATTGGTTCTCCTTTTGTAGAAGGTTGCATAAAGGCCTTGAGATATGACTAAAATCCTTTATAAACCTTCTATAGAAACCGGCGTGTCCAAGGAAGGACCGCACATCGCGTATGCTTTTGGGTGGTGGTAGATTGGAAATTATGTCAATTTTTGCCCGGTCTACCTCTATTCCATTGGACGAGATGATATGTCCAAGGACTATTCCTCTTTGTACCATGAAATGGCACTTTTCCCAGTTTAATACAAATTTCTTCTCCTCACACCTCATCAGGACCAACTTCAAGTGCTTGAGGCACTCATCAAACGTACAACCAAAAACAGAAAAGTCGTCCATGAACACCTCAAGAAACTCACCCACCATGTCTGAGAAAATACTCAACATGCATCGTTGGAATGTGGCGGGTGCATTACATAACCCGAATGGCATCCTTCGGTAAGCGAAGGTACCAAACGGGCATGTAAATGTGGTTTTCTCTTGGTCCTCTGGGGATATCTCAATTTGGTTGTATCTGGAATAGCCATCTAGGAAGCAATAATAGGAATGGCCTGCCAACCTCTCCAAAATTTGATCCATAAATGGGAGAGGGAAGTGGTCTTTCCTAGTAACCAGTGTTGAGCTTCCTATAATCAATGCACATACGCCAACCGGTGGTCACCCTAGTCGGTATAAGCTCGTTGTTGGCATTTTCAATGATGGTAATACCGGATTTCTTGGGGACAACTTGGGTAGGACTCACCCATTGGCTATCTGAGATGGGGTAGATAATACCCACATCCAATAGTTTTAACACCTCAGCTTTGACAACCTCCATCATGTTTGGATTTAGCCGTCTTTGAGGTTGTCCAGTCGTTTTTGCATTTTCTTCAAGGTGTATTCGGTGAGTGCAAACCGAAGGATCTATCCCTTTGAGATCCGCTATTGTCCAACCTATGGCTTACCTATGTTCTTTGAGTAACTCAATCAACTTGAGCTCTTGGTCTTTCTCAAGGTGGGAGGCAATGACAACTGGGAATGTTTTCTCTTGACCCAAATATACGTATTTAAGCTCGGATGGAAATGGTTTAAGGTTAAGCTTCAGTGGTTTGATGTTAGACGGTAGAGGCCTTGATGTGGTTGGTGGCAATTTTTCAAAATGGGGCCTCCACCGGCTAGTATCAACTACCGGTCTTTCTATATTTAATGCCTGCACAATTTCACTAATGATTGGGTCTTCAGAATCCATGAAATGTGCTAAGCATGTCTCTAAGCTTTCTAGTGGTTCAAGTTGGAGGAGTTCTTTTTCTTTAAAAGTTTCAAGCATGTTTACTTCGAGGAACTCATCATCATCGACATCCCTATGTCTTTTGCCCAAGTGAAACACATTCACCTCTAGTGTCATGTTTCCAAAAGATAGTTGCATCACCCCATTCCGGCAATTGATGATTGCGTTCGATGTGGCAAGGAATGGCTGGCCTATTATTACCGGTATTTGGGTGCTAGCATCCAAAACAGGTTGTGTGTCCAAGACGATAAAATCTACCGGGTAGTAGAATTTGTCAACTTGGACTAGAACATCCTCAACTATCCCCCTCGGTACACGGATAGATCTATCAGCGAGTTGCAATGTGGTTTTGGTGGGTTTTAATTCACCAAGACCCAATTGCTCATATACCGAGTATGGGATCAAGTTCACGCTCGCCCCCAAATCTAACAAGGCACGCTCAATCCGGTAGTCTCCAATGATACATGAGACGGTGGGACTACCGAGATCTTTGAATTTTGGGGGGGTCTTTTGAGTGAGGATGGCACTCACTTGCTCAGATAAGAAGGCCTTTTGCTGCACATTATATTTACGTTTTGTTGTGCATAGGTCTTTTAGAAACTTGGCATAAGAGGGGATTTGTTTGATGGCATCAAGCAAAGGGATATTAATCTTGACTTGTCTGAAAATCTCTAGAATATCATGAGAATTTGGGAGAGATTTTGGGGCAAGCAACCTTGAAGGGAATGGTGCTACGGGCTTATAAATGCATTCCGGTTGTTGTGGGGCTAAGTTAGATCTATCTTCATCCTTAGAATTTACCGGATCATTAGGCTCATCGGCCTTCACCGGAATAGTTTGTCAATTTGTTTACCACTTCTAAGGGTGGTGATGGATTTGGCTTGCTCCATGTTTTGGTTGGAAGGATTAGGGATGCTCACTTCATGTACCTGCTTTGGATTGGGCTGAGGTTGGGCCGGAAAGGTCCCTTCCCTAGCATTCAAGCGTCCCTTAATCTCATCAACCAAGGCTTTAAGCTCTTGGAACATTTGCTGATTCGATTGATTGATTTGCGTTTGCCCTTGTATAAACGCTTTCAAGGTATCCTCCATTGAGAATTGAGGTGGGGACATATTTTGCATGGGTGGCCCTCTTTGAGAGTTGGTAGGATTGCCTGTAGGAGTATTCTTCCAACTAAAATTTGGGTGGTTCTTCCAACTCTCATTGTACGTATTACCTACCGGTCCATTGAAAGGCCGTTGATAACCATATGTGGCATTGGCGTGTTCATGTAATACCTCTTGAAATGCAGGAATTGTGGGACAATCTTGCGTAGCGTGTAAATCGGTGAGGCGAATCCCACATATGGTTTCAACAGCTTCATTGGACTTGGGAACTCCACTTTTACTAAGTTCCATGGCCTCAACCTTCCTTGTAAGGTTGGCTATCCGTGCATTCACATCGTCTTCCTCCTTAAGGACATAGATCCCTCCTTTCTCTTGAGTGGGCTTGGAGTTATTGGGTTTATCCGATGTATCCCAAGATTGGGCATTTTCAGCCAACATGTCCAAGTAACTCCAAGCCTCATCTGGATTTTTACTTATAAACTCGCCATTGCACATCATCTCCACAAATTGGCGCATATTGGAACTTAATCCATCATTGAAAAAGTTTATAATTCGCCAACTCTCATAGCCATGATGTGGGCAAGCAAGCAGGAGGTCCTTAAATCTTTCCCAACATTGAAAAAAGATTCACCTTCTTTAGCCGAGAAATTCATTATGGCCCTTCGAAGGGTGTTCGTTTTATGAGCCGGGAAGAACTTTTTCAAGAATTCCCGGTTCATCTCAACCCATGACCCAATCGAATGTGGTCTAAGAGAGTGGAGCCAATCTTTGGCTCTTTCTTTCAAAGTGAAGGGAAAAAGTTTAAGTCTGATAGTATCCTCGAAAACATTGGTGTAATGCAAGGTGGCCAACACTTCTTCGAATTCTTGCAAGTGTAAGTATGGGCAGTCAGAGTCTAACCCATGGAACTTTGGTAAGAGTTGAATTACACCCGGTTTTATGTCAAAGTTTCCACCGTTTGCTGGTAGAACCACGCAAGAGGGTGTAATTGCTCGGGCAGGTTATAGGTAGTCCCGTAGTGATCTCATTGGAGGAACATTATGTACCTCATTCTCTCCTACTCCTTCCTGATTTGCGTTTGTAGTTGGAGTAGGGGGGAGGATTCCTTAAAGGTGTTTGTTCCATACTCCCCAAACTTTCACAATGCTCTTGGTAATTTCGGACTCCTCTATGAACTGACAATGGTCCAACTAAACCACCTTCAGATTGGAGACGATTTGAGTGGTTACGTTCCCAACGGGACATAAACCACTCAACCAAAAACTAAAACTAATCTTAAATCCTAGAAAAATGAAATCTGAAATTAATCTGAAAAAAAAAACTAAGTTAGAAAGGTATCACCTGATGCGCTTGAACTTAAGGAAGAATTCCTACAAAACAGGAAAATTTGTTAGTTCTAAGAAAATCGGAAAAACCTATCTACTTCTACTTCTACAGCCACTAAACTATTTGAAAACCGTTATCTAATTCCCCGGCAACGGCGCCAAAAACTTGTTCGCTCGCCTCAAGTGTAAGGCTGCGATGTAGTAATAAATCTCGGTAAGACCGAGGTCGATCCACAGGGAATTAGAAACAACTTCCAAACTACTCCAGCAACTCAGTTTTTGAAAGAAAATCAGGTTTAATTGGGTAATTAACTAAAACAGTAACTTAATAGAAAATCAGTGATATAAAGTACTAAGGCATTCAAGGATCCACTTGCAGCAATCCCATGTCAATTTAGTCAATCCAAGTAGAGAACACAACTAGATTTGAAGTCCTATCTCTCATCTAGTTGGCAAATAAAGTATTCACACACAGTCAATCCAAATCAAATTGAACTTCCAAGTTCTAGTCCATTCAATCAATATAGAATTCAAAACCATAGCCTGCGGAGTAACAGCCATGCCTATGGACTATGGCCTGCTCAAGGGTTACTATAATTCGAATCTAAACAAGCATTACATGATAATCTCAGAGAATTGCAAGGAATTCATGTCCGGAGCACATGAACTCTCGTAAAACATCTCAAACTACCACTTTAAGAAACTAGAACATGAGAAAAATCCAAAATTGAATTAAAAAGTACTTGAATTAAACTGAATCCAACATAGAATTAGCTACAAGCTTCACCTCTCAGCCTTAGCTGGGAGGTTCTAGCCGAGCATATTCATGCTACAACTAAAAACTCTTAATAAAAGCATAAAACTAGAAAAACTAGAAATTGGAGAGTTGCAGACGCTTCACGACAGCTTCCTCTCTCTAAAACCATGTCCCTTAGCTTCTATGATGCCCTAGGAAGAGCCCCTAGGTGTCCTTTTATAGTAAGAAAGCTCCCTTGCGTCGGAAACATCCAGAATCTGCGAAAGGTTACGCAGTGCGCAGTAGTTTTCGGAGTCCTGATTTAGCAAGAACTCTATTTACGCAGAGCCGACCGGTCTAGACCGGTCGGACTGGCCTTTTAAACAGTCTAGGGAGGGCAGCCGACCGGTCAAGACCGGTCGGACTGACCTGCCCAGCAATCCAGTGAGCATAGCCGACCGGTCAAGACTGGTCGGACTCTCTTCACCGATCGGTCAAGACCGGTCGGTCTGGTCTTCAACTTGATCAGCATGCATGGCCGACCGGTCAAGACCGGTCGGTCCTGGTTCCTTTTGTTCCAGAAATGTGGCCGGCCAGTCGGGCGACCGGTCGGGCTTGTTTTCCTTTGACTTTTTCTTCTTTTCTTCATTCACT
Organism: Liriodendron chinense; assembly: GCA_003013855.2. Lineage (NCBI taxonomy): Eukaryota > Viridiplantae > Streptophyta > Magnoliopsida > Magnoliales > Magnoliaceae > Liriodendron > Liriodendron chinense. The sequence goes on from ML058477.1 coordinate 699,929, forward strand.
TTTCTCCCTCTTTCTTCTTCTTTCTTTGACCCATCTTAGACCTTCCTCCAATGTCTTCAAATAACCCTTTTTTTAGCTCTAATTGGATGAAGTCCGCTCTCATCCCTACAATCACAAAACACACGTTAGATAGGCCTTTTTGAAAATGCGGTATAAGTTTGATTACCGCTGTTGTAGAAGCAAGAAACAAGTTATCTTGTCCTAGAGGGGGGTGAATAGGACACTTTTTAAAATTTCTCAACACAAAGTATTCTTAGAGCACTTTCATCAAACACCAGATATGCAAACCATAAATCAATAGAAACATGTGTAAAAGAAGTAAATCAGTTCATCCATTCACCACACAACAAGGGATTTTTATAGTGGTTCGGTTATGTACCTACTCCACTCCCGGCTGATCCACTCACTCCTTGAGTGGCCGGATTTCACTATCACTATGGTTTTAAATGAGGTTAACCATAAACCTTAACAGCCTACACAAGGACTTACGACTCAACACATGGATTCATCCTTCCATAGGACTAATCCATGACCACTTAGTCCTACACAAGGGCTTGTCCTACTCAAGGACTTGTCCTACGCAAGGACTCTATCGAGTTTGGGTCTTCAAACTCTGAAACCCAAATCTCAATTTGAGGAGGTTTCTTGGACTCGAAAGACTAAAAATACTTAGCTGATTGAGTCCCTTGATGATGCCTTTGTTGAAGAAGCTTCAGCTTGAACGGAAGACGTCTTCTTCAGCTCCCTCGATCAGCAACCTTACTCCGGATGACCCATTGTAGTTTCCAAGGTGAGGGATTGAGGTTAGGTTGAGGCTATTTTGGTATATGGCTTTTATATGAGGAAAGCTTCTACCTAAACCACCATTAATGGCATTGATGACAAGCAAATGTCTATGAGAGGTAGGTCAAGATGCCATTAAAGAGGAGTTGAGTTCATGTTTCAATCCAAGCTTTGAATGCTTAATCAATGTTGGTCAGATCAACATGGATTGAAGAATGAACTCAACAGATCTAAGGGTTTGGAAGAAGGGGATCTCAAGAAGAAGGCTCACTCAAACCCTAGATGATGCTCAAGGTGTCTTTGGCAAGATCCAACCGAGTTCTATTAATAGATTATGCCCTTCAACGGTCAGAAAACGGTCAGCTCGATAGGTTCCGATCGATCGGACATAAGATTTAGTCAAATTTGAATTTTGCTTGAAAACAGGTTCTCCGATTGATCGGACTTAGTTCCGATTGATCGGAATACCCTGCCCGATTGATCGGATAGGTGGTCCGATTGATCGGAATATCTTCCAGAGAGTTGATGCAATTTTTCTGGAAATTCCTCCGATGGATCGTATCTATGTCCGATGGATCGGAGAGCCCTGTCCGATGGATCGGACAGACCTCCGATTGATCGTAAAAGAGTCCAGAGAGTTTTTCAAAGTTTGCTGGACAAATGTACGATTGATCGGACATACTGTCCGATTGATCGGAACACATGGTCCGATGGATCGGACATCCCTCCGATGGCTCGGAAAAGTGTCCAGAGAGTTTGCAATGTAACTGGACTATTTTCCGATGGATCGGACACATTGTCCGATTGATCGGACATCTATCGGAATATTCTCCGATGGATCGGGTATGTATCGGAGAGTGCAGACTGAAATATTTTCAATTTTAAAGAACCTTCTGCAATCAAAAACCTATCCATAGCTGATCTTAATGGAAGGTGAGCTATAGATGGTGCTAAGGGTGTGCCTAGAAAGGTCTTGGGCCATCTATAGAAGTTTTTAGGATCAAAGGTTTGGGGTGGAGAGGCTAGAAGCTGACTTGATCTTCGAGAAGCTTCTGTCTTCAGCCGCAAGGAAAACTGTCTTCAGTTGCCAGGGACTCGACGACACACTAACCATGGTAATTGACAAATCTTTGCATTAACAATCTCCCCCTTTGTCAATTACCAGACAAAACCAAACCTATGCAAGTCTTGGTCCATACCACAGACTTATCCTAGACACCAAAAACCAAAATACATCATGTCGAGAAAAATAAAAACTTTATACATAGACATGACTCAATACATACAAAATGTACAGACTCAATGTACAAACTAGGCTTCACATGAACTCCCCCTTAGTCCCTACACACAAAAGATCAACAAAAAGATAACCTGGATCTTTTGGTGGGATAAATTCTCCCCCTTTTTGTCAGTGATTGACAAAGGTTAGTAAAATGAGAATGCAGCGCATATGCAAGGAGGAGAATAAACATTTACGAGCCGAGAGAGGAAGCCAACACGCACATGGTCATGCAAGGATATACAAGTATATGACAGTAAGCACAGAGGGCTTATAGCCCAGGCAACCAACCTCCCCTCCGGAAATGTATATCATGACCAACAAACCATATATACAAAAACCAAAAGAGGGCAAGAAGCCCACCAGGAATAAGCAATGTCGCACAATTAGATGTATATACGCAGAAGATACCCAAAAAAAATGATCATCAGATATAATAGCATAACAAGAAAGACATAACGATCATCATAATATCCAAATACTGAGCATCCAAAATATCCAAAAAAGTATAACCGGCCGTCAAAAAAATGTCAATGAAAAGATGCACCAATCAATACAACTATCAACGTCGCTCCAAAAAGATATCTGCGACGACTAAACTCTAGGGACCCTAGCTGAGAAGGTAGGCAGCTATGGAGCAGGGCCAGAGACGTCATCGCGACGGCATGATAACGCTGAGGTGAGGCTCTGGACAGCAGCATGAATGGACTGCATCAAAGTCTCGAGTCGCGACAGCCGCTCACCATGCTAGGCAAGGGCACCCTCCACGCGATCTAATTGAGCAGTGATCTGCTCCGTGCTGGGAGGAGGAGGTGCCGAGGAGGCGTCGGACTGAAGGCGCCGCTTGACTGAGCGACGAGCTGGGGCAGGAGTCGGTGATGGAGCAGAAGACCCGCTGCGGGTGTCAGCCGACACCTGTGTGGGAGTGTGCGAGAAATCCCGATCTTCGACGTCATCCTCTTTTGGAAGGGACATCTTCTTGATATTGAGGTCCCTGAATGTGCGGCGAGGAATGGGGTGGACCACAATATCTGTAAATCCGCACTCGTGCCCTAATCTAGTAATGAGCCACCCGAACGGAATGGTGTTGCGGTTATGTGGCAGGGCGTCCAAGATATGATGCAAAATGATGGATGGGAGACACAGGCGCGTCCCATGACCGACGTGGTACAGCAGATTGACCATATTGGCAGTAAGGTCGGACTTGTTTGAACTGCGGGGATAGACATTGGTGCTGAAGATCTGATGGAGCACTCGAAACCTATTAGACATTTCAGATGCGCGGAGAGCGCTACCGTCGATCCACTCCGGATTTGGACCCCGACATAAGTAGCGAGTCCAATCAGCCCTAAGAGAAGTATCAAGTAGATTGTCATTGGGTTGCGGGGCTGTGGACACGGGAACACCAATCAGGGCGGCTATAGTGTGAGCTGTGACCTGGACGACCCGGCCGCCGACAATAACCTCACATGAGGGAGGATTGCCAACAGGATTGATGATTTTAGATAGAAATGTATAGACCACCTCGAGATGGGCTACGCCGCCAAAACGAAGTACAGGATCCCACCCAATCTGAGCAAGAAGAGCGGGAATGCCAAAGGGCTCCACGCAGGACTCAGTGACCACTCTCTCATAGATAATGGTGCGAGATTGAAACCGAGAGAGAGAGGCTGGACTCTCAGGCTGAACAGGAGGTGCAGCAGGTGGAGGAGAGCCCTGAGAGGGTCGAGAAGTTTGCAACTTCTTGGTCCTGGCAGTGGTGGATGGCCCAGCTGCCATCTTGGACTTGCCTTTCGGATCTTGAGGCATGATGTAGCAAGCTTGGAAAGAGGATTTAACCAATGTAGATACCAAGATGGACGGAAAACACTTCAAATCCCTAGAAATGATGATCTGATAGAGGAGAGGGACAGAAGAAACCAACCGGATAGCCAAAAAATCAAACCGACAGCTTGAAGGATCTTACCGAGGAGATGCAAAGACCTATTGGAGCTGCAAATGAGGATCCAGGAAGACTCAGCTGAACTCTAGACCGATCGGATGGAGATGCCCTAGCAAAAGGGGCTGAGAGATGAGAGGAAGAGAGTAGAAATGAAAACCTGACTGAATAGGGCTCGCGTATTTGACTGTTGATCTGCCGATATTTCCGATTGATCGGACGATGTGTCCGATCCATCGGAAATGCCCCCAGAGGGATTTTCAACACTAAACATTTTCTCCCTTCAGCAAATGATTTCCAGCTAATTTGATAAGAATGTGAGCATGACAATATCAATAATCACCAACAAAAATGAGGCTAATTCCTCAGATATACCTATGAGCACATGAGTGTCCATTTTGCTAGAATGAGCACACACCGATAGACTTCCGAAGGTGTTCAAACCTTGTGGAATCTAACGGTTTAGTAAGGATGTCGGCCAATTGCCGCTCAGTTTGAATGTATTCAAGATTAATCAGTTTTTCCTCAACGAGTTCTCTTATAAAGTGATGCCGGATGTCGATATGTTTGGTTCGAGAATGTTGAACCGGATTTTTTGAGATATTAATGGCGCTTGTGTTGTCACAAAAAAGCGTCATTTCATCCTGATTAAGACCATAATCCTTCAACATCTGTTTCATCCAAAGTAGTTGAGCACAACAACTTCCGGCAGCAATATATTCAGCTTCAGCGGTGGACAAGGAGATGGAGTTTTGCTTTTTTCTATGCCAAGCAACTAAGCAATTTCCGACTGTAAAAGCAGCCACCGCTAGTGGATTTTCTGTCATCCATATTTCCGGCCCAATCGGCATCGGAGTACCCCGCAATGATGGTTGAGGTGTCAAAGGGGTACCACAAGCCATAATCAGTGGTGCAGGCCACATATCTAATCACTCGTTTAACAGCAATGAGGTGTGATTCCTTAGGATCGGCTTGAAATCTAGCACACGCCCCTACACTAAAGGCGATATCGGGTCTACTAGCTGTGAGGTAGAGAAGACTCCCAATCATACTTCTATATAGATGTTGATCAACACTAGTGTCAGATAAGTCTTTAGAAAGTTTAATGGTGGTGGCCATAGGCGTGGTGTGTGATCGACCCGAGTCTAGCCCAAATCTCTTGACCAAGTCTTTTGCATACTTAGTTTGGTTGATAAAGATTCCATTTTTCAGCTGTTTAACTTGCAATCCTAGGAAAAAATTTAGTTCGCCAACCAAACTCATCTCAAATTCAGATTTCATTAGTTCAGCAAATAAGCCAGAGAATTCTTCACAGTTAGACCCAAATACAATATCATCTACATAAATCTGAGCAATGAGAAAGGAATCAGCCGTCCTTTTAACAAATAGGGTTTTATCAACACTCCCCCTAACAAACTGGTGAGCAATAAGAAATTGAGTAAGACGTTCATACCATGCTCGGGGGGCTTGTTTTAACCCATAGAGAGCCTTTTTCAATCGGTAGACTCTTTGAGGGTAACTAGGGTCCACAAACCCTTTTGGTTGTTCAACATAAACCTCCTCATCAAGTATACCATTTAGAAAGGCACTCTTCACGTCCATTTGAAATAATTTGAATTTAAGAGCACATGCTATGGACATGAGAATTCGAATGGATTCGAGTCTAGCTACCGGGGCAAAAGTTTCATCAAAATCAATTCCCTCAATTTGAGAGTACCCTTGAGCTACGAGACGTGCTTTGTTCCGAATCACATTGCCAGATTCATCTGTTTTGTTTTTGAAGATCCATTTGGTTCCAATGACATTTTTCTCATTTGGTCTTTCAACTAGAAACCAAACATCATTTCGGGTAAACTGTTGAAGTTCCTCTTGCATAGCAAGTATCCAAAATTCATCATTGAGAGCTTCATTTATATTTTTTGGTTCAATTTTTGAAGTGAAGCACACATGACTGTTGATGGCCTCAAGTTGTCTTCTAGTCTTGACTCCAACATCCGGATCTCCAATGATTTGATTGAGGGGATGATCCTTGACATGTGGAGCATTTCCCGAAGCTATTGAGGCATTGGGAGTGGGAGATTTTTCATCAGGTTTACCTATGTGGCACGGTTCTCCCACTTCATCATCATCAAGTCTTGTGTCTTCCTTGGATTGGTCATCAATGACAACATTTATGGATTCTTGAGTTGTTTTAGTCCTTGTATTGTACACTCTATAGGCCCGACTATCAGAAGCATATCCTAGAAATATTCCCTCATCGCTCTTAGAGTCAAATTTTCCTAAATTTTCTCTATCTCGAAGGATGTGACATTTGCTACCAAAGACCCTAAAGTACTTGATGTTTGGGACCTTTCCATTCCACAACTCATATGGGGTCTTATCTAGGCCAGCTCTCAAGTAGACTCGGTTAATGATGTGACAAGCTGTATTCACTGCTTCGGCCCACAGATTTTGAGCTATATTTTTGCTGTTCATCATGACTGTGGCCATTTCGAGTAGAACTCTGTTTTTCCTTTCTGCTACTCCATTTTGTTGGGGAGTTTTTGGGGCTGAGAATTCATGCTTGATTCCTAAATTTTCACAGAATAGTTCAAAGCGCCCATCCTCAAATTCCCCTCCATGATCACTCCTAATACGTTTTACTGTGCATTCCTTTTCATTGTGGAGTCGTTTCATGAGTTTCTCAAATTCCTCGAATGTATCCGACTTTTCTTTCAAAAATACAACCCATGTATACCGGGAATAGTCAGTCAACAATAACGAAGAAATACCTCTTACCTCCTTGACTCATTACTCTTGTGGGGCCTACAAGGTCCATGTGGAGTAGGTCAAGGGGTTTTGATGTAGCAATGATGGATGTCTTCTTATGTGCAACTTTAATTTGTTTGCCTTTCAAGCATTCAGCACATACTTCTTTTGGTTTCTTCCCAATCTTTGGTAATCCTCTCACCAATTTCTTCCTACTTAGCTTAGCAAGGTTCCTGTAATGGACATGACCAAGCCGTTGATGCCATAATTCAGTATCATCATTAATAGCCATGTGGCATACGGCAGATGGTCCCTCATCACCCTTGTTTTCAATCACATAGCAGTTATCTCCAGTGCGAAACCCTTTTAATATTAATTTTCCAGTTTGGTCCATAATTTCGCACATCTCTTTGGAGAATTTCACAGAATGCTGTTCATCACATATTTGAGAGATACTTAACAGATTATGTTTCAAACCGTCAACACATAGAACATCCTCAATTTTGGGCAATCCTGGCCCGGTGATGGTTCCCTTTCCAACAATCTTGGCAATACTCCCATCTCCAAAGGTAACAGACCCACCATCAAATTCAGCATAATCACAAAACTGAGTCTTGTCACCTGTCATGTGTCGGGAGCATCCACTATCAAGATACCACCTAGTGTTTCTTCCGGCTCTAAGGGCTGTATGAATAACTAAGCATTTGTTCTTAACTACCCATTTAGAGACTATCCTTTTTGGAGAACTAGGTTTCTTGGTTGATTCTAGGGATGTCATTGTTTGGGCACAAGTTTTTGAGGTTTTCTCTTTCATCAGCTCCATGGTTCTTTTGTTCAACTGTTTTACCATTTCTAGGAGCTCTTCCATTCTTTTGTCTTTCTTTAGTGGAGTGGGATAATTCTTCCTCATGTTTGGAGTTTGTTTAGGAGGACTCCACATCTGATTCATCCTTTTACCGGTAGGTACAAATTTACCTTTCAAGTTCCGAACCGGATTCTTAAGGACCAAGCATTCAAACTTTAAATGACCAACATCTCCGCATGCATGACATATAGGTGAATTTCTCTTAGTAGTGCTTCCTGATGCATTCCTGGTCTTTTTAGGTTCTGGGTTACTAACCTTAGTTGGCTCATTATATCCTAGCCCTCTTGTGTTCCTACAAGGTTTACCTGACTTAAGGATATCATCAAGTTTTTCTCTACTTTGGGCAAATCTTTCATTGAGTTGACTTTCTTGATTAAGCTGCAAGACTAAACACTGATTTGTAGATTTTGCCTTTTTCAGCTCATCTTCTAGGGTATTAATTTTGTCTTGTGCTGCTTTGTTTTTCTTTTCCAATTCACAGATCTGATGGTAGAATCCGTGGTTTTCTCTCTTCACTTCTTGCATTTCATCAGCCAGTTTGTTGTTTTCAATATTAGCTTGGCTCAACTTCTTGGTAAGAAGGATGCTTTGACGGAATAGCTCATCATAGGCAACTTGCAAACCTTCATTATCATCCTCGTCATCATCGGAGGATGTCATATTGTGTTCTGATTGCTCATGATCATCATTGTCTCTATCGCCTTGTAAGTCTGGGACAATCTCAGAAATAGAGGCCATCAGAATTTTAACTGATCCTCTCTCATCACTTTGATCTTCTTCTGTTTCTGAATCAGTACTCCCAAGGTTGTCCCATGTGGCTGCCATAGCTTTCTTTTTAAATTTTTCTTTGGCAGGAGCTTGACATTCAGAGGCCATATGACCATAGCGACCACAGTTGTAGCACTTGGGATCTTTTGGCTTGTTGTAAGATTTTCCTGTATAGCGCTTTTTGTCAAAAGATTTGCTATTCCTGTCACCCCTCTTTCCTTTGTTTTTGAAGAATTTTCTAAATTTCTTGGCCATAAGAGCCATTTCATTCATATCCAATTCTTCATCACTATCAACTTCAGATTCTTGTGTAGTGTGTGAAGTTTTTAGCACGGTGTTTCTACTTTTTGGGGATTTCTTGAAATGAAGTTCATGGGTCTGTAGAGATCCTAGTAAATCTTCTATTTTCATAGTATCAATATCTCTACATTCCTCAATAGTTATGACCTTGGAAGAGAATCGTTCGGGTAAGGATCTTAGAATTTTCCTACAAATGCGCGGGTCCGAAATTCTTTCTCCCAATCCCCACATAGCATTGGTGACATCACTCAAACGGGTGTAAAAGTCCATGAAGTTCTCATGTTCTTCCATTTTCATATTTTCAAACTGAGTTGTCAATAGCTGAAGCTTTGACCTCTTGACTGTACTAGTCCCTTCATGTGTAGTTTCAAGGATGTCCCAAGCTTCTTTGGATGTTGTGCAATTACAAATTCTTTTGAACTCATCCGCTGAGACGGCACAAAAGATGGCATTGAGTGCCTTTGCATTGCTAATGTATCTCAGTTTTTCAAGATCAGTCCATAAGTCATCAGGTTTGACTGTGGTGGTTGTGACACCCTCTAAGGTAGTGTTCAAAAGGGGTATTTCATATTTGATTTCCACAGATCTCCATGTTGCATGATCCAATGATTGCAAGAAAACTCTCATTCTTGCTTTCCAATATGCGTAGTTTGATCCATCAAAATATGGAGGTTTGGAAACCATACTGGAATCCCCTTTTGACATGATTTCAAGCTTCTAGAGACGGATCACACTCCGGGCGGTTACGCCTTTGAGGAGGAACCCGCTCTGATACCAATTGAGAATGCGGTATAAGTTTGATTACCGCTGTTGTAGAAGCAAGAAACAAGTTATCTTGTCCTAGAGGGGGGTGAATAGGACACTTTTTAAAAATTCTCAACACAAAGTATTCTTAGAGCACTTTCATCAAACACCAGATATGCAAACCATAAATCAATAGAAACATGTGTAAAAGAAGTAAATCAGTTCATCCATTCACCACACAACAAGGGATTTTTATAGTGGTTCGGTTATGTACCTACTCCACTCCCGGCTGATCCACTCACTCCTTGAGTGGCCGGATTTCACTATCACTATGGTTTTAAATGAGGTTAACCATAAACCTTAACAGCCTACACAAGGACTTACGACTCAACACATGGATTCATCCTTCCATAGGACTAATCCATGACCACTTAGTCCTACACAAGGGCTTGTCCTACTCAAGGACTTGTCCTACGCAAGGACTCTATCGAGTTTGGGTCTTCAAACTCTGAAACCCAAATCTCAATTTGAGGAGGTTTCTTGGACTCGAAAGACTAAAAATACTTAGCTGATTGAGTCCCTTGATGATGCCTTTGTTGAAGAAGCTTCAGCTTGAACGGAAGACGTCTTCTTCAGCTCCCTCGATCAGCAACCTTGCTCCGGATGACCCATTGTAGTTTCCAAGGTGAGGGATTGAGGTTAGGTTGAGGCTATTTTGGTATATGGCTTTTATATGAGGAAAGCTTCTACCTAAACCACCATTAATGGCATTGATGACAAGCAAATGTCTATGAGAGGTAGGTCAAGATGCCATTAAAGAGGAGTTGAGTTCATGTTTCAATCCAAGCTTTGAATGCTTAATCAATGTTGGTCAGATCAACATGGATTGAAGAATGAACTCAACAGATCTAAGGGTTTGGAAGAAGGGGATCTCAAGAAGAAGGCTCACTCAAACCCTAGATGATGCTCAAGGTGTCTTTGGCAAGATCCAACCGAGTTCTATTAATAGATTATGCCCTTCAACGGTCAGAAAACGGTCAGCTCGATAGGTTCCGATCGATCGGACATAAGATTTAGTCAAATTTGAATTTTGCTTGAAAACAGGTTCTCCGATTGATCGGACTTAGTTCCGATTGATCGGAATACCCTGTCCGATTGATCGGATAGGTGGTCCGATTGATCGGAATATCTTCCAGAGAGTTGATGCAATTTTTCTGGAAATTCCTCCGATGGATCGTATCTATGTCCGATGGATCGGAGAGCCCTGTCCGATGGATCGGACAGACCTCCGATTGATCGTAAAAGAGTCCAGAGAGTTTTTCAAAGTTTGCTGGACAAATGTACGATTGATCGGACATACTGTCCGATTGATCGGAACACATGGTCCGATGGATCGGACATCCCTCCGATGGCTCGGAAAAGTGTCCAGAGAGTTTGCAATGTAACTGGACTATTTTCCGATGGATCGGACACATTGTCCGATTGATCGGACATCTATCGGAATATTCTCCGATGGATCGGGTATGTATCGGAGAGTGCAGACTGAAATATTTTCAATTTTAAAGAACCTTCTGCAATCAAAAACCTATCCATAGCTGATCTTAATGGAAGGTGAGCTATAGATGGTGCTAAGGGTGTGCCTAGAAAGGTCTTGGGCCATCTATAGAAGTTTTTAGGATCAAAGGTTTGGGGTGGAGAGGCTAGAAGCTGACTTGATCTTCGAGAAGCTTCTGTCTTCAGCCGCAAGGAAAACTGTCTTCAGTTGCCAGGGACTCGACGACACACTAACCATGGTAATTGACAAATCTTTGCATTAACACTTTTAAACAAGAAAACCATGCATATAATGTGATGTAGCAGGCAATGCAATGTATAAATTGGAGGTTCAACAAGGGTCGCTTACTTGCGGCGGTTCATCTCGAACTTGTCAGGTCGCTGCCAGCCTTTCTCTTGGCTGAACAAGAAAGACATCCATTTCAAGTGGGACGAAGCGTGCCAAAAAGCCTTCGATTCCCTCAAAGAGTTACTCGGGAAAGCTCCAGTTCTCGCAGCGCCAATCGAGGGAAAGCCTCTGATACTATATGTATCAGTGGGAGAGAACTCACTGGGGGCACTGCTCGCCCAGAAGAATGAAGAAGGAAAAGAGAATGCTTTGTACTATTTGAGCCGAACGCTCGTCGGCGCTGAGTTTAATTACTCACCGATTGAGAAGATATGCCTGGCCTTGATATTCGTTGTGAAGAAGTTGAGGCATTACTGTCTGTCATATTAGATTACATTGATCTCTAAAGCAGATCCTATCAAGTTCCTGATGAATGGACCTATGTTGTCCGGGCGATTAGCCAAATGGGCCCTACTGCTATCTGAGTTCGACATCACATATTTGCCGTCTCGAGCTGTTAAAGGGCAGGCGCTAGTCGATTTTCTAGCAGCCCACCCGTACCGGATGACACGGAAATGGAATGTGATCTGCCTGACGACCAGGCCATGATGGTAAGGGTTGCGAGGCAGTGGCGGATGTATTTCGACGGAGCCTCCAGAGCTGCAGGATCAGGGGCCGGTGTGATCTTCATCAGTCCTCAAGGCGACTTATTGCCTTACTCATTCACAATAGTACCGTCATGCACAAACAACGAGGCAGAGTATCAGGCCCTCATCATTGGGTTAAATTAGCATGAGACATGCGAATCCGATCACTACAGGTATACAGGTGATTCTCGATTAGTTGTGGGATAGCTTATGACGGAATATGAAGTCCGCAAGCCAGAGCCGTCATCCCTTTGCCATCAGGCTCGAGCCCTATTCGATCATTTCCGGGACAGCACTGTGTCGCACGTCCCAAGAGCTGAAAATTCTCAAGCAGATGCGTTAGCTAACCTGGCCGCGGCTCTCGAGCACCTAGAGGGCAGCCCACTTCAAGTTACCATAGAAGAAAGGAGGATACTTCCATCCCTCACAGTAGCCGAGAATGTCACGAGCGCAAGCCCCGTACATTGCTTTGACGTCACAGAAGAAGAAGATTGGAGAAGACCATTCTCTGATTACTTGAAATATGGGTTCTTGCCCGAGGATCCGCAAATGCGCACTCGAGTCAGAAGGCGTGCCGCTTGTTCGTCCTTTTAGAAGAAGTATTGTATCGACGCTCAGCGACGGAACGCTGTCAAGATGCCTGGCCCGGGAAGAAGTTCATGATACGCTAAGAGAGGCGCACAGAGGAGAATGTGGTGCCCACCAAGGCGGTCGGAACCTGCATCATCAAGTGCGGCACATGGGCTATTATTGGCCCACCATGGTGAAAGACGCGATGGACTACGTCAGGAAATGCCATCAGTGTCAGATACATGCCGACATCATACACTTGCCGCCAGAAGAATTGCATCAGTCAGTGATGTCTTGGCCTTTTGCGGCTTGGGGAATGGATGTGATAGGCCCCATTAGCCTCTCTTCCTCTCAAGGGCACCAGTACATACTGGCGGCAACAGATTACTTCTCTAAGTGGGCTGAGGCTGTGGCCCTGAAGAACGTGAAAGCTAAACAAGTGGAGGGTTTCATCCGCAACGCCATCATCTACCGACACGGTATTCCCGATTAGATCGTCACGGATAATGGCACGCCCTTCCGAAATGCTGTGATCGACAAGCTGTGTGCCAAGTTCAAGATCAAGCATTGCTACTCAACACCCTATTAGCCTCCTACAAACGGGCTTGCTGAGGCATTCAACAAAACCATCGTGAAGATTCTGAAGAAAACGGTGGCAGAGAATAAGAAAGATTAGGACAAACGGTTACCCGAAGCACTCTGGGCATATGGTACTACGCACCGCACAGCAACGCGGGCTACTCCCTATTCACTAGTATACGGCACGGAGGCCATCATCCCGATGGAAGTTCAGGTCAAGTCCCTGTAAGTAGCACTTCGGAACTCCTTGACAGATGAACGTAATGCTGAGCTCAGGATGGTCGAGCTCGATGCCTTGGATGAGAAGAGGCTCGCGGCACAGCAACGGCTAGAGATGTACCAGAAGCATATCTCAATAGCGTATGACAAGCGAGTCAGGGGTAGATCCTTCAAGAAGGGCGACTTGGTACTCTTAATGAAGCGACCGACAGCCGCACACACTACAAAGAGCAAGTTCGACCCTAAGTGGGACCCAATATGCATCATAGAAGAAGTCTACTCCAACGGGGCCTATCGTTTAGTGAATTTCGACGGTGGCGGAGCCGGTTTTGCAATTAATGGCCGGTTCATGAAGAAATATTACCCCTAACAGTCAACCTGTTACTTTCCTTTACATAAATATGAGAAATGTAAACTCCCCAAGAGAGGGAATGTAATAAGTAAGGATAGAAATGGAGAATGAAATGGAGTAAAATACAGTAGATAAGCCTGTAGTTACAAAAGCTAATCAGTTACTCCGTATTCTTACAGGTCTTCCTTGCCCTTGCTATGGAGAAATAACCAAGAAGGACCATTCGTCTATGACACGAGCGTATCCCGAGTTTAGAAACCCTGGACACTCCTGAAATCGACAACAAAGGGAAGTATTACTCTTTTCATTTCATTCTACATTCATCACTTATTAGAATTGTAATTATTACTGTTATTATTGCAAACCATTCTAACACACATCATACAAACATAAGAAAAAGTAATTACTATTGTCATTTCATTTAACAAAAGTTTGGTTGACGTCTTTTCCGACGCTGTATACATGAATGGTCAAAAGGTAAGTATCTCTTACACCAACTACAAAATTTTCTAAAAGTGAGATCCTATGATCATTTCTATACATTTGAAATCAAGAAGGAGAGCGTCGGGAGCGAAAGATCAAAGCTTCTCCAAACATCTCGATATTAGCCTGATCATGGCCACCCTGGCAGTTTCCATCGCTGACTTTGCTGCAGATAACACCTCTGCAGGATCAGGAACATGTTGAAGTTCAGCAGTCAAATCTTCCAACTGCTTGCGCACTGCTTCGCCCTCACTCTCGAGCCGCGTGACCGCTATCTGACCCTGAGCAACTACTGACTCGAGACGGGCAGCTTCGAAGCTCACGGCGATCTTCTCCGCTTGCAGACGCTCAATCTCAGCGTCGATTTCAGCTATACGGCCCAAGCACCCTTCATACTGTATCTTATTATTTTGTAGGGATTCTCGTGCGTTCGCTGTAGAATGCGCGTGGCGTTCCACTGCAAGTCCCAAAGACTTCGCAATTCTCCGCTTCTCCTTGATAGTAGGATCCAGCTCGACGCGCTCAGTAGCCGCTACTTTTGCGAGGGAACTTTCAAACGCAGAGATGTGATTGACAACCACGAGCGCATCAGACCCAACTACTCCGACACAAGCTTCCAGCTCTTTCATGCCAGCGCCCAACATATGCCATCCTTGTGGATCGGCCAACACCTTCGCAAGGCTAGACAGCAGGCCCTTCAGCACGCTCTGACCAAAACAATCTAAATGTTCAAATGCAGGAATGTCCGGCATCATAGCAATGGCGATGTCAGAATCGACGGCCGTTACAAGAAAGAATGCAAGACGAACAAATGATGCGTTAGTAAAAATGAAAGCAGAAACTACAAGTCATAATCTAATGTAAAGTATGAAGAAGTCGTACCAGGAATGACAGGAAGATCAACAACAGGCTCCGAAGGTCCCGCGATGCGTGTCCCAGAATCGACAATTGTTTCCAAAGCTTCGTCCGGCAGTTCAATAGTCACAACCGGAGACGATGCGACGGAAGTGGCAGAGGCAGGTATTGACTCAATAAGATCTGTAGAACTAAGATAATAATAACAAAATACGGTTAGTACGATTATGCCGGAATTAAAGAAGAAAAGTACAAAGCAGAACCACAATCGCATTTCTTACCTTGTGCTAGCAGGATGTCGGGTCCGACCTCGACCGCAGCAGAGCGTGACGTATCCACGACCTCCAACTCAACAGGACAGTCTACTCACAATGAACAACCTGATGGAAGGACCGAAGAAGGATCGACGTTCCCCTCACGTATCTCAAGCCCAAGAACAGATTCCTGGGCGTTATCAGCACGAACGGGCAAACAAGGAGGAACATCCATTGATAACCTCGTAGTCGGTGCCGCAACAGCCTGAGAAACGAAGCCTAAAGGCTCGGAAGAAGGTTGGACCCTGGCGTTGTTGTAGAGTTGAGCTTCGACCGCAGCTATGGCAACATCATCAAGATCACCTACACCCCCGACTCCGGCATCGTTATCATAATAGTTCGCGAGGGAATCATCGTTGCTGTGATCATTGGCACGATCCACTCCCCAGTCATCACTAGAATAATCTACAGGCTCATCTTCGAGCTGTGACCCTGAATCATCGAGGCACGCCGCTCCCTGACCATCACCGGCTTTAGAACCGCCTTCGGCATTGTCCCCCTCAACATCTGCAGGCTCGGACTCACCTCCATCACGATTATTGACGCCCTATCTTCTTCGTCTGCAATCTCCTCTGTAGCACCAGACCAAAGCTCACCTTCTTCGCGACTATCAGCAACAGTCGCACCTGTCACTATCTCTGAAGGATTGATCGGCAACGACGGATCCAAACTCCCCCACTTCTTGATATGTAACATTTCTGCCTTTCTTAAGTTTTTCTCAGGTGCTGATGGGGGAACTCTTGGTGTGAGTTTTATCTTGACTCTCAACTGATCTCTCGCGCAGCCCGGTGGAAGATCGTCAACGAAATCATCAGAAGGTCTAACTCCTGCCATGCCTTCTGTAGGCTCACCCTCTTCAACAGATGGAGGAGTAGTCTCTGCCAGAGGACGCGAAGATCCGACCTCTTGCTGACGCCTCTGTATAAGGACCCCGAAGCAATACCATCCATCCAACGCTCCATCTTCTTTCCTACGAGTGATCGGCACTTTCAAGGAAGTCAGATGACTGGTGTCAGGAACTCCGACGGCCTCACGCTGCTCACGAAGATAACCAAGACCGTCCTCAGGAACGTCAGTCAACCTCAGAGGAGAGAGATAGAGAGGGAAATTGACAGGCTTGGCATCCCAGATGCGCGCGTACTGATGCCCCCACCATCTCATCCAACCATAAGAAGTCGTGGGATGTCGACTACCGCCGGGCAACACGAACCTCCTGCCAATTCGCGTCAGCAAAAGCTGGTCCCACATCCACTCCCAATGGACAGGACCTGTACCATATGATCGTTCTATCCTCGTCACACTCGGAAGAGTTGATGGAACACCCTGATCATAGCCGAACTGTCTGGCGAACCTGCTCGGATAATAAGGCTCGCGCTAGAACTCCATGCCTTCGCGGAACGGGAGAGAGGCGATCCGGATCGATATTAGGAATTCTCTGTCAGAAGAGTCAACCGAATCCTCATCATCGACGACTTCGATATCTTCATCAGCAATTGAAGCAGGAAAATGGCAGAAGTCAACTTCATTCTCACTGCAGATCCTTGAAGACACCCATTCTGGCGTCTTAAGCACCATCTTAGCCTTCATGAATCTAATGAAGGCGCTCAGTCCGGAAAGAAGTAGGCGTGAGGCTTCATGCCATATACCCATGGAAAATAAATGCCTAACCAGCCGCAGAAATAATGCCACAGGCAATAGGCAGCATCCATTCCATCAGCAGGTTTGTCCAGATTACTGGCAACATAACCAAACGCCCTATATATGCTGCAGAGTACAGGTGGCACTATAGCAAGATGTTGACCACTAGCAAGGGCACCCGCCATGACGAAGCAAGAAACTCTGACGCCATCAGCACTCTTCGAGCTGGGAAGCGTGACTGTGGATAACCAGTAAGCGAGGAAGCCTGCTAGCTCGCAAGTGGGAGATAATACATTCAGGCAAGGAAATTTTCGTTGGAACTGTTGCCGTAAGGCCCTTATTCTTTTAACATCAACCTTATATTTCTCATAATCGATCCTGAAAGAGAGAAAGGAGAGAGAACTTCACATAAGAAGCTACGCAAAAGGAAAGAGCATACATCATAAGAAGAAAGAAAGAGACGTCCTGTGAAGACTTACTTCAAGCTATGGCTGAAGTAGACTGACCAATCTTCATAGTGTATCTTTGTAAGGCAGTCGAACTGTTGCAATTCATGAAACAGCTCCAAACACGCCTTGGAATGATAGGCCTTCCGATCACCTTCGCGCCTGAAGCCAGAAAATTCTTCATCAGAGGGGATATATTCGTGATAATACCCGCCGCGTATGGGCAAGCCCGCCATCATCTTAAGATCCCAGAGGGTTTATGCACATCTCTCCTTGAGGAAGATGGAAAGAGTTGGTAACGGAACTCCAGTAATTTAAGAAGCCCCTGAGAATCGTAGGATCTCGTGGAAAGAAGCCGGCAATCGCCTCGATGGCATAGTAGAGCCCGACCTCGCTCAGCACAACCTCGTGTCGGATCAGAATCTCCTTCACCCAGGGGATGTAGTTGTCATGACGACTCAGATGCCCTTGTGTACGAAAGCTTGAAGTCTCCCACATTACTGATGTGCTCATAGGCAGGAATCTTTGACACACCGTCTCAAAGAAATGAGTCGGATAAGGTGCATGCGGATCACACGTAGGCATGAGAAAAGTCATCTCCTTAATCTCACCAACCTTCTGTTGCTTCCCGTTGCTTCCCAGAGTGGCGGTGAGTAATCTCTCAGGAACTGAAGATCAGCTCTCCACTCCATAGAATTGGCTAGGTCTACGAACATCAGATGGTTCGATGCTCGAAAAAGGTTTACACCTCATAAGAGACTTCTGGTGCAAGATGACTTCGCCATTGTAGGGATTCGTGATGCAGATGCCACGCTCAGCAGTGATCTTGTTGCTCTCCCATCCAATCTTCGTTCATATTTCAAGTCGAGGAGCTGTGTCAATCGCTGCGCTTGACTGAGTGCCTTGATCGGTTGTTTTTCGCGTCCTCCTTTCTTCTTACCTTTCTGACCTGTCAAATTTTCTTCTGCATTGTGAACAGGTATATCTTGAGGACCTGCCTCTATGGCACTCGTCACACCAGCAAGTTGGGCATACCAATAGACCCACTCTTGTTCTATTCCCCGCTTTGGAGGTTCGAGCGCTGTCTTGTTGACGAAGATGCGCACCAGCACTTCATGAGGAAGCTGCCCAATACGCTCCGAGAAATCCTTTATCTCGGGTTCGACCGTAGGAAAGAAGCAAGAGTTACGTCTTGGAGGAGGAGGGTTGGAAGGACCTTCGGCCGTTCTTTTCCGACCGCGCTTCATCGGGGTCGGACCAGAAGCATGCGACCCAGAGGTTTCACCAGAAGATCCCATTGTCGCTACTGCAATTCACTGCAATGCGTAAACAAAACGACATTAGAAAACGACTCAATACACATGGGCAAATAGCCTAACGAAATCGTATCACAAACACAAGCACAGCATGTAGAGCACAAGCAACAAAGCATGAAAGTTACAAAATCAAGAGCATGGCATATCAATCATCATACGCATTTCATAGCAAAGCAACTGCCATCATACATGCACGCATACATATGATTGATGCACACACAAAATCATAGATTGAACCCACAATACATCTACGCATTTAGCCCAAAAGCAGCCTTGACAAGTCCAGGTGCTTCTAAGCAAGTACTGGACAGAGTTAAGAAATAGTTTCAGCATCATATATATGGAGCTGTTCGCACACAGCAACTTCACAAGCAATCGGGACGCTATAAGCGCACTCTGACAGACATACTCTGAACCTGGCTAAAATAGACAGTCACGAGCTGTGACAGGCCAAAGTAGGCAGCCAACTGCAGGCCCAAGGCACTAAGCTCCAATCGTGCTTGAATTTTAAGTGATCTAGCCTCAAATAGCACTGAATTTGACTAAGAAATGGAGCCGCAAATGCCATTTCTTCACCGAGTGCAAAGCGCGGGCTAAAAATGGAAATTTTGCCTAAGTGTTGGGCTCACATGCGCCTAAGGTGAAGCCCCAGGTGCATGTGGCCCTCACATGCGCCCAATCCATAAAATTTAAAAATGCAACTTCATCTTATAAGGCATCAGGCGCATGTGCAATCTGACATGCGCCCGGCTCAGAAGAAAGGAAGGAAACGAGTTTGGAATTCAAGCTTCAGGCGCATGTGGCAGCCTCACATGCGCACACCTCTAATGTTTTGGAAAAACACAAGTCTGGGTAGTGCCCTGGGCGCATGCCCAGAACAACATGCGCCTGAGACATGCGCCCACATTTTCAGGGGCGTTTGACATGCTCCTGAAGGGAAGTTTCCCCGCCGGAAAATGGATGGCAGGCCACATGCGCCCACAAGGGGACCGCATGCACCTGTACCCTGAGGGTGAGCTTTCTCACCTTGGGAAAATCAAGTTTTCTAACTCAAAAAATGTTGGAATGACTCAGTGAGTCAACTATTTATACTTGAGCCTAAGGGACCGGTGCACTGCACTAGCGTGACGTAAGCATCCAGCACTGCACATCGGGGGAGGGGGGGGGGCACTTGTTGGGGCTCAAATTTGTACCCATTGTAAAACAACATCCCGTGGTCTATTGACAATAATTTGGATCAGTTTTGAGGCCGGGAAAGCCCTATAAATGCCAGCACAACCCTAATCGCTCAATAGTGACCAAAATCCATAAACAGCATTTCGCAGCGGAATGGGACATGCGCTTCACTGCAAATGATCCGAAATGTCCTAAAACCCCTAACCTGCAAGTTTTAAAGTCATCCGGTGCATATTTTTACCTGCGCACCTCGAAATACGTTTCGTCCCTGCTTGGAGCTGACCAAAAAGGGTCTGTAAGCCTACGGCTACCATTTCAGAGCGGAACTGGACATGCGCTTCACTGCCAAATGATCCGGAGTGCCCCAAAACCCTTAAATAGCAAGTTTGAAGTCATTACGATGAATATTTCCATGCGCGCGCTCCCCGGAACAACGTTCTTATATGACAAGCTGACCCGGAGGCTCCAAATTAGGAAGGAAGTACCAAAATTAGCAACATCTGGACTTCCACACCCCACTCCGTTCATTCAGGAGGTCAATCCTAGCCTAGAAGTGGCTTGGCGACAGTGAGTGCGTGTCTAGAAAAGGTAGCTGTCGTTTGGAGGTCTCCCGTCGGAGCTGAAATCCTGAAATTTTCTAAGTGCTGGAATCCTGAAAATCTGGCTAAGTAGTGGGAAAGCGCCGGCAAAGGACATGTGCCTGGCCTCCCACCACATGCGCCTACACCCTATTGATGAAAGGGAGTGAATTGAACACTTTTTCGAAAATCGCCGGAAAAGGACATGCGCCCGGATCCACCACATGCGCTTGATGTTTTTTTGCCACATGCACTTGACTTTTTTTTGCAACATGCACCGGGAAATACCTGCTGGGCCAGACCCGAACCCGATTACCCCCTATAAATAGTGAAGTCACTTCATTTCATCAGCACGAGATCATCCCCTGCCGACCTCAGAGTGATGTAAGCATCACATGCGCTCACTTTGTTTCCCCTCGCCGGAAAGGGATTTCCTCGCCGGAATCCCAAGTTCAGGAAGAAGTCTTGAAAATTTTCTAAGTGTTGGGCATATGCGCCGGCTTTTCCCCCACATGCGCCGGCTTATTCCACCACATGCGCCGGCTTTTCCCATCGAAAAATTCTGAAATCTGCTAAGTCCAGGAGGGACATGCGCCCACTCCTTGGGTCCAGGCGTATGTGCACCACCACATGCACCGGGATTGCTTCCTGTTTCTCATTTTTTCATGAAAAATAGCCCACATGCACCCGGGAGATGGGACATGCGCCCGACTCCCTACCACATGCGCTTGACAGCTCTACCAACACCACATACGCCTGCATCAGCATCACATGCGCTTGCATACCCCCTTTTATAGCGCCTGGACGCTGGTTGGAGGGGTGGGCCTTCGATCGTGCGGCCCGCATTCGTCCGGGATCGAATTTTGATGAAACCACTTCTCTCGGATGCGTCTCAATGAGATCTATCCATCCACCGGATCAGATTCTCCAACGGTCAATGATAAGTGGCCCAAATCAGTGTTTTGGTCCAAAATGACCAACACTTAGTCAATTTGGCAGCTCCGGAAATCCTTCCAAAAGAGTCGAAAACAGCCGAAAACGAGAAGAATCGGGCGGAATTGGACCGAGCTCGAGAGGGAAGCTTTTCTTCTACTTGACATGATACACCACAATCATGCACTGTGACAAGGTTATCCGATCTCAGGACCCTTGAATACCCTAATTAAGTGGTCGGCAGGCCCGCTACTTGGTCATTTCCAGCCCTGGGAAGTGCCTTGTTGGCCCGGAAATTGACTTCTGCTAAGCAAATCGAAACGGGATCGCACCGTGATCCTTGTGGACATAATCCACCCCTGTTCCAAGATGGTCATCGATAATATTCACCGATTTCCCTTATTAGACCGCAAACAGGTCCACTACTTAGTCATTTCCAGCCCTGGGAAGTGCCCTATTAGCCCGAAAATCGATTTCTGCTAAGCAAATCAAAAAGCGATCGCACAGCGATCTTTGTGGACGTAATCCACCCCTGTTCAAAGATGGTTATCGATAATACTCACCGATTTCCCTAATCAGACCGCAAGCAGGTCCACTACTTAGTCATTTTCATCCCCGGGAAGTGTCCTGTTGGCTTGAAAATTGACTGATGCCAGATGAAATCAACCGCGATCTCAAAGACGCCGAGCCAAAGTTAAAGTACTCAGGCTATCCAACAGCCGAGTTAAGCATTTACGAGGCACCGATCCCCATCATTCATAAGAAATTGGCATGAACAAGAGTCCATCAGACCCTATACTTAGCCACTTACAAGCATCGGAAATAGCCAATCCAGCCTATTGAATTTGGATCCTCAAAAGATCTTGGCTCGATAAAGCCTATTTGATCCCAAATAGATCATTGAAAATACTCAGAAGAAAGAGTGTTCTCGAAGACGAGTTGCCCAACTCCCGAAGAAATACATTTATTTTGTTGTACAAAGCTCTATTCATCCCGGATAAAAGGTCCGAAGCTAAACCTAAGGGGTTATGGTTACCACGAGAAACCACAAACAAAGAGTTTAAACTAAGCTTGAAACATCCTGTTATGGATTGCCACTATGAAAAAGACAGTCGATGCCCTACCCATCGACAACGGGTCCGTCGGTTGAGCTGATGAGGTAGTTGCGGATTGCTTTCCTAAGGTCACCTGTTCACAGTAACAGGCCCGGGCTTTGGGTTATGCCGACCAACATTCGAGGATCGTGTATTCCAGTGGTCACCTATTCACAGTAACAGGCGCGGGCCCAGAGTTGCACCACTCGATTAAAAACCTCGTTCGGGAACGTTGCGGAGTGTTCTCCTAAGGTCACCCATCATAAAAATGCGGGTACGGACCTTGGGTTATGCCGACCAACATTCGAGGATCGTGTATTCGAGCGGTCACCTGTTCATAGTAACAGACGCGGGTCCAGAGTTGCACCACTCGAATCCTGACAGTCTCTCAACCCGGACAATCCAAAAGAAAATGGGACATAGACATCCGGCGTGTCTAATAAATGTGGCTTAGTCCATAAAAGGAAAACAAAGGTCTATACGACCATGAACTGAAGACCATAATCCCCGGCGAATTAGTCTTTTTCCTTCCAATCGAGGGTGATCAACTCGTTGTTGTAATTAAAGGCTCGTGACCAGCATCATAGCCTGGAATGTGAAAGATCACAGAATCTCTGGAATAAAATTCGCCTTGCGATATCT